>OU898276.1:100384689-101584689 GCA_918026665.1 Diabrotica balteata | reverse complement strand
ACAATTTGTATGTTTTTGTGTATATTTTATGTTTTTATGTTAACTGTTATGTGCTTATAGGTTTTTATTTTTTTACTGCCTCTGTACCTATAGTTTTTTAGATTGTATTTTGACGCATTTCAATACTTGTAAAAGTCAGATGAAATAAAGATTATTGATTGATAGCCTTAAAGGGGAAATACACTAATAAGGGGAATAATGTAGATGATTCAACCAAAATGAACCATGTATTTTGCAATTCAATAAAAGCGTTCAACCAAATTGAACGTTAAAATGAGTTGAGCCAATTTCTACCTTTGTTCAACTTCGTTGTACAACTAGAATGATTCATCCAGATTGACGCGTCTATACAAGTTTTGTTGATTGTGTTCGATTCAACGGTTTATTTCATTTTGACTTGTGATATAATAAGTTTCGTACGTACGTTTCAAATCATCCACATTGTTCAACCAAATTAGATGAAGAATAAATTGAGGCGTGTATATGTATGCTTTTCAATTTGATTGAACAATGCAATTGAATCATCCACATTGTTCAACCGAATTGAATGGTGTATTTCCGCCTTTACAACCCAATAATATACTCCATACTATCTATACTAAAATCTACAAGGAGAACCTTGTAATCAATAAATGTCCTTTTGATTGAAATATATTTATAAATTAAATGAATTACATTACAAATATGTGCTGATATAAACTGTTGTTAGTTTGTTATAAATAGAGGAAATACAAAAAGCAGTAGTTTTTAGTAACTATATAATATACTTTTTCCCCACTGAACATTTTAAAAATATTACTAAGTGAAAAACATGACAAAAAAAATAGTTTTACCAACACACATTTTCACCAGTGTCAATAAAATCCTTCAAATACATTACGAAGAGTTACCGAAAGCTAATGAGCTTTCGTAATAAATAAAATGAGCTCGTGGGTAAATTTGAGACTGCAATGTTTGTTATTAGGAAATACCCGGACTTAGTTTCATATCCTCTTGTGACTTATAAATTATTAAAAATTGTATGTTGTATAAGTATAACATTAATGTTTTAGATAGTCATCATTAAAACAGTTGTTTATAAACAGCCAGTATTTTAAATGCCAAGGTTACAATAAATTGTTACGTAAACTAAATAACTCTCGATACGAACAATTAAAAACATGAAAAGATATGTAATTATTATCGGTTGACTTACATTTAATATTTTCTCTGTGCATTTTCACAATAGAAACAATAACCAGGACCACAAACTATTTTCTCAACTTCTAAACCATGGTCAGTTGACATCATTAGTCGACTGTTAAAAGTTATGTTTAAATATTTGTTGTAACGTTTACGTTATCAAGCATCTACAGGGTTATTCACGATAAGCTAATTAACTTGATAATTCATTAAAAGGTGCGTGGTAATGGGATGCGAATTGGAAAGTTTGTGCGCGTGTATGCAGTTAAAGAAACACAGTATTAGATATACGAATGTTAAACACCATTAACACAGATAGTCATCACAAAATGCTAAGAGTACGAATAACAATTAGTTAACAATAAAACCGAAACAAGGAAATTCATAGATATTTGGCAGAAATTGGTAAATACAAACTAAGAAAAACTGAATATAGATAATACTGGCAGTACGCATTGAACATATAAATAAAGAAAAAAACCTAAAACTCTTAACCACCAGTCTAAAAAATACCTTTAAATAACCTTTAAAAGCATACTGTCAAAATTTAATGTTATTCGGTTTTATATTAACTTAGTTACAGTCATCGAGCAAAAAGACAAAAGAGGGAATCTAATCGTTATGAAATGGAGACCAAAATTCATAAAAGTGGCAACTTAATATGGAGGACATATCCGGGAATGTAAAGGCGTCAAATTTAAAGTAACTATAAAATATTTTTCAGAATGAGTCTTAGACGAGAAAGTTTTAATTAAATAAAAACGATAATAGTCTAAAATGTGACACAATTGTTAAAAAACTTCAATATAAATAAACCTTCATGTGGCATTTGGGACAAACAGTAACATAACCCAACTAAATTTGATATCTTAAACAAGGAAAGTAGTACTTCTCTTTCCTTGTTTAATGTGGCCTTTCAAAATAGCACTTCCCGTCTAACAATATTTTTACCCCCACTACCTTTATATTCCCTCTTCTGTCTTTTTGCTCGATGGTTACAGTACACTTGAATTGAAATTTTTATAAACAGTGGTTTCAAAGCAGTTTGGTGTATAGATTTATTATTCGTATTTTATGAGGAAAAATACCATCGAAACTGGGCAATAACTAAAAGTGTTACTGGGACTCTGATCGATTATAATCATTAAAGGATGGATTGCTGAATTTAAACGCGACGGCGACAAAGCGACACCAAAGCTGAGCAATCTGGAAGGCAGTTATTCCCGAAAACTTAAAAAAATATATTGAAAATGATTTTCGAAATCCCCAAAGTAAAATTGCAAGAGATAGCTGACACTGTAAAGTTATCAAAGCACCAGAGCAGAAACAACAACGAACTGATGAGTCTTGGTGATGATTAGATATGAAATCGTAGGCTACCACGGCCAGAGTCAGAATTATAGTTTATTCGTCTTCCGGGTTTGGACCGTGTCATTTGTGAGTGACCCAAAAGTGGGTTCATCTCGACGTTTCGCTACAATTGTATGTAGCTTCTTCAGGAGAACAAAGAAAAAGAAATCAAAAGACAGGAAGATGGGTAGTTAGCAACGGTAACTCAGTTACTCAACGCAACCAGAGGCGAATACTAACTACCGAGATGGGCATTTGGTCACAGTAACTCAACTACTCAACGCAGCCAGAGGTGAAAACCAAATGCCAAGATAGGGATTCACGTCCAACAGCTCAGAACACTAACGCGTCGAGAGGCGGGGAGTGAATCCGACGATTACTCCGCTACCGCTCTATTTATAGTCGCGGTGACCTGTCGTGTCGGGACATATCGGCACACTCCGTGGCGCGAACGTCAAGAAGGTCACCTCCAAGCCCAATGGCCGATTGGGTCACTCTGTTTATAGAAAAAAGACTCACACGAATCGTTACCTACATGCTTCATCACACCACCATCCTGCCCAAAAGAATTCTGTGATCAACTCTCTCATCCATCGGGCCATTTCGATTTCAGAACCTGACAACCTTAGAGAAGAACTTGGCCATCTGCAAAAAACCCTTGTCGCCAACGGTTACTCCAAGTCCACAATTTAAAATATTACACACCGACATCTACATCCCTCTACTATCTACTTTTCGACCACCCAAGAAAATCTCACAATATCTACCCTCTCCTAAGGACCCATTACCGCCCCTATCTTCCTGTGGTGTCTATTCTATTCCTTGTTCATGTGGACATGTGTATATTGGCGAAACTGGTCGTTCCATCAAAACTCGGATTCAAGAGCATCAAAGATGCATTCGATCAGGTCTTTTCTCCCATTTTGCAGTTGCAGAACACTGCCAAGAAACCGGTCATTCCATATTGTTCGAAAAAACCCATATTATTTCTAAGAGCCCCTTCTTTTATTCCAGGAAAATCCGCGAATCTCTAGAGATCCGAAAAAATCTACATAATATCAATCGAGAGGAAGGATACTACTTGTCTCCCATCTGGAATCTCAGTCTAGAGCCGCCGTCCGGTCCCGCTACCACGATGCAGCCACATGATTGGCCAGCGCGCGCTTCTTGACGTTCGCGCCACGGAGTGTGCCGATACGTCCCGACACGACAGGTCACCGCGACTATAAATAGAGCGGTAGCGGAGTATCGGAGTAATCGTCGGATTCACTCCCCGCCTCTCGACGCGTTAGTGTTCTGAGCTGTTGGACGTGAATCCCTGTCCTCGCATTTAGTTTTCACCTCTGGCTGCGTTGAGTAGTTGAGTTACTGTGACCAAATGCCCATCTTGGTAGTTAGTATTCGCCTCTGGTTGCGTTGAGTAACTGAGTTACCGTTGATAACTACCCATCTTCCTGTCTTTTGATTTCTTTTTCTTTGTTCTCCTGAAGAAGCTACATACAATTGTAGCGAAACGTCGAGATGAACCCACTTTTGGGTCACTCACAAATGACACGGTCCAAACCCGGAAGACGAATAAACTATAATGATTAGATATGTTTAGTCGAAATAAGTCGGAGTTTTTGCATCAGTATGTCACAGTGGAGGAAACATAGAACCATCATTTCACTCCGGAAGTAAATAGGCAGCCATCTGAGTGGAAAGCAGACGGAAAAGCCGTTTAAACCGACCAAAGACGCAACAAACCGCCAAAAATGTTATGCCCTCTGTATTTTGAGACCCTGAAGGAATTATTTTCATTGACTATGTAAAACCTGGAGAAACAATTAACATGCACTACTACATGGGTTTATTGGAGCGCTTGAAGACCGAAATTATAAAGAAAAAGCTTCATTTGTTGAAGAAGAAATTGTTGTTTCACTAAGACAATGCACCGTATCGTACGTCGATACAAACGATTAAAAACAATGGCAATTTTTTTTACAAACTGATGATATATTTGTTGCTCAAACTGGTTGAGACATGCAAATGAAATATGGTGAGCTTTAATAGCTTTATTTCGCATTTTTGACAAACAAATCATAATTCTATATCCATTATTGACGCGCATAAGTGTAACGGGCAGAATTTTTTAAGAAAAAAATGGTACGCCACAGATATTTCAAATTAAAAATAATTTTTTATTCATATAAGGCGCCGTTTTTTTGCAAAAAAATAATAAAACATCCTAACGCGTATATTTAATTTTTTTAATGCATTCTTAACAACTAGGTATTCATTACCATAAGAATAAACCAGAATAATGTCAGAAAGTACCAATAATAAAATTTTAAATAGGCGCATAGCTACAAAAATGTTCAAAATAACCCCTTGCACCATGACACAAAATTCAACTTGAGTCTTACCGGTTGTCTTATTGGTGCAAATATTGCTGGTATATTTCTTATTTACTTATGTAAAAGTGGTTTAGTTAAAGTGTTTAAAAACTTTACATAAAATTAGCTTTGGAAATGTCTTTTCTCAGATGAGGCCACCTTCTCCTTAACAGGTGCAGTAAATAGGCAGAACTGTGGGTACTGGGCACAAGAGAACTCTCACTGGTCAGTAGAGGAGCACACTCAGTATCCACAGACAGTCAACCTGTGGGCGGAAATAGTTGGTAATAAAATTATGGGACCAATTTTTATTAACGGTTCATTGAACGGTGACAATTATTTGGATTTACTTCAACAGCGAATAATTTCGGCAATTGCGGTTCTATACCCAAATCATCAAAATTCTCAGATACCGGACAATTCACTATGGTACCAGCAAGATAGAGAACCACCGCATTACGCACGGCATCTACGTGAATACGTAAATAATGTTTTTCCTAAGCAGACGAGGATTTTTAGAGTAGCCAGCATTCAGCAATATCTTCTGATGTGTCTTCACTAGTTTTTTTCTGATGGGGATATGCCTGCAATTTACGTTAACAGACCTAATAATTATGATAAACTTGGACCGATAGATAGAACCATAGACTTGGAGAATTAGGACCGAAATTAATTTAATTATTGCTGATACCTTTAATAATGTTTTGCAAGAATTTCAACATTAAGCATTTAATTTAATAGTTTATATTGTTATAAATTACGTTTAGATATGAGTAAAATATCTTTTATTTCTCGAACATACGGTTATGCGACATAAAAAAATATGACATTGGTATACAAAAAGATGCGCTCTTATAATTAATAGGGTCAAAATAGGGTATTACCATTTAAAAGATGTTAGTCTTCGTAAGTGGGTATATTTATTTAAAAAAACCCTTAAAAGGGCTACATCAAAAAAACAAACGTTTTCGGACTAAACAGTCCATCATCAGGTTTAAAATTGCTAGGTTAAAATGCCCGAGCCACCCAAATTCATGGGTATAAACCCTTTAAATTACATATAGTTATAAAAGATTATACATCTTGTTGTTAAAAAACTGTGATGTTCAGTATTAAATTAAATATGACTTCAGGTAACATACATTGTTTAATTGAGTTCCAGAGCCGGGGAGCAAACCTCTACGCACGGAGAACAGCTGGAAACTTTTTTTTTCCCTCAGTTCCTTTGAGGTATCGAGATATATATATATATATATATATATATATTATATATATATATATATATATATATATAGTATTATATATATATTATATATATGTATATATATATATATATATATATATATATATATATATATATATATATATATCGATACCTCAAAGCAACTGAGAGATAAGTAATAAGGAAATATGTATAATTACTCAAAATTTTGATCTGCAATGATTGATTAAACCACTGTATCCCTTTTAAAGTAAGATATTTCAGTGTTGAACGAAATCGTTACTTCAAATTATTTTCGATGTCACAGCGACATTGGGATATCTTCCCAATGCCACACCATAATAGACTTGTAACAACATGTTTATTTGGATTTAGTCACGTATTAGTAATCTGTTTCTAGTAGAAATTTCTAGTTGTGAAAAATAGGTACGGAGAATGAATGGAAGAGGAAAATTTTATAATATCCCTATTTAAGGTTAACAAAACTGAATCAAAAGGTAAGTGATAATCATTAATAATGTATATCCTATGAATAACAAAATATGCAAAAGTGGCGTATTTATGTAAATGTTTACCTCATTGGCTAAATATGTTGAGCAAATTAAGAAAAAAGGTAAGCAAAAATTTTAAACAGATACAATAATTTTGATTTTCAGGTGATGTAGATAAAACAGAGTTCAACCTTGTTGGACTGCTTGCAAATCCACAGCGGAATAAACTAAAGAGGACCCTGTTCAGTATATTCATGGTTTTAATCCAAGTGACTCAAAACATGTGAATGATACAAATGAGGATACTGATTGCAATTTACCTGGCGCAATATCAAGTAAAATTGATGATTCCCTAAAAAATGTTGTTCATAAGAATAAATATTCGCATACACCCTTAGAGTAGGGACACTGATGAGCCAAATGATATGTGTGGAATATTATTGAACAACTAGATATCAAGAGATAAAACGTAGAATCGAGATAGCCCGCACGACATTTTTAAAAATGAGGTCATTCTTCTGTAATGATAACGTGCAACTTCAACTTCGAAAGCGCATGGTTAAATGCTACATTTGGTCAGTCTTCTTATACGGTGACGAAGCATGGACATTAAAAATATCCACCATTAATCGTCTGGAGATCTCTGGAATGTGGCTGCACAGACGTATACTAAAAATTCCATGGACGGCTATGCTGACAAATGTGGCAGTCCTTGAGAGAGCAAATGCTGCTCGCGAGCTGCTTGATAACATCAAATGTAGAAAGATGGCCTATTTTGGACACGTAGTAAGGGGAGACCGATATAATATTCTTCAACTTATTATAATGGGTAAAATCGAAGGACGCAGAGGAATTGGTAGAAAGCAGGCCTCTTGGTTGAAGAATATCAGGGAGTGGACAGGAATAAAGAAAGCTGAGCAACTCTTTAGAATAGCTCGAGACAGAGACAGTTTTGCCGAGTTTATCGCCAACGTCAAGGGGACTTGATAGAGCACGTTAAGAAGAAGAAGAAAAAGAAATGATAGATCTTAATCTACATGAAAAATCTTCTAGAAAAAGAACGATATATTTAGAGAAGTGGAAGAAGCTTGAAAAGAAACATACGATTGCAACTACGCAGAGCTCTTTGTCAAGATTGGACAGGTTGCACGCAGCCAAAAAACTAAAACCATCATGCGATCACTGTTTATATAAATGTATAGAAAAAATAAATGAAGATTGTAGCGAATCACTGTTAAAAAAATTTTATGGGTAAGGGGACAAGACTCGCCAGAGAGATTACATATCAAAATGTACTACTTTTGATCTAATAATAATAGTAATAGTAGCCATAAATGTTTAATAATAAGGACTACCATTTCCGATTAAATGACAAAAAAGTGAGGTTCACTGAATTTAATAATGATGTATAAGCTGTACAAAGAAAAATGTATTAAAGAAAAACAAGATTATGTCAAAAAATAAATTTACAAAAGAATTTTCATTACAAAATTCTATAAACCAAAGAACGATCAATGCTCAACATGTGAATCGTTTAAAACTAGTGCAAGGAATCGGGAGGATATAATTTTAGAACATGAGACTTATCTACAAGTAGTTAAAAACAATGTTATTGTTATTAACGGCACGAGGGACTTGTGATGTTTATCAGTATTTGAAAAGTGTTTTAGGAAATAAACAAAAACAAAACATCATATATCATATCATATACTGATAACTGTGTGAATAGAATCTATGTGTGGTCAGAATAAAAATAAATATATTTTCTCTATGTATCTGTATTTTGTGGAAAACTTAGACATAGACAGTATCAGTAACATTGTTTAAGTGTCACTCATAAATATTTAGCCACTGGACATACAGCAACTGGAGGGGATTCTATGTATGCATGTAATCATAGAAAAAGAGAAGTAAAGAATATTAAAAAGTGGCCGACTCTATGTTCTTTCGGAATTGGCGACAATTATCAAATGTTTAAAGGAGGCATGTAAGCCATACACTGTCTTAAAAATGCATTCTACGGACTTAATTAATTGGAAAGGTGTCATTGAAAAAATGGGTAAAAATTTTACCTTACGACAGTGATAACACTCCAGTTAAGTGGCATGAATTGAAGGTTGTTAAGGAGTGTATGATAGACAAAGACACCATTTTTTATAAAACCTCTATTAATCAAAACGAAGATTTTAAGAAAATTCCTTAGAAGAAGAAATCATCAATCAATCGTTCATGTTGAGTTTTAACAAACCTACAGTTATCACCAAAAAATAAGACGAAACTGAAGCATTATCCTGTTAAGAAAATTAGCTACACAAGTAATTTCTAAAAAGTTTGAATTTAATTATTTTGTTCACTTTTGATAGCTAAAAAATGTTAATATTCGTTGTATTCTATTTTTTGTCAGAACCTCATTTAATAAAAGCAGCTATCTCAAAAATATAAGCGTATCTTTTCTTCCTGAAAATGTAATGCAATCGAGAATTTTCCCTGTTAAACCGAACTTTAAAGTAAAATTGTTTCTAAATATGTTAACAGTGGCTAAGTTTATCTAGTTTTACCTTTGAAAAGTTTGAAAATTTGTGCTCCAATGCCAGAATATATATCTTTTATTTCATCAGAGCAATAGCTGAAAGCAACTAATATATATATATATATATATATATATATATATATATATATATATATATATATATATATATATGCAAAAATTAGTTGCTTTCAGTTACTTAGTTGCTGCTCATATACTAGTAGTAGGCTGATGTACTCAACTGCTTTAGAATATTTTCACGCTTATTTTGACATTTATTCAGCGTTTAGTGTCATTCGTACATTTTATCATAAAAAACGTTCTTCACCTAAGTGTTTATAATATTAATATTAATTTAGTTATTTTTAGTTTAATTTATTAAGTTTAATTAATTAAGTTTTGATTTAATTCAAGTTAAAACAAATTGCACGGCGCTGGGTCTCAGGAGAAGTCAATCTACAGTTTCGAATACTTTAAAAAGGTACCACGAGGCAGAAAATTTTGTACGAAGTCCTAGTCAAGGACGCCCAAGGTGCACAATCGCAATTAATGACCGTTTTTGGTTCTTAATTCTATACGAAATTGTTCATTGACATCGATGCACCTCAGAAATGAGCTACTAAATGTTAGACAACTTAATGTGAGTTCAGAAACAGTTAGACAAAGATTAAAAAAAGCAACTAAAAACCTAGACGCCCTGTAGTTCCACGTCTTTTCCAAATTCATAAAGATCGTCGTTTAGAATCTGCAAGAACACATATTCAGTGGAATATCGACAACTGGAAAAATGTTCTTTTTACTGATGAGACCAGAATACTATTATTAAAACCAGATGGTCGAAACCACGTCTCCGGAAGAGTTAAAGAAAGATTCATGACATGCAATCTCGCCCAGACCGTTAGTTTTGGAGGTGATGGTATAAAGTGCAGGTGCAGATTGTGCAGGTGATTGGACAGATGACTGGTGACCCTTACGTTTAAAACGTCCCTCAAGATCATGTTTAGCCATGTTGGTTACATTTTATATGAAATATTTATGTTAATACACGACCACTTTTAGTCCACATTTAAATCCAATAAAGCACATAAGGGATCAGCTAAAATGCCGCATCCGACAAAGAAATCTTGTTCCAAATACGATAGAGCAGCTTCGGCTTGCTGCACAGGATATATGAAATGCAATTTCCTAAGGATATATCCAAAATTTACTTGCAAGCATGCTGAGAAGGATACAAGCATTAATAAGAGGTAGAGATTGAAATACTTGTTACTGATCATGCAGTTGTTTCATTTTAAAAGACTTATTTAAGCGATTTAAATTGGCATTTAAGTTTAGAGTCAAATGATCATATTTACTTAACATTAAGCAATATCTTTCTCCGTTGTTCATTAAACAGTATTAATTTTGGAAAGAGATATATATATATATATATATATATATATATATATATATATATATATATATATATTTAACAATAGGCTGAATATATAAATGATACAAGTCAAAAAATAAATTTCTATATTCCCCTAATGTTCCCACAAATAGTTAAAACCAAAAATACAACATAAATTACTGATTTATTAAGTATATGATTCACTTGACTACTGTTCAAAGAAACCTTTTGTTACTAATACAATTACAATCGCTTGTTATTTAAAAATACTTAACATTGATTGGTGTACATGATATCCACTTTTTATCACATTTGGTAAAATCTTAATTACTGAACAGCTAGTTTATTTGTTTAAGTGTTTGTGATAAGCAATATATATTCTGATTTCCTTTCTACAGTCAGAGTAACGATCGATGGAAATAAACATTTCCATAAACGATGTTTTCTTTGTTAAACAGCTATAGCTGTTCTTGTGATAATATGGCCCTCTTTAATTATTCTAATTAACGGTAATATACAAAAAATATTTTAAATTTCACAGATAGATATGAAAACAATTTTCTACTGTTGTTGTTTTGTTTTTTATTCTTTCACGTACAAAATTAAGCACAGTTTAGCATATAGTTTAGCTTAAATATTACAAATAAGTGTACGCCGTATATTGACTGTCAAGTGTAAGCTTACGCCGTACTGTATTCCCAACTCTTTGATTCATATAATAATTAAATATTTAAATATGCATCATTCTGGCTTTACAACCCTGCGTGGGTCCTATCCTCCTCAAGACTTTCTTTCCAGTCATCCCTATCCATCGCCTTTCTCCGACAAGCACCTATTCCCATATTTATCATGTCTTCATCGATGTTATCAATGAGCCTTGTTCTGCGTCTTTCTATTCTTCTCTGACCAATGGGTCTAACTAGGAGCGTTTTTCTAGCTGGGTCATTTTGTTCCATTCGCATTACATGTTCCATCCTCAGATGTCCTATCTTTGGTGACGATATGTTTTACGATATCAGGTTCCTGGTATATTCTATAAAGTTCGAAGTTGTATCGTCCTCTCCATACTCCATTTTTGTTCACTCCTTAGTACTTTTCTTTCGAAACATCCTTACATGTTTTCATAACTTTTTTAGAGTCCAAATCTCTGAACCATATGTTAGGACTGTATTTCTCGATATAATTGTGGATTTAGGTGGGAGGAGTTTAGGAGGAGATTTAGCCCAATATAGCATCTGTTGGCCGTGTAAATTCTGCGTTTTATCTCTGCGGTAGTATTATTTTCAGTGTAAGGAGTCCTCCCAGCTATATACATTTGTTTACTGCTTCGATAGCGTCGTTTTTTATAACAAGTGGTTGTAGGATTTGTGGTTGCGTTCTTATTTTCACATACTTCATTTTGTTGGTGTTTATTTTAAAACCATTTTTTTAGCTAATTCTTTTATTACTACATACGCTTCTAGTACAGCGTTTTCTGTTCTCCCAACAATATTAATATCATTAGCATAGGCAAAGATTTGTACTGATTTATTATATATTGAACCAGTGGGTGTAATTTGCGACATACGTATTACTTTTTCCGAAGCCAGATTAAAGAATATACAGGAGAGAGGGCTCCCCTGTTGCAGCCTGTTATTTATCTTAAAAGGTTCAGATAGTTCCCCTTGAATTCGTACTCTTCATATAACTTTTTCAAGAGTTAGTTTTGTTCAATTTACCAACTGATTTGGTATTTCTAGCTCTTTCATTGATTTGAACATTTATCTTCTATTCACAAAGTCGTAAGCTGCTTTGTAGTCTATAAATATGTGATGAGTATCAATATCACATATTACTATCTCTAAAACCAGCCTGGTATTTTTCTACTATCTGTTTTGCATATGGTGCCATACGGTGGCTTAGTACTGTGGAAACTATTTTATACGCTGCATTTAGAAGCATAATTGCTCTGTGGTAAGAACATTCAAAGATATCTTATTTTTTGTGTATGGTGTAAAGTATTCCAATATTCAAATTATTGGGGAGGGATTTCTGTGTCCATATTTCTTTTATAAGCTGCTGCAACCTTTATTTGCAACGCAATAGACGGTTTTAACTTTCTAATTCTCGTATCCAAGTGGTACGAACATTAAGATTTAATGGAAGTTGAATATGTGTTTTGATAGGATTACCTAGGTAAGATTTATTGTACTTTTACAATACTTGTTTTATTTATACCAGTACTTTAAATAGTTCAGGTACCTTTGGAAACAGTTAAAATATGCTGAAATACACCATATCTTCTGGTACATCGTGAAATGATACTGGTTTACAATTCTATAAACAAAATTGTTTATTCATTATTTTTATGTTGCTGTGGTTTTCTCTGACGCTAATCGCATATATTATGTACAAACATTTTAAAACCTATCACCAAAATTGTATTTGTTGTTGCGGATTAAAAAGTAAACACTTCCACTACTTCGACTGTTCAAGGAACAAACAAACTATTTAAACAAAGTAATCTTTAAAGAGTTAAATATTTTCAGAGATTAAACCACCATTTATTTCTGTTTACGTTATCATCTCAGTTAGAATAGGCCTTCACTGAGTAGGTTTATCAATACCATAAAACAAATCCCGGATAAAGATAATTTGGAGTCTATAATTTTTTTATGAGAAAAAAGACAATGGTATTATAATTACTGATAATAACTGATAGGACTGTTGGTTTCGCCATAAAGAACCTCTCGTAAAACGTTCAGCGTAAAAATACGTACACTAATCGACTAATCTGAATCACCGAATAGCAATTTTCTAGAAAAAAATAAGACTAGATAAGAAAAGTAGAAAGATATTTCGTTAAAGTGGATTAATATTCGCATAATCTAAGAATGAAAAATATGGAGAAATGTTATAAGCGAACATACCCCGCATAGAGAGGGCAAAGAAAATTACTTCTTCTCTTCTTCTTGTGCCCTGCTCGATTATCGTGCGTTGGCTATCAAATTGGCTATACCAATTTTGTTGACAGTAGCTCGGAAAATGGATGTAGATGATAATGTTAAACCATGTGTTCTCTATTCTTTTATATGATGTCGAAGGTCGTACTTTAACGGTGTACGGATACACTTTTAAGAAAACTTGAATCCTTTGAAATCCGCGTGTATTTACAAATTCTACGAATAAGTTTGGCCAAATAGAGTTCTTAACGAGGTTGTTTTGCAGCGGAAGGGAAAAATTAAGGAAGTGATCAGAACAGTTAAAAATCTCAAACAGGAATATTTTGATCATGTTATTAGTCACCCAAAGAGATACTTCATTTACACAAGGCAAGATAGACAGAAGAAGAGTGCCAGGTCTAAGAAGAAATTCTATTTTAGCGAGTAGCGAAAAATAAATGGCTCAGAAAGCTGAGAAAATTATTTAACTGATCATCTGCATCCCTTTTTTGAGCTGATTGACGTTATTGTCGGTAGAAAATTAATATAACCAACTTGATAACCAACGCAGGATAATCGAGGGGAGCACAAGAAGAAGAATAAGGCAGCTCGACTTTAGAGGAGACAACATCTAAATGACTAAAAGCCTTAGAAATATGGTGCTATTGCCGGATGCTCATAATCATTCATTCATCATCACAAACAAGACAAAAGAAGTAAGGGGCGTCAAAAGACATCGTGGCTAAAACAAAGGCCGTGCATCAACAGAAAAAGAAGAACATTTCTGTTGGACTTTCTGAACAATTCAGACAAATGTTATTAACAAACAAATGATCATTATTATTAGGCATTTCATTTATTGATTCTAATTAATTTGAAACATAAGATTATGTGGCTATTCAAAAGAAAGATATTTATCATATTGATAATGTATTTAATTAATTTTGATAATAAAGTAATAAATTCTCAGTCTACTTGAAAAAACAATTTCGTTAGCAGCTGTTTTTTAAGTAGTGTACAGTTCATAAATTCTTTGAAAGAGCATTTATCGAGAAACGTTAAATGTACTCATCTAGACAAAATATTATTATATTACAAAAATTTTATTTAAAAACCCTATCGGGCTACATCTCAGAACGTTTTTGGAACAACTATTCCATCATCAGTGCTATCTGGATGTACTTGTTTGAAGCCACTAAATATATGGGTAAAAACCCTTTAAATGTAGTTTGATTAACTTTGAGTTACATCTTTGATAATTAGAAACCAGAAAATATCAGCAAGTAAAAAGACTTAAATAAAATAATATGGGATATATATATATATATATATATATATAATATATATATATATATATATATATTTATATATATATATATATATATATATAGCAAACTCTTAAATATTGGGGAAATCTGCAAAAAAAACTCTAATATGTATCAATTATTTCACCTAACGTTTTCGCCAAAGAGAATTTGGCTTCTTCAGGGCTGAAAGAGAATAAATTATAATTAGCTACCATATATTATCTAATAAAAAACATTTACCTTACCGTGAAATTTTAGAAATGTCTAGTTATGATGTTAAAAAACTTTAGCTAGTAACAACATAGTGGTGTTTTTTTTGTTACTATGTGCAAAAAAGTTTATTTGTGAACGTTGGAAATGTATGGTAGCTTTGAACTTAAAACGCAAAGGTTTACCCAAGGACAATCGAAAAACCCAATGTAACTACATTTAAAGGAAGTAATTCTTTGAATTGTCGGCAATAACTAAATTTTTAATTGTTGTAAAGTTTGAATGTGAGCTTCTGTTTTCATAGAACGCAAGCGCCGAAACAATTACAAGTACTTAGTTCTTTTGATATAAATGTCGTTAAGGTTCATTGGTAAAACCGATGAAGTTAGATCTCAGTCTGGGGAGATATTAGTTTAGAATTTCTAATTGAAATTCTTTAATTTTTAATTAGTAAATTGTTCATGTATTATTGTAATAATATCTTATTGAGATGTATCTAAGAAAAGCAAGGGAATGTTATCTTTTTTTGTTAATGAAAATTATTATTAAAGTAGGTTAGTTGTTAATAGATATATCAGTCAAGTTGGTTATCTGTGATGTTGTATTGTTCTTGGTATCTGATTTAAGTAAGAAGTGGTATATATCGCTTAGATTCTTAATGTCACTCTTAACATTGATGGAAAAATCGTTAAGGAAAATATAAGACATTTCAATGAACTCTCTTTTAGATTTATTGCTCTCACGGTGGAGAATTGTAGTGTTCGTATAGTCCATGTGATGACCAGTGGAATGGACATGTTTGGCTAATGCACAGCGGTCAGGGTGAAGTCGAGAATCACTTTTGTGTAGTGTAATACGTGATTTCAATAATTGAGATGTTTGGCCGATGTAGGAATTGTTGCAAGAGAGACATGGAATGTTGTAGACAATATTACTAAGCCTATCTATGGGAGTCTTATCTTTTATCTTCGAATAAAGATTATTAATTGTTAGGGCTGATCTACAAGCCACATTAAGTTTAATGTTATTTATTATTATTAGAAAAGCTATTTTCAAAACTTTTTAGAATCCTTGTTAACCCCGGAGTGATATCTCTGAAATAGGGTAATGAAAAATATTTATTGATAGGAGTATCCGAGACTGGGTTCCTACTTAAGACATCAGGATCAGCATTGTTAGTCACGATGGAAGGTGAAGTATCTTCGTTATGGATAGTGTTAAACAAAATCTTATTTACTAATGGTGTTGGATAAGAATTTGAAATAAAAAGTTTCAGAGGATTTGTAGGTTTTTTGTATGAAATGATGGATCTGATAGTTTAATTACTCTATTTTTCATCTGTTTGATTAAGTTGACTTTGGTAGAGTTATTATGGTAAGAGTGGTAGTTAAGGTATCTACCAGAATGTGTCGGTTTTTGATACCAATCTATTTTAATGTTGTTGATTTCCCTAATCATCCTTATGTCGAGAAAGGGTACGAAACAATTACCATCTTCCCTCTCTATAGTGAACTGGATGTAGGGGTCATAACTATTAAAGGTGTCTAATAGTTCATCTACCTTGTCATTGACTTGACTGATATATCTATTAACAACTAACCAACTTTAATAATAATTTTCATTAACAAAAAAAGATAACATTCCCTTGCTTTTCTTAGATACATCTCAATAAGATATTATTACAATAATACATGAACAATTTACTAATTAAAAATTAAAGAATTTCAATTAGAAATTCTAAACTAATATCTCCCCAGACTGAGATCTAACTTCATCGGTTTTACCAATGAACCTTAACGACATTTATATCAAAAGAACTAAGTACTTGTAATTGTTTCGGCGCTTGCGTTCTATGAAAACAGAAGCTCACATTCAAACTTTACAACAATTAAAAATTTAGTTATTGCCGACAATTCAAAGAATTACTTCCTTTAAATGTAGTTACATTGGGTTTTTCGATTGTCCTTGGGTAAACCTTTGCGTTTTAAGTTCAAAGCTACCATACATTTCCAACGTTCACAAATAAACTTTTTTGCACATAGTAACAAAAAAAACACCACTATGTTGTTACTAGCTAAAGTTTTTTAACATCATAACTAGACATTTCTAAAATTTCACGGTAAGGTAAATGTTTTTTATTAGATAATATATGGTAGCTAATTATAATTTATTCTCTTTCAGCCCTGAAGAAGCCAAATTATCTTTGGCGAAAACGTTAGGTGAAATAATTGATACACATTAGAGTTTTTTTTGCAGATTTCCCCAATATTTAAGAGTTTACTATTTAACTTATCTGCAAAGATTAAATTTCTTTTATATATATATATATATATATATATATATATATATATATATATCTACCTCTTATATATTCTTCACGCGGCGTCGTGAAGAGATGGATGGATGACACAGAACGGACTGAAACTCACTGCAGAAAAGATCAAAGCCGCTAAAGAGATAAAGTAACAGGCAAAGAGTGAAACTACAATGTGTGATAATATGTCTAAACGGGGCTGCTAATCGCGGAGGGTCTGCGTAGGATAATGGCCAATATTGAGGGACTCAAATCCAAAAGAAGAAAGGCCTTACACAGACTTGTGTAGTCGATCGACCTCTACGCGGCACCAGTCTGGAGTGGGACGATAGGGATACCGGCCTACAGGAGGCCTATAACACGGATGGACGGAACAAGTCTGCTACGAGTGCCATACGCCTACACGACTGTGTCTGTGGCAGCCTTTTGGCCATCACTGGATATGTTCTAGGTTCGGAAAAGCCGACTGACGCGAATGAATGCCTATACTGCAGACACCCGGATTTTGTGACACATACGATGTTGCGAGTGTCACAGATGAGACAGGTGTGAATTTCGTGACAGTGAGAGAAATTACTGAGTGAATGATTGAAGGTTAAGAAGTAGGTTGGACTAGTGTATACAACTACATCCATGCACTTATTAAGAAGAGAGAAGAGGAAGATAGATAGAAGGACCACCAGCAAAGCTAAGAGAAAAAGATCATACAAGTTGAAAATAAAGAGAATACGTCTTGATAAGAGGCGAACAAGTGAGTGATACTTTGGGGAAAGAGAAAATGTCCGGCTAGGAGTGATGTGGGTTTCTCTAAAAAAAGCCCAATTTTTTTGTTACCAAAAGAAATGGAAAAGGGACCGGGTAACCTCAGGGTAAGAGACAGTAAGAAATCTTGCTGACGTCTATCGACAGTCTATAAATAAAACTCCCTATGGATAAATTTAACTCGGCCTTACAACGGCGATTCCGCTTCAGGAGTGCTGGATGACAGAGGGTCTGTTTTAACAGGTAGACGTTCGGCGTAAACTCGGCGATGGGAGGACTTTTTGAAGTATCTCGGGAACTATTACCGGGACTATGAAGAATAAACCCTGCGCTAAGGTCAGACAGAAGGCGTCCTGGACCGAGATGTCTGAAGATACTCCCTCCACAGGAGGTTAAAAAAAATTAACATCTATATAAAGGCAAGCAAAAAGGTCACTCCAACCTTCTGTTTTCTATACATAATTAATTTAGAATTTAAGAAAACTGATCTCCGAGTAATCAAGATGTTCTCATTGAATAGGGCTCACTCAGATATCATGTCTGTAAAATGACTGGAGTGGACGGACTTAATAGAAATCCTGCGAGAATGCAAAAAGAACGGCCGAGCATGTTTGCAACTTCATGGTAATTTTTCGCTAAAACCAAAAATATTGTGATCGGACGTACGATGTGATTCTTCTGTAAAACAAATAAAACTCATATGTATATATATATATATATATATATATATATATATATATATATATATATATATATATATATATATTTCATAAAATCGGCATATCACAAAAAACGATCAATACCTGATAAAACATTTGTTTACACATCGTTAGATATAACAACTGTATATTTGTTTTATTCATAGTACTTTTGATAATATTCTCACTTAGTTTTGTCAATGACTAGATGATTCTGACTCAAATGTTTTATTTTTTTACGAGGGTATTTTCGGATGAAAAATTCAAATTTATCATTAATTTCGATCTTCTTCTGGATGACCCTACATGATTTTGAACCCTTTAAACCGCAGTGATTTTTTATTCCACACTATGCCATTTTTGACTAAAAAAATTATGTTTGCCTGTCTTTTCTAGTAAGAAAAGCATACCTTATTGTAGTCGTTAGACCCAAAAGTTTCCGAGAAAAACGCATCTAAAAGGGACGATGCGTGCAAATTATTGCAAATGATCTAAAAGTAATGTTAGTTTATTAATTTTAGCCTCCTAAACGCGACCTAAACAATATTGACCAACGTTCTTTACGATCGACTATCGAGGTATCGTGAAAACATAATAGGCAAATAACAGTGTGGGTTTCGCAGAGAAAAATCAACGATCTATCAAATATTATTTCTATACTAAAACAATTTTTAATTGAAGGTGGCATATATGAAATGAAGATGGCACTAACTACTAAAGAGTTAATAGCTTTGTTAGAAGAAGACTCAGATTGTGAAAATGCTGACTCACTTAATGTGGTTTATTTGCCGCCGAGATTAGATTAGAAAGTTTCTGATGTAGACGACATTGATCTTCTTCTTCTCCTTCCTTCTAGTATGTAAGCTTTAAAACCTGTTTTTTCTTCAATATTGGCCTCCTAAATTGTTTAAATTGTCGCACTATCTTTTTCTTGGTCTGCCAATACTTCTTCGTCCATTTGGTGACTTATCTCGTGCTATTCGTACTATTCTATCCTCTGCCATTCTACTGATGTGTTCGTTCCACTTCTGTTTTCGTTTTGTCACCCATCCATTTATGTCTTCTATATTGCATGCTCTTCTTATGTTTTTGCTTCTCTCCCTATCCAACAGACTTCTCCCTGATATTCGTCGGAGTATTTTTATCTCTGCTGTTTCTATCAGTCGTCTCGTTTTTGATGTGTCAGGTCTTGTCTCCGCCGTGTATGTTAATATAGGTCTAATTGCTGCTTTAAAGACTTTGTTTTTGTGTCTTGTCTTACGTGTTTGTTCTTTCAGATTGTGGCATTAAGAGAACCCGCCGCTTTACTTACTTTTAAGCTTTTCTATCGTACTTCTTCTTCAACATCTCCGTAACCAGTTGTATCTATTCCCAGATATCTAAACCTTGCTTCTGGCTTTATTATTTTCCCATCAATTTCGATTTTACACCGTAGTGAATATTTAGATCCCCATTCTGTAGCCATGACCTTTACGTGCTGCTTGTATTATTTCGTCCATTATTATATTAAAGAGAAGTGGACTTAACGAGTCGCCCTGTATGACTCCGCTTTGTACTAGTATACACTGTGTTAGTTTTCCATTTATCTTAGCCTGTATTCGATTATGGAGGTAGATGCTTTCGATGGTTTGTATAATATTGATTGGTATGCTTCTTTTATACAGTAGGTGTAAGACGTCTTCGACTTGGATGCGATCGAAAGCCTTTGTCAGGTTTATAAAACATAGATATGCTGGTTTATTGTACTTGATGGCCTTTTCTGTGATTTGTCTTAGTACAAATACGGCGTCTACGCAGGATCATCCGGATCTGAACCCTTGTTGATAAAGTTGCTAGTTTATTGATTTTGTTAGTTAGGACTTTTGTGGTAAGCTTAAGTGCGGTATTCGGTAGATTTATGCCTCTATAATTATTGTGGTCTTCTTTATCTCCTTTCTTGAACATTGGTATCATTATGCTGTTTCTTCATGCGTCTGGTATCTTGCAGTGCAATATTAGTTTTTGTATAAGTTTTGTCATCTCTAGGGTTATACTTTCTCCTCCGTATTTTAGAAGCTCGTTGGTTATTCTGTCTTAGTAATTCTCTTCGTATTCAGGTATTCAAATCTCCGTAATTCAGGTACGTTATTGTGTTGACTATTATTTTCCTTTACTTTAAACAGTTCCGTCAGGTATCTTTCCCATTCGTTTGCTGGTATAATATTGTATTCCTTGAAGACATTGATGATAATATTATTTGTAAAGAATCAATACAATCGGATATTGCAGGTACATATGAAATACAAGTGATTGGGAATTCTGACGATTCTGACAAAAACGTCCGAAGAAAAAACCAGGCAAAAATAGTAAATCCAAATTTATCTCAAGTTGTAATAACGGATATTCATTCGTGCTCAGTAGTAATTTAACATCAGTCTGATTGATATATAGACAATATAAAAGCTAATCATGTAGGCAAGTCATATATTAAAGTTTTTTTACTCTTTTTGATAAAAAAGTAATTGAGAGCATTCTATATTTTACAAATATTTATGCATCCCAGAATAACCGTCACAATTTTGAAATGAATAGCATAGATTTAAAAAAAATTACTAGCATATGTATATTATCTGGTTTACACTCTGCTTCAAGTTGATATGCATTGGTCAAAGGATGATGATAAAGAAGTGCATATTATAAGAGAAAGCATGAGCCGACATAGATTTATAATTTTAATTTGTAATAGTGAAGAAACCGCTACATCACTGTCACTTAGTATATGGACGTCAATCTAAATTTGCTTTACCAGATGAAACCAGATTCGACAATATTGGCCACATTACAAAAAGAGACGATAGTGCAAAAATGTAGGATGTACAAAAGTAATACTATTTATTTATGTAAAAAGTGTAGAATGCATCTACACTATGAATATTTCGAAAATTTTCACCTTAAAATTTAATTTAAGTTTAATATACAATATGTTCCTTTATTAAAAATTGTACTGTTTTCCTTGAAAATGAGAAAAAATCTTTTTGGTTATAAATTAGTCCTAATTTATGTGTTTTAATCCAATCTAATAAATTAATTAATTTATTAAACAATTGTCAAATTTCTCTTTGTATATTGAGCGGCCGTTAAGGGTTTAATACTATATAAAGAATAAACTGACCTCAAATTTATTTTACTTACCTCAAAACTATTTTAAAGTTAATAATACAGACTATTTAATAAATATATTCCCAAGAACACACTACGCCTATGCACATATGTATATAATCTGTAAGGAATAAACTAAGATATCATATTTCTCTCATTAACACTCTTTCTAGGAACGTAAATATATATAGACTAGCAAAATATTGATAAGTTTACCGATGTTTCAAACTATTCAATGAACTTGTCTTACTATACACTCGTGAATCGCACCAATTTATGTTGTTACGGGGACAAATTTATCTTACATGGGTTACAAATTTACATATTTACATGGGCGAAGCATACACAATAAAAATGACCCCGGTAAGAATTTACTAATGAAATTTTATATGGTTGTCGCTACTGTTTAGTTCAATTTGTAGATTAGTCACTTTAATTGAAAATTGTCCTATAAAGCAAGCTTTGGAAAAAAACACGAGTATGGAATTGTTACTCACTATCTGTGTGTAGATTTTAGATGTGCTATAATAGAAAGCCATGGTAGAATTTAATATCCCAGTATACAGTAAAATTGGTGAAATCAATGAGCAAAAATAGTAAGTTTAAGGTTTGAGTGGAGAACGAAGAATCAGGAAGTTTCATGACACAGATAGGACTTCGACAAGGAGATATCCTATCATGCCTTCTATTCGACATTGTCCTAGAAAAAGCTACTGGAGAAGCTGGAATAACAACAAGAGGAAACATTGTAAATAGAAGGATACAAATACTAACGAACGCTGATGACATCGACATCATTGCAAGAAAAAAGGCGAACTGATCCAATCGATCACGAAATTATAAGCAGCAACAATAAAAAATGGAGCTACAGATTCATACTAGTAAAACGAAGTATATGAAAGTAACAAATGATATGCAAGTAGCACTACCCGAAGATCTAACGATTAGAACATATACTTTATACTTCCGAAGGTGTGAGAGAGTTCATATATCTAGGCTCACAACCAGGATATTGCAGTAAGTGCACAAATTAACAGACTAATATATCTGTTAAATAGACCATATTTTGGATCAAAAAAACTTTTAACAACAAGCATAGTCACAAAAAGAACGAAAATATTATTATACATAATTCTTATTGCCTGCTACAGTCCGAACCCCACCGACATGCTACTAGTTTGTTTTAGAATTCTGCTGCGAGTTCCCTCTCCTCTCGTTCTTTTAAAGTGGACAGCTCCCTGATCAATTTGTATGTAAATAAATCAAACATTCTGCAGTTCATGCACACTGTTTTTCATTGTGTATGCCATAGTATTCGAAAAACCACAGTAAAGGCACTGATCGTATTGTGCCCTACTAAACCTGAAAGGAAGCTACTAAAGCAGCTATGACCTGTGAGTATTTGCGTCAGGCAATAATCAAGCTGCCTATGCCGGCAATTCACCCACTTTCGAAGGTTGGTGATTAGTGACTTTATCCACTCCGCCACATCATGTGTTGCTTCCCACTCTTGAGCCTCTTGTAAGATGGTATTTCTAACGGCTCACTTTAGACTGATGCCCGCGTAAAGGACTACAGACTGCATACCAGCGTGAAGCGCCCTCCTCGTTTTGGATTTGTATTCAACGATATTGGGCATTATCCTCCCTAGTGCAGTAATTATCTGAATAGTTCTGCGGATCACTACCTCCCCCACCCCAAATGTTCTCCCAACTCCAACCCTGGTGGAGAGTAACTCCCAGATACTTTCCGTACTTCTAGGGCGTTACTCGCGCTCCTGTACACTCAAATACAACACCTTCTCTTTTTCTGTAGCCTCTGAGTACTACAGCCACCATTTTATCCTCCGTGAGAGAAAGATCATGGTTTTTCATTCAATCATCAAGAAGAGAACATACACGCGTAATTCGAAGCAAGAGTTCCTCACTGTTCCGCGCAACCACCAGCATAGCAAGGTCGTACGTGAATGCGAAGGGGGTAACACCCTCCCCATATTCGCAGTTTAAGACCCTACCATATAGCAAGTTCCTCAGCGTCGGACCAGGACGAAACCCTGCGGGATTCTATACGTTATATACACTCTCATTATCGACCACAATTTTCCTCTTGGACCACGTTCCTTAGCTACCCCAAACAGTTCCTTGCTTTCAAAGAGCTCATTATGTGACCCCACTGCAATGGGGAAACTATATAAAACTATATGGGTTCCCTATATGAAACCATATAGGGAACCCCACGCTCAGCCTCTACTTATTTTCGCACACTATGTCACCATCCTTGTAGAACCAGTTCGGTGACTGTCTCCAGCTTCTGGTCGAATGGTATGTCATACAGAGCACAGGCGTCGAAATGATTCATTGCGATCTTATAACCTTTACCCCAGATGACCTCGTCTAACTTGTCACACAGTCCTCACCAGTGTCTCTTCTCGCTTGGATCCTCCTATTCAACCCCTTCTTTCTTACACGATGAAACGTATTCACACATAAAAATATAATTAAATACATATACCAACACGCAACGGCTAGTATTAGAGTGGGTGATGGTTAAACTCAGAAATTCCCGATACAACGTGGAGTATGTCAGGGGGACACCATATCACCGAAAATGTTCACTAAACTTTTGGAATATATATGTAAAATCTCAAAACTGACCGACAAGGGCATGAACATAAATAAAGAAAAGCTTAGCCACCTGACTTTTGCAGATGATATTGTGTTAATATCTGATAGAATAGTTGAGGTCAAAGAACTGTTAAATCAGCTCTAACTTTTCTCAGTAGAAGGAGGATTAAAAATAAATATATCTAGAACCCAAATGGTGACAAATCTTGTAGTAAACGACGATATGTGTGTTTCTATAGAGGCTTTTTAAAATCCTAATTATTTTTATACTAACTCTCTTAGTCTTAATATATTCCACAGTTTTTCATGATTTACACTATCGAAGGCTTTTTCTAGGTCTAGAATGCAGATGTATATATTTTTATTTGTGGCTAATATTTCCTCAGATATCTGTTTCATTACAAATATCCAGTTGCTGATAAGATTTTTCTGTTCTAAATACAGCTTGGGTCCCACTTATCCTCAGTCTGCTTTCAATTATTCATTCATATACTTTACAAGTCATACAAAGTAGTGAAATTGGCCTCTAATTTATAACATTGACATAATCTTCTTTTTGTAGATAGGTGTCTTCCACTTTCGAATTTGAGCCCCTAATGGCTCAGTTAAATTAGAAATTAAAAAATTGCTGGTGTCTATGCCGGGATCGAACCCAGCCGATCAGTTTAGTAAGCCAGTATCTAATCACTGAGCTACAGCATGCAAGAAAGCAAAAGACAGAAACAAAAAACAGAGAAAACTTGCAAGATTTGCAGAACATTGAATTAACAAAGACAAAATGGAGATTAGGAGACCATAAAGTACAACTCAGACGATAGATGGACTAAAATACTATTAGAATGAAGACATATGAAGAAGAACAGTCAATGGAAGATAGAAGAAGAAGAAAATAGAACATAACTAGATATAATTCTCAGAACATAAATGGTTAATTATTTACCTATCATTTACTGATTTCTTTTGAAAATATATCAATACATATAAATAAATATAGATAAATATGACATTTCCTAACTACATTTATTGTATAAATAACTTTGATAAACCAAAACAGTTGTGACAATTTTTCATGTTATGATTTTTTGCCTACTCAAGCCAAAAATACTGATATCTCCAATTAAAAATGCCGATAAAATCGTTTATTTTGATAATATAAAACAAAAATACCACTTACCGTGAGCATATTCGTCCACTGGTTTTGCCATGTTCTTAACTGTACCACATCAAGTTCGACACTGAAACGAAAAAGCACTAATCAGTCTGAATCTGATAAGCCACGATAAGGAAAATGTGAAAGCGTAAGTGGAATTTTATGGTAAAAGTTTAATAGTAGGTATGCCTACGTATTGTATTAACTTCATCACAACTTGTAATTTACATTATAATTAAACTAGTTAGATTAATTAATTAGCGCCGCCGCCGATTATTGTACTTTAGGTATTGGCACATCAATTAACATTGTTTATGCAGTTATTTTATTAACTAGTACTATCAGAATCGTATTATCCGAAACATATTTATAATAAAGTAGATGTTTTATTTGGGGGAGTTTTAGTTTTTTTTTACTCCAGTCGTCAGAAATGAAAATGCTACTAAACCTCAAAAAATCGTACGAAGAAGCTGAAGTTTGTTAAGAATGTCAATTTTGGGGTCCCAAAAAAAGATGAAGAAATATTTGCAGCGGGGAGAGGGGCCGAAAACATCGATTTGTTAAGAATCGGTAAGCCACAGAAAAAAATGTTTTAAACAAGAAATGTAGCTGAGATAATTTTGAACTAAAACGTTTATTAGCACTTTTTCTGTAGAATTATTCTCTCAAAAACAACGTTTGAATCGCCCAGCGATTTGGAATCAATTTTTAAATAAAAGTTTTATCAACTCTACGGTAAAAATTCGATATTTTTGATCAGTGTTAGTTTGATCATGCATTTTAAAGGTTAAAAGTGCAGATTTCGTATGAAGTTTTTGAGTTTTGCGCAAATAAATACAATTTCTATAAAGCTGTTAAATAATGTAACGTTGCGCGATTTTTGCAATTTTTTATTATTCTCCTGGGAGCAAGGTTTACAACTGCTTCTTCACCGTATCCGATCAAAGTAATTAATTTTTATTGATCTAATACCTTTAAAACACATTTTAATTGCTGTCGATAGGACACTCTGATTAAAATATATCGAATTTTTACCATTAAGTTGATACAAAGTTTAGTTAAAATTGATTTCGCGCTCCAAACTGACAATCAAAATCGCCTATCGCTTAAAGCATTGTTTCTGAGAAAATTGTTGATTCTACACAAAAATGTTAATAAAAATTTTTGTTCAAAATTATTTCATTATCTTAAAAAAATTTTTCTACGGCGTACAGATTCGTCGTAAATCGATTTTTTCCGCCACCCCCTACGAGTGAGTTTTAGAGAGAATCCGGGGGATAGGAGTGGCAAACTTTTTTACATCTCTTTTGGAGTCCCAAAATTGAGATTCTCAGCAAAATTCAGGTTGTCCGTCCAAGAGTCAGAGATCAAATCTCTAACGACTGGATTATTTAAAAATTGTAGATTTCACTATTGGTGGTTGTAGGAGCTAGTTGGTTTCATATGTTATTAATTATTCCACCCTGTAACTTGAAAGATCTTTTGTGTGTATTCTAGATATATGTTTAGTCCAATAGATCTAGGCTTCTGAAAGCACTTCTAGCTTCTCGTATTATCCATTTAGAACAGATATTTGCTACCAAGTCAGGTTTCAAAAAAGGGCCTGCTCCTAATATTTATGACGGTGTCAGCGAATCTCCTTGCTTTAACCTTTTAACTATTGAAAAGGTCTCAGTGAGCTCATTTTGTATTTTGACAGTTAGTGTTGATGATTTCATTGCTGCTTTTATTAGCTAGATGTATTTTTTGGGGATGTTCAAGCTACCTATGCAATATTTTATATAACTTGTGTTTATTAATGGAGTCGTAGGCCTTTTTGAAATCTATGAATCTGTTGTGGACGTCAATATCATATTCCCACGATTTGTTTAGAATTTGTTTCACTATGAATAGCTCGTCAGTTATAGATTTTTCTTTTCTTTTCTCTGTTCAGCATATTTTATCGGCCCTACGTCTTGCATATTCGTAGATTGCTCTTCTGTTTTTGGTTCTTCCTTCCATATATTTCTTGTGTTCTTGATTTATTTTCTGTATGGCCACTTTCTCTTTTGTTTTGCCTATGATCCGCGTAAATCACTTTTCGACCATCGAAGTAAAACACTTCTGTTGTAATTGGTATATTTAAATAAAATTTTAATTAAATATTCAGAATGTGTTAAATGAATAATTGTAACAATAAAACACTGAAAACTTTGTTTTCAAACTTCCACAAAATTTATTTTAAATATTATCACTACAGCTGTTTCGGCTGATTGCCTTTCTCAAGTGATCTATTTTGGCTTGGGTTTACAAATTTATAGTCTCTAATGAAATAGGTTGAGGAGGGGAGAACTGTTTGTCTCAAGTTGGTCATTCAGAATTATATCTGTGTTTTTTAATTTGTTGATTTCCATAGATTCTAACAAAGATAGCTTAAGGCCTTTATTTTGAATGTGAAGAATTTTAAATTTGTCATTAAAAGCGCAATTAAAATTCTTCACATTCAAAATAAAGGCCTTAAGCTATCTGTGTTAGAATCTATGGAAATCAACAAATTAAAAAACACAGATATAATTCTGAATGACCAACTTGAGACAAACAGTTCTCCCCTCCTCAACCTATTTCATTAGAGACTATAAATTTGTAAACCCAAGCCAAAATAAATCACTTGAGAAAGGCAATCAGCCGAAACAGCTGTAGTGATAATATTTATAATAAATTTTGTGGAACTTTGAAAACAAAGTTTTCAGTGTTTTATTGTTACATAAAATGAATTTCCATCAAGTAACGGTCGAATCCATCAATTATTTAAATGAATAATTGATACAATTGCAAGATGCTTGGGACAAATTACAGGAAAAAGATAATAATCAGAGTTCCCTAGAAAATCTTAAAGTCTAAAGAAAGACAATGACTTAAAGTCATACGAAAATGACTTAAAAATGGAGCAAAACCTATTTGGGAAGAAATAACCAAATACAGTTGCACTACAAAAGCGTACTGGACTCAATGGGAATCTCTGTATCTTTCCAATGGTCTATTATATCAGTAGTGGAAAAGCCCCGATGAAGTACGTACAGTTTATTAAGTAGTACTACCAAAATAACACATTACCTTTCTGGGAGACATTTTGGAGTTAAAAAAACACACGTCGTACCAAGACATGAAGTTTCTTTAGAGCTACATTCTGATCAAGGACGAAATTTTGAATTAGAATTGTGGCAAAAATTAATGAAAATCTTGGGTGTTAGAAAACTCGTATTACGCCATTCCATCCGCAATCAAAGGGAATGGTCGAAAGATATAATAGAACTGTTTGTGAATACCTTTCAATGTTTGTCGCTGATAGTCAAAAAGATTATTATACTTTAATTTCTTTATCCCTGTTAGCTTATAGAAGTTGCTAACATAAAGCAATCGGATATTCTCCACTGATCATGTTCACCGGAAGAGAAATGAAGGTTCCTCAAAATCTTATTTTTGAAAGATTGCCTCCCTGCGAAGAAGAAAGTTCATTCCTGACATAGGTATGTCGAAAATTTAAAATAAACGATATGATCTTCTTGTTCTTCTTCTTCCTTGATTGGCTAATATCCCAGGGGATAATTTGCCCAGCTAATACAGGGGGGATATTCTCAACTTGCTGTAGACAATCGAATATCCCACTATAACACTAAATTGAAATTATTTTATATTTAATGAACACTATCTTGAAACTCCTTCTTCTTCTTGGGCCAAACAGTTAGTATAGGAAAGACAATTCAACACAAGATAAAACTTTTCTCGCTTGGGAGTAGCAACCAAGCTGTTGTTGTTTTTTGTTTGTGTTTAAATGACTACGGACACTAAATCCATTCGTCAATCTTACAATTTTTACTCATTTTTTCATTAGTCATTGGTTCGTATACAATCTTATCCTAAATCTATTACTACTATTGGACTCTAATATATAGTCTTTTTTCTATTAGGTGCTTTTTAGTAAAATAAGTGATGAGGTCCTCAAAGCTTCACAGCAAACTCTTCGGCGGCTATCTACTTAATTCAATAGCTACTTTACTGTGGACCTTACAAGTTCCTCATTTTTCTCTTTTTTTTTTATTTTTACCAACCAAGCTGAACACATACCAGAAACGCTACCGACGGATGATAGGCAGAGAACCCAGGTGTACAAAAAGAGAGGAATTTGTAAGGTTATGTTATCGTAGAATATAAAATAGGAATATATATTATAGTTTGATTTTGGCTAGATTAAGAAAAATAATCAACAAATTTAGTCTTTAAGGATTAAGATTGGATTGGAGAGAGCAAATTTCTATAGGAGTTTGTAGTTTTGTTTTAACCAATTATTCATATAGGTAGGTCAAAATTTGGAGAAACTTTGATTGGACACTCTATGATAATATGATTCAAAGATCAAATTTGACCACATTCACAGTATGGATTGTCCCGAATACCTATGGGGAATAAATGAACGGGAGTGGAACAATGTCCTGTTCTCATTCTAATGAATGTGATGATATGCCTTCTGTCTTTATAAGGAAATTGATTGAACCATGGTGATTTGTCCATTTATTGACTATTTTACTATAAAACGACCCTTTTGATCTGTTTGAATTCCATTATTGTGCCCATCGCGTCCAAATTAGCTATTTAATATAAAATAAATAGTTTAAATAATGCAATTTTACTTTGGCTGGCATTTTTAGTGATCTTCCTGTGTTTGCCAATTTGTCTGCAACACAATTGCCCTTAATATCCGAATGCCTTGGAATCCAAGCCAGAATAATACTGATGTTCTGTTGATTGGCTTCTATAATGCCCTTCTTGGTCATGATAAAGGTATGTTCAGTTTCCATTAAGTAAGATGTTTTTCCTATCTTTTTTATAGCACTCTTAAAATCAGACAAGATTAAGGTCCTCTTGATATCCTTCTCCAAGACAAATTAAACCGCATGATTAATTGTAATAATCTCTGCAGTGCAAACTTAAGTCTGCGTAGGAAGTAAATGACTCTGTATCAAACCATTATGAACTATCTGGAGAGTTTTGGGATTACTACCCCAATCTGTTCCATATAGAGCTCTCATTACACTCAAGCTACGACTTACTTTTAATTCTATTAAATCCACATATGATTTCCACTTTAGGTTTTTTTGACTAATTCTTACGTTTGGAGCATTGCCTTTACGATTCTCTTTTTGAAATATAATTGCTGCGGACTTATTGCAAGATAATAATAATAATAATAATAATAATAAAATAAAATGACAGATTGGAAGACTAAAATTCACCTCCAAATACCTGGTGAAAACAATATCGAAACGGAAAATATCGCAATTAACCGCGGCCTCTTCCAAGGAGACTCGCTAAGTCCTTGTGGTTCTGTCTAGCGATGAACCCACTATCCCAACTATTGAACTCCACTGACTCAGGTTTTAGCATTAAAAACAACAACACTGTAGTGGCGAAGCTTAATCATCTGTTGTATATGGATGATTTGAAACTAATGGCTTCCACTCGAACTCACTTAGATCAAATGCTAAAAACTGTAGAAACTTTTTCAAATGATATTAGTATGCACTTTGGGTTAGACAAATGTCGTGTACTAAATATAGTCAAGGGAAAGGTTCAGCCCGGGGGATTCGACATGCAAAATGGCCAAAACATCGAGGCTATGGGCGAAAATGACATGTATAAATATCTAGGAGTAAAGCAAGCGCGGAAAATTGATCATAAACAAATGAAAATCGAATTAACATCAGAGTTCATACGAAGGGTAAAACAGCTACTCCGCTCACATCTTAATAGTAAAAATTTGTTTAAGGCATTAAACACCTACGCATTTTCCGCGCTTAGCTACTCATTTGGCATTATTAAGTGGACTAAAACGGATATAGAAAGTCTTCAGAGAAAAGTACGAACACACCTCACAAAGGCACAAAAACACCATCCTCGAAGTGCAGTAGAAAGAACGACATTACCACGGTATTTAGGAGGACGAGGACTTATTGATATAAGCGAGCAATTAGATAAACAGATTAATAATTTAAGAACTTATTTTCAGGTGCAGGCGGAGACATCTACTCTTCATCGCGCGATTTGCGCAGTAGATGACACAACACCGATCAACCTGAGGGAACAAGAAATGCGCATAAACCATCTTACTAAGAACGAAAAAATGCGCATCTGGATGGGTAAACCTCTGCACGGGCGACATCCGAATGAAGTCAGCCAAGACTATGTCGACAATATAGCGTCGAACTATTGGCTGACATCAGGAAAGATGTTCCCTGAAACAGAAGGTTCATTACTCGCCATTCAGGATCAGGTTATACCAACCAAAAATTACCTAAAATATATTGTCAAAGACCCTCAGGTCCAAAACGACAAATGCCGATATGGATGTCAAGCCCAAGAAACGATCCAACATCTTACCGGAGGCTGCCAGGCATTTGCTGCAACTGAATATAAGGAACGGCATGACTCAGTAGGGAGGATCCTCCATCAAGAGATAGCTATTAAACTGGGACTTCTACAAACAAACCATCTCCCATATTATCAATACGTTCCAGAGAGTATGCTTGAGAATAACAACTACAAGCTATACTGGGATCGTACTGTGCTCACAGACCAAACCGTAGCACATAATAGACCAGATCTCGTGCTAGTTAATAAACTAACAAGACAAACAACTCTAATCGATGTGGCGATACCTAACAACAATAATCTGCGTGTTAAGTACAACGAAAAGATCGCCAAGTACAGAGATCTGGAAATACAAATAAGAAGACAATGGAGAATGGAAAGTACCCAGACGATACCGATTATTCTTTCTACCACTGGAGTCATTCCGAAGAACCTCCTAGAAAACATAAAAAAGCTGAGTCTAAATGAACATCTATATAAGGTCATGCAGAAAGCTGTGCTACTTTCGACGTCTAGATGCGTGCGAAAATTTTTAGGAGATACACCGACGTACCAAGTCACCTAGGACTCGATAACATGGAAAGAGTCCCACCAGAGCTCAATCCTTTTGATACCGTAGGTATCTGGGATGAGTGAATTTTCCCCTTAGAGGGAGTGTGAGCCGTATGGCTAAATCTGGATAATAATAATAATAATAATAAACAATAATACAAACAGAAAAAATAATAACAAACTGGGACTTCTCCAAACCGACCATCTTCCTTATTATCAATATGTCCCTGACAGAATGCTTGAAAATGACAACTACAAGCTATACTGGGACCGCACTGTGCTCACAGACCAACCAGTGGCCCATAATAGACCGGATCTCATACTAGTGAATAAAATTACCAGGCAAACAACACTTATTGATGTGGCGATACCTAACACTAACAATTTGCTTGTTAAATACAACGAAAAGATCGCCAAGTATAGGATCTGGAAATACAAATCAAGAGACAATGGAGAATGGAAAGTACCCAGACAGTACCTATTGTTCTATCTACTACTGGTGTTATTCCCAAGAACCTCCTGGTGAACATAAAACAGCTGGGTCTAAATGAACATCTTTATAAGGCCATGCAGAAAGCTGTACTCCTCGCGACCTCCAGATGTGTACGAAAAGTTCTGGGAGATACTCCGACATACCAAGTCACCTAGGGCTCGATAACACGGAAAGAGTCCCACCAGAGCTCAATCCTTTTGATACCGTAGGTATCTGGGATGAGTGAATTTTCCTCTTAGAGGGAGTGTGAGCCGTATAGCTAAATCTGGGATAATAATAATAATAATAAAGGCCTTTATTCATCACATAATATTATTTACATAAATTAATATTCAAAAAGCTCCAGGCGAGTTTCAGTTCAGGAAATGTACAGTGCGAAGCACTGACACATCCTGTCTGTTCAGCTAACCTGGGCAAACAAATAATAAGAAATATCTAGAATTGTAACCAATTAATAGTACTAATATTTATATAAAAACGAAATCAAAATCATAATGTAAATTAAATAAATTTTAGTTAACTAAATGTAGGAAAATATAAAAATAATTAATCTAGCATTCAATTAATATGCGCCCTAAATGTAAGTTCTACTCATAATTATTTATATTATCAAACCTTACCTATGGAGTATGTCGTAATTTCTCAAAAACGAACTTTTTAAATTTGTTTTGAGTAAAATTAAGAGCAGTGTTATAATTATTCATAACTTGAGCTATATGATATGAAAAAGATCGCTTATAGTTCTGTGTACGATGATAAGGAATAGAAATGGTGTTTTTATGTCTGATATTAATATTATGTACATCAGTACGGAATTTTATTTTATTATAGAGGTATAGTGGGGTTTTAAAAATAATAATTTTTTGGAATTGACAAGCTGAATGAAAATGTCGTCTGAGTTTCATACTTAACCAACCTGTTTCTTTAAGTTTGTAACTTATTGGTTGATTTCTGCGGATACCATGTATCAAACGAAGGCAAGAATTTTGCATTTTTTGTATTTGATAACTATCACGTTCTGTAATACAAGAATTATAAATAGAATCGCAATAGTTAAAATGTGATAACACCAAGGTATCACACAGCAATTTTTTTAAGTCTTTGGTCAATATATGACGGGATTGAAATATAAATTTCAAATTTATATAACTTTTCTGCAAGCACTTGTTCACATGATCACCAAATCTTAAGTTATGATCTATATAAGATAGATTCAAATTGTGTTCTAATAATCAGAGATCCATCCTTTTCATTAACAATAATGTCGTATAAAGATAGGGAGTACAGATTAAATAACATTGGACTCAGGGGAGCCCTGAGGTAAGCCCTGATTAGTTTTTCTTGGAGCATAAATTTAACCAGTTTTGTCCTTTACATAAATATTACGATCATTTAATATAGAATAAATTACATTTGCTAGTTGAATAGGAATGTTATACTTAATTAGTTTAAAGTATAAAAGAGAGATGTTGACACTATCATAAGCTGCTGAAATATCTAGGAAAAGTCCTACAGTAAATTGAATCAATGAAAATCCTTGTAGTATTTTCGAATATAGTAATGAAATGCATTTTATGCAACCTCTACCCCTTCTAAAACCAAGTTGCCTTGGATTTAAAATATGATTGTGTTCTAAGAACCACTCAATTCTGTTTTTAATTACTGTTTTCAGCATTTTACCAACATACGATGAAAGACTACTTGGCCTATAATTAAGTGGGTCAGTTTTATCCTTTTCATGCTTAATAATGGGTAATCTGATCGTTTGCTCTCACGAGATAGGAACCTGTCCCTTCCGGATACATTCATTAAAGGATTGAATTAAGAGTAATGATCCAGAGTGCGGTAAATGTTTTAACATAGAGTATGAAACCTGATCAGAACCCACAGCAGAATCAGTTTTAGAAAGAAGAGTATTGTCATATTGATCAAATGATATGGGATTCTCATAATACTGCAGAGGACTGAAAAGTAATTTAAAGTCTCCAGAAATAGTTGAGAGAGATGTTAAAATTTCCTGGGCTACCTCCTCAGGTGGCAATTGAGATAAAAGACACAATTTACTACCAGAACCCTTGTTAATTTTATTCCATATATCTTTAAGGGAAGTATTTCTATTTAGTTTCTATTTAATTAGCTACAAAAGGATCTAAAGCTCATTTTTCGCTTTAATTTTAGAAATTTTCTAGCTTTCGCTATGAATTTTTTAGCTTCTATATAGTTTTCAACACTAGGAGAATTTTTAAATGTATTAGTAGCTGAAACTCGCTTTTGTATTATATGAGCACATGAATCATCCCACCATGGAATGTGATATTTGTTGTTATGAGAGAAGGTCCAAGGAATTGATGTGTCTGCTACTGATGATATTATATTCGATAAAATTTTCATAGTCCTCAATTGGAAACGATGAGAAAATACACTATAGTTTTTTATGGAAAGAAAACCAACCAGCCTTTTTAAAATTTCTTCTTTTAGAAACCCGATTAGAGTCGTGTGTTAGGATACCGACATGGCATAGTATGGAAAAATAATCACTAGATCCTGTATCTGGAATGGTGGTTCATCCACTAATTTTAGGTGCCACATCTATCGAAGCCAATGATAGGTCAACTACTGATTTGCTGCCACCAGGAGGAACCAATCTTGTTGGAGAACCATCATTAAGAAAAATTAACTTAAGATCTTCTGCAGTTTGCAAAATATTTCTTTAGCACTATCTCTTGAGCTTCCTCATGCTCTATGATTACAATTTAAATCACCCATGATAAGTAGAGGTTTGTTGATCGAGTTGACCAAAGAAGAGCACCGTGTTTTGGAAATGAGATTGTCCAAAGGACAATACATATTTAATATATTTAAATTATACTTCTTTCCACGAGGAAACTAAGTTCCTGTAGCTGACTGTATACCATATATCACAAAAAAATTTTGTTTAAAATCCTTTATAAAAGGTTTATAAAAATAATAATATATATACCTTTTATAAAGGATTTTAAACAATTTTTTTTTTTTTAAATTATACTTGTTAATATGAATATCCCGAAAATTTATATTGTATTGGATAAGGGTAATTAAGCCCCCATATCAATCACCTCGATCCTTACTGATAATGTGATACCCTCTGCATCTAATTATGTGTTGATTAGATAGCTGAGACTCACTAATAAGGACAATATCTGGGTTATAGTCGTTAATAAGGACTTTTAAGTTATCAACATTGGTATTATAAGATCTTATATTCCATTGTATAATAGTTAGTGGGGCGTGATGATTGAAAATATAAAATGTTAAAAACATGTGTGTACAAGGTCAAGACGAGAGAGAATGAGGATTTTGAGTCCTCAGACCCAGATACATCCATCCCTCCTCGCTCCTGACTAGTACTTATAGTATTATGTGATAAACTTTTGTTTTTATGATTACCAATCTCTACATATAATCCAACATGATCCTTCTTCTTCTTCTTCTTCACGTGCCATCTCCGCTACGAAGGTTGGCATCATCATGGCAATTGTGACCCTGGAGGCTGCCGCTCGGAACAATTGTATGGAAATGCAAGCAAACCACTCCCTGAGGTTTCTCAACCATGACATTCTTCTCCTACCTATGCTGCGCCTACCTTCAATCTTTCCTTGCATAATTAGTTGTAACAGTTGATATTTATTCCCACGTGTAATATGTCCCAGGTATTGTAGTTTCCTCATTTTAACACTCAATACGACCTCCTTTTGTTTGTTCATCCTGTCTGATACAACTTGGTTAGTTATCTTATCTTTCCAGGGGATTTTTAATATTCTTCGGTACGCCCACATCTCAAATGCCTCCAGCTCCTCAAATTATCCTTAGAAGAACTATAATATTTATTTTAATTAATTCACCAATAAATGTCATAACCAAGTCCCTATGATTTTAATTGAGCATTAATATAGCCTGATTTAAATCTCTTTGGGTCTGAGAGTTTTTTATAAAGTGACTAGGAGATTCTTTGGGGGATCTCCCATTAGGATTGTTTTCCTTTTTAATGATGTGGATTTTTTAATTTGACTGTAGGAAACAAAATTTGGAGACAGCGATATAGCAACTGATCTCCTCTCTTGAACTGAAATACTATTTGCAGAGGATATATTATTTAAAATATTAGGAAAATCCTTAATGTTCAACTTTGGGCTAGATGTTTTCCTTGGAATGTTTTGGTTAGCTTCATATTAGGATAAGTTGGCAAACGAAATAAGTTCCTTAATACTCTTTTATTTTTTTCTTTCTTTAAATTCAGGATGTCTAGAGTCATCATCTGGTGTTTTACAGAACATACAAAACCTACTGCACCCTACAAACGAGGGAGAATCATGATTTGCACCACATGTAACACATCTGTTTTTCCTTTGCATTGAGAAAGAGAATTTTCATATAAAAGATAATTATGACATTGGAGAACTGGTCTAATAAAGAGTATCACCCTCATAGGCAGACCATAAATTTCATGTTCTTTGGGGATATTCTTTCTGAAAAAGTTAAACAGATGGTACCTGTAGGGATGAAAGTGGTTTCTGAATTATTTTGCATAACCCTTCTATTCATTATTTTAACAGAGATAACTTCTATAAAAGGGTAGATTAGTAGAAGTTGACATTTTAATTTCCTCTTATGGCAAAGATTTAAAAACTCCCTGACAATACCTTTACAAGTGATAAGATGAGTGTGAATGAAAACCTCATAACCTAATTCTTCCCAGTTCTACCTAAGGATAAATGAATTGGCAGATTGTCTGTCCTTTAATACTACTCCAACTCTATTTTTTCCCTTACTATCAAACTTAGTAATCTCTTTCAGTTTTAAATTAAAGATAGTCTTAGCAATACTTAGGATATGATAGTTACCCATATTACTATTTTTACCTGAACAAAGACCTCAAAGGGCCCCAAAATCTGATTCAGAATATGACCGTAGCCGGTCGGGAGGAATTTCTTCGTCCATAATGGCGAACGTTAACAAAGTTTAAATCTACCAAAACGTTTAGATGTGGTTTGACTATATATAAGATTAGGAAATATGTAAAGGAATAGGAATCACAAAGAAAATGTTAGTTAGGCCCTTACTTGTATTTTTCCACCATTCACCATCAAATTTTGAAAAAAAAACCAACCTGGAATAACAATTATTCAAGCTTTGATTTCTAATCCAAAATAAGCCCAAATTCCTGAAATATACTGTACTTAAATTACAAAAATTCGCAGAAAACATTAAAATGTGTATTTAAACTTTGACAGTTCTCAATACTCTTCTCAACGATATATAATTTACCCAATCTACTTTTAGCTAGAATTAAGCCCAAGGTAGCTCATAGCGAAAGATTAGCTCTATAACATGGAAGTATTCCATCCTGTTGGATTTAGTCGGTCCCTGATAGACCAATAATTATTCGAGGCGAATTACTAGAAAGGGAGGAGCAGTGTTACGAAAATTTCAAGATTTATCCCATAGAGAAAAAGGTCCCTGTCGAAACAGAAGAAGTAATCAAGAAATCTAGAATGTTCGAGATGTCATCGAAAAATCCCGTAATGTCTCGTAATTACTGGAACGTCAGAAAATGTATATAAACACAAGAAGTTTAACATTATAAGAACAGTAGTAATTCAGTTTTGGAAGTTAATAATTGTCACTGAGTAAAGTTGTAAACAAGTATTATAATACTGTTGATATTTGAATAAATTAATTTTAAAGAAGTGTACGATTTCTCCTACCGGCCACACTAATATTGGTGAGTTGTAACTTAAAATAGTATCTAGTTGCTAGCGTTGTCTAATACGATGACATAACCCTTTGAAAAAAAACTGAAACAATATTAGTAATACTGTTCGAATTCATACTAGTTCATTCCATAATTAAGAAATATTTCTTCGTAATACCCGTATCCTGCATCCACATTTTTGCTACTGTATAGTCTTATTGAACTCAAATTTCGTCTTCAGAATAATATTATGAACTTGTTGCAAGATAACATCTTCTCCGGAAAAATATCTCTTCCATTTCTACGAATGTGTAATTTCCGCCTCTTTTCTGTGAAGTAAGGTTTTATCAAAGTTTTTTATGGCTTCTCTGTGTGTCATAATTATGGCATATTTATTTCCGAAATAAATATCAACTATGTTTAAAATTATTCCTGCCGCAGGGATCTTTTTTCTTCCCTATTTCGTTTAAGGAAATATGTTCATGCCCCAGATTTTTCACTACTTTATAAACTGTTCACTGCCCTCCCTTCTCCCATATTGGATATCTTCTCAATCATAAAAATATACCTTTGACTCTTTTTGACAATTTATTATTATCAACAGGTGACAAATGAAAGTGATGATGAACAACAAAATGATCTACGATAATAAGTAATACCAAAAAAAATATATCAGGGGTAAATACTATTTATTGAAATGGTTTAAAGATCTATAGGTGTTATCCCTATAGATTGAATTTAATAAAGAATGAAGAATTAAGAAAGGGAAAAAGTGTTAAAGAAAATTTCATAAATTGATAATTAAAGATGAAATAAGAAATTGATTAGGGATAGCAACCAAGTGGAAAAGAATTCAACGGGTATAGCAAGAAAAACAAAAAATTAATCAATACAACTTGTAAATGTTAAGATTAAGTGAAACAGGTTGAAATGGCACTAAAGAACATCAAGTAGGAGACCGGCAGTTAAGGTCTTACAACACAAACGAAAACGATAAACATAAGAAAGGAAATGCAATAAGAAGGACAATAAAACGAAAAAATACATTATTTGGGTAGGAAGGAACAAAAGGCAGGCTATTGTAATATAGTAAAAGCCTAGGTAATCACGTTACTATCTTCCAAGAAAAAATCTATACAATAGAAATGCGCCTACAACTAACTAACAAACTAACTAACTAACAACGAACTAATCACAAGAAATTACAGTGACAAATCTATAAAAATATTTCTTTATTTATAAAGAATTATGCCGCCTGTCTAATATTTATTAGACAGGCGGCATTAAAGGCACAATAATCGAATCGGATTGACTCCAAGTTAGTTTGAAACTGTCTTCGAAATTTGATTATTTTTCTTCGTGTACTATATATTTTCAGAACGTTGGTTACCATCATACCTATTTTAATTTTATTCGCTGCTATATTAAATAGTATGCCTGTATCAATATCAAGTATCAATATGAAGTCTTTCTTCGTCTTGGACTGCGTTTGCCTGCTATTTTCCCTTGCATTATATTTTGTAACAGTCTATATTTGAGATACCTCGTTACATGTCCGAAGTACTCTAGCAAAGTATCTCTTCCATTTCTATGAATGTGGGTTTCCTGCCTCTTTCAATGAAGTAAGATTTTATCAAAGTTTTTTATGGCTTCTCTGTGTGGTATATGGCATATTTGTATGAAGTAATTCTCAATTGGGTTTGAAATTATTGCTGGCGCAGGGATTTCTTATTGAAATATGGTTTTAAGGTAATGTTTGGAAACAAAGTAAATTTAGTCTGACTGCCTGGACTTACTGGTATTGAAGGGAATGAAAAGCGAACCTACTTACCAGGAGAGTAGGTTCTCAAGTAACTTTCGACAAAGTAACAAAACATTAATTACAAAAGTGACATCAAAATTGTGATTGTATACATAAACATCAATCTAGGTAATCAGAATGTTAGTTACGAATCAATTAAGAGACAGAAATGACTGGAACAAAGAAACAACAATGGAAACGACTAATAGAATTTTGTAAACAAAACGAGCATATAATAGGGGACGGCATATTTCTTCTTCTTCTTACGGTGCCTATCCGTTCCGGATGTTGGCGATCAACATGGCTATCCTAACTTTGCTTGCTGCTATTCTGAATAGTCCGGTTGTCGATGTATTAAACCACTTTCTCAGGTTTTGAAGCCAAGATATTCTTCTTCTCCCTGGTCCTCTCTTTCCAAATACCTTGCCCTGAAGAATGAGTTGCAACAAGCCGTATCTCTGTTCATTCCTCATAATATGGCCAAGATATTCTAGTTTGCGCTCTTTGGTGGTGTTAATAATCTCGCATTCCTTGACTATTCTACGTAGGACCTCAACATTAGTCACACGATCCACCCATGAAATTCTTAAGATACGTCTGTAACACCACATCTCGAATGCCTCGAGTTTTCTTAAGGAAGCTTCGGAAAGTGTCCAGGCCTCTACTCCGTATAATAAGGTAGAAAATACATAGCATCTAACGAGAGAGATTTTGGTAGCAAGTGGTAAATCATGACTTCTGAAAAGAGACTTCATCATTATGAACGCTGATCTCGCTTTTCCTATGCGTTGTTTTATTTCACTGGAGTGATCCCATTGGCTGTTAATGTTAGTACCAAGGTATGTGTAGCTGTCCACTCTGTCAATTGGATGTTGGTTAACCAAAAACTGTGTATTTAATATTTCGCTCTTACTGACTACCATACGGCATATTTAAACATTGCAAACTTTTATTGCGTGACCTTCAGTATATACCTTGTCACACAAAACTATTTATAACAGTCCTGTATGCATTTACTGGATAAGAGTGGGACTCAAAGGGTATTAACATCAACGGAAAGAAACTAAGTAATCTCCAATACGCGAATGATTTTGTTCTCATAACAGATATCTTAGAAGAGGCTAAAGTTATAATACATATGATTCAGCAACCATAGCAATATAGTTATGATACATATGATACATAGAGTCAGTTTAAAGATAAACTATGGAAAAATTGTGACGACTCTAGTCATCAATCAACAAATAGAAATCAAAAAATCAGCCATACAGTTGTGGAAAGATATGTATATTTGGGCCATGAAATAAGATTAACGCGAGACAGCCAAACATGTGAGCTACTCAGAAAAATTAGTTTAGGTTGGGCTGCAGTCGGAAAAATGAGAGAGGTGTAAAACAAACGTCCCAATCAATAAAAAAAAAGCTTTCAACCAGTGCGTTCTACCAGTTTTCACATACGGAGTAGAAACCTTAATTCTTACAAACACAACGGAAAAATTGAAAAGGACACAACATAAAATCGAGAGATCAATGCTTGAAATAAACTTGGGAAATAAACTAAGAAACGAGGAAGTTCGTAGGCGAACCGAAGTGGAAGGCATTATTGAACGTCTTAAAAGAAAAAATCGAAATGAACGGGACATCTTGCAAGAATAACAGAGGACAGATGGAGAAAAAAATTGATCAAGTGAAGACCGCGGGCAGACAACCTAAGCCGAGGAAAGCCCCCAACACGATGAACCGAAGACCACAAAAGAATTTTGACCAATTGTGTAGCATAGGCGCAGAACAGGAATAGATAGAAATATCTGGAGAAGTCCTATGTTCAACAATGATTGACAAATCAAGGCTGATTAATGATAGAATAATATTTAAACGTAAGAGGATCCACAAATAAACATGAAGGTTCCAAGGAGGAAAGTATAAAAACCAAATAAATCACGTACTGATTTACTTAAAATGAAAAATCTGACAACAGGAGGATACATAATTCATCATCCCATTCTACACAACATAGATTGGCAGCCTATCATAGCAAGTTAGATAGATTAATAGAAATTCCCATGTATCAAACAACTTCGAGATAGAATTGAATATTATTAAACAAATAACAGTAGACAGGATCCGATAGCCAAGCGGGCTGGGCAGCTGGCTTCTCCTTCGCTTCAATGCGAGAGATGTCAGTTCAATAATTCCCAGCTCGGTGTATAGAAAACAAAAAGGCTAACGCTGCAGTTTAAAATTCTAAATGAATCTGCGGCTTAGTCTAGAATATGCTGGTATCTGATCGGCCCATGGTGGAGCAGTACGGCAAGAGATAAGGGCTTGTGGTTCGGTGATACTCCTCCATAGATCCCTACCGGAAGGGCGGGTGCCGCCTAAATATCGGATATATATATATATATATATATATATATATATATATATATATATATCCGGTTTTTTTTTAGGCGTTACGCCCGTCCGGTAGGGATCTATGGAGGAGTATCACCCAAGCCCTTATCTCTTGCCGTACTGCTCCACCATAGGCCGATCAGAACCCAGCATATCCTAGTCTAAGCCGCAGATTCATCTAGAATTTTAAACTGCTGCGTTAGACTTTTTTGTTTTCTGTACACCGAGCTGGGGCTCGACCCACATCCACTAAACCATTCGACAGTGAAGCGAATGAGAGGCAGCCGCACAGCCCGCTGAGCTATCTGACCGACATATATATATATATATATATATATATATATATATATATATATATATATATATATATATATATATATATTATATTATATATATATATATATATATATATATATATATAATAACGGATATAACGAACAAACAATACATAAAATTTTATATTAAAAACTAGATAGGAAGAACTACATACAGCCTTCAGAACAAACAAAAGTTAGGCAAATATATGAAGAACAACTAGAGCCAACAAACAATGGACTAACACAGTGGTGTATACAAACTTAAATGTGGTGACTGCCCAAGAACTTACATCGGTCAAACTGGTAAAACTTTGAAAAAACGAATAGCAGAGTAAAAAAGAGCTTTTAATATAGATTAAATTGTAAATTAATTACTATTTAACTGGAAATAAGCCACAATTAAAGATAAAAATACGTTTATTGACGTTTCAATTTCCACTTCGGAAATCGTTCTCAAAATACAAACAGTAAATTAAACAGATTTTGTTTTTTTGTTACATAGTGAAAAATTCTTCTAATAATTTAATTTTATCTGACTCATTTATATTGACAATTCAGACATACATTATGCATTTTAAAGTAGACGACTTTAAAATGATATTGCCAATATTGTTGAGTTGCGCTCCTGGGACGACTTTACTTATAAGATAGTTCATTCGATTACATGAAATCAACTTTAACTTGAGAATATCCGTCAGAAAAAATCATAGCATGTAATTCGTCTTTAAAAAGACAAACACATGACATGATGACAGTAAAATTCTCCTGTTAGTGATTCCATAGTAAATTATGAGGGAACAACCAGGAAAAATACCTCATAATACTATCCCGACATTGTAAGTATTTGTTCGTGAATTTAGTTTACCTTCAACAAACATCAAAATTCTGATTTTATATGTTACGTTATTTAAAAAACATAAATGATGTATCCTCTATATGTTACTGACTTACTAATACTGGTATTTTCTTATTAATAACTTCCTCTTTCAATATTGGTAACCAGATCCTACTACATTCTGCCGAGGAATTTGCGACACAATTGGCCTCATTTAGCATAATTAGAGCCGCTTCTTTGATTTTTCTTTTTTTACCATCCGTTTCTTTTAGGACTACATTTGAATTATTCCATTGAACCCTATGTTCATTATCCCATGCGTGTTTACATATTTGAGATCTATCAAATTCTCTATTTTTAATATAAGATGTAGTAGGATCTGGTTACCAATATTGAAAGAGGAAGTTATTAATAAGAAAATACCAGTATTAGTAAGTCAGTAACATATAGAGGATACATCATTTATGTTTTTTAAATAACGTAACATATAAAATCAGAATTTTGATGTTTGTTGAAGGTAAACTAAATTCACGAACAAATACTTACAATGTCGGGATAGTATTATGAGGTTTTTTTCCTGGTTTTTCCCTTATAATTTACTATGGAATCACCAACAGGAGAATTTTAGAGAACAGGTAACAAAAAACAAAATCTGTTTAATTTACTGTTTGTATTTTGAGAACGATTCCCGAAGTGGAAATTGAAACGTCAATAAACGTATTTTTATCTTTAATTGTGGCTTATTCCCAGTTAAATAGTAATTAACTGCCAATGGATATCATAAACTTTAACAGAAATCTTTTTCTTCTAAATGTACCTATCTTCTAGAGATGTTGGCGACCACATTGACCTATCTTATTCTATTCACAGCAGCCTGAAATAGATCATTTGACGTTAGACCAGTCCATTTCCTAACATTGGCCAGCCAGTATATACGTCTACGTCCAGAGCCTCTCTTACTCTGAATCTTGCCCTGTAGAATTAACTGTAGAAGTTCGTATTTATCATTATGCATGATGTAGCCAAAGTAAGCCAATTTTCTGGTTTTTATGGTGTTAATAATTTCTTTGTCTTTTCTTAGCTTCTGGAGAATAGTTATGTTACTTGTGTGGTGTATATATGAGACCCTCAACATACGTAGGTAACACCACATTTCAAATGCCTCCAACCGTTTTATGACATCTCTCGTAAGGCTCCAGCTTTCTACTCTATAGAGGAGGACATTAAAGACGTAACAGAAATCAGTCACTTGAAATGCTACAGAAGTTATTTAACAAGATATACTTTGACCAAGAACTACCAAATGAAGGAAACGTTTATGTAATATCTAGGTAAAATACCAAAACAGGCCGATTTAAGAAAATGTGAGAATTCGAGAACAACAATTGATTGCCACTCCTAAAATAATGGCCATCTTGCATTATTGGTTAATAAACGCAGAAATACGCAAAACAATCCATTAGGACAAACCAGAGAGGTATTACCACCGGCATCTTAAACGAATAAAACAACAGGCACATAAGTTATGCTAATCAAACTCAGAAGATCCAAGCTGTACAAGAGTATGGCACAGATAATACAGATACTAAAATTGGGCCATAAATTAAAATTACATTCTTTTAACGCCTACTCTGCTACTACAAGGAATAAATCTCTTGTATTCCTAGAATTGTAAAAGTTTTATTCTTTTTTTGTACTGTAAGCTCCACATAAACAGACGTAAAATTATATGACCCATACAACTTGTTTATCTTCAATTTACATTACATACTCACGATATGGTTTGGATATTTACCGATACCATGTTTAATGTCATGTTATGGTTTAAACGAGTTTATAACCTGCGAATCATTTTATGTGTGATAAATTAGATTTTTGATTTATAAATTACATTCTAACTTAAAGAAATCAAAAACATCAACAAATTGAAAGGAAATAAAAATAATACAAATTATATACTCTCATACTCAGATCATCATTGAGAACATTGCTGGCATCTGTTATTGTTTTACATCGTGCATTATACTGTTTGTGGTTTAAATTTTTAGACAAATTATTAACTTTTTTATAAAGTTCGCTTGGTTATCACCGATTACGTGCCGTTCAAGTTCTTCATTATGTCCTAAAAGTTTTGACACAAATTCATTGGCTTTAATTTTATCAAAAACAAAATAGTATCAAGTTGCCTTTGGAAACAAAAGCTTGTTTACTTTATATACTGTCAGTTGAGATTTATTTCTTTTGAAGTTTTCGCTTTAAGATGTCGTATAAATTATACATAACAAAACGTATCTAAAATTTGGTTGGGCAGGTACTCAAAGCTGAAATCTATCGAATATTCCAAAATAAAAATATTTCACACAGAAACCATTTAAAGAACAATAGCGGAGTGAGAGAAGGGATTACCTAGTCTGAATATCTCAAAAAGTGGAAGGCACATGCATCTACTGCAGAGAAGTCAAAGAGATTTGCGACAACAGCAAAAAACCAGGTTGGAATGTCAACCAGGAGACTGGTTCGTTAATACAGATCTTCTAAGAGTACGCTATCGTTATAATTGGGACGAAACGGTCTTAAATATCGAAAGAGACATAAGTACCCTAAATACTCTCAAGCGCAACTCCTTCGTATACAAAAGTACCCTGACAATGTTAGATATAAACATAGAGCGAAATTTGCAGAAAACATTCTTACAGGAGTGTATCTGGACCTTTTGTGGAAAGGGTGAAAGGTGAAGCTTTGACTAGTTAGAGCTATATTGATAACTGTCTTTTCAAATTGCTTCACTCCACGAACATCTTGATAATGACGATATCATCTTTGGGTCAGACCTAGTATTACGCCATTACTCAAGATATAACCAAACCTGACTTCCACAACACGATATACTTTTTGACCCTAAAAACGATAATCTACAAACTTATCGCAGGCTCGTTTAATAGAATTTTTGGGCTTTTCTGTCTAAGAAAATTTATCTTGGAGGTTGGTGAACCCAAGATGAAGAAGATTAAGAAGATGAAGAACGGAAAACCCAGAGAAATTAATCTGAATTATGTCCAGAACATCATGAGAGGCTTTCGAAGACATTTTTGTCTCGAAGAGCAGAATGGGCCACTCCACATAATTCGAAAATATAATTTAATTAAGTATTGTGTTGTCATTTATAGTAACTAGTTAGTGTTTAAATAAATCTCTTGATTAAAAAAAAATTCAAAAATATTTTGTGCCAAAACTCTTATGGCATACGTTATGTCTATTTTTGTCTTTTTTACACGCCTTTTATATTTCTATGTCTAAAATTTTCACATTTTTTGGAGAAATTGTTTTCGAGAACATCTGTTGTCTTCGAGTGTCTATTAGGTCAATCGTTCTTTCCGTCATCCAGTGTTTCTTTTTGATTGTTATTGGTTTTCTAGTTTTAGTTACACCAGATAAAATCCATGTTTTAAATCCCAAGTCCCGTTTATATCACTACCAATTAGTGACCAATTCGATGTAGTCTTTGTTGGAAAACGAAGACGACGAGGATAGGGTTTGAAAATTATGTTTGTAATTTATGAGTCGTTTATAAGTTTATAAGTCCAAGTATGTGATTAAAGCGCAATATTTTATTATGTATATCCAATTTGGAGCCTCTAATCAATAGTCAGTACATATTTCTATATCTGAGACTTATTCGGAAGATGATCTGACCCTAAAGGCTTCTCAAATGTCAAAAATTAAAGCGATTGCGCTAGAATAGGACACAGTCAAAAATAATAACCAGATGGTAGTGATAAAGAAAGTAGAGGGAGAAAACTCATCAAACTATCAAATAAATCTATAACAAGGATGTAATGTACTGAATACAAAATTACCCAGAACATTGCGACAACTGTTAGTAATCTCCGATAACCAAGTCTGCATTAAATAACTCGTGTGAGGGTACCGCTTTCTCTTGGTTTTTAAAGTAAACCTGCAAATAATAAATCAATAAAAGTAAATTGTACCTTGGCGTGTAGTACAACGGTTATACTTTTGAATATAAGACAAATAATTGAGAAGTCAAAAGAATTTAATATCCTGTTATATGCTTCATAGATTATCGCAAGGCGTTCGACAAAGTCAAATGACATCATTTATGGCTGATATTAACAGAAGTGGGCATTCCAAAGCACCTGATTTCCCTTAGAGCTGAGCTATACAAGCATATAGTGAAGATCCAAATGAATTCCAAGCATACTAAGGTGACATACAAGGATATATACTAATCTTCACAACTTTTTAGTATCTACGGAGAACATATTATGACGAGAGCACTTAAAGGATGGGAAAAAGACATCTCAATAAATGTCCTAAAAATAAACCATTTACGCTTTGCCAACGATACAGCCTTCCTTACCCAAACCAAGACGACCTGATTAATCTCATACAGCTGGTTAAAAATTAGAGTAAATTGGTCAGGAATTAAATGTAGCAAAGACAAAAATTAAGATGGTGGATAGGCAACACAACAATCATCCACATATAACCAAAATTGACTGGTTTGATGTTGTAAATTTATTCTTATATCTGAGATCATTAATCACAAACACATGGACGCTCCAGGAGGAAATAAAACGTAGATGTGATCTAACCAAGATTTCTATGGGGAAGATGACCAAAGTGTGTGTTCTGAAGTAGATTACTATGTTACTTAGGAAGTATATGAAGCTCAGCACTGGTATCCCACAGGAATCGGTACCAAACTGGCTCTATGGGACCGAATGTTTGATGATATATTTAATACATCACTCGGTAAACATTGCAGAACAATTGCGATTGTGGAAAATCTGATTTTATAAAATAAGATTGTCCACAAATACATAAAACACAAAAATATAAGATCGATCGACACTGATCATCATTATTAGTAATCGAAAGGTATTAAAATCCTTTTTCTCTAAAAGAAATCAGAAATAATTAATCTCAGAACACGGCCCTATAAACACCGAATACAATGTACCATTACAAAACTCCGGCCGAGAAGTACAACTTTCCTTTTAAAACTCACATGCCACGAAAAAGCGCAATGTAAAAGAAAAATCAAAATGGCTAATGAATTTTTAATTTATTTTATTTAATTTTAAACTAATATTGTTCTTTCCGGTGGTCCAAATAAATAATGTCGTATATTTGTCACACGAAGGGAGTTCGTTGATAGCTAGACTGGGTTATTCGAATGACTTGGTTATCATAAAATATGAAAAACTTAATAGCATAGTCAGAAAGAGAATTCAGCAGGCTCTGAGCATAGTAACAGAATGGACTTCAAATGGAGAGCATAACATATTCTTCTTTTTATTGCGCCGTCTCCTTTTGAATGTTGGCTATCCAAATGGCAATTATAGCTTTCGAAACCATCTCGTCAGGTCTTTCAGCCACGAGTTCTGGAGTCTTCCAACTGATGTTTTACCTTCCAATATATGATTTGGAGTCATTTATATCTTTCACCTCTCAACACATGGCTAAGTATTGTATTCTCCTCTCTTTGATTATGCTGAGTAATATGCTCTCTTTTGGTTTACTCATGCGAGGAAGTACCTCACTGTTGGTAACTTTTTGTACCCGTGGAATTCTCAGCATCCGTCTTTATATATATATATATATATATATATATATATATATATATATATATATATATATATATATATATATATATATATATATGTTATATGAGAAAATATTAACCTTGAACTAGCTTAAGTTCGCCGACTTCAGATTTCATCATCTCATTCCCATAGAAACAGCTGAGCACGCAGTAGAACTTTGTACGAACCGTTGGCCAATATTCATGGGAACAGCGATTCAGCACTTCATACCAAACCTATAAATTACCATTCTCAGATGCCGGGACCACTCTTAGCTGCAACTTCGACCAGTCCAGTTATTAGTCATTTTAAATTCATTTAATTTTGTACTATTATTTAATATTTAATTTGTAACAAATAAAGTTCTTTTTTAAAAAGTTAAACTCGTGATTAGTGATCTAACAATTGGCGCAAAGTCAGTAGGATCCGAAAAACGTTGCTAGAACACGTGTATACTCACTGGCAGCGGCGGATTCTCATCCCTTAACGGAACAAAGAATCTACGGAAGTCCTCACTCCTGTGATCTACGGAAGGAACACCTAGTGAAGCCCCTGGTAGCCGAGCAGAGAGAACAAGACGACCCTTAAAGAAGAAGACATCTCCGAACAACCTCACTCCTGTAATCTACGGAAGGAACACCTAGTGAAGCCCCTGGTAGCTGAGCAGAGAGAACAAGGCGTCCCGATGTTCTTCTTTATGTAAGTGGATTTTGAATCATCTCGTTAATAATTTTGTTTTAATAATTTACGAAATTGACTATACTGCAAGTCAATTAATCAAGATACAAAAAATAATACAAGTTGATTATCTAATATTTGAAATTATTGATATTGACATATTTCTTTTATACTATTTTATAATTACTGATATTTTATTTACATATTTTTTTTACTTGCTATATTTTTGGTATATTTTCTCTTGATATATTTTTATTTGACATATTTGATACATTTTTACTTGATATATTTGATACATTTTTATTGATATATTATTTGATAATTTAAATTGATACATTTTTGTCCTTTATATATACCACCACATTTTTTTTTCTCCCTTATATACTGATATATTTTATACTTCTTCATACTTTTTTTTTCGTTTCATTTTCGTTTCAAAATATCTCGAAAAATGCCCGAGACACGTTCCCAAACTCAACAAGAAATCGAACCATACAAGCTTTCGGAAATATTTTCCATTATCCCAGAATTTGAAGGCGATCCGATTTCTCTTTCTACATTTTTGGATGCGTGCGACTGTGCCTTTAAAATGGCCTCAGGCGATCAGCGCGTTCTATTAACGATTCACGTAAAAAATAAACTCAAAGGTAAAGCTGCACAGCTTATTAATTCTAGAAAACCACTTTCCTATACAGAAATAAAACAATTATTAAATCTACATTTCGGAGACAGTAGAGACCTGACCTCCTTAATACAAGACTTACAAAGACTAAGACAACTATCTAACGAATCTCCTCTAACTTTCTTTAACCGCTTACAAGTTTTGAATGCAAAAATGCACGCCTCGATCCAAATAGCAAATTTATCCCCAGATCAAAAAACCGCCCAATGTGACTTAATCGATACCATGGCCCTAAACACACTTTTAACCGGTTTAGAACCCCGTCTAGGACAAATTATTAGGGCTAGTAATCCAAAAGATCTAATTGAAGCAAGCAATCGTACTAGACGCGAACTTCAATTGTCATATTTCGAAGAACAAAAATCTAATTCTAGATCAACTATTCCTAAACCCTCTCAACCAATGAGAAGACCCTCATCTCAGTTTACAAAATGTACAAATTGTGGCCGCATTGGTCATCTAAATACTGAATGCCGCTCTTCACGTTTCGTAAAGCCAAACCAAACTTTTTCTAGGCCACACGGTTACCAAAACCAATATAATAATGGACCTAATAACTATCAAAACAATCAGAACCCTAATAGGAATCAATATTCTTCCAACAATCCAAATTTCAACCAACAGAGACCTACCTTTTCATCTCAAAATCAAAATCAAAATCGTCCATCTGTTATTCAAAGAAACCCAAACTTCCAACGGGCACATGTCTTAAACGAATACCCTGACGAAATAACGACTAACTATTATACAGATGATTACTACACAGATAATTATTATAATACCGATAACTATGAAAACTATGACACAGATTATTATACAGAAAATAATCCACAAACTGATAACTTTTACGAAACCAATAACACACAAGATTATCAAAATTTTCTTTCACTTCCGAATCAAAATCATCCTCCCAATCATACGAACCACTCAACGGATATTACGAATATCCAAGAACAAATTCAAGCACTCAACTTGGACAACTTTCATCCGGACCTCAATTTTCCCGAACAGACATTCATGTAACCCCATTTCATACAATGAGTTCCAAAAATTTATATTATATTAACGATGCTACCAACACTTTTAAACTTTTAATCGATACAGGTGCTGGAATCACTGTTTTCAAAGAAAACACAGCACGCAATTATCATAATAGATTTCCTGAAAACGTTACTATTCAAGGTATAACCGATCAAAAATTATTAATAACAGAATCTGTCCTGATTCCTTTCACTGACAATAATCCTCACAAAGTCTTTATTTTCAATTTAGACATTGATTTCGATGGCATAATAGGCCTAGACTTTCTAGATCATTACGAATGCGTAATAGATCTTAAATCCCGACAGTTGCATACAAATTTTAAGACTGTCACCCTTCACAAAGTAGGACACGAGACAAACACACCTCAAGACAAAATACCGACACACCCTACAGAAATAAGACAAAACGAACCTAAAATAAAAATTAAATCAGATTCTAAACAGGAATCAAATTTAAAATACCAAAACCCTATAAATGAAAAATACACTATCATAAAAAACCGAGATCAAGACAAAAATCTTGAAAGACCAGAGAGAAAACGAATAAAAGGAACAAACAGAATTACCATTGACAGCCGGACCGAACAAATATGCAAATTAAAATGCAACTTATCAAATACAGATGCCATATTATCAGCTCAAGAAATAGAAAAAGTAAGATTACCTCATGCATTAGTCCATGTAGACGAAAATGGAGAATTCTTAACTTCCGTCCTAAATGCTAATGCAATGCCGAAGACAATCGAATTTTCAGACATTTCAATCGCACCCTTCAAAAATTCCGAGACAATCCTATCCTACAACGGAAATGATTTTGAAGAACCCGTACTAGACAGAACACGAATAATTAGAGAACAACTAAGAATTGATCATCTAAATTGCGAAGAACAAGAACTAATTCTAGATATATGTACTGAATATGCAGATATATTTTATGTCGAAGGCGACAAACTGACCTTCACAAACGAAATCAAACACAAAATCGAAACAAACAACGCTAAACCTATCTTCACTAAATCTTATAGATATTCTCAAATACATAAGGAAGAGGTAAAGACGCAAATTAATAAAATGTTAGAAGAAGGAATAATCCAGAAAAGCGTCTCGCCCTGGTCGAGTCCAGTCTGGGTCGTACCGAAGAAATTAGATGCGTCAGGAAAACAAAAATGGCGAGTTGTTATTGATTATCGAAAACTTAACGAACTCACAGTACAAGACCGTTATCCTCTACCACAAATATCAGAACTATTGGACCAACTAGGAAGATGCCAATACTTCACAACACTAGATTTAGCGTCTGGATTTCACCAGATCCAAATCGAGCCACAAGACATCCAGAAAACGGCCTTTTCCGTCGAAAATGGACATTACGAATTTGTGCGCATGCCATTCGGACTAATGAATGCTCCATCTACTTTCCAAAGAGTAATGGACAACATCCTTTTAGGAATACAAAACGAAAGATGCTTAGTGTATATGGATGACATAATTATCTACTCACCCACTATTAATGATCACATGTCACGACTAACAGAAGTTTTTAAAAGGTTACGAAAAGCAAACTTAAAAATACAGCCAGACAAGTGCGAATTTTTAAGAAAAGAAGTAGCATATTTGGGCCACCTTGTAACAGAAAATGGTGTAAAACCAAATCCAGTTAAAATATCTTGCATCAAAAACTTCCCGGAACCAAAGAACACCAAAGAAATAAAATCATTCTTAGGCCTAGCCGGTTACTACAGAAGATTTATTCCAAACTTTGCCAAAATTTTTAAACCACTTACGAAACTACTTCAGAAAGACGTACCTTTTATTTTTAATTCTGATTGCAAAGAAGCCTTTAACGAACTCAAAAATATTTTAACTTCAGATCCAATACTTATATATCCCAATTTTGAGGAACCATTTTTACTAACAACTGACGCTAGTGCATTCGCGATTGGAGCCGTTCTATCGCAAGGCCCTATTGGAAAAGATTTACCCATAGCTTATGCCTCCAGAACATTATGCGGTGCCGAAACAAAATATTCGACTATAGAGAGAGAACTTTTAGCTATCGTATGGGCAGTCAAACATTTTAGACCATATCTTTTTGGCCGAAAATTCACCCTTATTACTGATCATCGACCCCTTACATGGCTTTTCTCGATAAAAGATCCCGGAAGCCGATTAGCGCGTTGGCGCCTAAAGCTCGAAGAATACAATTATAAAATAGAACATCGCGCAGGAAAAATAAACAGAAATGCAGATGCCCTCTCAAGGATAAAGATTAACCATTTCAAGGATTGTGCAAACTTTCAATCAAAAATCTCATTACATGCATCGAATGAAGATGACACGGAAACTCAAGAAAACGAAGACGACGATTAAGAAAATATAGAAGAAATGTCCAAAGAACTTGACAAGTTTATCGAACTGTATAGAACTAAATCAATAATCGATTATTCAAAAATTGAAACATCGAATACGGACTTATTAGACAAATCCAACAAAAATATTGTTACATTTTTTTGGCAAAATAAACTTGTAGAACTCCACGAGAAAATAATGGATGACATATTCGAAGAAAACATGGAATATAGTAACCGAAGAATTAATATTGTACACAGTAAAACCATAAAAGATCGAAAATATTTTATTATACCATTACCGTTTGATCCCGAACGAGTAATATCACATTTATTTCTTATACTTTTTGCAAATAAAGATCAATTCGATGAATCAAAAATATATTGTGTCGAAAATAATCTCGAACTGCCTATCCTAGAGATATTTTCGTATATTTTTGCTGACAAAGAATTAAAATTAAGAATCTGTCAAAATATAATTAAAACAGCCAGCGAAGACGAAATCCCTCAAATTTTAGATCAATACCATTGTGGTAAAAACAATTTACATCGAGGAATAAACGAAACTGTCAGAAGAATAAAGCAGAAATACAATTGGAAGAATTTAACAAAAGATGTAGAGAAATTTGTAAAAGCATGTGAAATTTGCCAAAAAGTTAAGATTTGCAGGAAAAACTTAAGTGGACCATTAGTCATAACAGAAACTCCAAAAACACCATTCGAAAGAATAAATATTGATATATTCGAATACCCTACTAGGAACTACGCTTTAACTATTCGTGACGAATTGACAATATTCACGCAAGCCTATCCTTTGGAAGACAAAAAGGCAGTAACAGTAGCCAACACACTCCTACTCTTCTTTCAACACTATGGAACACCACTAAGAATTCATTGTGATTGCGGTCGAGAATTCGAGAATGCTATAATCAAAGATCTATGCGAATTATACGACATCAAACTAACATTTTCTAGTGTTAACCATCCACAATCTAATGGGTCTGTGGAAAGATTTCATGCCACACTCTCAGAAATGATTAGAGCAAATCAAGCCGAGAACCCAAACGATCATCCCTTCACTATACTTCCTTATGCAATAATATGCTATAACAATACAAAAAATAAGACCCACGGTTTCACACCATATGAACTTATATTTGGGCACACTGCAGGCCGACCACCAGAAACTCTATATAATCAAAAAACACTAATGAGCAAGTATATTCGAGACCTGAATAATCGCATGGAATATTTTTACAAAGTAGCCAAAGCAAAAACAGAAAGACAGAAAGAAAAGGCGAAAGTAAGATTTGACGAGAATATTTCAGAACGAAGACCTGATTTTAAAATTGGTGACAAAGTTTACGTAAAGGAATCCCAAATTAAATCAAAATCGGATAATCTTTTTAATGGAAGTTTTTACAAATTCCGCAATTATCCTTAACCCCAAAACTAACCAAACCTCTAAAGTAAATTTTGACAGACTGAAACCTTATTTTGAATAATTTTCCTTTACAGATTCTATGGACTCCTTTCTATCGTCCAATCCCAAATTCTCCTCACTCCAATTAATAACACAATTGGAATATTTTTTCATGAAAAAGGAACTATACGAATATCTAACGACAAATGGACTTTACTTGTTTACAAAGAATTATTCCCTATCAAAACTACAATATCCAACAATGACAGAATTTTGGAAAACCTATTAGAAAAATTTATTAACGGTGATACACCGAGAAAACTTGCCTTTCAAGCCGAAGTACAGACACATGTTAGTCTGCTAAAACAAATCTCAAACTCCGTTAACTTAAAATATAAAGAAATAACCTCCGACACAGTACCTTATAATAAACGCCTAAAACGCGGTTTAGTAAATGGTATTGGAACAATCTGGAAATCTATTACTGGAAATTTAGACGCCTCTGACGGCGAATACTTTAATAAATGTATAAATAAGATAAATTCCGATGAAACTCAAATTGAAAATCTCCTTAAAAATCAAATATCTGTTACCACTTCAGTTATAAGAACTTTCAACACTACAATTCAAAAATTGCAAATAGACGAAGAAACCTTTAACAAAGACTTAAAAACTATCGAGACTACACTTCTGGACATTAATAATGACATCTCCTTTTACCAAGCACAATAACAAATACTAGATTTATGTGAGTCCTTAATGGAAAGTTACGTATTTTTAGAAAACTATTTAATTGATATACTAAATTCTATCACATTCTCTCGCCTGCAAATTCTACATAGTTCTATTATTTCGCCCATAGACTTATTGGACGCATTAAAAGAAATCGCACAGTCATTACAAAATAACGTATTGCCTCTACCCACTTATATGTCAAATATAGCTCAGTATATTGACATAATAAAACTACAAGCTTATCAGCTTGATTCAAAAATTGTTTTCGTTCTCGAAATTCCGTTAGTTGATCCCGAAATATTCACCTTGTATCAATTATATTCAATACCAATATTAGATAATCAAACTGGTTTTCATCATATACTTTCAACTGTTCATAAATACATTGCGCGAGATGATGATTCAATTTCATATGTCTTACCCATGGACACCGAAAAATGCAAACAAATCAGTCAAAACCAAAGAATGTGTACAGACATTCTTCCGTACCCCATAGACACAGATGCTATATGTGAAGCCCAGCTTTTGAAACCTCTCAGCAACTTACCAAAAACTTGCCAGATGTCCATGCTCTTGGCACAAGGATACAATGTACAGGAAATCGACCGAAATTTATGGTTACTAACCATTTCCGATCCATTACCAGTAACGATCAAATGTGCAAGAAAAGAAGTCACTACACAAATAATCAAAACAAATTCAATCTTAAGATTAATTCCCGAATGTATAGCATTCATCGGCAGTACCAGAATTCATGCTAGAGACCAAATTGAGCAATATACAAATATCACGTATAGAAGTCACCCAGTTAACGTACCCTACAGATGCTGTGACCATTTTGAGACAAAGAATCACCTGTCAAAATTGAAACCACTAAAACTCAGTAAGATCAACGTAGATGACTTGAATATTGCACAACACAAATTGGACCAATATTCGGAAGAACTGGACCATATTATGAGCCAATCATTCATTGAGGAACATCTACCCTTATTCACTATATCAATCTTATCCCTGATTATTATCCTAGTTATTCTATACCTTTTCTGCAAATACCGAACCAAAATATTCCCAAAAACTGCAATCTCCTTGTCCCAGGATCAGCCTCCAACTTCATTACCACGCAGAAATTCCATTAGACAGAAACTTCAAAGCTTAACCTCCTTCAGAAGAAGACCCAATGTCCAAGAAGAAAGCGAAGCAGAAACACCAATTACTCTGTAAAAGTCAAAGCAATGGCATTGACTTTTCACTAATAAGGGGAGCTGTTATATGAGAAAATATTAACCTTAAACTAGCTTAAGTTCGCCGACTTCAGATTTCATCATCTCATTCCCATAGAAACAGATGAGCACGCAGTAGAACTTTGTACGAACCGTTGGCCAATATTCATGGGAACAGCGATTCAGCACTTCATACCAAACCTATAAATTACCATTCTCAGATGCCGGGACCACTCTTAGCTGCAACTTCGACCAGTCCAGTTATTAGTCATTTTAAATTCATTTAATTTTGTACTATTATTTAATATTTAATTTGTAACAAATAAAGTTCTTTTTTAAAAAGTTAAACTCGTGATTAGTGATCTAACATATATATATATATATATATATATATATATATATATATATATATATATATATATATATATATATATAATATATATATATATATATATATATATATATATATATATATGTATATATATATATATATATTAAATGCATCTATTTTTGGGTTACACTGGCTGTTGATATTTGCTTCCAAATATTTTATGGAAGTTACCTGTTCTGTTATTTGCCCGAATACAGATTAAATAATAGCAGTAATAAATCGCAACCTTGTCGCACTCCTCGTCGGATTTGTATATCTTCGGACTTTGTGTGATATATTTCAATTATTGCCGTTTGGTGCCAATATAAGTCTGAGGTAATTCGCAAGTATTGTTCGTTAATTCCCGTTGTTATCCGAAATTAGATCATATTGACGGTTAACGCAGGCAAATGCTTTTTGATAATCAATAAAAGATGCATACACACCCCAGACAACATAATCCCCAAAAGTCCAAAATCATGAAATTTACCAGACGGGGAGTTTATATAGGTATTATGTCGTCTAAACCTGAACGGTAGAAATCTAAATCTGCTAAGCAAAATAAAGTAAGTATAAATAATATCAGCACATAGAACGAATAACCAAGAGAGTAATGACTACCTTAATGGTAGTCAGACATACCACTTTATGTGCCATCTTAAAATTAAGCAAATTGTAAAGACTTGCTTGACTTGCAATTACAGAGGCTCTGAGGGGCACACCAACAATAGCTATGAAAGCGCTACTGGACTTTCTTCCACTATACATCGTATTGGTAAGGAGGCGAAAAACTTGAGCAACATAATGGTTATATCCGGACACAGTAATATCACAACTCAAATAAGGAATACCATGTCGATGATGACTTCTGACCAAATGGTACCCATATACACGCCTTATTTATCTGCCAAGGTGGTCATCTGCCCATGAAAGAGATCGGTAGAGACAGACGGGTCTAAAACTGTAGAAGGTTCAGGGATAGGCAAAAACATGCATTCAGTCAGTTAGAGATTTAAGCAATCTTGCATTGTGCAGGAAAAAGTATAATAAGGGCTTTCAAACTTTAAACAAATTCAAAATTCAAACAAATCAATCAATATATGCACAGATAGTCAAGCAACTATGTGGTCTCTGAAGAACCCTAAGGTAGACCCCAGGATATTGTGGGAATGCCGATAGATTGGTGAAACATAACAGTGTCAGATTGATATACCTTCCAGGTAATGGGGAAATACATGGCAATGAAAGAGCTAATGAACTGTCCAGAAGATCAGTTACAAAATACCTAGAGCAGGCCATAGGAGGGACAAAAAAACACCGTCCGAGACTGGAAAAAAGCCTGAACTAATAAAATATAACTTCCACTAAAAGTATACCACGTCAAGTGCATGTCAAAATATATATGGGATGGATATATGCTAAAACGGCTGAATGACAGGAAAGTAAGCAAGAATCAGCTTAGAATCATACACGCTTCTTTACTACACATGCGTCAATCATGGGACACCTGCATACAATGAAGATGTTTGAAATAGACTTAAGGTGCAGACTCAGCAGAGAACCTCAAGCAGTAAACTATATCTTGCATGACTTCGAGGTACTTAATCGCAGGCAGTAAACACTTTTGGAGACCACCAAGTAACTCCAAAATCATATAGTACCAACTCATTTCACCAAGTTAATATAAGATTTCAGAATTCTAGAATGGTATCATTAATTTATGTAAGATGTGGAAAAAAAATAAAAATGCAGTACCACTAGTTTATCTCTCGAGACGGCTCTCGAGAAAAGAAAAGTTTTATATTTAAATTAAAATATACTGTTTATTAATAACTTTTATTTACTTGTTCAGTTGTTTTACCTAAAACTGAAGTAAAAACTCATTGTTAAATTAAAAGAGCGCTGATTTTATAGCATACAAAATCATTGCAGATACTTCTAGTATGAAATAGACGTGTCAACAGAAGCCCAAGGCCTCGTGACTCATCCTAGAAAATTAGGAAATGCACAGTCCATTCTAGACCACGTTACAAGTTCAGCTTAAGCTACAATATTAGAATCTCATGTAACACAACTTAAGTTTTTCATGTATGATTAATGCTCATTTATCCTGACACTTAGGGATCTTTCCGTTTCTCCCACATACAAATTGCTATCCTCACAGAATCTTTTATAGATGTAGTTCTTTGTTCTCTCTTGTTGTTTAATTTATATATTCTGAATATAAAGGGAATAGGTAGAAAGAGGAAGTCATGGCTGCGAAATATTCGAGACTGGACAAACATGACTATAGACGAATTATTCCACGTTGCAAAAGACAGAGAAGCTTTTAAAAAGTGTGGTCGCCAACCTTCGTTAATGGGGACGGCATAGGAAGAAGAAGAAGAATATATATATATATATATATATATATATATTATATATATATATATATATATATATAAGTAAACTTTAAATATTGGGTATGCAGCAATAAAAATGAAAGGTGTACTCTTTTAAATTTTTATTCCAAGCTTTCGGACATTGGTTATGTCCTTCATCAGGGAGCTACAAATGTGATGAATAATTTTTACAAATTTGTATAATTAATTAAAAATTCGATACTTACAAACTTAATGAGGTTGTCTCATAAATGATTTTATATAAATTGTTGATAAAATTTATCACAGTCTGTTGAGCTAAAACCTATTCCTATATTTAAAATTTTAAAAAATTAATTAACATTCACACAAACTTAATTATTTTTAAACAAATCTATGACATTGATATTGACATTGGCAAGTGAAAATCTCACATCCCTAATATCAAGCAACTGCTAGTACAACAAATTATAGGCTTATTATTAGGTATATCGTGGAAATATAAATTATTTTATATTTGTTAATATCATTAGGAAGTGAAACTTCAACCTGTCAATGTTTTAAAACAAAGCCTATTAAATTAACATAAATAAATAAGGTCGTAATTCTAAAAACGTTACAATTTATTGTGATTTTGTTTTGTATGACCCCAGTATCTGTGTGTAAACAAAAATTATTAAATTTAAACAAACTAACTTTGTAAAAAAATAAATTCCTCAAAAATGAACTTTTTAGCTACTTAAATGTCAATTGATAAATTATTGTTTGTCTTATTGTTGCATTTATCTAGTAGTAACAAATAGGAGAACATTTCATTTAGATGGCCAATATCTGTTCTATGATTCATTGCATTATTATTTTGGCAAATGTAGGCCATTAACATTTTATATTAACAAATATAAAATAATTTATATTTCCACGATATACCTAATAATAAGCCTATAATTTGTTGTACTAGCAGTTGCTTGATATTAGGGATGTGAGATTTTCACTTGCCAATGTCAATATCAATGTCATAGATTTGTTTAAAAATAATTAAGTTTGTGTGAATGTTAATTAATTTTTTAAAATTTTAAATATAGGAATAGGTTTTGCTCAACAGACTGTGATAAATTTTATCAACAATTTATATAAAATCATTTATGAGACAACCTCATTAAGTTTGTAAGTATCGAATTTTTAATTAATTATACAAATTTGTAAAAATTATTCATCACATTTGTAGCTCCCTGATGAAGGACATAACCAATGTCCGAAAGCTTGAAATAAAAATTTAAAAGAGTACACCTTTCATTTTTATTGCTGCATACCCAATATTTAAAGTTTACTTCCTTACGTGCCCAGCAAATACTTCTGGTTCATTATATATATATATATATATATATATATATATATATATATATTATATATATATATATATATATATATATATATATTTATATATATATATATTTATATATATATATATATATATATATATATATATTTATATATATATATATATATATATATATATATATATATATATATAATATATAATATATTTATATGTTAACAAAGCATTGTATTTCCTTCGAAACTCTTAAGAAAATTTTGCAACTTAAAATATAAGTTACAGAATACGTTGCAGGAAGAATGGGACACTACGTGTTGATTTTGAATTTACCTAGTTTGTCTTAATGACAGAAAGATAGAGATGAAACCAGAAGGTATGTAATACAATGGTAATACGTAATTGCCCACATCCTGCTAACTACGGAATTGTATAAAACTCATTAAAATATTGATAATACAAATACATAAAAAGTTCTTTATATCAGGATTGTCATCACAATTGCTAAGAAACATCACATAAACCAAAAACATCTTATATTTAGAACGTAATATATTTAGACAATAGATTTTAAACAAATATTGTAAACAAAGAATTAAATTAAAATTAGCAGAATTTAGTCGTGAAACAATGTGTTTTTTTATTGAATTTCACTAAACAATGGTTAACTATGTTCCATAAAATGACAAAAATAGTGATGACAGAAAAATTAAAAATAGTTGATAAATATTAAGAAACATAATATTTTTAACTGCTTTTATTCTTTAATTTTTAAGACACTGAAAGCCTATGGAAAACATCGATTTTATGTATATAACTGTAGCTTTATTTTTGGGGTTTTAAAGATCGATAAACACCTCTTTGTGTATTGCCGTTACAAGTTTTTTAGCACCTGATTTCCCTTATCACTGAGTTATACAAGGATATAGTGAAGATGCAAATGAATTCCATGCAGATCAAGGTGATAGGCAAGAATGTTATAGTATCTCCACAACTTTTTAATATCTACGAAGAACATATTATGAGGAGGGCACTCAAAGGATGGGAAAAAGGCATCTCAATAAATGGCCTAGAAATAAACAATTTACGCTTTGCCGACGATAAAGCCCTCCTTGCCAACAGACCGATTAATCTCATATAGCTGGTTGAAAATTAGAGTAAATTGCAACACAACAATCATCCACGTGTAGCCAAAATTGACTGGTTTGACGTTGGAAACTTATTCTTATATCTAGGATCATTGATCACAAACATATGGACGTTCAGGGGTAGATAAAAAGTAGATATGATCTAGTCAAAATCGTTATACGAGCGAGATTTGGTATAGAGGAAATAAACTCGTGGACCAAAAGGAGAAAAGTGGAATGGAATCAACACATCGAAAGAATGACAGAAAATAGAATAGTACGAATAGCAAGAGAGAATCGCCAAATGGAAGAAGATCATGGGACGACCGAGGAAAAGATGATCAGACAAAGTCAATTGAGGCTAAAAACCGAAGTAAAACAGGCATTAAGCCTATTTATAAAGTAGGAAGAAGAAGAAGAAAATCGCTATGGGGAAGATGAGCAAAATATGGAAGGATCCCAATATTTCCAAACCCAGGCCACACATTGCAAGAATTGTACAGCGATATTATCAGGAGGTTGGAATTCCTGACATGGGTTGAACCATTGTTTAAATAGGACTAGTTAGCCAATGCAATGTATAAATTTGTTTGATTCCAATTGAGACAGTCACTAGATGTCACCACTCTTTCTGTCTCAATAGCTTTTAATATACAATTGTTTGTTTGATATACGTTATACTAGATGGTGCTATGTGAAAAATTAAAGAATAAACTAAACGTCCATTTTTGATCCCCCGAATTTAATTCACCAGCGTTGCAATATTTCACTGACATAGTAGCAACAGGTTTATTTACAAATAAAAACGTAACAAAAAACAGCCCATGAATCACTTAAGGTATTCATTTAAAATAGAGTTATTGTTATTACTATCAACTAGTAAATATCGGGTCAACTAAAATAGTACATAAACATACTGTGGCTTCTAAATCTTTATATCTCCATCTAAATAAGTTTAAAGAATTTAAATATTGTAATTTATTTGGAAGTGTATTAAAAACATTTGGTCCGAGGTAAGTAAAACATTTTAATCCTATGTGTTTAAAACATAAAGAATCATTTGTATGAGAAATGAACAAAATTAGGTATTTAAAAATAAATTTTACCTGGTAATACATACATCCAATAATATTTGAAAGAAAATGATTTTAAATTAAAATAGTGTTTCTTCCATAATAAATAAATGGTTTTTTTACAGATGACTGGAAATATTTGTTGTTATTACAAATGTGGTTTATCACCAAGATTCATGGATTGAAAATGTTCAGATTTCCGACAAAAAATCCTTCGGGTTGTCAAACATGGATATTACACTTTGGTAAGTAAATATAAAATTTTTTTATATTCTTGTATTTCACACCGTTTCCGTTACGTATTTAATTTGAAAAATATTTTTTCATTCTTCATTCATTTTTTATTGTCGCCACGGTGCACGCGTCATATTCGAGATGCATTAATTTGAATTTTACGTTTTCGTTGGTATTATAATTATGATATAATAAACTTCGAAAAAAGAAATTAGTGAATAAATATCAAGTTAATAAACATAAACAAAGTATTAGATATTTAAATATGTATTTCTTTAGCTATTTTTAGTTATTGTATTGAAAAGTAGAAATAAATTCATCTTTATCGGAGAACTAATTTATACACATCTGGGAAAATCATTGATTTCACGTAAAAATCTTATACAGGTATTTGAAGTTTCTGAAAGATATATGAGGGTTAGTTAATGATAAATCTGTGGACATACAGGTGATTTTGGTTTGTGTTTGTTTAAACAATTTTAAAAAGTGACAGGTTATTCTTTTGCTTATAAAACGTTTTTTTTATCCAGTTTAAAGAAAAATAGTTGAAATAAAAATTGTGGATCTCAAAAAGTTCTTCTATTTGCGAGTTTCTAAATTAAAAGCATAAAGAATTCACCAAAATACCTAGTTGCAAAAAACCCTTGATTTTGCAGAAATTTATAAATTTAAATAACTTTGTTTTTGCATAATGGTTTGTAGTGTAACTAATAAAAATAGTGACGATTTGTTGATCACGGAGAGCGATTATTTAAACAACTCTTTGTTGAGCTACCCCAGTTTAAAGAAATTAATGTTTTACGTGCCACAGAAGCCAAGATATTGCAAATTTTACTTCTTTTTATTTCTTTACTGCATATGCCATCTGTAAGTTGGATCGCACACTTCAGGTCTTCATTTAGAGTCCCTTCAATTTTCAACTCTTATTGTTAATAGACAATGGAGGTATGATTTTAACAATAAAATGCTATGGTTTTAAATATAAAATGCTCTCTAGGCTCGTAATGGTCATAGAAGAGTCTGTTTTTTTTAGAAAGTGTGTATCACTATTTTTCATCAGTTTTTAATTAAGCCTCTATATAAGTTTGTGGCATAAACAATATCAAAGTTATTATAAATGTTCAAATTATATAACTATAAACTATTTGCTCTATCTGATTGATATTTAGCGCACTTTAATCAATTATTAATTTTCATAATTTCAAGGAGCTATGTTACATGTCTCTGTGCAAAAAAAGAGTTATTATAATTTATAAATAACTGCAAAAATATGTTTTTTTTTTGCAACTATTTCGGTTAATGGTTTCATGTATTTTAATTTGGATACTCTCAAAAATTACATAACTTTTTATGATCTACAACTCTACAAAAGCTGAAAAAATCTTAAACAGATGAAAATAAAAGTCTCTAAAAGGTATATGAGGGGTAGCTGATGACAATTATATGAAGACTTCAGCTAATTTTGCTTTGCTTTTTTATTAAAGAATCGTAAATAGTGAAAACAATTTTTCCGCATAAAACGTTTCTTATACACGTTAGAGAAATATGGTTAAAATAAAAGTTATAGATCATAAAATGTTCTCTAATATTGAGATTTTTATAATTAAAATACCTAAAGTATTGGCCGAGATGATTCACAAACTTCAGCTATATTTCTTCAGAAATATTTCAGCTTGTTTCTTGTTATTTGTTATGAAAAGGTCTGTTTTTTTTTTGTGCTTTTACACCATTATTACTTTTACATCTCGCATTTCGAATAATCGAATCTGCATTTTCCTCACATCTACCGACATCTTTGATCAACTAATACACCGAATGTCGTAATTAATCCCACCGTCATCTTTATGTGCAGGCTTATTTCTGCGATCAAAATAATCCTTATTTTAAATGTATCTCCTTTCATCCCGCATTCACTAATTACGGAACATCAGATGATCAATAGGTACATATCATGAGTTTTCCTAGGGTAACATTTGTAATCCCTGACAAGAAGGACTTCGAAGTGCAATCTTCTTTGTTAATTAACCTTGTAAATACATTCTTTAAAATATTTTTATTCTCTGACAGACTATAGTGTTTTCTTTGTAAGCTTACGTCGTAAACAACGGTCGTACTGTGGAGTGTGATCGCAAAGTCTCCAGTTGACCAGACCACACCCTCATTGCAGCTAATGCTCCACTCTCTTCGTCATTTTCAGCTGACTCTAAGGAGTCCTTAATCCTGAATCCTTAACTTCATCAAAAGAACTTCTATCTTCGGAAATTGAGTCCCCCTCCGTTAGCTACACAGTTATCCTGGCTGCCATTATGGATGTATCCATCCCTCGTCATACTAATTTAAAGCCTATGTTGGCAGTAGGACAAAAAAGAGGACACTCCAATGACAGTCCTCCTGATACTCTTACAGGCAGCCAAGATTCTGACAAAAAATTTAAAATAAAAGTTTTGTAACAAATCTGGACCTAACCATAATATACTCTTTTCTTCCTTCACCCTTTCCTTATTCATCCACAGTTTCACAAGATACCAATTATCCGAACTCTCCTATAACCTATTTCTAACTAAAAGCTGCACTCAAGTTTTATAAAAACACAAAAATTAGAGTTTTCTAGAATTATCTTGAAAACTTTTTCGAAAATTCCTTAGGTACCAAGCTATTCTTTTTTAGCTATTACAGAGAATATTAACATTACTTTAAATTTGTTTTACGAATGCTTACTTACTGCTGCCAAATCACATTTCGGTAAAAAAACATCTCTTCTACTCACAAAATGGTACTATGGTGGAACTCTAATTGAAATAATTCCATCCGTTTATCCAAGATTGCTTTAAATAAATATCGGTTAAACAAAAGCCAGGAAAATCTTCTAATACACAAATAAATTAAAGCTAAAGCCAAATTTCTTATTAAAGAAAGTAAAACATCCTTATGGCAAAACTACACTTCCACCCTAACACACAATGCAAACTCCACTCATTTATGAAAATAAACTGTTTCACAAATCCAAGGTAATAAAACTAACCTTTATCCTATGAATTTATTCATCCTTCATTGCTATATCCTATCATCTTCAACAACACAGTTATCTCTGACAGTCAATTCATTTCCGACAGACTCGCTAATTATTTTAGAGACAAATTCAATAAAAGTAATATGACTTTCACTCCCAGTTCTTTACGCACTCAATCTTTATCCACCATCTCGACAACTCCACACGATGTTACGTTTAAGAACGCCTTGGTTACCCTAAATAAACTAAAATTTACCTTGTTTTATGTACAAAATCTGCTGATGATCCTGATGATATCCCTTAAATATTTTCAAAAAATCTCTTTAACACATCTCTCTCCAAACTTCTCGAAATTTATAACTTTATCTGGAACACACAAAAATTCTCAGATCTTTGGGGAGTGAATAGTGAATTCTATAATCATTCCAATTAATAAACCTGAAAAATCTTTTCGTCCGATTGCTCTTACGTATATCACCTGCAAACTTCTTGAAACAATGATCAATAAAATACTTACTTGGTTCGTTAAACAGTATAATATTATTCCTGACGCTCAATCCGGCTTCCGATCAGTCTACTATTGATAACCTTTTTATTTTTCAAACACACAATTCTTAAGCATTCTGTAATCAACAAGATGTCGTAGCAACTATATTTAACGTTGAAGGGGCATTTTATTCAATCTAGAAAAGCAGTCATTGACAAACTCTCCCACTACAATTTAGATGGTAACATTTTCTCATTTGTAAAAAATGATCTAACTGGAAGAATCTTTAAAGTCCTTGCCAATGGTAAAATTTTTCAATCCCGTCCTCAAAATTAGGGTGTCTCTTTAGAATCTGCATTGAGTTTAACTCTATTCATCCTTGCAAACGAAATTTGCCTCCCATTAAATATGTTCAATACGCTGATGACCTAATCATTTACTGCTGTTAAATATGTCCCAACCTCATATAAACTTATACAAAGTGCAATAAATCTACTTCAAGGTAAATCTAACAAACTAGGATTATCATTCTCTCAGAGTAAACCAAATTAATAAAAATTTTTAGAAGGATTTCCACTCGTACCCCAAATTTTATTTAACAATTCTCCACTTTCTGTTGTTAATTAATGTAAAATTCTCTGTTTTATGTTTGATATACATAAAACAGTATATTGGAACAGATAGTTATGATTAAATTGGAAAAATCAAATCTCTGAACTTAAAACCAATTGTTTAAACAGGTTGAACAATTTTAAAACCCTCAGTCATCTTCAATGGGGTGCCGATGATACTACATCTAGGTCTAGGCACTTTTCGCTTTAGTCCTATTAAGAGTGTATACCGTGAATCTAATGAACTTTCTCTTAACCTAAGACGATAATCTCTTCTACTTTCGTATGCTACATCAACATTCGCAAATCCCATTAATTCCCTAATTGCCACAATGCCGTCTTCTTCCACTAACAATAACCAACACCTTATTGGTTGTGCAGTAACCACTAAACATGAACTTGAAAGATCATCTCGGTTACCCTTAACATGCAACGTTTGCACAGGTGAACTATATAGTATTCTCTTGGCCTTTAAATGCATCCCCCATCGAAACAGACATATTGCCATTTGTTTAGATTACCTTTCATATATCTATTTAGTCAATACAATTTTCACTGACCACCTATTAGTTCAAAACATTCATGACATATAACAAAATCTCTCTGCTTACCATGTAACAGTCTCTCTCATATGGCTGCCTTCTCACACCGGAATTACTGGTAATAAAACAGCAGATCATTTTGCCAAAGAAGCTACCAACCATGGGGTGACTGGAGTCACCCAAATTCACCTAGCTAACGAATTTCGAAATTCGTTTTCAAAAAGTTTGTAGAGGATACTTAACAAAACTTATAGCAAAAAACTTAAACAACTCTTCATAAACTTTAATCTTTTATTGGTCATCTCCCCCTGGACTTCCTAACTAGAAGAGAAGCATCGACTATTAGAAGACTACGAATCAACCACACCAAACTTACCAACTGCAAACAATTCACCAATTTGTATAAAGTCCGGAACTTGAAACCTACTCTAAGGAACCGCTTAACAACCGTACAAAGATAACAAAAACTATACAGTTAAAAACCGTTCAACTCTACCACAAGACTTAACGTAATAGATTAGTTAAAGTAATATAATTATTATTTGTTCTCATTTTATTCTATATTTAATATTATTGTTCTTGTACCAATGAGCATAGTTGTCGAGGTACTTTGTGTAAATAAATTTTCGACATAACAATACCGAACAAAAATCCATAAAAATTGTAGCATTACTTTGGTTGGTTGGTATTGCCTGTTATTTTTACTGGGAATTGATTACATAATATACTATTACTACTTCCTCCGTGGACGTGTTAGTTATTGCCCTGGAAACCTCAGAGTCTTCTAACATTATTGTTACAAATTGGTCGCATTGCTCCTGTAGTGAACGTTTTCTAAGTTAATATGCTCCTTTTCTAACTTGGCTGCACCGTACTGAAGACGGTATATATATATATATATATATATATATATATATATATATATATATATATATATAATCCAAAATCTGCGGAAGTGGTTCGGGCTCACATCGGTCGAACTATTCAGAAGCGCCGCAAACAAGATCAAAATTGCCATGTTAATAGACAACGTTGGCAACGGACAGGGCACTTGAAGAAGAAGAAGATATATATATATAGAATATATATATATATATAGAATATATATATATATATAGAATATATATATATATATATATATATATATATATATATAAACAAATATTGGCATGACTGCCAAGTTATTTATATTTTGAATACAGAACTTAAATTATTTTTTTACTTTATTTTGCAGAAAGTTGCTTTTTTTCCGTTGTATTAATAATAATATTGTTGTAGGTAATGCTGCATTGGAAAGTCTGGAGCTAACCAATTTAAAAAAAAACATCTATGCAGTAACATTATGCTACACTATGCAGTAAAACAACCATCAACCGGTTAGAATACCGTTTCGCACAGTGTTAATTCTGAACTGACGATTTTGTTGAACAGCTTATAGATATGCCGTTATCACCATTGGTCAATAAAAAAATATTTCATAATTATTGTACACTTCAAAGGAGATTACATTAACAATGTTACAATCAATTTCTATAACTATTAATGTAAACAATTTTGTTTTTTTACCTTGATTTATGATTTTGTTAATATTGTTTATGTGTAGATATTAGAACTTTGATGTGTTATATAACTATTAAAATAATGCGAATTTAATTTTTGCAATTTCTATAACTTTGTAATTTAAAATTATTTCATTAATAAACAGCTCAGATCGGGCAAACATTCTCATTTATGTAAACAGAAATACAAAAATGGTGTGTATATTATAAAATACATAAGTAAATAAGGTAAAGGGTACAGTTTATTAAAGTTTTGTTAATTATTATTCCTTTTATCCCAACACATAGATTAATTTATGTTGCCTCTTGTGGCATATCGATCTATTTATTGTTTCAAAACCATTATCAAAAAACCAAACCCATAAAATTACTATACTTCCAAACGTCATTTTAAAGATTAAAATATAGAAAATTTAATTTACACAAAACGTACATAAAACCACTTTTTAAAAAGATTTTCTTTTTTAAACAATGATAAAACTTAATTAAAAAATTTAAGTCTTACAATCTTGACCAAATCTCCTTTAGTCTTGACTAAAAAATAAACCTCCGCATGAGTGTTCTAAGACGATAGCAATCGAGTCTATTTCAATTAAATATTTAATCCTTTTCTAACAAATCATATAACCAAATTTAATATCTGGTAAACTAATAAAAATTTAAAAAAAAACGGCAGCATTTATCTACTTCATTTAAATAGATTACTGACCGATTTAAATTTAGCAAGTCTCAAAGTATAAAAACAATTTGAAATAATCGCTCGAAATAGTCAAGTTATCTTTCACAAGACGTATACGACGATAATAATAAGTATTTTATTTAAGTCATATATTTTCTTCACAATTTGGCATCCGTGTACAAGTTTGAATTAGTTATCAGACACCTAAAAATATACTCGAGTAGAATTCTGCAGAGAATTTAGTTTTTGTTAATAGTTTTTTAAATTTATGACTAGAGGCCGCCACATGACGGCAGATTATAAATCAAACATTTGTTCCATAAGGATTGTCTAACTAGTACTATTTAAACAATGGTTGAACTGTGAGAAGTCCCGACCTCAAACCAATAGAACATGTTTGAGATATAGTAGGAAAATTTGGGGTTAAATTACAATTTGAAATTGAATTTAAAAAATTGCAAAATTTAAATTTCATGTCATAGGTTTTAAAGATTGATTTCTATAAATGGAAATTTTAGACTGGTTAATGAAAGTGATCAATTCCATTGATATCACGGCAAAAATCGCGTCACGTTTTTTTATTTAACACCTTTATAAAAACTGAGTTTATTCTCGAAAAAATACAAAAACTTCATACGAAAGCAGCACTCTTTACCTTTAAAACGCATCTTTATTTTAGCGAATAAGACACTTGGATCAAAAGATATCCAATTTTTACCGTTGAGATGACAAAAATTTTATTGAACATTGATTTTGCTCGCGTAACTGACATTCAAAATTGACGGTGGCTTCAAGCGTTTCTTCTGAGAGAACGGTTCATTTTACATAAAAATTGCTAATAAACATTTTTGTGTAAAATTGTCTCAGCTACATTTTTTATTTAAAATATTCTTTTCTACGGCGTACAGATTTTTGACAAATCAATTTTTTTGGGTTTTACACCCCTGCGAGGGGGGTTTTTAAAGCGAATCCCGGGGGTAAAAGTGGTAAAATGTTTTGCATATTTTGCATTATTTGCATGTAAATTAATATTCTTGGCAAAATTTAGCTTGTTTGTATGATTTTTAGGGGTCAACTCTCTGACAACTGGACTAAAATTCTTATTGTTTATGAGAAATGCCATAGAAATGTTGAAAATAATGGATAAAAATTAATAATTGTACTTAAATGAGAGTTTCTATAAATTTATATGTATAGGCCATACAAGTTGTTCTTAGTTTTAAAACTCGCAATAAATGGAAAATATATCATATATCAAATTTTTTGCAACTGAGTGCATAATATATAAAATATGTGTATACCTATAATATGTATAAAATATACATATATGGTGATAAACTATGAGATTACTTTATGTGATTAATGTATGACTTTGCATAATTATTTTAGACTTTAGTTGAGTCGTTGAACAAAAATATCTGTAAATATCAAAAAAAGTTTTTGACTACCCTTGTCTATGGAATCTAATTCTGAAACAAAAAATATTAGAATACGCTGACAAGATGTTAATTCTCGCAAATTGTTATATTCAACTAAAACACCTAATGAACAAAATAAACAACCACGTAGATTTATTGGCTGAAGATATTATGGAGAAATAATCAATAAAGTAAATTAACTTCAATAAAGTTAAAATACAAAGTAAATTCTATGCAACTAAGACGTAAATCTAAGTGTTAAAATAAGCAAAAATTTGTCCCATGTGTGCAACTGTGCAACATATAAGCACTTTATTGGCGTTTAAAAACAGTGTTTTAAAATTAAATAAGCCCAAAATACCAATCGTGAAATGATAGAACAAGGCTTGACTTGAATTTAAGTCCTTGGTAAATTCAAAAATAATATTTTTTACTCATGTTTTTCAGCCTTGAAAATTGTGCGTTTTTTTCAATTTCAAATGGTTTATATCTCGAAAATAATCAAGTTTACAGAAAAATTACAACAGACAATCAATAATATCTGTATCATAAAATACCTATCTAACAAGAAAAGTAGACAATGAAAAAACTAAACGTACAAATAAAACATTCAACAACCTTAAGTATTTTTATCCAAATAAAAGCTACTTGTTGAAAATAAATAGAAAAGGCTTATTAGAACAGTCTTAAATTGATAAAATTTATTAAATATTTACAAAAAAAACCTTTCTATTGCATATAAAAAGTTATCTTGTTTCACGTGCGATTTAATTTCAGCAAAAAAATGTAAAAAATCCATATATACCTACCTACATTTTTTCAAAAAGCCAAAATAAATGCCAGTCAATAAATACTTACCATGAATGACACAAACACTCTTTAAAATATTTAACTTTTTAGTACATTCCACAAGCCTTTTAAAGCCACTTTATGTTTATTAAATAATTATCAATTATTGCACACTAACAAAGACGACCACCTACAAAACGAAAACAAAACAATAACAGGGCAAACGAATGCGCACCATGCGGCCTTGCACTGAAACAGCCTTAAAACATTTCTAATCGAGATTTTAAAATTTCACTTTCAACTAACGGTTCGCTACTAGTTGATATTGACAAAGTCGTCAAATACTAAATACATACTGAATTTATAAATAATATAAACGTGTAAAAATAGAAGGGACTTGCGTCGAGCTTTTCTCGCTATTCTTGTAGATTCAATTCAACAAGTGGTTCAGGCCATTGCATTGATGTTACTGGGTCTCACGCGATATCAGAAATTATAGGTACAGTAATTAATAAACATACAATGTTTGTTCTTTACATTGAAGTGCATACATATGGAAAACTGTAATGGAATAAATTCGTTTTCATTATTGAATAGTGGGATAGTCACGCTTCGCTTCGCATATTGCCTTTAATATACAAGAGCGTAGCAAGAAATTTTTACCTCTCTTATTTCAGTAAACAAAAAAAATTAATTACCAATATTAATAGAATAACTGGGATGCTCTTTTGGTGAGCATAAAAAATAGTGGAAGAGTGTTTTTGATATGGATAGTAGAGCAGGGTGAGGGAGCCATCTTAACTGTGAGACAGTTTTTTTTTTTTCATTTTAGTGTAATTTGTTTTTATCCATCCAAAATGAAAAAATTAAACGCCAGCATAGGCGTTGACATTTACATTAAGTGAAGTATTTGTAACTTTGAAGTTTGATATTTTTTTGCAAGAATATAGATAGGTGCATTTGTCTAACTGTAGGACACATAATATATGCCTTACAGTGATACACTTTAAATCCAACAGTGAGACAGGAAAAATAAATGAAAATATATAATCTAGCATGTCAAAAAATCTTATTTAGGCTGTTGTGTTTTGAAAAAGTTTATTGAGGATTATATCATTGAGATTAATATATTATTCTCATAACATAATTTTGGTACTGATTGTTGCGAACATAGTTTATAAAAAATATTTATTGAACACAAAAGACACTTCCAAAATAAACAAAATAAAAAGATATAGAACATAATAAAATGAGTAAACATAAAAATATAATATCTATTTTAAAGCAACAGTAGCTTCATCTGGAATATTGGGAAAAACAAATTTGCTGTTGCCCTTCGTTTGTTTTATAAGATACGAAATTTCATACTCCTCTGACTCATTTATTTTCAGGACTTTTCCAACATAATACACCTTCTTCTTCTCCAGTTTTCCAGGAAATTCCACGAGCACAAAATCATTTTCTATGGGCTTTCTATGAAGCTCCTCAAATCCATCTGGATTGATTGTATAGTAGCAGTCATCCCCTGAGGTTGAACCAAGTTCAAGTTCCTTCTCTGAGCTTCCAGAATAAGTAATAAAACAAATATTCTTCAAATATTTGTTTCTTGATCTTTCCTACTTTTTTCAATTCGATGTTATCAATTTTTCTTTTCTTCGTAATGCTTCTTTGTTCTATGGCATATTTTTCGGGTGTGTCAGTAGCTATAATAATTTTGCCCGTTCTTCGCGTATTTTTAGTTTTGCGCTCTCCTGCTTTTGGAAAGCCCTTAAATTTTTCTGGGCTCTTAAAAACATCTGTGACAGTCTTGCCATTTTTATCGTTCTGTTGATTGCTATTTTCAATACTGGTGTCTAAGGTAGCATAATTTTCTATATCCGATATATTTTCTTGAATATTATCACTCACGGATATTTTATTTGTTTATGTTGATGTACTAGGCATCGTATGGATGTATACCACACTTTTTAAATACATTTATAATATTGCTCGGTGTGAGAGCTACTCAGTACTCAGCTACCTCATATATAGTAAAAGGCTTACCTGGATGTTGCATCATTAAGGTATCTACAGATGCATTATAACATGTTGAGAATGCTTTGAATACCCCACATCTAGTTGTTGCATCTTATTTATGCAATGAGGAGGAAATGTTAAAATTGTTACTTGTCTTTGGTTAAATTAAGAACACGAATATTAAGATGACTTTCATGATTGTCATGGATTAAAAGTGATTGATTTTTTTTAGAGCTGTTAGAATATTTTATAAAATGCTTTATTATTTCTAAAAAAAGATCAGCATTCATCCACCCACTTGGAGTAGCAAGCCCCAACGTTCCTGATGGGGAGCCTCGTAGCATATGCTCCTTTAAATGCACCCTAGTAAAAAACCATTGTTGGTGGTAGGTATTGTCTCGATGCAACGAGTGGTAACAAATGTACCTCTCTCCCCACTTGTTACGTTTTTAACTTGCTTCACCCCTTTCTCAGCAACAATCTTTACTGACTTTGAACCGTCGTAGTCGCAGTCTCATCCAAATTGTAGATTCTTCTTCCGTCAGCAAACATATCAGTTCTTAAATATATATTCTTCAAATTTTGGTAAAAAATTGAAACACTATGTCTATTAAATGACGTCGCACAAAATAAACTACATCCTTTGGGAGTGCGAGGCGAGAGTCGAACATCTCTTTGGCGAAAGTAGCTCTGCTATTTTTCTTTCATGCCATTTGACAGGAATTTTCTTTTTATTTTCGATTGCCATTTCATAGACAAGTTTTTTAGAATCGTCAACAGACAATCCATAAAACATGCGTGAGCATCTTCTATGGTATTAGTAGTTGGGACTCATCCGTATTTTACTAACGTCGTCAACGTCTCTGGGTTTCTCAACATATCTAGCCAATGTCTGAAATGGTATATCTTTCAAAGCAGCTACTTTTCTCAAAGATCCTCCTTCTCTGACCAGACTTACTGCTTCTCTCATTGTTTCCTCTGCGCAGTTTCCAATTTTTATTTTCTTTGTATTCATAATTAGCCTGCAAAAAAATATTTGGTCACATTTGCCCAACAGTGAGACAAGTCAAGATGTATTATAATAAATAACATTGACTGGAGACGATTCATCCACTTATGCATCCAGATAAATATCACTATTCTTTTTATTATATGATGATAAGAAAATTTTTACCACAAAATGCAACAAATACAAAAAAATACATCAAATATGATTGAGATAACGTATGCAAGTATGGTTCTTATAAAGATAATATACAATAAATAAGATCAAATTTTCACCTACAAATAGCTGTCATTTAATCCGAATTTGTAAAAAAACCCAAAGTTTGTATATACATAAAAAAAGAATATTAAAATTGGAAACATCTGTTACTTACATGCTTACGGTGTAAAATCATAAAAGGTAACGGTAACCTGGAAACCTGTATACTGTAGACGTTTAAACGTTTACATAGACAGAATGGTACGTACTGTAGCCTACAAAGTAGCAGCTTTTGGTGAATTTGAAAATAATTTCCATGCAGCGGAACGTCGATTAATGAGAGATCGTCCTTATTTAGGGAAGCTTCTTCGGAAATTTGAAAATTAGGTAGTGTTTGTTCAACATGCCAAACGATCTGGTCGGCCAACGATTAGTGATGACAAAGTAATTTACATAATTGCAGAAATTGTAGTGAACCCTGCTTCTTCTACAGCCCAAGCTTTGTCTATTTATATAAAGTACCTTTTCACTCAATGGAAATGTTAACGCACACATTATGAGATATTGGAGTGACACAAATTCTCGCGCCTTTCGTGAAAAACATACTTAGTTTCCAGAAAAAGTAAATGTTTGGGCAGGTATTTTGGGAAACCACATAGTTGGGCCTGTTTTTTCAGTGCTAACTTAACCGGTGAAATCTATCTGGAGATATTACAAAACGCAATTGAGCCGTTAATTCTTGAAATTCTGGAAGATAATCCTGATGAATTCAGCAACTTGGAAATAATGTTTCAACAAGATGATGCAAAACTACAAAACTATATTATAATAAAAAATATTAAATAAAATTATGATCAATCATCGAAGACAAATGACACCAGAATAGAAGGAGATGATATAAAATATCAACAAAAATTATTTCTTTAACTTTTATATCTTATGAATAATTATTATATCCTCGTGATTTATTAATTTTAACTACACCACTGTTAATTTTTGAAGTCGGCTTGAACAGAGGATATCTAGGACATCGTTTCTATTATTTACTCGAAATTCGTGTGGGTTTTTCAACTATTGCCACAAGTTTATTGTTTAAAACGTTGTTATGGTTTCATGATTCATAAACCAAACTATAAATGTCTGAAGGCTCAACCATGCGTCCGTCTCTACAAATTTTAATATAAAAGCTACATATATTTTTGTTTTTATATATTTATACAGGATGTTTCATTAGTATTAATCGATAATCCTAAGTTAAAAATAAGAATATTCGATTTCAAACAGAGATACAATGTCTTTCCTTACTTAACTACAGTGTGTTTAATAGTCGTTTATTAATAATAATTTATCCTTTATTTTTATATTAACTCTTTTACATAATATACTGCGGGATGATTACGTAGGTACCTTACATATTAAATGCAAAAACACCTATGGTAATAACAAATTTGTTATTACCGTAGTAATATTATCCCATATTATTTACATATATTTTTGGAAAGTAAAAATATAGGTTATAGTGGACATCAAATGATCAAAGTTTTAAAATAGTTTCCTTACTCTTTGTCTTTTTTTTGTGTAAAGGAGGTGGTAAATCTTTTAAAGACAGTACCAGGCCGTGTCCCGTTAAAGATGCCCTGAAGTATGTCAGCACGCAGTGCTCCCAGAGGAGTCGTGCTCACAGATGCATCCATAGCTTTCTGCCTATCAACTAAAGTTCACCCTCTCAACCGGTTACTTAAGTGGTAGGTTCTCTCCAATCACATGAATAGTCCGTCTTTTCTTTCTCTCTCTCTCTCTCTCTCTCTCTCTCTCTCTCTCTCTCTCTCTCTCTCTTTCTCTCTTTCTCTCTTTCTCTCTTTCTCTCTTTCTCTCTTTCTCTCTCTCTTTCTCTCTGTCTTCCTTACTTTTTATTTAGTCTTTCCCCTCATTACTACCTACCTTCCTGTGTAAATTCATCTCTGTCGTCATTAAAAATTCTGCACTCGAATACACAGTGCTCGGTCGTATTAGACACTCCACATTCTGCGCAGTTTTCATCCGCTGCCTTCCCTATTCTTTCTAGGTAGGCCCTGAAAGAGCCGTGCCCTGTTAGAAACCGCCCTATGCTGGTTTGTCTAGTCTTCCAGTCACTCCGTTATGCTGCTATTTCTAGCTACTATTTTCTCCTCTCATCCGTTCCGTAGGTGTCCATCTTTTCCTTCACCATCAGATCGATAGGTAAATCCTCTTCGATCAGTTGTATGGCCACCGTTGATGTCGGCAATTTTAATAATGACTGTATTCTGCACCTCGTGATGTAGTGCATTCGACAACTCGGACATACTTTGAGTAACAAGGTGAATGTATTTTTGTGGAATTGAAACCCAAGCAACTTGAACTTCATGTTTTAGGTGACGTAAGTCCATTATTAACACAAACTATTAAAATTGATAAAATATTCTACCTATTGCCTACAACTCTAGTTAGCCAGAGAAGACCGGAATCTTGAGTCACTAAGAAACCTGTAGTTACTGCTGCTATATCAGGTGTAGCATTATCTTCTTGAAAAATTAGGTCTTCTCGTTGTTAAATATATCGTGTAGCACTTAAATATATCTTAGAGAAGGCTTGAAGGCACAGATTGTCGGAGGCCAGTCCAGTTGAACGAGACCTTTATATAGGACCAACTATTGTTATGGCAGTAGACAGCTACAAATAACAAAAACCACGTGTATGTTTTACCTGGCACAAGAGAACTAGAGGGAACTGGCAAAAAACAAGACAGCACTACTGGCCTACACCGTTCACACGACGCCAATTGTTGCGACAATTGAGATTTAGAGTAGTAGAGGGGCTCACTGGGCGCAGATCATTGTCCTCAGTCTACTCCCGGAGACAACTGAATTTTGGGCCAATTGTGAGGGCAGTTGGCAAGGCAATTGGCCTGAAGTGTTTAGACGAACATAATAATTTCATACCAGTAAGTTGTCTTCTGACAATTGTCTCGACAATTGTCATCGTGTAAACGCGGCTATAGTGCTTATTTGTGCTTAAAGATTATTTCGATCGAAACTAAAATTAATAAAATACCTATTTAAGAAACTGCTTGGGATAAAAAAAGCAACGTAACTTGACTATTATGTTTATTGAAAATTCTAAGACCCAATCTTTAAACTTTGATGATGTAATTGATGATTTGCTTTAATGATTTTGGAACAGAAATCTCAGGGAAAAGAATTTTATTAATAAATATCGTATTACCATTAAACTATTATTTTATTCTACATATGTAATGCCTATACTTTGGAAAATTAAAGCCCTATCCAATGAATTTGCCGCGGGCCTCAGATGGTATGGTTACGCCACTATTTAAGAGGTCGAAAAAATTTAAAGAAAAAGCATATTTTGGCACTATTTTCCTATTTATTGCTATATTTTAAATAATAAACATTAAATTTTCAATTTACACTAGTCAAATGTTATGTAAAATTGAAACACGAAACTTTAACATTTTACAATTTTTTCTGTAGGAGGAATATCTTTCGAGTTATAGTCGAAAAATGGAAACAAAAAGCAAAAATTTTCTTTTTTTTTTCCTATTTTGTTAAAAAATGAAACAAAACAATTTCTCGATTATTCCATCCTGAAGTAATTCCAGCAAAAAATACACTCTTCTAGTGTATTTTAGGTATCTTTTATAACATTTCAACTGACTTATACAGGGTGGTCCTTAAGTAATTGTAGAAAAAGAGACCGTAGATTCTACAATTAATACACTTTAAAATATTACGATTTAATCCAAATTGCTTTAATAAAATGTTGATATTAAGAAAGATACAGAGTGTTAAAGTGAAAATTAAAAATTTTAATTTTCGCTATAACTTTTATGTTATACACATATCGAACACTTGCTTTGACAAAAAGTTTAATGTTATTTAGTTTAACTATTTCTTTGGTTTGTAAATAAAATGTTTGGTTGAGTTTAATTTAATATAAAACGTAAAATGTTTTATGTATGCAATCATTCTGTTATTTTGTCAAATACTATTGCAAATTATCCTGCTGATATATTTATTTTCTTTAATATTTCGTTAACTATTAGCTTTATTAAAGGCATTTTACACCAAAATTCAGAAGTATCGATGTTTTTGTCTATGCATCAAATTATAATTCCTGATGTTCAATAGTACCCAGTTATGAATGTTGATACATATATGTTCACAAAAATGAAAGTTATAGCGAAAATTAAAATTTTAAATTTCCACTTTAACACCCTGTATCTTTCCTAATATCAACATTTTATTAAAGTAATTTGGCTTAAATCGTAATATTTTAAAGTGTATTAATATCAACATTTTATTAAAGTAATTTGGCTTAAATCGTAATATTTAAGTGTAAAATCTACGGTTTCTTTTTGTACAAATACTTAAGGACCACCCTGTATACTCACTAAGATCGAAACTGTCATCTGTGTGACAGATTTTTTTAATTATCAATATCTTGTTTAATGTCAATTTTCTTTACACTTGAAAGACCAAAATTTTTAGACTTCGTTTTTTATTCCTGTTCAAATTTGTTTCCTCGGTAGTCCTTTAAAACAATTTCTAATACGGATTTTTATAGTAAGTTTTAATTCTCCACTATTCATAATTCACAATGCTTTAAAGACTTTCCATGTGGACAAAATATACTGTTATTATTATTTTAAGTAAAGTTTTAACATTACCAATTAATCTACCAATTAATTTATGAAAAATATTGCAAGCCTATCTTCGTAGTCCAACCTATCATCATGTTGGGAAATTAAATGATATTATTTTGGAAACTTCGAAACCATTACAAAAAAATATGTTATAATACAAGATTGTGAAGTCAGTGGTATCATCGGCGCTAAACCTCAAATTATAAATTAATGAATCGCGTTTTAATTAATTGAAGGTCTCGTGCTTCGGTGTCTAATTTCAAATTTCCCTCCTAAATTTTAGTTCGTCGCTTCAATCAGCAGATGCCTACCTAGTCGATTTCCTTTCGCGTAGATGAGTTAACGTAAGCGTGGCTAATCAAGGTACAAAGAGGTAATTTTTCTTTAAAATAATTATTTCCACATATCCAAGGAGTCCAATTTTCACTTTTTCGCAAATTAGAAATATGCTAGTTTATGGTAGAAGTGTTAGAATTCGAGTTGAATGATGGGAATGTCACAAAAATCGTGTCTAAACACAGAGTTGTAACACCCATTTTTACGAAAACATTTATGTTTGATGTAATAATAAATAGTTTTTAATTGGATTTTTAGAAAAATGAGCAGCTCAGAGGAGGTATCATGGATTTCGTGGTTTTGTGGATTGCGAGGAAACGAATTTTTCTGCGAGGTTTGTAAATATCAGCCCAATAATTACAATAAATGCTGACAACTTGAATGTTTTAGGTTGATGAAGATTATATTCAAGACAAATTCAATCTTACAGGGCTAAATGAACAAGTGCCACATTATAGACAAGCTTTAGATATGATTTTAGATTTGGAACCAGGTAATTTTCTTACTAACTTTCATTTTCTTGTTGAGAAAGGATGGTATAAGGGTATTGTTATACCCCTCTAGGCTACAATACCATATTAGTGTTTGTCATTTTAGTATATCTTAGAGTATAACGATATTATTATACCTCTTTAGGCTATTATACTATTTTCTTGTTTTTAATTTGAATGCATTTGTAGAATAGGAAGGTATTGTTGTACCCCTCTAGGCTGCAATACCATCTTACTGTCTGTCATTTAAATGCACTCAACATACATACATAACCTTACAATAGAATTGATAAATGTTTTATGTGAGCATATAAAACTTTTTTAAATATAAATACAGCAAGGACTACAAATTATATTTGTTATTTATTAATGATTTAAAAATTAAATGCAAAAATATTGGAAAATTATTACACATGGTGTGTGACTAGTTTTATATAGAGATAGTTGCAGTTGTTTTTGATATTTGTGATTCAATTTTTAGATGATGAATTAGATGATAACCCTAACCAATCTGACCTAATTGAACAAGCTGCAGAGATGTTGTATGGTTTAATTCATGCTAGATATATATTAACAAATAGGGGTATTGCCCAAATGATAGAAAAATATCAGTCCGGAGATTTTGGTTATTGTCCCAGAGTTTACTGTGAATCACAGCAAATGTTACCTTTAGGTAAGTGACATTATTGATTTTAGTATAGTATTAAGTGTTAATAAGGGTTGTCCAAGTGGGCTCTAATTTAATGTATTATTATATTACAGTAATATAAGTGGTGGTATATCTTTTAAATAAAGCATATAGTCAGTCATGAGTACTCTGAAGTTATTATTTGTATAAAGATTTTGCTAGATGAGTGTTGATGGCATTTTCAATTCTTTATTTCATCTTTCACAATTAACTTAACATTTTAGTTAAGTTACACTAAACATTAAAGTAATTACTATTTAAATGAGAATAAGCTACAATATTAAAGGTTAAAATATGTTTATTGATGTTTAAATTTCCACTTCGGAAATGGAAACATCAATAAACATATTTTAACCTTTAATTGTGGCTTCTTCCCATTTAAATAGTAATTACTTTAAAATGCCACAAGAACATGGTTTCAGAACAATACACTAAACATTATCAGCAGTTTCTGTATAGTCTCCTTTTAACTCAGTACAATGTTTTTAGTGGGTTTCCAACTTCTTTATATTATCTAAATAATAGAAGCTTTGCATAATAGGCATTTGTTTAGTTAATTTTACCTTTGTTCGAGTTAAAATTTTTATTTACAGACCATATCTTTAAATTGTTACATGAAAAGTAATTAGTAAGCAGATATTTTTTTCTTTGTGAAAGGGAAACACTTCTGTATTGAACTTAGGAGCTCCATTTTTAGCACCTACAATATTTCTTACTATGGAGATCAAATTCTGGTAGTAAATTGTTATTAAAAACAGCAGCTATGTCTCAAATAATTTAGATATTGTAGGTAAGATGAGGTATAGGTTAATATAGTATTATCAAGTGACTTATTTAAGTAACTTTCTCAGTAAAGTTTGATCATATAGGTTCTGAAGTTATTTAATTGTGACATCTTAAGCCAGGTTTATAAACGGACATAATACATAATCATAAGTCATAAACATAACTTTAACCACAATCATAATTCACAAGATTTAAGATTGGTTTATAACTAGACATAATACCTAACCATAATATTTAAAAACTACTTCAGAAAATACAAACCTAACCAAATTTTTTATATCTTGAAGAATTTTTTCTGGTCTTGAGATTCATAGAAAAGTGAAATAATTTTAAATAAATATGAAGATTAATAGAAAAGTTACTTTGGCCATGGCAGCAGTCCCACTTTATTTAACAATTGTAGCGACTATATCTGCCAGAGTTCCTAACAAGCAAAGAAGAGTAAGAAGATATAGTGTAAGACCCATAAATAGAAAGCGTGATAAGGAATGGGATGAGGAAGAGTTCTTTAATTTTTTACGTTGGATTACACATGCGCATATTCCAACAATTCCATAATGTTTAATACTTAATTCATAAATGTTGAAAGTTACCAACTTTGAAGGTCACATTTTAAGGACTAAATTTATGTTTTATGTATTATGAATGCTTTTAAATGGGTACATTTATTTATTAACTTTCAACATTATGCTTATATAATAAGATTATGGTTAAAGACTAAAATTATGTTTATGTCCGTTTATAAATCCGGCTTTATTTATTATATTTTTTACAATGGAAAAATTTATATTTGTCATTTATAATACAATTTTACTGAATAAAGGAAATGGTACAATACAAAAGAGGATACCCAAACATGTATTAGAAACGATTAGAGAAATTACTATACCATATATAAAAGAATTGTCAGAAAAACATAATTATAGGAAAAACAGATCAGAAGAATAGTTCTAAGTAACAGATATGAAACCCAAAGAAGCTGCTCTCATTTTTCTAAATGAATCAAACTTTGTAATACATTTCTCAGCAGAATACAATAGTAACATGGTTGCTGCTACGTAAAGAAGTTTCTAAATAAATACCATTATTAGTAAGTTAATAAAAATACAAATGTAACAAGGATACATCATATATAATTTAAAATAATACCTATTAAATTTTTCAGTATAAAAATAAAGTTTGATGTTGATATTGAACTAAATATTAGATGGAATAGTATCATAAATTCTTATCTGTTTTTTTTTTCACATGACTTTGAAATTACAAACAAGTAAATGTTTCTGTCATGGTTGGATAGGATAGACTCTGTAATATTATTAAACAGACATCTCATGCTATCATTATCGATAGGTGTTCATCAGTTGATGTTGATTTCTTGTAATCTAATAAACTTTACACTAGTAAAGTGCTCATTGGAGTCCACATTAAAAAATAATCATAATACCATGTTAAAATGAAGTGACTCTATTGACACTGTTACAAAATTTGTTACAATATGTTTAATTTTACATACATATAAAATTTGTTTATATACAGGTTAGGATTAGCTACATCTTAATATAATTACACTAAGTAGTAAAGGTGACAGTCTTTTAGGAAACAAATTGTGCCTCTGTACATGTTTGTAGAACCAAGTAGGTCACTTAAATTAGTTTGAAAGTTGTAGTAGTCTCTTTGATGTTTGTAGTGGAAACATTCTAGTAAGATGTGCTGGACTGTTGAGGAGTCATTAAAATGTTCACATTGAGGGCAGTTTTTGGAAGACATCAGATATCCTGAGTAAAACAAGAGTGACCTTGTTTTGAATATTGTCTTTTCTGCTCATTTGGGGCATGGTGATGGAGGAACAGTTGGTTGAATTGTGCATAATATTGTATTTTGCATGTTCCAGTGTGTTTGCCAAGTGCTTAATATGTTGTTCTTGATACTAGCCTTTGTAGTTGAATGTTGTCCATATTTTCTAAGTAGGCCTGTTTTGCTGCACCATCAGTGTTCTCATTTCCACTGATACCAACATGGGATGGTCTCCAGATAATAGTTATTAAAACAACATGTTTTGACTACTGTTGGCAGATACTGTAGATGTACTGTACAATGGAATGTTATGGAGTATATATTTCTAATTGAATCAATTGTGGGGAAAGGATCAGTGCATATTGCTAATGATTTCTCTTAGTAATGGGAAAGTCTAATGCCTTGACTATACATACAGATCAGACCATACAGTCCGGCTGTGTGTATACTGCATCTGGGAGAAAATCAATATTATGCTACTGTTGTATTTGAGGTGCTTTTGTCATAATGCTGTGTCTGTATAAGTTCTTCAAATGTTTGTACCAAGAAAGTTCTAGGAGTCTCTTTTTTTGTATCGATTCAAACTGGTGAGGACAGTAGGTAGCTTTTTGGTCCATGGGGGAATTCTAGACATAGTAACAGGAGTTGATTTTGGAGTAAAGAGCATTTGCTCCTTGTAACTTTACCTTGGTAATAAAGAACAATATCATCAGTGCATATTGAGTATTTTACTTTTGGGAAAACAAGAGAGTTTATATCATTAATGCTAAGAAGGAAAAGTGTGGGATTTAAAACTGAGCCTTGGGCACCTCCATTTTGTGAGATATGTGTTTTAGATGTTTTCCCGTTTGCAACCGCTTTGAATGATCTCTCTTATAGAAAATTGTTTATAAAGGTGAGAATATTACCTGTTAAATTTAGGTCCTCAAGTTTTTTAATGGTAATAGCTATGTTTATTGTGTCAAAGGCGCTTTCTAAATCCAAGGCAATTGTGATGAAATCATTCTTATTTGCTTGGGTTATTTTTGTTTGGAGAAGTACCAGGTTATACATCATACTTCGATTGGTTCTAAATCCTGACTGTGCTACATGTATCAGATTGTGTTCTTCAAGACACTAAAGCAAACATTTATTTATCATCTTTTCCCGTAGTTTGCACATTGTGCATGTTAGTGAGATTGGCCTGTAGCCATTGACAGCATTAGAAGATAAGTAATTTTTTCTGATTGGTATGGTAGCCAAAGACTCCAAGAGCTTTGGCTCAACCATATCTTATTATAGAGTTTGGAGAAGGTTGCTACTGGTAGATGTCTAAAAAGAATAGAGGGGATATTAACAGGACCTGCAGATGAGTTTTTGCATTGATGAGATTGCCAAATTTAACTCTACTTCTGTGAAGGCAAGGTATTGGATTTACAGGATTGTTTTTTGCTTTCCTTCAGAATTCTTTTGCATGCATTTTCTTAAAATGAATAAAATTTTGATGCTACGAATTTTGTGATATTTATTAAGAGCCTTTTTGTACATTTACCTATGCATTGGTCTGCTGCAGTTACAATGCAATTTGTAAATTACTCTATGGCACCATCAATGTTTTCTTGAAAATTATTTCATTTGAAAGGTCTTCAAGAGTATCACTGAATAAACTCCAATTTGTACAGGCAATTTTCCATTTGATTTTGACTTCAGCAGTTTTGGTGTTATGACTTAAGGTTAAATTGAGGAAGTGAATGCTATCAAGCTATCTAGTGTTCGCCACTGAAGCAGAGGAGAGGTTCCAGGATCGCAAAAACTTAGGTCTATGGAAAAAGAGGTTTCAAACTGGGTATGGAAACATGTGGATCTATCTGTATTCATGAGGTTGATGTTGGAGTTACTTATGATATGTTCAATGAGTTTTTCTCTCCCAAAGCTGCACTGGGAACCCCATGTTGTGCTGTGGGCATTTATGTCCCCAACTAAGATGAAAAGGTTTGGCAGTTGTTTTATGAGGTCACTTAGTTCTGAGCTGAATAAGTTATAGTTTGGAAAAATGTATACAGAGCAAATTATTATCTTGTTGGGCACCATGAGTTATCACAATCATTTCTAGGCTTGTGTGTAGGTCAAACTCTTGATGGAAAATATAATTGATAACAAAAATAGACAAGTGTAGTTTTTTTGAAGGCTTGTGAGCTATCGTGAAATTGGTTTCTTAAAGACAGATAAACTTGGGCGAACAGTTCGATATGACTTTTTATATTCTAGTCTGGGGTAAAAATCATTGCAGTTCCATTGAATTAGTCTTAACATGGTGTTACTATTAATAAGAGCTGATTTAAGAAGATTGGGATGGTTCTGAGCTATCAGAATTGTAGTTATCTTTATTAGAATTGGTGGAAAGGTTTGGGCTGGGCATACTTTCAAGTTCTTCTGGATCAGCGCCTAAGGCGTTTATCAGTTTTTCGGTTAGACAGATCAGCCTGTTTTTGATAGACCTCTCCTGACAAGTTGGGTGTAATGCTTGGATGTTAGAAATTAGAACTGAAACATTTACTGTAAACTTAAGAGCTTTAAGGTATGACTCACTACAGCCGAAAGTAGTTCGGCTCTCAAGTTTTTTAATGGATTTGCATCAAAGCTGTTATCTGGAATATCAGTCTGCTCACTTGTACTTCCGATTTCAGGCCACGTTTATGTGTGGGTGTTTGAGTCGGTATGGAATTGTTTAAATCTGAATCAGGCATCTGCGGTAGCACGTAATGTGCCTAGACGTCTTGAATATGAAGCATTCCATTTTGTTCGTGGACAAAAATATTCTGTGTTTATTTTCTTCGATGGCATAACTAATTAAGTTTGCAGATTGAAATTGTCATCAGAGGTAAAAAAATTCACTTGCCCTCTAAAGCTCATGATGTGCGAATATTCATCATAGGGATAACTGCTCTTAAAACTGAGATGGGGGCTAGTTGGAGCCGAAGTTCCTTTATACCATTTTCTGCAAGGTCATGTAGTATAGGATGAGATTTTAGAAGTTTGTCGACGAGTTCAGGATCAGTTAAACAAGTACAGATTCTGTTATTAGATATTCTCGATGCAAATAGGATTTGTTTGGGACCAATAGTGTCACATACTGCCTTAATGTAATAGAACAATTTTAGATTTTCATCTGCATACAATACTGTGGCTTGTTCCCTCTTTGGAAAAGTTGATCTAGGAATTAATTTGGTTGCAGTTGCATATGAGGAAGTCTGGTCTTACTAGTATTTGAAAGTATTGGTTTGATTTCACAAAAGCACTAAAACTCAGAACAAAACACTAATAAAATGTTACCTCGTTCAAGTACACACTCAGAATCAATGTAGATATTTAAGATCTTAGACATTGTGTAAACTTTTTAGCTCATCCCTTACTTCCGGAATGTTTCTAGACACCTGGAAGAAAAGTTTTATTTCAATAATTTTTAAATGAAAGTCAAGAAATGATATAAAAAAATTATTGTAGTGTGTTCATAATGTCATCCATCTGAAGATTTTTGACAGTATCATGTTTAACCACTTGAATTGACATTGTCAAGAGATCATTGGTGAGAAATGTCATGGTTTTAGGGGATGTCATTATAGTTTTATGAATTTACTTGTTTACCATAAAGCTGGATTTTCATAGATCCGATATCCGATGACACGAAGTACGAATTTTTTTCGTACGAATATATTTGATTGTCGTATCCGAAATTTTTTGACATACATTTCATATGTATGTGTTATGTACCAGATTATTGGATGGCTTCGATGGATTGATATTTATTTCAATGCACTGTCAATAAATCTTAGCTATTTTGTTTAATATAATATATATTGTATTGAGCTACGGTCTCGTCGTTTTTGCCTCACATAGCGTAGAAGACCCAAAAGCAACACTTTATTCATTGCATTTTTATTTAATAATTTGGTATTTGCTCCATTTCAAATATATTTCAAATATTAAACATAAACACTTCACAAAAATAAGGTTAAGGTTCAAGTAAAATGTCAACAATGTCAAAATTCATCCGATTTTCGTGTAAAAGTTAAAATATTTTTAACTTCTTCCGATGACTTTTAGTTTCGTACGAAAATCCCACCTGTCATTTTTCAACCAATGAAATTCGCTGAAATTTATATCGTATCATCGTACCGTCGGATATCGGACCTGTGAAAATCCACCTTAAGTCTTGGAGAGGGAGTATCAACTTGATGCTTTGTGTGTAACTTCTTTAAGACAAGGTCAATATATATATATATATATATATATATATATATATATATATATATATATATATATATATATATATATATATTGTTAAATAGGTTGCTTAGTTTGGTTGGTGTCATAAGGCAAGTGATTAAAATTGGTAAATTTAAATCTGAGGTGATTGAATTTTGTTTTGGAGTTCCTAAGGGGGACATTGGAGTATTGTGAGTTTTTAATATTTGCTGATGATCTCAATCTATTTTTAATCGTTAATAGTCTTGATAGCCTTTCTCATTGGTGTCAATGAAATTTTTTAGATTTGAATATTGTTAAATGCTTTCATATTTAATTAGAGAGTAAAAATGTAGTATACACAGCTCACAGCTTGATCTTGGTCAATTATCTAGACTCTCCAGTATAATGTCCATAAGTCATTACTGGAAAGTGTGCAAAATAAATTTGTGAGATATTTAACCTGTTTAATTTGTCTCTTACTGTCAACCATTACCATTAGCAAATATTCAATTATCTTAAACTTCTCTTCTAGGCTAAAAGAAAAATGTGTTCATCAATGTTTATAGGTCAAACAGTAGATTCATGTATTAGTTATTAAATGGTATTATATTCTGCTAAGATTTAATTTCCCTTGTTAAATTCTCTATTCCAGAGAACACTGAGGCTAATTTATTTTATATTGAATTTTGAATATTGAATAGATTTTTTAAATAGGGATGTACCTAAAAAAATTCTGTAAAAACTCAAATGTCCAGTATAAAGAATACTCTTTGAACTATATGATTAACTACCATAGATTGTAAACAGTTCTCTTTAGCCAACAGGGTTCACCATTCATTCATTTGAAACTTCAGAGTACAATATTTGTGACTTTAGTGATTAGTATTTAAAAGGTAATGGTAATAGTCTTTGGTACTTATAATAAATATAATATATAAAATTAGTTTAAACTTGGTTAACTGGGATTTTCTTAAACATAATAAAAACTACTTTACTTTATTTTCACAAAACAAAAGAAAAATACAAAATAAAATATAATGGAAAAATAAAAAAAATTGTTTATTTTATAAATCTATATAAATTGATTTTAATCTGTTTCTGCGTTCAGTTACTGTTTTACAGGCTTTAGAAAATATGCCTTTGCATAGAACAGAAGTGGCACATACACATAATATTTTTTGGATAATTTAGATTACCAGGGAGACACTCTTTGCCTCTCACATCACCAAACCAGAGAATACTTTTTTCTTCCAAGGTTTGGCTGTTCAGAAAACATTTTGGTTTTGGCGATGGCGACTGCTGTTGTACTTGTCACATGCAGAGTTTTTTAGACATGTATCCAAAACCTGCCAAATCATATCATAATTTTCTGTATTTTTCAATAGGTCCTTCTTAATATTTTCATTTGTTTCATTAACTGTTTTATTTTTAATATATTGATATTCTATAAGATGAACTAGTTCATCCTGAATTTGATTCTGAACTCTTTATAAATTGTCGTTGTTGCTGAATGCCCTTGTTTTAAAATGACGGATCAAAGAAAGGAGCTTTACCCGGTATAAGATGTATTAGTTTTTCCTGAATACTTTAACTTTAACTCGTTCTAAAGACGAAAGTAGTTTTTTATAATAATGTAAAGTCTTTATTAATTCTAATTTATTGTTCTTATTTTAATTTACTAAAAATTCAATATTTATAACACTCACAAATTTATCAAAGTTTTTATTACTACTAATTTATTTTACACTTAATAAATATATAATTTATCTACGTGCAATACAATTTTAAACCACGAGCGCGGACTTCTTTTTGACTAACTCTTCAATAAAAATCCCCGTTATTATATATAAAATGCCGTTATCTAGAAGGGTCTGGCGATGCATCGATGACCTTCCATCCATTAGGTGACTCATGGACTGGTCTCGAACTCGAAGGGTCTAGTAATTTCTGCCGGCAGGTAAACAGGTGTGAGCGCCGAAATTACTAGAAATAGAAAAGAATTAGTCATAATATACGCCATAATATTTATTATCGTAACAATAAGTATACCTTTGGAGAGGGTTATTTGCTTTTCTGCACTCATTTCAACAGTAACTGCTTCAAAAGTTACTTGATTTTTATAACAATTTATGAATTAATATACAGTGAAATTATTAGCCAAAAAAATATGAAAATGTAACTTACTGTATAAGTTCTCACAGCAACATTTTGTTGACCCATATTTGGTCCATTAGCAATATTTTGGTGTAAATAGCCCCGACCCTAGTCTCTGTCCCAATAGTTATGACTCACCCAACATTTTACCTCGGTATAAATATATTGTTCTTTTTAATAAATATATTTTCTTTAACTTCTAGAGACAGTGCATGTTTTTAACTTTTTAAAGAATGAACCTTTCAAGTTCGAGAAAATTATTTAGTTGTAATGGGTGTTTTTTTTTTTTTTGAGGTATAAACAAAGACATTTAAGAGATAATATTTTGGCATTCAAATTTAAATATGATTTGTGCCATGTGATCGCCACGGCTAGCTCTGACGTAGTCTAATCTAGAGGTCCAATTTTTAATGACTTTTTCCAATATTTATGACCGTATATCGGCAATAACGCGGGAATGTTATTCTCCAAGTGGTCAATCGTTTCAGGCTTATTGGCGTAGACGAGCGACTTCACATATCTCCACAGAAAATAGTCTGGCGGTGTTAAATCGCACCATCTTGGAGGCCAATTCACAGGTCCGAAACGTGAAACTATGTGATTACCAAAGGTTTCTTTCAATTATCGCAGAAGCTGTGTGACATATTGCGTCGTCTTGTTGAAATTTTGCCAGACGGAAGAATTTGTAATAGCTAATACACTTTTTAAGCTGCCAAAAAGCAGATTGTATACATGGAAATCTCCCGGTGATACAACGAATAGAATAATCCGAAATCAAATTGACTTTGTCCTCATTAGACAAAGATTTCGTAATTCTATACCGTCTGCCAAAACTTACCCTGGAGCAGGCATCGGTTCAGTCCATAACCCCATAGTAGTCACATTACGAACCAAATTGAAACTGGTTAAAAACCCACACAATTGATATTAAGAGATTAAGGGAACCACAAACAAAGGAACAAATTGTATAAACTCTTACTGAAAATCTACCTAATGCCCAGGAACTGGGTAAAAGTAGCTATAACATTGATCAGAAATGGGAAAATATAAAAGTAGCAATAATTAAAACAGCAAATGAAAACTTAAAATCAAAGAATGGAAAACATAAAGACTGGATGACTGAAGAAATACTACTATTAATGAATGAAAGAAAATCATTCAAAACAAAAAATTAAATTAAATATAATGAAACTGATCGATTAATTAAAAAGAGAATAAAAGAAGCTAAGGAGAGAATGTTACATGAGCAGTGCCAAGAACTAGAAGAAATTGAGAAAAAATATGACTTTTTTAACATGCATAAAAGAATTAGAGAATTAACAGGAATGAGAAAGACACTTCAAACTAGGCAACTAAGAGATGAAAGTGGTGCACTTATAACAGATATAAACCAAAAAATGCACAGATGGACACAATATATAGCACAACTTTTTGAAGACAAAGAGAGAACAGAAGCACCAAAAGAATTTAAAGATGATACTGGACCTGACATACGAGAAGAAACTGAATATGCAATGAAACAAGCTAAATGTGGTAAATCTCCCAGGCCTGATGAAGTTCCTATGGAATTACTCAAAATTGTGAATACTGAATCTGTTGATCTTATTTTTGATCTATTCAATACCATATATAGAACAGGTATAATACCTAAAGAATGGCTTCAATCAACATTCATACTGCTTCCCAAAAAAACCAATGCAAAGGAGTGCAATGAACATCGCACCATAGCCTTAATGAGTCATGTCTTGAAATTGTTTTTAAAAGTAATTCACAATAGAATACATAAGAAATTAGATGAAGGCATAAGTAATACACAAATGGGATTTAGGAAAGAACTGGAAACACGAGATGCACTGTTTTCAGTAAATGTTCTTTCGCAGAGATGCTTAGATATGAATCAGGAAGTATATGCCTGTTTCATTGATTTTGAGAAGGCATTTGACAGAGTGCAGCATACTCGGCCTAAAGAAATTTTATTAGATAAAAACATAGACAGTAGAGACATTAGAATCATATGTAACTTCTATGAAACCATATATGGAATTCATATGGAACCAAACAGCAAAAATGAAAGTTGAAAATGAACTGACTGAGGATGAAGTGCCGAAAATGATGCAGTGAAGCCATCTCAGAATTCGGCGCCATCTCGGCGCTTGCCGAGATCAATGAGGGCCTTATGATAAACGGTGAGCCACTTAATAACATAATATATGCTGACGACGCCGTCCTTCTGGCAGGAACACTAGAAGCATTGCAACACCCTGCTGAACAACTAAATATATAATTGCAACGATTATGTACTAAAAATAAATTTGAAGAAAGCCAAGTTCATGGTATTTACAAAAGTACTTAACATCAAAGTTAAACTAGTAGTAGATAATACAGAAATTGAACAAATATCTTCGTACAAATACCTTGGAGCATGGATCACAGAAGATACTGATCAGACAAAAGAAATAAGGTGCCGCATTGAAATTGGACGGTCAACTTTTAATAGAATGAGAAAACTTTGTAATCGCGATATCAATATATCGCTCCGGATAAGAGTGCTTGGATGTTATATTTTCTCTACCCTTTTGTATGGGGTTGAAACTTGGACAATTAAAAAATATAACATTAAAAACCTAGAAGCATTCGAAATGTGGTGTTACCGACGTATTTTGAAAATATCATTGATGGATCGCAAAACAAACGAACAAGTTCTCGAACAACTAGGAAAACAATGCAAAGTTTTAAATTCCATAAAAATCAGGAAATTGGAATACTTGGGGCACATCATGAGAGGTGAAAAATACGAACTACTAAGGAATATACTGCAGGATAAAATCAAAGGCAGAAGAAGCCTAGGAAGACGTAAAATCTCGTGGCTACGCAATCTCCGTGAAGGGTTTGGATGCAGTTCAATTGAACTATTCAGGCGCGTAACCAACAAAATTATAATTGCCAGAATGATTTTCAATCTCCGATAGGAGTGGAAGTTGAAGAAGAAGTTGAAATCACAGCTTCTGCATATCATGGTTCTTCAAATGAGGAATAAAAAATTCAGTAATCATGGCTCTATATTGGTCACCATTGACTGTAACGTTCTCACCAGCATTGTTTTTGAAGAAGTGCGGATCAATGAGTCCACCAGCCCATAAGCACACCATACAGTAAGTTTTCTGAATGTAATGGTGTGTCAACATACAATTGAGGATTATCTTCACTCCAAATATGGCATATGACATAGCCATTCAACCAAAAGTGAACTTCATCACTAAACAAAATTCGCTTATGAAAATCAGGATCAACGGCAATCTTGTTTTGGGTCCATTCACGGAATCTACGCCTAGTTAGGTGATAGTGTAGCTTTAATTCTTGCACGAGTTGGAGATGGACTCCACTTTATATATGAAGTCCATCCATAAAGTGGATGGACGCATATCTAACTGCTGTGCACGATGGCGGATAGACTGATTCGGGTCTTCCTCTATGCTACGCTCTTCGTAAACAACAACTTCTTCTGTATGCACTGTACTATGTCTCTGTGGATGCGTATTATCATTTAGAATAAACATGGTGCGAAAACGTTCCATGGTTAATTGTATTATTGCTCTGATGGACGATTATGTTGACCATAAAATGGATGTAGTGCTCGATATGTATTTTGAACAGAGCCATGATTTTCAAAAGAAATTTGCACAATTTGGAAGCGTTGTTCAGGTATCAGTCTATTTATGATTAAATGCCAAACTAAACTAAACATAAATCACTTGACAGCTGTCAAAATGGCCGCTAGTTAAAAAAGTGTCGCTAACTTATATTTCTATACCTCTAAAAAAACACCCGTTATTTTAGACGAAAAATAATGCAAGTTGGCTAGATAAAAAGTTTCTTATTTAAAATTGTATGTAGATTCTTTACGTTATGATACTTTTTATGTGTGAACTGTGTGTGTAATTTCATTAAAACCTTGCTTTGACAGTATTTAATTTATTCCGTTCCTTTTACTATTTCTAATTTTATACATTTTTTCTTTAGTAACAATACATATTTTTTTTTCAAATACAACAATATTGACCTTATAAATCCTATTATTGAAATTTTAAAATTAAAAGTTTGATAATACTGTAAAATAATAATTTAATAATTTTCAGGCTTATCTGATGTCCCAGGTGAAGCAATGGTAAAGTCATACTGTCCTAAATGTATGGATGTATATACACCAAAATCATCGAGACATCACCATACAGATGGCGCCTATTTTGGCACTGGCTTTCCCCATATGTTGTTTATGGTACATCCTGAATATAGACCCAAACGTCCTACAAATCAATTTGTTCCTAGGTGCGTATACTTTGTTTTTATTGACTATCAAATGATTACTGAATCATATAAGTGATACGACCTTGAAAGCAAAATCAGTTACACATAGCCTTACACTTCACAGTAAATAGACATAACAAAATTTAAATAAATGAACAATGCGATCTTGAGAGTATTATGAATTGAGTGCTATGCCGTTCCATCTTGTGTGAGAAGCATCAGAATACATACGGCGTCAGCCATCCGCTGAAAGGGACCAACAGTGACGACGTGTTGCCATTGGCACTTAGTGTCTTAATAACAATAGGACACTCACTAGTGTTAAAAAGATAAAGCACAGACTTGAATGATGAAGGGACAGGTAAAACATAAAATATTAGGAACAGTTTAATGAAAGTAAAATAAAGAACGGAATGAAAGAAAAACAGTAGGAAACCTGAAAATACATGAAATTGTAAAATGACATCAGAATCCTGTACATAAAGGTTTTGCAAGTGAAAACAACTATGTAATCTTTACTCTTAACTTTAAAAATAGAGAGTTAAACAAACCTTTGTTTTAATTGATGCAATTTTATTTTGTTGATAAACTGCGTGTGACTAATTGTCTACTTTTTATATTTAATATGTTCCAGCCACTTCCAATTGAAGTCAACATTTGTCCAGCTTAGCAAAAAATTAAGTACTAACTAGAAAGTTGGGACTGGAATGAGTGATCTTAGTATAAGAAATGTTATAACAAATGTAAAAGTATAGTTACAAATTAACTTCGGCAGATTGTCCAAATTTGAACACAAGAACATTACACATATGATGTAAGAACAACAAGTCAGATTGATCGCATCTTAATAGATTCAAGGCATGGAACAGACGTAATATACTGCAGAAGTTCTAGAGGCGCGAACATAGACTCAGATCATTGCCTAGTGATCTCAACATTGAGGGCTAGAATTTCAAACACCAGTAAAGAAAATAAAATGATAAAAAAAATGAATTGTGTAAAATCTGAGAGATGCGAAAGTTGCAGAAATAATCGGAAAACATCACCAACAGGCTAAGGAATCAAAATATAAATCAAGAAGGCCAGACAGATATAGACTCCTACTGGACCAGAATAAAGGAAGACATTGAAGAGGCAGCGAAAGATGAAATATTAACAGAAATTTGTGCCTGTAAAAATCATTAGTTTGAGGATGAATGCAAGAATGCAACAAAAGAAAAAAATGATGCCTACAGAAAGATGCTTACCCGACGAACTAGAAAAACTGTAGAGAATTTCCAAACAAAGAGAATAGAAGAAAAGAGAAAACAAAAGAAAAAAACGAAACCACCTAAATATGGTACTTAAATATATAGAAAACCTTAACAGAGAGAAAGAATTCAGAGCATTCTAAAAGAAAGTTAACATCAACAGAATAGAATTCAATACAACCACAAAACAATGCGGAAGTCAGAATGGCGACCTATTAACAACAAGGAAAGATGTATTGAGTAGATGAGTGGAAACTTTAACCAGGCACTTAATGTGAAGGAAGAAGAAGAAAACCTGGAAGACGAAAATATGGGGAGATATATCAACTATATAAAGAAGGTGGCCATGAAACTATCATGGCATTACAGCAGCTTATAAAATAAATATGGACAAAGAAATCCCTCCCCAATGATGTGAACCACAGAGAAATTACGCTTCTAAATGCAACATACAAAATATTTTCCACAGTACTATGGCACCATATGCAGAACAGATAGTAGAAAAATACCAGGCTGGTTTCAGAGCTCAAACCCTGAAACAAATTTTGGAAAAAACACTGGAATATGGCATTGATAGTAATCACATATTTATACTCAGACAAAGCAGCCTAAGCTCTGTAAATAGAAGAGAAATGTTCAAAACAATGAAAGAGCTAGGAATAGCAAATCAGTTGGTAAATTTAACAGAAATAACTCTTGAAAAAGTTGAATGTAGAGTATGGATTCAAGGGGAACCGTCTAAACCTTTTAAAACAAATAATGGGCTGCGCCAGGCACACTCTCTCTTGTATACTGTTCAACCTGGCTCTGGAAAAATAATATGCATGTTACAAATCACAACCACTGGTTCAATATATAATAAATCAGTACAAATCCTGGTCTGTGCTGATAATATTAATATTGTTGGTAGAGCGGAAAACGCTGTACGAGAGGAGTATGTAGCATTAAAAGAATCAACTGCAAAAAATGGGTGTAATAATAAACACCAACAAAACGAAGCATATGAAAATGAGCACGCAACCACAAATACTACGACCACTTGTTATAGAAAAATAGAAAACGACGTCATCGAAGCAGTGAACGAATTTGAATACCTGGGAGCGCTCCTTAAAATTGAAAATGATACTACCTCATAGATAAACCGCAGAATTTGCATGGCGAACAGATGCTATTTTGGGGTCAATCTCCATAAATTAACAATTATATTGAAAAACACAATAATGTGTGTGTGTGTGTGTGTTTTAATGGCACTGGTTTTGACAACCAACTGGCCAGTTAATATAAAAAAAAATACAAAAATAAAACTTTACAAAACAATAATACGCCCAGCCCTAACATAATATGGTTCAGAGACCTGGACTCTAACAAAAAATAATGAAATCCTTAGTCGAATCTATGAATCAGTTAATGACAATGAAGTTTGGAGAAGACGATACAACTTTGAACTTTATAGAATATACCAGGAACCTGATATCATAAAACATATTAAGATAGGACTTCTGAGGTGGATAGGACATGTAATGTGGATGGAACAAAATTATCCAGCTAGAAAACTGCTCCTTGATAGACCCATTGGTCAGAGAAGAAAAGGAAGACCCAGAACAAGGTCCTTCATAACATCAATGAAGACATGATAAATTTGCGAATAAATGCTTGGCAGAGGAAGGCGAAGGATAGGGACGACTGGAGAAAAATTCTTGAGGAGGATAGGACCCACGCAGGGTTGTAAAGCCAGAATGATGATCATGGTGATGAGATTGTCCAAAACGTTACATTGAATAGATAGGAAAACTTTCAAATGCCAGAACAAAAGATTTAAACACAAAAACTAAGAGAGGGTTTATAAAAATCAAGTAAATAAAAAAAAACTTAATAACAAATATTTACCTTCTTATAAATATGTGCACTGCTCATTCATATAGAATTGTATACATATTGAAATGCTATATTTGAGTTGATACGTCAAAACATTATTGTGGATGTAGAAGGTTTAGAGTACTTCACTATACTCTGTTTTATAAAGTTTTAGAAATACACTAAATACAAAAAAAGTTCACCAAAATTTTGATTTAATAAGAAAATTAAATGATTGAAGTATTTAATTATTTATTGATTATGGAGCTTAAAGAATTGCAAAACTATTAAATTGAATTTTATAAATTGTAATGAAATAGAGAATTACATTTTTAATTGCTGTTTGACGTTTTGATTTCCACTCCAGAAGTCATTTTCAAAAAATAGTAAGGTATGTTGTATTTATAACCGAAAATCGTTGAGGGTTCGATCTTATAAGCAAACAGCCATCTTTTAGTTGAAAATTCTGAGAGAAATTTCCGGAGTGGAAATCGAAACGTCAAATGGCAGTTAAAAATGTAATTTTCATTACAATCAGCTGTGGCTTAATGCCATATAAACGTAATATTTAACTTAAACATGCCACAAGCAAATGGTTTCAGAAACTTTTGAATTTTATACTTCACCATTTTATTACCCTCAAATTTAATATCTGGATATTAACTATATCCATCAATCCCTTCTCGAATCATTTATCTTATCATATATCTGCTATAGTAATAGTTTGATTCACGTTTCATGTTTACTTATCTCCTTTCATTTATATTACTTCACATTATCTGAGAAGTTTTGAGGCGAGCAATGCAGACTATATTTTTATGCAAAAAGTCACTCCATATTGTTCTCCTTCTTCTTCTAAGTTGAACTGGAACAACAAAGAAGATAAATGATGTCAAAGTACAGTCTGCAATAATCTTTGGATTACATAAACTAGATGAAATTACAGCAATTCTGAGATTTTCTAAGGAAGTCTTCGTGATTAGCAAATGTAGCTTTAGAGGGTATCACTCACTCTACATGAGAGCTAGAAGGTGGAGGACAGGTAGTGACAGATTGATCTCGTGGTCACGACGAGTTAATCATTTTACTGTTATCTGTAGTTTGTTTGTTAATCATTGGAATTCTTCCACTTCAGCTGCTGCTCAGTAAAATTAGTATAATCAGCTCAGTAAAAACTATGACTTTTTAACTGTCAGATAATATCACTGTGTCAACTACATACCTGCTATTACTCAATTTCTGCCCATTTATACTTTCATCTACATCTGCTAGACTTCATGAAATATGTTTTTGTAGTATAGTGAAGACATTTATATAATAAGAAATTGACCTCTGTTTTAAATTAACAATATTTGACCCAATCTTGTTTTTTTGTCTGTATTCCATTTGTATTTATAGCTAACTACTATCTTTATATATACACTATTGATGCAATGACATTGATATAAGAGTTCAATGCAGAGCATCAAATGAGTTGAATTAAAATTATAGGTTACGGTGGTCTAAAACAAACTCAGTACCTCTTATTGCTCCTCAATCAAAATGAATTTAGGTAAAGGGAAGTAACTGAATTATTTGAGTATTTCTACAACTTTATAATATCCTTTCAGGTCCTGTTCCAAACCTATTCTTACAAACACCAAAGTTCCTTCTTCCTCATACCAGAAATGAATTTGTGAATATTCATTCAATGTTTTCTTAGGTTATTTGGCTTCAAAATACATCCCCTAGCATATCAGCTTCAGCAACAAGCTGCCTCAACATTCAAGACCCCCTTGAGGACGATTAATTTCAACAATGGCAAACGCTAAACATGAACACTTATGAAATTATAACCAAGTGAATTATCAACATAGTTTAAATGTGTTTTGAAGGAATTTTATTCTGTTTCTGTTGAGTGGTATCTTGTTTCTAGTTAATGTATCACAGATAGGGCTGTAGTTGACGGAACATTTACTTTAGGCTATGGAACAAGTTAATTCAAGTACGTTTTTGTTACTTGTGATTGTCAGTTAATGACTGTAAAACTACCAAATGCAGCTTTAACAGGAGGAGGGTATATAAACTGTACAGATAAATATTTTTGGATTAGCTGGCTTTCCAAAAATGAGAATCCTTCATTATTGTTTATTATAGTTTTCTTTATCAGAAAAATTGTTCCTGTGCTTTAATAGTGTGTTCTTTCAATTACGGTCCAAACATTTTTGTTCTCTTTTATGTATATGCATAAAATTTAAATTTCAGCGATATAAATTTCCGTTAAATTGACATAATAGTAATTATTCCTTCAAATAAGAACCTACAGATTGTTCAAAATCTTGAATTTTACAAGAATTGAATGTATTGATACTGTGCGTTAATAAAATTATGTACTTCATACCATTTGTCATGCTGCTTTTCAACATTTGTATTTAGCTGCTATAAAAATAATATTTTGATGTATTTTGAATAAAGGAAAAGATCTGTAAGCATATATTAGATTAGTTCAATGGATAGAGATATTAATAATCTCATAGTACAATTACAGTCTTATATCTATATCAAATTAAACAATGTTGAAAATCAAATTGACATTTAGTATAACTGTATTTTTTTAGATAGAAGATTCAAAACTGTTTTAATTTTTTAGTCCTTAAATAAATTATTAAATTAATTGTTATTGCATTCTTTTTATTTATTTAAGTAATTGATTTTCTGCGACTGGCATATATATAGTTTTGAATAAGTTGTTAAGTTAAATAAAATTTTCAATAGAGGCTTACAATATTGAGACGTAAATGAAGTACTAGTAATTTCTCTCTTGCCTATCCATAACTACCCAACGTCAATACACCATGGCAGCAGGGAAAGTTTATATATTGGAAAAGATTTGAGTTTTTATTCCTTATCAGGGTCGCGTACAACAATAGATTCAAAACCGATTACATAGCACTTCTAAATAACATCATCAATAAAGAAAACATTTGCGTTGATTTTAAAGGGTGAAGGTTTATTCATAAGAAAATATCTTTCAAGCTATTTTAACAAATGTTCTATTTCTTGAATAAATGCTATATTGTGATATTTTCAATACATTTTATCTTGTAAAATATTTGTCTTTACATCATATATCAATGTCTTAATCACATTACTTGACAATGACTTAATTATAAATGAAAAAAATATATATGTTCGGTCATGAACCAGGAGTTAACTATATACAAGATGGAGAGTTTGTAATTGAAGAGTGGTCGAACTAAGTGATCTAAGTGCCAAAATTAAAATTTGCGAGAAATCAAAAAAATAATTGAACATCCAAAAAATAATAGAAATATATAATTGTTTATCGAAATTTCACTTTATTAACATGTATGGAAATAACATAATATCAAATTTTTGGTGTTAATACACTGAAGAAACTTAGTAATTCACAATAAATGAAGAAAAAAGGAAATGATCCAAGTCCACAGAAATAATATATGATTAAAAACCTAAAATAGAGGTGAAAACTGCTCTATTTTTCTGATTAATGAATTCTAGCATGGCGCGATGGTCATTTTTCTTACTTTCATTTATTTGCTGAACACCAGGAAAGGCTAAGAACTCTGTTGACTTTACATTCACACCTTTTTCAATACACGACACTTCTCCCATCCCAACAAGTCACTGAAACTTTGCTTGTACAATACTGTTCCTGGATCTTCTTTTGTTATATGTAAACACGATCCTTGAGTAATGCCAAGTTTAGATGTATTTATACATTTTGCTGATATTTTATTGAAATCTAAAAAGTACATTCTTCCATATCTAACACTTTGTAAGGCCTGGAAGGTCTAGAATCGGCAATTACGGCTCTTATATCGTTTACTGTTTGAAGCTTGGAACGTTTTGCATGTTTCTCGTAAAGAGCAAAATCTCTATTTGAAGGTGAAAAGCTATGACCGGAAACTGAAAATTGATGATTGATGGTATCAAAATGTCCATTTGCTACTAAGAACATGTATAAGAAAATAAACATTTGGTTTTTCAATTTGCCCTGCATAGCTGTCGCTCCATATGCATAGTTTTCGCTTATAAGTTTAAAGCTGTCTTGTGTTCAAGGCTTATCGACTGTTCTTCATGCCAGATGCACATTATCCCATCTGACGATCTTGTACGTGTATTCCAAAATTGTACCATGACTATTGGCGGCTGTAGGACATACTATTATGCGTCAATTTAGGAAGCGAAACTACTTTTTGTAGATCAATGGTAAGGGTACAGGTATTGCTATCTGAAAGAGTACTTCTCGTACTGTCTTCTTGAATAACATGAAGAGCTTTACCGTTTTTGTATGATGTAATTCCAACTCAGTTTTAGCTTTTCTGGATACATTAAGGTCTTTGTCCTTGCTTCTTAAAAAAAGGAAATCACAAGTCTTGCAGGTGTCAACTCTAGGTCTTCTAAAAGAAAGATTCGGAAAATCCTTCATAAAAGCTGCCCTATAAAATTTGTATGTTGTGGTACAGTTAGGATGTTTTATTTTAAAAGCGTTGAATATAACATTGAGGACCGGACTGCTACTGAGATATTCTTTTTCACTTTTTGATAAACTCTTTTCACGTTACCTTGTCCATCTGGAACTGCAAAAGCTACGGTACACTGTCGTCTACTTTGTGATGAATCATCATAACTACCATGACGGCGCCGTTGAACTGGTAAAAATTGCAAAAGTCCCATGAGATAGCTGCCTTGCTCGTTGAGTACAAAGCCATTATACAAGTCAAAAAGCTTAATCTTCATATCAACCACGTCCCTATAGCTAAATTTACATTTGCATGTGGACCAAAATAGAAAAGTTTTATAATAATATATCAACAAAGCCAAAGTAACAATAAAAAGAGTTTTAGGTTGTAATATCGAATAGCATTGGTAGCTATTCACAAGTTAGACTATCTTACGGCCTAAAATTTCAAGCGATATATCTGTTAAAACTTTCGTACTAAACTCATATTTTGGAACGGCTTTTCCAGGTTTTTGTAGCTTACCTTTTTGTGTAACATAGGGTTTTCCATTCAATCTAGCTTCACTCTGTTTTTCCCCTATTGATTTCGTATTCTTTTTGTCGCCAAACGCACTAGAATCCATTGTATTTACGTTAAAACGCAAATACATATACAATAGTAATCGATTCTATTGACAACACGTCAACCTATATACTGGCACTTAGATCAATTAGAAAAGTACATGATGTCAGACGGCTCCATCTTTGGGGCTTCGTTTACAACCACTAGAGCGAAGTTGGCACATAGATCTCATTAGGGAATATTGGCATCAGAACATAGATCATATTGATTGAAAAATAAAATAAAATTTATGTTTTGGCACTTAGATCACTTAGCTCCGCCACTCTTCAATTCTTGGTCCATGCCGGATTATCTACAGGTTAGAACAGTTTCAATATTGGAACAATAGGTTTTAATGAAGATGCAGAAAAGCCATTAAATTTTTAGAAAAAGCAGTGCAAGAATTGATGATGACGTTAATTTTGCTATTGTTTTGTTACCAACATAGATATCTCTTCCTTCAGATAAGCAAACGGTCAGCATACTTTATTCTTCACAAATTCAGCAAGCCACACTGCTCTAACGTACTGATGGAACATGAGAAATTTGATGGCTGTAAGGCAAATCTTTTAAAAATCTCGTAAACTTCATGTTCTTATTGTTGTTTTGTGTGAATGCTACCAATGATATCATCCGTACGTGACCGTAAGATTGAAATATCACTTGTTTCGTTTAGGCCTTCTAGTGGACAAGCAGATTTTTGTTTATATATTTCTTATATTCCATATTTTGTCACCGTTTAAAGAAACAAGTATTTCCTTTTTTACGATATTATGGCGTATCTTTATAGAACCTAATTGATTTGAAGACTAATGCTGCACAGTCTCATCAAATGTTATATTTTTAGTTGCCCATTGAAAGTAAATTTTTGTACTTCGTTAGCTACGTTTGCGTTAATAATAAAAAGAACATTTTTGTGCCATTTGACACATTTTAAGCAATTAAAAATTTAACAAGCCTCATAATTTGTAACATTTCTTTATTTTTTTAATTAACTGAAAACGGTATATACTTCAAAGCGAAGAAGCAATTTGGTTATTTTTTGATACCTTCGGTAAAATTCCAAGATTTTCTTTAGAAAACAAGACAGTCTCCTTTAAAGGAAGATTAATACCAATCTAAAATTATTTTTTTATAGGTAGACTTAGAATAATAATTTATGTTTGTTATATACTACCTTGTTCATAACACAGAGTGTTCCATTATTAGATGCCACTCAAACTAACGTAGAAAATGGAAATCTGTTTTGGAGATTTTTGAGAAATGCTGTATTTTTGTTCTTTAGGTGATTTGATATTGGATAGCTCTGTAAAAAGTTTTAATTTAAGTAAATTATACATCAAATTATTACATCATTGTGTTTTATTGATTTCCTATTGTCTATTTGGATATCTATAGAACCTCCTTAAAAAAATTGTGCTCTACTATAATATAAATAAAATAACCTGTGAACAGTCCGAAAAAATGTAGGATTAAGTCTTATTCTAAATAATCAAATTATGTTGTTAATACGAAGTGATGTTATGTATTTATTTACAGTCTATTCAAAATAAAGATGCACAGGAATTACGAATGGTGTTTACTTGCAAACACTATAAAACCTTGAAAAATTCTACTGACTGCGCCAGTTACGAATGTCAAAGCCGAAAACCGAGAACGTACAGATATGAGGTTTGTTCCAACACGCCATTTTTGTACGGTCCGGAAACCACTACCCGAAACTACTTGTACCGTTTTTAATGCGCATGTTCATAATTTGTATCGTCTGATTACGGTAATTTGGAAACTGATGTTGGAACAATTTTCTGACAACTGACATAATTTGGTGACAATCTACCTAAAAAATTCTGCTATTTCACACTAGGTTCGGCTAATAGCTCCAAATCATCCTCACTACTATAATAATCAGAAAAATCACAAATTCCTTCGTCGTCAGTCATATTTATAAAGTTATAAATAATGAAAAATAAATAACAAGTTTATCATAAACACCTGATAAAATCATTAATCTAACTTCTCCTTTTTTCTGAACAAATTTACAGTTTTAATATAAAATCTAATTTAATCTAGGCCCAAACAAATTTAATGAAGTAGAATAAAATCCTTTTGGATTGGTTGGAACGTATTTTGTTTAGTGCGCAGAAGCGTAACCGTTACGTGACCTTTTTCGTTGTGTTGAAACAAACCTATGGTAACAACTACAAAACAAAAAGCTCTTAATCTAATTAAACCATGGACGTATAAACACCGTCCATAAATTAAACACTGGTATATAATAGTCTTTTTATATGTCGTCACACATTAGATAATCTAGGGAAGTAACTCTGGGAATAAATATAATCACGTAAGAAGCCATAGGTGTACGGTTTTGCGTTTCAATTAAATTAATAAAACTTTGTAGAGTTGCTATTTGTTTTAGCAAGTTTGGCATTCAGTTTGTTGCAAGTGCAATTAGAGAACGCTGAAAGTAGGGTAAACTGGTCCATAGTGGGAATTTTACTCTCCTGGCTATTTTATCATCGCAAGATTTCAACTTTCAGCAGTTTTCGAAAAAAGCCTAGATAATCATGAAGTATATGCAAGATCTGTGCATTCCGCAGTAGATGTTGTAAAAAATCAAATGTCATTGATGAGTGCGTCCAAAAAGCATGGTGTAAGCAAGTCGGCTCTACAACGCAAAGTGAAAAAAAAACAAATGATTTTGAATATGGACGAACCCATGGTTTTAAAACAAAGTTTACAAGTAGAGACGAACAGCTATTATATGAGTACATAATTCAGGCTTGTGAAATGTGCTACGGCTTAACATTAATACATTATACTCGTGAATTGGCTTATGTCATTTCTAATAATAAAACGCTGCCTTGAACTTGGCACGAGAAAAAACGAGCTGGAGTCGAGTGGTTGAATAATTTTAGGAAACGACACCCTATGTTATCGCTTCGAAAACCAGAAGCAACTAGCCTTGGCAGGGCCACCAGCTTCAACAAGCATAATGTGGCTACATTTTTCACAAACTTGAAGTGTAATAACGAAATATAATATCCCGTCGAAACAGATATACAATTGTGATGAGACTGGTGTCACCAGTGTGCATAAACCCAGGAAGGTACTTGCTAACATTAAACAGAAACAAATTGGAAAAGTGACAAGCGCTGAAAGAGGCACATTAATAAAAATGCACTGCAATATGCGCTAATGGAACTTTTGTGCCTCCGTTCTTTGTATTCCTGAGGAAAATATTTAAGCATTTCATGCTTACTAGGACTCCTCCAGGACCAGCCGGTGCAGCGTTTCCCTCTGGTTGGATGACGGGAGATAATTTTTTGAAGTATATAGAGCACTTTATCAAACACGTGCGATGCAGTAAAGAATTCCCAGTTCTACTAATTCTTGACAACCATGAGAGCCGTTACGATGTTCGTGTGCTGAATATATGTAATGAGAATGGGATTATTTTATTGACATTGCAGTCATAAATTACAACCGCTCGACGTGAGCTGCTTCTTTCCATGTAAAAGCTATTATAACCAAGGAGTTGATGACTGGATGCTAAATCATCCTGCCATACTGGATGAAACTTGATATGCACTTCGCGTGTGCCGCTGGTAAATAATCAAACTCCGTGTGAAAAAACTGACTTTATTGAATTAACAATACATAATTATAACGCTAATACGTATTGTTTCGCTCGCTGGTGTCCACCGGCCTCGACTTCTCATATTTGAATGATGCTGTCGCCCTTGGAGTGCTTTTAGGGGCTCGCCTTATCTTCACATATGGCATAATATATCTTCCTACGCTACTATGTTGCCGAATTGTAAAATGCATAAAAAACTTAAATTAGATAGAGGCGTGAATATGGCCCCCGCCTTGGCAAACACTGCCAACAAAATCGTCTGCTAATGCTAAATGTTCAAAAGTTTAAACTAAACCTAACTTCCACCTTAATGGAGGTAAATTGTCCTCTTTTATGAGTACTAACGTGTTTTCAGCAACTTCACCGTTAGCAGTAGTCCATTTCGTACGTTTTTGTAGTTCGGAGATGTATTCTTTGTTCCATCGTTCCCATATATGCTGAGAAAGCTGCTGAATATGCTGGAATTTTGAGAGACGATTAACTGGAATATGACGCAAATCTGGATCTGGATTGGTAATAAGTGGTCTTCCGATAAGAAAATGTGCAGGAGTTAATGGGGAGAGATCATTTGGATCACAGGATAAAGGATGAATCGGTCGGGAATTTATTATAGCTTCAATCTGCACAAGCAACGAATAAAATTCCTCGAACGTTAAGTGCGCGTTTCCCAAAACTCTATGTAAATGATGTTTAACTGTTCTTACTCCGCTTTCCCACAGTCCGCCAAAATGTGGAGAATATGGAGGTATAAAAGACCACGAAATATTATCCTTTAGCAAGGATTCTCTTATCGCGGGAGTGTGCTGCTCTAAGAATTCTCTTAATGATTTTAACTCCGAACTAGCTGCTATAAAATTGGTTCCATTGTCGGAAACCATCTTTTGAGGCTTGCCTCTTCGCGCAATAAATCTTTTAAAGGCCAACAGAAATGATTCCTTAGACAGTTCTGTAACTAATTCTAAATGTATGGCCTTCGTACAAAAACAAATAAAAAGACACATGTAACTCTTTATTAGTTTACAACCTCGACCCTTTCTATCGCGAATTAAGAAAGGGTCCGCATAATCTACACCTGTTACAATAAACGGTGGGCCACCTGCGAGACGCTGAGCAGGTATATCACCCATTATTGGCTGAATGGATTTAGATTTTAATCTAAAGCATTTTACACATTTGTGTACAGTACGTCGCGCTAAATTTCTTCCTGATAACGGCCAGAAAGTTTCTCTTATCGTTGCGAGTAAAAGCTGAGGACCAGCATGCATAAGATCCTTGTGAAAATGATCAAATATTAAAGATGTAACTATATGATCTGCCGCTAAAATGATGGGATGTTTTTTGTCATACGCAAACTCGGACTGCTTTAAACGCCCGCCTACTCTCATTATGCCTTGCTCATCAAGAAATGGAGATAAATTTATGAGTTTGCTTTTTTTATCTAGAGATCCCTTTTGGTTCAAACGCTTTATTTCACTAGAAAATGATTGTGTTTGACACAGTTTTAGAATACGGTTAAATGCAGAATGTATTTCATCCAAAGAAAGGGGTTCAGAAGTTCTCTTCTTAGTTTTACATATGCGGATGAATCTGAACACATATGCAGCGGTTCTTTTTAAACGTAAAATATTAGAAAAGCGCTCAAATGAAAATACTTCCGTATTCTGTGTTTCATCAAGTTTATTCGTAAAAACTTTTATGTTTTTCCTCGTTTCGCTTGTTTCTGTAGGAACAACTTGTAAATTTGGCCATTTATCTGAATCTTGAATGAGCCACTCCGGTCCATGCCACCATAAGTTGCGTTCCATTCCATTATTTTATCTGGTTCCACGCCTCTGGACACTAGATCTGCAGGATTATCCTTGCCTGGCACATGACGCCACTGCGCAAACGAAGTGGTTTCCTGGATCTCTGCTACGCGGTTACTAACAAACGTCTTCAATACATTGGCTGATGTTTTCAACCAACTAAGTACTATTGATGAATCTGTCCAGAGGTAACACGTATTAAATTGCACATTTAATGAATTTTTGACCTTATTGGTCAAACGCGATAAAATGACTGCTCCACAGAGCTCTAAACGCGGCAAGGTAACTGGCTTTAAAGGCGCAACCTTGCTTTTCGCACATAATAAAAATGAATACGATCTACCTAACGAATCGGTAGATTTAATGAATATGCAAGCACCGTACGCTTTTTCTGAGGAGTCGCAAAAGCCATGAAGTTCTAGTTTGACCTCACGATAACATATAATATGCCGCGGTATTTTTAAATTGTTTAAGATTTTTAATTTATTCCTAAACTGTAAATAATTATTTGCTAAATGTTCAGGTATGGGATCATCCCACGAAAGACGCTCTAGCCATAGTTGTTGCAACGTAATTTTCGCTATGATTGTACACGCACTTAATAGACCCAAGGGATCAAAAATTTGAGCTATGTCTGACAATAAATTTCGCTTTGTGATTATATGGCCTAGAGATGAATTTATGCTATAAAACAGAGTATCTGATTGAGGTGAGTACAATAATCCCAATGTTTTCGCCTTCTCGTTTTCACCGAATTGAATAACTGAACCCGTAGTTGAATTATCCGGTATATCTCTTAATATTTCAGGATCATTTGAATAGAATTTACGCAATGTAAATCCTCCGCCTTTGAGGACCTCAAAAAGTTGTTTACATGCTTCGCGCGCTTTCTGTTTTGAATCAAAACCTGTCAAAAGGTCGTCAACATAAAAATCAGATTTAATAATGCTAGCAATGTTAGGATTTTTAGCTTCTTGCTCCTCCGCTAATGTCATTAAACATTTAATCGCTAAGTAAGAAGAGCATTTCATACCGTATGTAACTGTTTGTAACTGAAATATTTCAATCGGTTCTTCCGGATTATTTCGCCATAAGATACATTGTAAGCATTTTTGATCATCTGCAACCGATACCTGACGGTACATCTTTTCTATATCCGCACTAACTACATATAAGTGTGTTCTAAAACGCAATAAAATGGAGAGTAAATCATTTTGTAAGGTTGGTCCGGCCATTTGAATACTATTTAATGAAATGCCGTTTGTAGTTGGCGCACTACAATCGAACACAACGCGCAAACGTGTCGTCAAAGAACTTTCTTTTAATACCGGATGATGTGGCATAAAATAAAATGTAGTGTTTCCACTAAAATCTGTTGTCGCTTTCGTAATTCTGCATAGACTTTTCATATGACCTAACTCTTCATATTCCCGGATGAAATTGCTATAAAGAGTTTTAAGATTGGAATCTTTATTTAACTTACGCTCAAGATTTAAAAACCTATTTTTTGCTTGACGAAATGAATCACCGAGTGAACTTATCGGTTCCTTGAATGGCAATGACACTACGAATTTGCCTGTCGCGTCACGTTTTACCGTATCTTCGAAATGTTTTTCGCATGCAATTTCTTCGCCCGAGAGTGCAGGTTTTCCATTGAAAACCTCTTCAAGTTCCCAGAACTTACTTAGCTGTTCTGTAACTTCGATTGTGTTTGTGAAATTACACTTAGTTATTCGCCTTTCTGATGCTTTGTTTTGGCTAATATACGGCCCTGCTATGATCCAGCCAAACATTGTTTCCAGCATAAATGGTTTATTTTTACCTAAACTAATTCTATTTGCACCAAGTATCTGCCAAAATAGGTCACTTCCTATCAATAAGTCGATTTGTTGTGGTTTATGAAAGTGACTATCCGCTAATTTTAAATGTTTAGGTATCTGCAAATCGCTAATGTTTATTTCAGATGCCGGTACGCATCCCGTAATTTCTGGTATTACGAAACAATATAAAGTTGTATGAAAACTTATATCGCTACGTGATTGTATATTTACTTCGCATTTGTATCGAACGGGAGATGCAATATTATTTATGCCCATGACTGATATGTTCGCGCTTGTCGTTTTTAATCTAAGTCTATCGCATAAATTTTCGGTTATGAATGAGCTTTGTGAACCGCAATCTAACAAAGCTCGCACTATGTATGCCTTGCCTTGGCCGTCAAAAAGATTAACTAATACTGTGGACAGTATAGTTTGATCTGTAGCGTTAACTGCCGAAACTGACAAATTGGTAGTGTTTAAAATACCTTGTATATTATCGCTCGCGTTTTCTACCGGTTGATGAACTAAAGCTGTGTTCTGTTCGCTTGACCTATCTGGATGCAATAACGTATGGTGTTTTGAAGCGCATTTCTTGCATGTTGATTGTCTACACCGCTTATAAAAATGTCCAGGTTTAAGACAATTCGTGCAAAGATTGACCTGTCTTACTTTATCAAACCTGTCCCTAGAGGAAAGTTTTAAAAATTCGCCGCATTGATAAATGGTGTGTTCCCTTTTGCAAATAGGGCAACACTGTGTATTATCCGATTTGTTTAAAGTTCCCTGTGCTGAATGTAGACCGCGAATGTTTTGTGAATATTTCGTATTCCGTGAGTATGCGCCCGCCTGAGAAATATTCCGTATATTTTGCTTTTCAGCTTGATTTACCTCAAGTGATTCTAAGAGGTCCGCCCTTGATTTTAAGAACGTTTTAAAATCTTCAAAACTAGGAATTTCATTATGCGTTTTGCTATTCTCCCACGCGCGTAAAGTCGATGTATCGAACTTACAAGAAATAATATGAATAAGGAGTATGTCCCATGAATCAGTAGGTAGCCCTAGCTGCTTTAACGCGTATAAATGTTTCGAAAAAATATCAACTAATTGCCGCAATCTATTAGATGACTCTTTATGTATAGGCTCTATATTAAATAACGCATTAACATGATTGGAAATTAATAATCTCTTATTATCGTACCTTTCCCTAATTAATTTCCACGCAACTGCATAGTTTTCGGCGGTAAACTCTAATGTTCGTATTACCTGCGCCGCACCGCCCTGTAATGAACTTCGTAAATAATGAAAACGCCTTATATTGTCTAAGTACTCATTTCTGTTAACTAGAGATTCAAAAAGATCTGCAAAATCTAACCAATTATTATAATTACCATCAAATTTTGGTAACTCGATAGGTTTAAGCTCAATCCCTGTATATGAATTCTTAGAGCGCTCACTTGCTTTATCGTCTTGTATACAAGCTACTTGTTGATTATCGCGAATGATTTTTCGTGCTACCGCTAATTGCGAATAATATTTGTTGTAAAATTCTTCGCGCTCCGTATATTCATCCTCTAATAATTCAAATTGAACCGTATTTTCTATTTGACCCTGAACCTCATCGAATTCGCCCTGTAAATGTCCTATATTATTTACCATTTCTATAGCTTGTAATACTTCTAAATCTGAAATTGTTTCACCCTTAGTTACCTTATCATTCAATGCTAATATATATTTCGAAAATACTGTGAGTTTGCATTTAAAACCGCCCCTTTTTCGCTTTAAATTCTCCATAGTTTTATAATAAATTAAACAGTAAACATAAACAGATTATAAATCGCTTGATGTTCGACCCTAACGTTCTAAGAATTACCACATGTGCAGAATAAAGATACAAAAAACTGATAAATAAGGGAATGTAGTGAAATAGGTATGCTCACCAAAGTATTTTTATGTTTATTCTAACAGCTGGCCTTGCGTGGCGCCACAAATCTTCGCATCAACTCGTAGAGTAGTTCTTCACAAGTTTTAAGAACCACAGTTGTCCACTTATGTAACTGTCTTAAGAATAACGTTCGAATGTCTATAACGCGCTTGAGCCACTATGATGCACTGCTGTTATATCGCCCGCTAATTTGATGACACAAATGGACGTAGTTAAGCAGAAAACGTCCAACCCACAAATTGTTAAAAATGAGTTCTTTACACCAGCGAGCATATAATTTCTTGCTTTATAATATGCAGAAACCGTCCAAGTGAAAACATTACATACTCTTTTAATAATCGTCAAAGTTCTAACCCACAAACTAGGTTAACTGAGATTTTCATTGATAATAAAAAATCCAAGTGGGTTGAATTTTTTCTAAAAAATGTATGTCGATCTAAGTAATCGTGTTAAAAGAGTGGTTAAAACAGGCTAAGTGGGTTGGATCACTTTAACGCTCCATGCGATAACAAAACTACTGTGCATTTTTTTGTGTTAAAAACATCCAAGTGAATTGGATGTTTTCTACTTATAAATTTCGGTATACTTGTTAAAAATAAGAGTATAATCAGAAATCGTCCAAACCACTTGGTATCATTTTACGTTTACTATTTCATTAATATGTTAAAAGTAGTTTGAATCTTCAATTTCGGTCGATAATAAAATTTTATTACGGGAATGTGCCCTATTAATGTTTAAAACGTGCCTTGTGCGTATAAACCCTGGAACTTGGTCGATAAAAAATTAATTTATTATAGGTACTCATCTTAAGCATAGTAATCACTTTCCTTTAGTTTTAAGTAAATGTGCCTATGTATTGATAAACATTTCTTTTTATTCAGTTGTGTCTGATTTTTCTGACTGTTCGGGTTTAAAAATACTTATTTAATAATAATTATGTCGAAAAGAAGCAAATACATGTGTGAGCTAGCAAAACTTATGGAAAACCAAACAAATAGTGTAATGTCTAGCGTGGAATTTGATTCAAATATTACCAATGTTGAGGTAAGTCGGAAATTTTTTATTAAAAAATAACTATATGTTGTTTACTGATTATTTTTTCGTGGTTTTCGGCCAGATTGAAGAAATAACACAAAACTCTCTTTTTTTTTACGACGTTTCAATTTATTTTGTTACTAAATCTTAAAAAAAAAATAAAGAAAATAGAAGAAAATAGAGTTTTGTGGTATTTCTTTAATCTGGCCGAAAATCACGAAAAAATAATCAGTTTATAAGACACGGCTTCTAAAAGTTTATGTTGTTTACTAAATTTTTAAAATAAATGCATTTTATACATCATTACATAATTTAAATATATTGTAGAATATGGAGGATACCAATGTGACAGAATTCTACCGTCACAGCGAACCATCGTCATCCAATAGTCGTATTCGTGAAATGGTTTTAAACGAGAAAACTGGATGTTTTGAATCAGCTTCTACCATAGATTCTGTTGATGATTATGATGTAAGTATTAAATCTTTGTACCTATACTGTTTAGTAAAATGCTTTATAATGCTATTCGCTATATTATTTCTATTTAATGAAAACTAAACTTTGATGTACCTATTGTTACAATCTAAAAGAAAAAATACAACTTCCTTAGGTACACACAATTTTGTAAACACATATGTATTAATCTTATTATACCAATGTTAAATTGATACCTATTATTATGATCATCAATTATTATTGATTAAAGTAATTATACAATAATGTAAAGCATATGAAAATTATTTTTCGATGAGTACCTATAGTAAACTTTATGAAAAAGATTAATTTGAATGAATTGAATTTGTTTTATTTTTTGGTACCTGGTAATTGATTAAAAGTTAACTTCTTTAATTAAAATAGACGCTTTCTATAATTTTTTGAAATTTTTATTTAAAATATTATCTAATAATACCTACCTTTTTATTCTTACAGAATATGTCAATAAGTGATGTCTTTAGTAGCGGTTCCTCTGATATGTTTATACCATCGTCACATGAAGAGAGTTCCGATAACAATGAAAGTTGTGATGATAATCCATTTTTAGCCAGTACATCAGGTCGTCCAAAGAAGGGTAGAAAAAAGAAATTTGCAATGACGCGAGCAACATCAAAGATTAATAGGAACAAAAATGAATCTTACATTGACTACAAAGGAAAATTGAAAGCTGCTAAAGAATTTCAATATGACTACAATTGTAACTGCCCGATGAAATGTTCTGAGTTGATTTCTACAGAGTCACGAAAACAAGAATTTGATCGTTTTTGGAGTCTTGGGTCTTATAATGCCCAAACTATCTTTATTGCCAATAATATCCACGAAATGCCGAAAAAAAGAATGTATGGAAGAAACACTGAAAGACGTCTGTATTCCAGACAATATTCCTTACTTATAGGCAAATGTTTATCAATAGTCTTAGAATAACTCCGTCAAGAGTAACAACAGCTCTGAGAAAGGTAAACAATCGTGCTCCAATTCTTGATCAAAGAGGTAGAAAACAAGGTGGTTTAAACAAAGTCCCTGAAAATAAAATTCAGGAAATAATCAACCAGATCAATAAACTGCCTAAGTACATATCGCACTACTGTCGTGAAAACACGTCTGCATTATTTTTACCGGCACATCTCTCATTATTAAAGATTTATGATCTATACAAATCTGAAGTTCAAAACCCTGTGAAATTTGGTATTTATAAGAGGATTTTTTACGAAAAATTTAATTTGAGATTTAATGTTCCCAAGAAGGACACATGCCAGGTATGTGATTCATTTAAAATAAAACTACAAAATGAAACGGATGATCATAAAAAGCAACTTTTACAAATTGAACTCGACACTCATCAGGATTTGGCCCAAAAATCACGAGAAACATTAAAGGCAGATTTAAAACGAGCTAAAGATGAGGATAATGTAGAGTGTTTAACATACGATCTTCAAAAAACTCTACCTTTACCCAAAATTCCAACCAATGTAATATATTATAGAGGCAAGTTTGCTTGTATAATCTCGGTGTATTTTCAGGCAAACGTAATAAGAGTTATTCCTATGTATGGCTTGAAGGAACTGCTGGAAGAGGAGCTCAGGAGGTTGGTTCCTGTATTGTAAAATATTTAGAAAACATAGAAAGTACTGTTGAACATCTTATATTGTGGTCTGATTCTTGTGGAGGCCAGAACCGTAATATTAAAATAACACTCCTCATGGCCAGTCTTCTTCAAACCAGCCATAATATAAAAACTATAACATTTAAATTCCTGATTTCCGGCCATAGTTTTCTACCAAATGATAAAGATTTTGGGGATATAGAATGTCAACTCAAACGTCAAGAACGAATATATACACCTTTAGACTATATAAATATAATAAATTCATGTCGTAAAAAGTCTCCAATAACAGCTACACAAATGAAAAAGGAATGGTTTTTGAGTACCCACCAGCTCGAGAAGGCCACAATAAACAGAAAAGTTGGCACCAATAAAGAAAAAATAAATTGGTTGGAGACAAAACAAATTATATTAACAAAAGAAAATCCTTACCACATCTTTATGAAACCTAGTTATTTTGGCGATGAAAGTGTATGTTTGGATATTGAGCGACGAGGACGATTAAATACAGAGAGCTTTTCGGCGCTGCTTATGCAACTCTGGCCCAATGGTAAACCCCTGTCAGAGGATAAAATTAACGATATTAAAAGCTATTTACATCTAATTCCTTCAGACGCTAAACCGTTTTATGAAAATTTTACAAGTGCTAATGTAGTCGAAGACGTTGATGGATTTAATGTTCCAGTTCTAGATTTTGAGGTAGATATAGGTCGTTTATATTTATTTGAGAAAAATGCGACAACCAGCACCATGACTGGTGAATAACAGGGTAGTACCTACCCACACGAAACAATATGGTATATTTTATAAGAAATTGAAATAAGAAATTTCTATTGTTATAAACAAAGATTAATTTTATGTCTTGATGATTTTGTGTAAGTTTAAATTACTTTAATCATATTTCTGCAATGCATTTTCTATAAAATGTTCAAACAATAATTGGTTTGTATACAAAAACTAATTAATAATTGAGCGAACGGTAGGTAGTTAAAGAAAAAAATATATATTTAAATAATTTATAAAACCTTGATGTAAAAATTAAAAGTTTATCTAGTCAACACTTACTTACATTATATTTTCTCCTAAGAACTGATTTTCATAATAAGGCCACGTTTTTCTTAAAAAATTGAAGCAGTAGTTTGGTGTTGAATATATGTCGATAATCCCTACATCTGATTATGTAAGAAAATATTCCGGGTAAGCTCAGTATTGAGAGAAAGTTGTCTTGGTATTATACTTCGTCACTTTCTTCCTCTGAATCACTGTTCTCCACATTGATAATAATTTTGTTTAAAACAGGAATGTTTTTAAGATATTCTTTTTCAATGTTTTTTACGTGCTCTATTGCTTTCTTCCAGTTATCCTCAGAGATATTTTTAAATTCAGAATCTATTAGTTTCACGACAGTGTTGTAACATTTTGGACTTACATTCTTTTGTCTCACATTATATTTCAGTTGAGACCATAACAACTCTATTGGATTTAAAATGCAGTAATATGGTGGTAATCTTAAAGTTGTATGTCCATTTTTACTTGCTACATCATCAATAATATATTCCTTTACAAATAATTTTGTATTAAGTACCTCTACTAATTGGTCTTTAGTGTAGCAATCTTCAAAATATAGATCTTGTGATAATAAAAAATCTTGCAATTCATCCTTTCTAGAGTATTTATTTGGAATTTTTTTAAGTTGTCTAGAATGATATGATGCATTATCTAAAACAATAACACTGTTGTCTGCTAAATTTGGTAATAACTTATTTTTAAACCACGATTCGAAAAGTTCACCCGTTATATCTTGATGATAGTCCAAACAACTGTCTTTAATATCTTTTGCACTTAATAGTAAGCCATCGGTTACCCAACCGTCTTCCCCTCCACAATGTAAAATGCATATTCGTTTGCCCCTGGTAGCTGGAACATTAACTTTGCACTTTACGTTGTCATTACTCCAACCTTTTCCAATTGTTTCGTTAGTGTCAAACCACGTTTCATCTAAGTAATAAATTTTTCTTCCGCTATTTCTGTACTCGGTTATCTTTTCCAAATATTCATTACGCCATTTTATTAAACGGGCACTTTCCATTATAGTATGTCGTTTATTGATTGTTTTATATTTAAAACCATTTGAAAGTAAAAATTTTCTTAAAGTTGATTTACTACAATTAATAATATTTTTAGATTTTAATTCAGCTAAAATTTGGTTTAGTGTGGGTATAATATTACCTGCAAACATATTATAAATGGTTTCTGAAATGGGACCTAAAACATGTTGCTCAATAGATCGATGTCGTCCAAAGTCGCTCCTTTTTTGTCTATTTGTAATGCCCTCCTTTATGATTCGATAAACAGTAGCACATGAAACTTTTGTTAAAGCCGCAGTTTTTAAAACACTCGCGTGCCGTTCCAATTCTTTACATAATCCATTAAACACATTTAACACAATTTCTTTAGCGTCTTTCGATAAATGTTTTTTTTCTGACTTTTTAATACTTTTTCCACTTGGTCCAGCAACATTTTCAGGATTATTTGGTAGTAGAATTTCCTTATTTTCTTCAACAATTTCTACTTCATTATTCTCAACAATTTCTAATGCACTATTCTCCCATGGACGCCACATTTTTATTTACTTACTATTTTTCTGATAGCGAAATCGTCACTAATAAATGCGTGTTCTCTTTACAGAGTTTAAACTAAAAATTATATGTATCACAATACCGAAAGTCACGTCTTGTTATCGGTCGTTTAGAATTTCGTGGAAATTTAAAAACCTTGGTCAGCACAGCAGGGCTGTGACAAGAACCCGACAATCAAGTAAGAGGAGTCATAAACTTATAAACTTTTAATGATAGGTATAAAAAGGGGCTTACATCGGCAACTTTTAGCAGTAGCGTAAATAAAATCATTATTTTGATTAAATAGACCTAACAGTTATAATATTTATAATTGTAGCTATTGAAATTATATTTTACAGTAATTATTTTTGCGTTTTTCTGAATACTATCCTGTAACAAGGCAAAATATTAAAGAGGAACTATTAAAACAGATGTCATTTGATCTAAGCATTGATCGGTATCACTTGTACTCAAATTGGTCTATCTCTTTAAATTTCTCAATTATTTGTGATCGACCTATACCCACAATAATTAAAACTTTTTTTAAATTTACATTTACATAAGAAAATCATTGTAATTTTGTTTCTTTGGATCATTAAAATTTTTATAAAAATATGACATTATTTATTTATCTGAAAGATTCCAACCCACATAAGTATGTTTTATCGAAATTTTTTTCGGATTTTTGTTTTTTGTTAAAAACGTCCAACCTAAAATTTTCAAAATAACTTCATTGAAACTTACATTTAAAAGAAATTACAAACGAGGTGCCTACGAGATGAATATCATTATCTTAAAATCATTGCCAGGCGAATAAATTATGCATAGTTTAGCTAGGGCACACTAAAATCTTTTAAACTCAATTTCCCAACAATCACTTTTTTTGGGTTGGACGTTTTCTGCTTAACTACGTCCAAATATGAGTTTCTAACCGGCACAAGAATTTGATGATTCGGATCGATGGACCAATGGATGAAACTTGATATGCACTTCGCGTGTGCCGCTGGTAAATAATCAAACTCCGTGTGAAAAAACTGACTTTATTGAATTAATTAACAATACATAAATAAAACGCTAATACGTATTGTTTCGCTCGCTGGTGTCCACCGGCCTCGACTTCTCATATTTGAATGATGCTGTCGCCCTTGGAGTGCTTTTAGGGGCTCGCCTTATCTTCACATATGGCATAATATATCTTCCTACGCTACTATGTTGCCGGATTGTAAAATGCATAAAAAACTTAAATTAGACAGAGGCGTGAATACATACCTATGAGCATTTATGATGTTTGTAATGTTGTTGGTACCGCTTACCCTAAAGCATTCACTTCTGTCAACATTCTCAACGGATTTTAAAAAACGGGCATAGCACCCCTGAATTCCCAAATTTTTTCAGAGAATGATTTTATGTCACTGATAGGCACGAAGAAAATGGAAATGGTAACGAAGGTGTTCAGGATGTAAAAGAACACGACATGTCAGTCCAATTAATGGCCCATCCAATATAATAACCCTCAGCAAATTAGGCCGCATGCCAAATCTGCTCCTAGAAAAAACCTTAGTAGAAGCAGAAAGAAGCTACAGTCAGCAATAATAACAGACATCCCCATAAAAGATGCCATAGAGGAACAGCATAAAGAAAGATTGGCTAAAAAAAACATTTTCAGGAGAAAAAAAAGCAGAAGGCTAAAAAAGTTAAACGTCAAGTTTTTAATGACGACATTAGTTCGAACAGTGATGTTAGTGAAGAGATCTGAAACGATTCTAGTGATTTAGAAAGCTTCACATCATAAAATCAAGATTTGTCTATTCAAAGTCATGACTAAGTTATAGTAGTGGTCAGGTTATTAAGATAAGTGGAGATGAATATAATATCTCTTTCATGAAGTGAAATTTGCGGCCGGCAAATTTGTTTTCCCCGATAAACCCGATGTTGATACCGTAGAAGCAGAAGATATCTTACTAAAGCTGCCCCCTCCTGCCATTAGTGGAAGTACAGCTAGGGCTGCTCGCCAGTTTATGTTCCCTATTAATTTGTTCCAATTTAAAATAGAGTAAGAGTTTTTTGCACCATGGTACGAAAAGTAATCAAACACTTCACTACGACTTAAATATTCCTTTTATCGGAGAAGAAATCCATCGAGCCACGGAGTCACAAAATGAACGTACCATTCACCATGAAAATGACCTATTAAGGGATTTATTGAACAATGGTCCAGCTACAAGAATACTAGATAGAACCTGGCCCCAAGACCTACTTCAAAACTAAACCAAAATATAATAAGGTGAGACATCATTGGATGTCTCTCCTTCACGCGCAAAACCTGTAACACATTTACTACGAACCACTATGATTCCCACAATGGACCATATAGTAGGACGAGTGGTCCATAGTGGGACTTGTTGAATAACATTTATTATAAATCAAGTATTACTTGAAATTATTAGTTTGCTTCCTTACATCCATCCATACCCATGCATAGGTACTCTTACTATAATTTACAAACGCTATACCAAAGTTTACCCACCATGGACCAGTTTACCCTATACCAAAGAAAACTAATATGTTTAGCAGAGATACTGTTAACGCGGTTACCGACATAACTTAGTACTCCAAGAAAACGCACCAAAAATGCCATTTCGATGTCAAAACGCAAAAAATATTGTAAATATTTAAAGTGTGAAATAGAAGAAAAGCGTACTCTAACAATAGATGAGTCGGTTAAATATTTATGTGTTAATAATGTACTCAGAGAATATAAAACTAACACACATTTTCAGACCCAAAAGTTAATCGGACTCGCAACGCAATAATCGATTTAGTAGACAGAGCTGATCGTAAATCCGTAAGAAAAAACAAGATTCCTACTATAGATAATGTTTTAAGAGAAGTTAATGAGGATAATGATCTGAAGACACTTAGTATCAAAAACGAGATATTCAGAGCGTGTTGTTAGAAAAATATGAGATTGTTTTGTGGAGAAGGGAATATTTAAAGAAAATTAAATCTCAACGAAATGATGGTTAAAAAAATTATTACCTGGATCAGTGGGTTATCAGATAAGATTTATTACCACTCAACCAGTGGATTAAACCATCGGTTTCGGAGACTGCACTACGAAAATTACAACACTGCCTTTGTTTCACACGTAGACAGTGAGAAAGTTATATAGCCTCTCTCCCTCTGTTGATGAACGCCGCCGTAGGCACAGCAAATATATAAGCATTTACCTAATCTCACAAGGTTTATGAAGGAATGTATTACATCTACAAAATGACAAAAATGTATACAGCATGTTCAACAGAAAATCGAACAAAAGATGTAGGATCTTGACAATATCATTGAGACTCAATTTGAACCACTGATAATTAACGTAGTTAATGGGAGCAGCACGTCAGACGCTGATTTTGAGTAAAATATTAATTTACACTTTTGTGTAAATTTTACAGAGTTTTTGTGTTTTATTTATTAGTCAGATATGTAAAATGTTTTTATTTTCGACGAATGATTTTTCTAAACTTTGCGTAAGATTTTGCTTTGAAACTTCCTTTTTCTTAAAAAAAAAACAAATGTGCGATTAATAGTTCAGTTTACGATTGGCTAGCCCGTTTCAACCGGAAGCTCTTGGATATTACATTTAATCATTTAAACTCATGCTACGATATCTATTAATGTAGTTTATGAGATGATATGTACATTTATACATTATTAAAACGTGATTTGTGAGTGCTTCTCGTAATATTCATACTGTATTGGCTTAGATTTTTCACAAATATGGTATTATAGACACATACAAAACAAACTTATATACATACCTATATTCTTCTTTTGATGCCAATTGGTTTCCGCTATTAACGATCATTCTGGCTATAATTATTTGATTGACTGATGTTTTAAATAGATTAGTTGTTGGAAAGAACCATTTCCTCAGGTTTTTTAACTATAATATTCACCCAATTCCTCACTTTCCCAATACTTTGCCTTGGAGGATTATTTCGAGTAATCTACATATCTATATAGTTGTATATAAATAACATTTTCTGAAAAACTCAAACAGCAATATCGGTTTTACACAGGCATTCGATTTCATATGCTAGTGTCTAGATGATCGGCAGTCACTTTGTGGGCTTTCAGCAAGACCATGAATCAACACATTTGCCATTCCATGTGCATAAGCAATTCAATTTTATTGTGTTTGACGGATATTTTTGTGTGATATGCTGGTTTTCCAAGTTTACATGAACTTATGGTGAGATTTATTTATATTAGTGTGTTTCCCTTTACTTGCTAGATTTCTTATAACTTCACTGTGATTATATACTTAGTACTTGTAGACTCCTTTTTATATCATGCTTTCTAAAGTGCAATTCCTTGGATATATGGTTCAGCAAATGTACAGATACTCATTGATGTGTTTTCGATTCGGTGGTTTCTTCCAGTATAATTAAAATAAATAAAACAAAAGTCATAGTAGCCAAATATTTTTTTAAAAACAAAATATAACAATAGTTTCACATTTAAGGATGTAAACCTTTAAGATTTCATACTGATTTTTTGTTTAATGATGACACAAAGAATTCAAATGACACATATAGCCGGTTTACATATTCCAGACATACTGTCATAATATATTATTTTGTTAGATATTACAAAAAAAAACGTTTGTACTTTAAAATATTAATTGCAAAGATTTTTTTTTTTATTATAATGAACTTAACTCTTGTTTAATTTGTAAAATTAGCTCCCTCTGATTTTGATTTTAAATGGAGTCAGTAGTATGTAATAGTATAAGTAAACTACCAAATTTTTTGATAAGTTAAAATAAATTATTGTGTTAATAGCGTAGCTAATTCAGTTGATTTATAATTAAGGTTGTCCTAACCTAAAAAATATACACAACGTGTGCAATCTACAAAAGAAAAATAACGTGCCCTAAATTTAAAAGTCTGCTTAATGAAGGACTAAAAAAATCTTGGGACTCGAAAATATATTAAAATAAGTATTAACAACAGCACAATAAAAGAACACATTATCAGAAGGGGTAGATTTAATAAAAGAGCTAATAAGTGAAATGAACAGAGCCAGAAAGACTAGAAACCAAGAAGGCAGAAATTGCAAAGTCAACCAGGAACGCCATAACTAAAACTCTCAGGCGTCGAACTCGAACAACCTTGTAAATGAAATTGAAGAACAAGATCTAAACAAGCAGAGAATTTGAAAGCTCCAAAAAATACTGCGGAACGAAAGGCAACCAATGCACACACTAGGCAGAGAGAATGATATAGTCTAAACAACAACAAAAAAATAAAAGTGATAGATGAAAGAAATGCTAGATGAGTATAAACTCGCAAAAAAGTCAGCGAGCTAATCAGGAAGATCTCTCCAAATAAAACATTAGAATCAAACAGAATAACCAGCAGGGCTCTGTAATATCTTCTGGTGAAAGCAACAGTTCGTTTAAAAAACATAATCAAATCCATGCTGAGATTGAGGCTCTTTAAAAATTGATGGAAAGAAGCCCACGTAATAATGATACATGAAGCAGAGGAAGACAGCATATTACGTCAAAACTACAGGCTGAAAAGTTTACTTCCAGCAATCAAGAAGATAGCAAAATAATGATTCTCACAAGATTACAAGGAAAAATGGAAATATTAATATACTCTAACCTCAATTTTGATTTAAGTCACTCACTACCGAGCTACAAGTAATCAGATTATCAAAGCGGATCAGCTGCAGGATATAACGATAAGCAATACACAATAGCAGCCTTCTTAGAAGTAAAACTTTCGACAGAGTTTGACCTGAAGGAATGATATTCAAAACGGAACGGAATATGACACCAGCAGAGAAATTATGAGACTGATTTCCTCGTACCTAGCTGCCGGGAGTTTGGTGTTCTGAAGATCAGGGTAAGAAGAAGTAGAAGATAGGGCAAGTCCTATCCGAACGCAGGACTCCGGAGACTGGAATAGCATAGGAAGCAGTGGTATCACCTCTGCGGTATAACATATAAACTGTTGTAAAAACAGATACAAACTGTTCTGATAATACTTGAAGAGTGGCGCATACAATGGAAAATAGCTATAAACACAGAGACGACTCAAGCAGTTATGTTTAAAAGGAGAAAAGAAACAACAGATGACCAATTAGAAACTCTCAATGGACCCATCTAGTGAAGAGATAAAGCAAAATACATAATGGAGAAAGACCTGACCTTTATAATGTGAACGCCACGACCCACAAAGCAGTATCCACTCAAGAGAACATCAAGGAAGGAAGAAGAAGATTTGTCTTCAAAATCAAAACCAGATTGATAAACATCATACTACCCATGGGGACACTCGTGCACCGCTAACAAGAAGAAGATCTAATCGGTGAATAACATGTCTGGGAAGCAGAAAAAATACTTATTTACGTTTCGGAACACTTCCTATTTAGAGACACGCAAAAATCAAATAAAGCCGGGTACACATATGCCAGTAAGTTGGGAAAGTAGATGGCATAGACCAGTAACTGGCAAGCAGAAAATACATTTGATAGTAATTTACATGCCTGTAGCTTGCTTGCCTATACTGGCAAGGCGAAAAAGCAGGATATATTTTTACACAGTGGTTTTCACCTGAAACTAAAGTACTTGTTTTGTAATTAAAGTTTTTGAGTTTTCAACAAAAAAAGGGATCCATGGAAGGTATTCGGAATGAATTCAATAAGCAAATATTGCTGATAACCACAGATATTGTTAGAAATTTAATAATGAATCCGAAGCGGAACTCAAAAAAGTGAAAAATTTAATTGGTAGGCGAGAAAATCTTGGAGCCATTTTTTATTTTGGCCTTTATCTCCTTTATAGTAATATATTCGCCTATTTCTTCTTGAATTTTTGTGTAAATGGTCTATTCCACCAAAAAATTTTAAAAACAGTAACAAAAACAAAAAAAAATAACAAAAACCAAAAAGAAACAGGGGGCTCAATTCTCATTGAATCGCCGCACCGTTTATAGCTTGGAACAGGGACTCCCACGCAAAACAATGATGACATGTCAAATTGACAACGAGACTATGGCGCCTCAGGCTGTTCTGGTTCTTTACACCGAGAAGACGCCATGTCAAGGCCTCATTTCCCAGGACTTCTACATGACACGCAATTAAAATGATAGTACATAGTAAGTATCACAGTAACGCTCACAGTATAACAGTACGTGTGGGGGTGGTGGAGTACTGGGGTTAGGAGAGTTCGTCTTAGACTTGCCCAGGTGACAATCTTCCCCACCACAAGCGTAAATGTCCAACTTTTATTTACGAGCATGCATGCACAAATTATGGTTTATAAAATCATGTTCCATCACAGCTTTTCTGAAACACCTATCTGACGAAGCTATAAAAATATTATTAAGAATATATAATCGTATATGAATTATAACTATTCCCATTTGTTCAGATTGTTATCGTACTGTGACTCTAAGTTGTGTAATGTGTAAAATTTTCGAAAAAATTATAAATAAACGTTATTGTAGTGTCTGAAAGAAAGTAATCAAATAATTAACCACAATCAAAAATGCATTGCAATTTATTTTGATTTAAACAGAGAATTTGGTATCGCTTGGCATCCCAATATAATATCAACACTGGAATCATGGGGCTATCAAGGGAATATAATTTTGTTTGAATAAATTTTCTCTCAAATAGAAATTTCAAGGGAAAAGTAAACGGTCTTCTATCTTACGCGAGATATCAAAAAAACGGCACACCTCAAGGCACGGTAATCAGCCCGACGCTTTTCCATATTGCTATTAACGATATAATCAAATTAATGAATACCCATTCAAGCAAGATTTTACGAGGATGATCTTATAATTTTTTTTAATGGGAAACAATACATAGAGCATAGTCAAATTACTTCAAGATCAACTTGATAAATTTATAGCATGGCCTAGTCTAGGTCAAGAAGTGGTTTTCAATTTGCTTCATCTAAAACTCCATTATCATCAGATAAAGGAAATACCTCTATTTTATCTATATAGTCTAGATATTATCTATAGAGTCCAGAACTCTACTCACATTATATATAAATCTGATCCGCTCCAAGATCGATTATGGATGTCTTCAAGTCGAACTTGGTGAACAACCATTATATTTAGACAGGAAGAAGACAAGAATTAATATTCTTATATGCAGCGAAACGGTACTCTTTACAATGTTACTAAATAATTCTCTTCTTGAATATTCAGCACGAAAAAACCCACATTTCCTTTTATGAAAGACGCAGACGAATCAAATATTAAACCTTAAAGTCCCGAAAGTTGTCCTAGCAAGATGCCAACTCCCCGTCCTTTACTAATATCTTCCTCTCATAAAAATTTGGATGTCTTGTCGGAAAATAAGAAAGAAACCAATCGTCATTTGATTAAATCTAAATTAATTTCTACCTCAATTTCTCAATTTTCCTCCTACAAACAGTTATCCACCGATGGATCTAAGACGGAACATTGTGGAGCATCTGTCTTTATCACAAAGGATGAAATAAAGAAATATAAACTAACGGTGCTCCGAATAGCTGGAGAATATACAGATCAGGACAAAATCTTAAGGAGAGTGAGACAGGGGTGCATAATTTCACCACTGATATTCAATCTGTACTCGGAGCACATTTTTTAAGAGGCTCTAAAAAATATTGATGAAGGCATCTCAATAAAGGGAGTCAAGCTCAATAACCTGCGGTATGCAGACGATACAATAGTGTTTTAGAATAACATAGAAGGGCTGCAAAACTTAATGAAATAAATATCGGAAACAACTAGAACATATGGACTGGATATAAACACCAGCAAAACCAAGCTAATGATCATCAGCAAGAAAACAACGAGCAAATCTTTATGTGAACCAAATGAGAATTGAAGAGATTAAATGTCGCATCGGAAAGGCAAAAAGTGCATTCTTGACTATGAGCTCTGTGTTCAAGAGCCATGACCTCACCCTAGAAACAAAAATAAGGCTCCTTAAATGTCACGTGTACTCAGTGCTTCTGTACGGAGTAGAGACAGAAGGCGGAAACTCTATCAAAACTTCAGGCTTTTAAGCTATGGTTACACAGAAGAATCCTGAAGATACCATGGATAGACAAAGTCACCAATGAAGAAGTACTGCGGAGAATAAACACAACCGCGAATTTGTCAACATCGTAAAGGGCCGTAAGTTGCAGTACTCAGGACATATAATGGGAAATGAAGGCAGATACGAGCTACTCCAGTGCATTTTGCAAGGTAAAATTAAAGGAAAAATGGCCCCAGGACGAAGAAGAATATCCTGGCTTGCTAACGTGAGAGCATTATATGAAAAGACCTCAACACATACATTCCGTATAGCAACCAACAAAGTCATCATAGCCAGAATGATCGCCAACATTCGGAACGGACAGGCACCCTAAGCAGAAAGATAAACTAGCGACGGCTAATACTATCGTGACAGGAGAACTGTTTTTAATATATAAAGCCATATGTCACGTTAAAAAGTCAAGAAATTAACTTCCTAATAATTACAGACTCACTAGAAATCATCTCTAAAATCTATTCTCCCCATCCTGTGGCCAAAATTATTAAACAAGAATTGCCCAATCTTAATCTCAAAAACATTGCGTTCCTGTGGATTATATCTCATATTGGAGTCACGGGGAACGATCTGGCTGATAAATATGCACGAGAAGCCTTAAAGGACGCAATTGAGATCTATGCAAAAACTCCAGCGGCAAATCTCAAATCATATTTCCATAGCAAAATAGTAGACATATGGCATAGGAGATGGCACAAAAAATATATCATGGACCGAGCATGTAACAAAAAACGTCATAAGAAGAGTCAACAAAAGAATGGAATATTGGAAACCATCAAGACACAAAACACAAAAGCTGCAATACCTGGGACATGTTAGGCTTAATGAAAGATAAAAAATACTTCAATTAATTATACAACGGAAAATCAAGGGCAAGAAATGTGTAGGAAGGAGAAGAATCTCATGGTTGCGTAACTTGAGGGAATGGTACGAATGCACATAAATCGAACTATTCAGAGCGGCAGCATCTAATATCAGAATAGCCATGATGATTGCCAACCTCCGTCGCGGAGATCGCAGCTAAAGAAAAGAATCATCACGCAACTGCGGCTTGGTTATAGTCGGCTTACGCATGGACATCTGATAACACCAGATCCTCAACCGGAATGTTTTATACGAGATCTCCACCTTCTGCAGTGCCCGTTACACAGTCGGAAAGAGGTGAATTCAGAAATAAACTATGTATACAAAATTTGATTGTTGTACTATTCTATAGATATTAATATTTTTGTTTCGCTAATAGTCATAAAGGCTTATGCTATTTTGTAAATAAAAAAAATCATGTTTATTGATGTTATACATTACTGAGCATAAAATTTGAATTTATTTTAGAAATTATTATTCTTTTAACTATTTTCAGTCGTAACATAGTTTACCAACGGATTGCTTAAAGAAAACAACCTCTTTTGTACTTCAAAGTGTATTGAAAGTAATGAAAACGAAGAATTTTTCTTTGATATACTAAATATAAAAAACGAACAATTTTAATTTGATGCGATTTTTGTTGAAATAAAAGAAATTTTAAGAACTTCAGTACCGAGTATTACCTTTTGATGAGAAACAGCTTGCAAACGACGGGGCATGCTTTGTATCAGATTTTCGAGATCACATTCTGCGGAACATTGTTCCATTCCTACAACAATATGTCGCGAAGCTCTCTTAAATTTGTAGGGGCCCGCACATGACTTTTAAACGTCTCTTCATGTCATCCCAAATGTGTTCTATGGGAACCTCATCAAGATGATAACTATCCGTGCAGTGTGGGACCGTGCATTATCATTTATAAATGTTGCATCCTCTCCATGAATAACCATAAGCGGTAAGACATGGTCTTCTAGAATCTGTGTCAAGTATCTAAGAGCAATCAATGTCCCATTCTCGATAAAGATTAACTCCTTGCGAGCGTCAAATGGCATGCCAAAACTGATCAAATGGAAGTCTCTCGGCAACACATGCTTCAGCATATCTCTCGCCTGGATGTCGCCACACTCTTACACGTTTGTCAGAGCCAGTAAGACAGAATATCGATTTATCGAAAACACTACACGACTCCGATCATGTATTGTTCAAGCCAAGTATTCTCGTGGCAGCACAAAGTCTCCTCCTAACTGTCCATTCACTTATGTTTATATTTCTTACTTGTTGCAGATGATTTCAAATGGATACTGCCGTGACAGTTCGGTTTCTTAAAGTACTAGAAACGATAAAGCGGTCATCTCTAGCTGTTGTAATTCTGCCTCGACCTGAACCAGGTCTTCGAGTATGCAGACCGGTCTCTTCGTACCGTCGCGATATTCGTTGCACACTCGAGAGACTTATACCGTTTCTCGCAGTTTCGCGCTGACCTTGGTCATCTTCTAACGCCGCCACAACAGCACTTATGCTCATTTCAATACACTGACAGTGAAACACTACACAAAAAATTTACAATTGATTTTAAAACCACAGAAACAAAAACTATGCTGATAATGGTTTTTAGGAATTAGGATAAGGGGTCCTTTTTTATCTAAAACGCTTATTGAAACAGCCACAAAAAATTAATAAACTATGTTTACGGAAAATAGTTAAAAAAGAATAATAATTTCTAAAATAAACTCAAATTACGAGGTAACCCTAATTTTATGCTCGGCAGGATATTTCATATGAATGCACGCAATTTAAGTGCTTATTGTACATTTCTGTTTGAGACTGTAGCTGCTCTGAAGTGAACATACAAAATATTTTTTTGTGGAAAAGCCATTCTTTTTTTCTTTTTTTTTTATTATTATATAAACTTTTGTTCTGCATCTCAATATGTCCATTCTATAATAAGTATCTTTAATTTTTTTATATATAGTCTTTATTTCATTTGCTTTCTTAATATTCGTTGTTTACGCCCAAATATAAAAAGTTTTTTCATTTATAAAAGTGAAATTGTTTGCTTTGTCCTCGCACATCTAAATTTATCTTGAAGCAGTATATTTGAAACATGTAAAACGGCTTTTACGAAATATTTTGGAAAATAGCTACTAGCGACACAGATACACGTTTCCTTCAATTGACTGAGGAAAGAAAAAGGACATTTTTCTATAATTTAAAAAAATTAAAAAATTTAAAATTGCTGTTTTTAAAAAGTACGAAACGCCACGATGGACGCCAGAAATCCATAGATTTAATAATCAAGGAAATAGTAGAAATAGAGTTTATTAAAGACTCCCATTTCAACACAGAACATAATTGACCAAAAACTTTCTTATAAAATTATTTTACTATATAAACACAATATAAATGCATAAATGTTTTGTACTTTATTCGTCCTCTTTTACCAATGACGTAAAGGTAAAGTATATTTTAATCTCTATTTACTATATAATATAATATTATACCTGTACCGCCAGTGCTGGTCAAAAGACACATAAACACAGTACATATAGATTACACATAGAAAGAAATAAAGAATCTTAAATCGGTCCCGACACTTCTGCATATAACTAAGTTACAGCATATCAACTTATTTTCATCCCTAAAAACCTTTGGTTAATGTATGACCAACGTTAGCGAATTATTGTGACACCCTGTATATTGCAGATCATATTGATCGTCTAAGGACCGCTTAAGACTTTAAAATATTTTTGTGATAAAATTAAAGATTTCATAATTATTTCTTGTTTATTGCTAAGTGTTTAGAAAATTGATAAAAAGTTTTAAAAATTCGTTCGTACTCTCTATATAATCTCGAATATGGTTGTGATAGAACAAACTTCTATGTTATCAAAATATAAGTAAATGCGATCAGTTGCAACACAGTTGTAACAAACCAATTTTGCGGATATTTTTGAATTTACGTTAAAAAATGGTAACTGAAATTCTCACAGAACTACATCATCATAAAGGAGTGGACTTTAATTTTATTATAGATTATTTTATTATAGATTTTATTATAAAAAGGACTTTCAAGTGAAAATAGATAGAACAACATTTTAAAGAAAATCTTGTGTCTGGAGTTGTTCTATTAGTTTCTCCACTCCAAGTTTGTGTATAAAGTCAGTAGATCCAGATGAAATACTCACGAAATTTATATAACTGGAACAATCCTCCAAGAATGGTTGACGACCACCTTTATTACAATACCAAAGATTTTACATGCTATGGTAAAAGCCACACGAGATATTCCCAAAGACAATGCATCGAAGGATATACAAGAAAAATGTACAGACCATGATATAAGGACAGTAAGGACACATGGTATGCTCACGCGCATCTATTTTGAACAGCCAATCACGTTTACGACCAAAATCCGCCATTTTGAAGGCGGCAATTCAAATATGTACAAAATTGATACGAAATATCGTAGTTAAATTAAATTAAATAAAATTAATATTATACATTAATCCAATTAATTCATATTTAAAATGATCTGAACAGACTCTTGCTAAAATAATTTTTAAAAAATCGAAACAAAACAAAAACACATTTACATTTAAATTCCAGTACATTGCAAAGTAAGGTTAAAAAATGCAAAAGTAAACAAAGAAGACGTCACGCATGTAGAGGTGGTTGATCCAAGTATTTTTGTGGATCAGGTCAGGTATGCTCACTTACACTTACTATGAGTACAGTACCCGTACCATGGACGTATAAATAAAGATCTTTATTTATACGGCCATGACCCGTACTCGTTTTTTATAATATATTGGTGTTAGGGATCAGTTCCACAAGTATAAATAAAATACATGTTCCAAAGTAACTGGTACGGGATCAGGTCATCATCCCTACACACATGTGACATATTGAAAAGATGGTGGATTTTGGTCGGCGCAGAAATGTGCAAAAACGAGTCCACTAGTGAGCATACCTTGTTTCCTTATATCATGGTACAGACTCAATTTGGTTGCTCCAAGTTTGTGTATAAAGTCAGTAGGTTCAGATGAATTAGTATTTAATACTCTAGAAATTTATATAACTGGAACAATTCCCCAAGAATGGTTGACGTCCACTTTTATTACAATACCAAAGATTTTACATGCTATGGTAAAAGCCATACCAGAATATCTCTTGAGATATTCCCAAAGATAATGCATCGAAGGATATACAAGAAAAATGTATAGACTCAATTTGGTTTCTAAAATTTCTGAATTTTAAAACGAGAGAAGTACAGTTTGTCTTTAATGGTAATGTTATTTCGAGAAAGCTTTTTATAGGGTACGACACGGGAAACTGAGAGTACTGCGAAAAGAGAAGAATGGTAATATATTAATTATATCTAAATCATACTAAAATCAAAACTTCGACTGAAAAGGTTAACTTACGATATTTAGATGACACTGTGACCATTGCAAGGGGCATAGAACCCCAAGAACATCTAATCTTATGCTTAAATATGAATAGTGCTGAGATGGAAATTACTAACGCTGAAAAACGAAATATATCCTAATTACGTGATAAAACAAGTAGAACAATATCAGTACTTGGGAACTTTGATCAATGAAACCAGTGATCATACTGCAGAAATAAACAGGCGAATAGAGATTGCCATATCAGCATTTATACGAATGGCGCCACTCCTAACGTACAGAAATCTTAATTTGAAAATCAGACGACATACCATTTGATGATACATATTTTCAATATTACTATATGGAGCTGAGACTTCGACATTAAAAAAATGCAATTTAAAAAAATCGAGGCATTCGAACTCTGGTTATACCGCAGAGTATTAAATATATCAAAAATATAATGGACTGATAGAATTACAAATAAAGAAGTACTGGAGAGGGTTGGTAAAGAAACAGAACTAATCACCACTATAAAGCAAGAAAAATGGAATACCTAAGCAACCTGATGAGGGATCCAACCTTTGAGACGAATAATACAGGGAGTGATTCAAGGAAGATCTGAAGGCAGAATTCTTGGATGAGAATCTACGTAATTATTATTAGTGCAGATCGCTTCAACAAAGACAGAGAATTGCTAAAGGCTGTTAAACATCGAAAAATGTCCTTATCTGGGACATATAGTAAGGGGAAGTCGATATAAAATTTTACAACTGATCCTTAAAGGCAAAATAGAGGGACGTAGAGGTGTAGGACGAAAACAAGTTTCTTGGTTAACAAACATTCGTGAATGGACTCAGATACCAAATGCAGGACAATTATTCCATATTGCAGAAGATCGAGAAGCCTTAGCAATGGTGATCGCCAACGTCGGATAAATCTGATATGGCACGCGAAGAAGAAGAAGAAGCAAATCGATTGATTTGTTTAGAGTAGCAAGTTCAAACATAAAAATAGCCATTATGTTTGCCAACCTCCGTAGGGAGACGACACTCCAAGAAGAACTGTGCTCAAATCAAATAAAATTATGTAACTCACAATCTACAATTACTTCAACATCTAATTGTACCTGTTTAGATAGATATATAGAATAGGTAGATACGAAGATTAATTAATCAAAGTCTTTATAAACAATCACTTAGAAGTTTGGTTCTCGTCTTATGTTGAGGACAAAAGACAGTCACAGGCAGAGGTGTTACAGAAATTTTTTAAAGAATTAATTGACTGATTATTAGAATAAAGAAACATTACGATATCTTTAGACTCATTCTGCATGGAATGATAAAGGGCAAAAGAAATGAAAGAAACCTGAAGAAATAGTGGGAACATATCTCATTAGATCTTTGCATAGTGGCGGCTAATGAAATATAGCTGTGCTGATAGCCAACTTCCGACATGACACGTAGCACTCACTAACGCGTGTCAATCGCTCACTACGATGTGAGTGGGTAGTGATAGTTGGTTCTAGTCCCATGTCAGCCACGAAATTTAAAAAAAAATAGTTTAAAATTACAGGTGACTTTGACTTTAAATTTACGACTGAGTAGAGTCGTATTACATGTTTTCACCAACATAAGTCGTAGATAGTACAACAGTGTTGCAACTGGTTCGCACGGTACTAGTTGGGTGCCATTGTAGTTATGTAAATCTGCACTGAGTGGTATTAGTCGAATATAATAATAAACTCTCTAGTTTTTCTAGTAAAAAATATTACTAAGTTCAATTTAGAGTATTTTATATAATTAAAACTAGCTAATAAATCGAATTTATCGTGTTTTAATATAAATATTGGTGAAAACTACAGATGAACAGGTCTAAAAGTGAATGTTGTTTCTCTATATGTATCTAATATTAGTTGATGGCTATAAAAATTCATTTAGTACGCACGGAATATAACGGGATAACGATACTCAAATTGTCCTCGGTCCTTCTTTTCAGCATTACTCAGTTCAATATGTCAAAACCAATGTTTTGACTCTGACTTTTTCCCATTATTTTCTCTATTTTCTGCTTCTGCTTTGTCTGAATTCTAGGTATTTTCCCAGTACCTTGCCAAATTGTTTCTCTTATTTCCTTGTTAAAAATATTGTGTCTACTACATATACGGCCAGTGCCACATTTGTTCCATTTACCACATTTGCGAAGCGCTACAGATGTCAACAAAGTAACTACCGTTACAGAGAACTTAATTACAGAAAATAAGTATAACTGTTTTGCTTTCATGGAGGACACCACAGCTCATCGAGCAAAAAGACAAAAGAGGGAATCTAATCCTTATGAAAAGGAGACCAAAAAAGTGGCCTCTGATGGCGGACATATCCGGAAATGCGAATGCGCCAAATTTAAATTTTCCGACACTTATTAACAGTAGCTATATAATATTTTTCAGAATGTGTCTTAGACGAGAAAGTTTTAATTAATTATTAACGATAATAGTAAAATGCAACACAATTGTTGAAAAACTTCAATATAAATAAGATTTCATGTGACATTTGGGACAAACAATAACATAACCCAACTAAATTTGATGTCAAAAAGGAGAGAAACTCTCTTTCCTTGTTTAATGTGGCCTCTAAAGATCACCACTTCCTGTCTAACAATATTTTGCCCCCACTACCGTTACATTCCCTCTTTTGTCTTTTTGCTCGATGCCACAGCTACAGTAGAGTATTTTAGTGGATATGAACAAAACACGTAATGTAGGAAGCCATCAACTAATAAATTATGTTTAAATTCCCTTTCGTCAAGCTTAGCCCCTTCTTCTGTAGTGTCCATTTTCAAAAATAGATAACATATATGTCAAAGTTTATTTATTAGATGGAAAATTAAATACCTCGCCCTATTAGACTCGTCTTGTTAAGATATTCTCAATATCCTGTTAACCCTTATTTAAAAAACGGTTACCTTAATAAAATTCGAAAGAAAAACTCTTTTGTCTAAAATATTTTTTACACCCTTTTCGTTTGGTCTTCGTTTATTGCTCTTGGGTATCGAAATATTGTCTCAAGTCAAATTTTCTCCCGTTTTAGTAAAGTTAAGAATCTCTCTCTCGCAAGTTACCTTCGTGCTGCTAATAACCTATAAGTCGTTCTTCGACAACTGGCTCTGCTGTTCGAGCAATTGTGCCAAGGATTTGGGGCCCTGGCCGCTAAAGAGCGATTGCTGCGGCAAATGGTTGAGGGTATTGTTCTCGGAGGGTTTGTTGTTTCTAAGTTGGCCCGGCAGGTTGGGGGTCCAGCTGTTGTTGAACAGAGAATAGCCAGGGGTGTTGTTTTGGTTTTGGAAGAAGGACGGTTCCTGCGGTGGAGGCTATAATAACGAGAATACAGAAGTTAGTATTGATAACACAATAAACTATATTTTATGGTTATGACTATATATATATATATATATATATATATATATATATATATATATATATATATATATATATATATATATATATATATATATATAATTGGTACAGTATAAATTTCGATGCAGATCATCCGACGTCATAGTAGGTGACGCCACAGGAGACCAACACAAAATATTAAAGTCGTAGGTCTGTTCCTTCTTAGAATCTTTTAGCCAAGTACACTGGAATTATAACCACAAGATATATTTTATTGTATATGTGTAGAAATACAATTTGAAGATTTCTATTAATGAAAACATGTAACATGTAAAATACACCCTAACTTGTTTTATTTCATTTGGATTATAAAGTGTTTTTATGAAGCACACTTCATAACTGTTGCGATGTTGACACTTAAAATTTGTTTTTATTATGTACTATGAATTAAACTCAGTTATTTTTAGAACAAAATTAGTGTGATTTAATTTCAAAATTTCACATAAAAGTGAAATAGTCGTAAAGAAATGATAGCTTCTTCGATTCATTATTTTGAACAGGAACTTGATAATAACGGCCCAATTCTACCGTTCACTGTTGTTAGAAAATAATGTAATGTATTTTTTATGTTTATGTAGATGCTTAATATACATTCTTATTTTAGCGTTTAGCTGCAGCTTTAAATTTACATATTTTAACTATGAGTTTTATCTCTCAGGTCGTAAAAACTAATACACCTCTAACATCACCACCGAAAAAACGGACTAGGCCTAAGAACGTTGCCAATACTGAAATAATAAATACAAGCGAAATTTGTAATACAATTTAAAGTATGTATGAATGAGTAACTATACTTTTTGTTAGATACAGTACGTTAAGTTTTGGATTAGATATTGCAAACTACATAGAGCACTAAAATCGGCAATATTGCCTCGTACGAGGTAATTGTAATTCTCAGATCCCCTCCGACATCTTAGCCTTAGACTCGTAGATATAAAACGAAAACCATTTAGTAACACATAACAACGCAAGGAATATGCATCTACGTCCGTCGATTTTTGTTTTGCTTACGTATACCCGGTTGATTTCTTATAACATACATTCGATAAAAATACACTGACCATTATAAGGTGGAACATTTGTATAGGATTTTAATAATGTGTACAATTTTTTGTGGTTGAATTAAAAATAAAAGCGCATTTCTTTAAAAAGATAAAACAAAAAATGTACTCTTATTGAAAATAAAAAATAATCCTAATAAAATAAGAAATAATTCTTTATGTCCTACAAAATTAATTTAAATATTTGACCTTCTATGGCTGAACAGTATCCCAATATGTCATAAAAATTTCTGCGGACAAATTTAAGAGTTTCTGCTTTAACAGAATTTGAGACTCCTTGGAGACTATTATTTGGTTTTTTAATCCATTCAAATTTTGGACTCTAGCCTCAGGATGATCGTAGATGATGCTTTTTAAATTTCCCGAAAAAAATACGTCCATGAGCATACAGCGCCCAAGAAATATAAAAAACTGCATCTATAAAACTGTGAATGCAGCAATTTTTCTACGTGGGAGAAACAAACCACTAAGTGTCAGGATAAATCAGCATGAAACATACATCAAGAACAGAGACTTCGAGAAATGCAAGTTATGCAAACATGCCTGGGACAACGAACATAGACCACAATGGAAAGATGCATTAATAATCATGAAAGAAACAGACATGAAAAAGAGAAATGTCAAAGAAGCAGCCCACATTATACCTACTTAACGAAAAAAAAAGTGTAGTAAGCCCATCAGCAGAATATAGAAGGCTTTGGTTGATAATACTAAAAGTAACAATAAGTCAACAACAAGAATATACCAACAATATAGGAGTCACAGAAAGTCGAAAAACATCACGTGCAATCTTATACACAATACATATGCAACACACAAAACACAAATCTACGTGGCACAACTAAGATACAAATTACACAAACATAAAACACAAAATAATACACAAAACAGTCAGAATTCGATATTCCTAGGGTAAAAACACCACTCTCAGATTTTTTCAGCCATTGACATGTTGTTGCTCATAAGATCGAGGCCAAGTATGTAAGTTTTGAAATAACAACCTAATAACAAACAACTAGGTTATAATATAATATTTAAATTAGACAACCAAAAGAAAGTAGTTTCAGAACCTTGTTAAATATTTTAATTTTCTACAAACCTGACTGATATTGGGCAGCCTGCTTATAGGCCCTCCGCTTCCGGGTGGACCCACAGGAGCTCCTGGCAAATTAGCCTCCTTCAACATAGCTTGTCTCACAGACATTGTAGACATTCCTTGGCTAGCGTTGCTGTCGAAATTTATGTTGTTCATGGTGTTTCCTTCGCTCATGAAATTACCCAAATAGCTACTCCAAGGGGATCCAAATACATCGCTTGTGTTGTTTTGATTGTTCGGTTTGTTTGTAAGACCTAAAAAATAAAATTTAAGCAATTAAAATGAATAAAATAAAAGACAATACAGGAAATAATAGATAATTAATATTACATTCACCAGTAAGTTTATTATTATCATTATTCTGGCTTTAAAACCCTGCGTGGGTCCTACCCTCCTCAAGAATGTATCTCCAGTCGTCCCTATTCATCGCCTTCCTCCGTCAAGCACGTATTCCCATATTTCTCATATCTTCATCGATATTATTAAGGAACCTTGTTCTGGGTCTTCCTCTTCTTTTCTGGTAAGTTTATTATGTTTATCTAAATGTAGAAAATATTTAACATTTTTGCCTTTTTAAATGTAAAGTAATGGGCTAAAGCAATCAGTCAGCAATCCTACACTTTTGGCCAAAAAACGCATAAGCGCCCAATACTACACAAGGAGGGATAGAACTAGAGAGAGACTAAAATAAAAAGTTTTAATTTACATAGTTTATATTTGTCATTTCTCATTATGCTGGCTAGGTACGCGGTCCCTGTTTTGTTAATCGTTGTGATCACTACCAGTAGTGGTAATATCGGAATATCTTAAAGATGCCACTTGGTTCCAATGAAGGTTTTGAATAAGACATAGGTATTTTCTGTCTAGCTTCAGCTTCTGTAATTGATTTAACAATTTACCAGGCTGTACCCTATGATGAAACCAGGCTGAGCATAATCTATGAATCACTGATATACTTTTTTCTGGTGATTAAGGTTTTTGAATTGGAATGTGTGTTGCAAAAGGAGCCTATCTTGTCCCCAAGACCTTTCTCAATCCAAATTGAGAGTCACTTACATCTATTTCGCATTTTCTATAGATATTATTTTATATGGTGTTCAGAATTAAATTACTCAGAAAGCTAATCAGTCTAAATTCCTCGAATTTGCGGAAGTTGGCCTTCTTTGGTATAGTTATAAAATCTGATTTAAGCCATTTCTTTGGTATTACGTCACTTTCATAGATGAACTTTGAATGTTAAGGCAATTATCGAGCACAACTTTAATCAAATCTTGCCCAAGTACTTTCGCTTAAAATAGCATCTTCAGGGGCATCTCAAATAAGCCAAGAAAACGTTTTTTAGATGAAGGGAATTAAAAAATGGACGAAAAAAGTTTTTTGTGATTAACGTTTCAGACTTACTTCGTCAAATATAAGCTATCCAGCAAGCGTAGAATGTGATAAACATGAATGTTAACATAACAAGGACAAGCAGGTTAAAATTACTTTTGAAATTAAAAAGATTCTACGCACTACATTCTTTGTTAGTATCTGGAGAGATAATGATCTAAGCCATGGCCTGGAATCTTATATGAATGACTTGGTTCATTCCCCCATCACTTTCACCCCAGCGAGTTAATAAAGAGGAATGACAGCCTATCTCTCTCATGAAGACTTTAACCAATCATAAACCAAATAAAATAATCAAACGAAGCAAGAAGCAATGTCAATTCTGTCAAAAGTAATGACAGATCCTCCGTCTGTTTACAAGTTTTCAATTTTATTTTATTATCTTTAACTTTCGTTTGCATTTATTTTTAGTAAATTTAATTTTAATTTAAATTTGGTTACTTAATTTTTAAAGTTTAGTTTGAGTTACCTATTGTAGCAAAGAATTTTTGTGTTGTGCTAGTAAAAAAACCAAACATGGTGAATTATTGTATTGTTCCGTTGTGTACAAATCATGGAAAAATTACAAAAAGATGATGATAGTAAGTTGTCAGGAAGCAAAAAATAATAGTATTTAACTTCTGAAAATATGTGTAATAAATATTATGTAATTATAACTGTTTTATCTTAACAAATAAATATACGTGTATCTAGAAAAAAATGTGCATCTTTTATATTATATATCCCTATTTTCCAGTAAATTGTAATTAGTAAAGAAATAGCCCGCAAGAGGCGCTAAAGGTTATGTATGTATGAGGTGTCCATTCGAATTTGCCGCCAAAAGATGATTAGTATTGACCCCAGCCGCAAGGAGTCCTAATGAACGAAAATTATACATTGAGTTGCCTATCTATTTCTACTATTGTATTATTTATCTATGGTCTAAGCGGAAATGCTTAGGTGACATGTGACATATGACAGCTTTGATAGGCAGTCACAGTCATGGATCTGTGATCTGCACATATTAAAATTCTGTGTAAGTTGACATTGACCAAAGGTCCAACTAAAACTACTATAGGAAATCAGCTTTTGAAATATGACATATAGAATATTTTGATTTTAACTAGATTGCATAATCCAGATCTCACACTAACACCCGTCTGTAATAATAAGGTTGTAGGTTTGAGGGTAAATGAAGTGTACATAAAGTGTGAATGAAAGAAATAGACTAAACGATATATTGGACAGTGGGTGGTTGACTACAATAAAATGGTCTACCAGGCACTGTCAATAATGTAAAAAAAAGAAGAAAATTGACTATGAAATTGAAATATTAAAATTAAATCAAAATTGAAAGCAGTGTATAAATGGGGTATAATTCAAGTAGTTCAGTTAAACCCCCAACCAATGGAAGAACTGTAAAACTAATATGTAATAGCGTTACTAAAGACCAACTGACCAACAGTGGCAGGTGTTGAAATATAAAACTGTGAAATTGGTATATCTAGATTACGCAGAGGTATGAAGAGTGAAATTAACTCCAACTGTGGATCAATTGAACCTGAGCAAGCTAGTTGTGTAAATTGTTAAAGAATACAATAGTAATGCTGAACAAAGCCTGAAATTAATAGATTCTTAATGGATATACTCAGTGCAGGAAGTCTAAACAGCCGAGCTGGGTCCATTACGAGGTGAAGCTGCAATAAAGTTTTTAAAAATAGGTTTAAATTTAGTACAATTTAAATTAATTTGAGTGTTAAGACAATGAGAGTTTCCATTCGTTTCCTTTGTGACCTCCAAATCTTCCAATAAATCCAACTCCAAATAGTTTTTCTTTCTACTGATGTCATGCAAAATAGACGAACCAGTATTGATGTTGAAATTGTGTTTACTAGATAGTAAATGTTGACCAAAACTTGAAGAGTTTGGTCTTTTCAAATGTACTGAAATTCTGGTAGATAGCTTTCTAATGGTTCTGCCTACATAAGAGACATCACAAGCATCACACTTTAATTTGTAAATACCACTTTTGTCAAGTGTGTTCAGTCTATCTTTGGTGTTAATTAAAAAGAAACCTACAGTTTTGCGAAAGTGCATGAAAGTGTAGGTTCCTTCTTTACCAACAGTAAGAACACATCGGTTGAACATGGTCTATGTAGAGAATCGCCAAAAACAGTAACTACTAAAGAAGGACATACAATATGGTTACAGATTATAGACGATTAAAGGTGTACAGGATTAGATAAGGATGTAGGTATCTCAGAAAAAGAGTAATCAAAGTTGTGTTCGTACCGATTTAAACGATTTCAATATTATGTACCTATTTCTTAAGACGAATGAAACGTTGTGGAACAGTTATACCTTAATCAAAACAAAAGTCTAAGTAATAAGTTAAAGTTGACGGTACTGCAACTAATACAACAAAGAAAATTACATCAGCTGAAAAGCTTACAGAACTTTTTTAGGATTGCAAAATGATTATTTGAATAGACTACCTCTGAAATTCAATATATATATAGAAAAAAATTCATGACCTAATTACAATCGGACCTCATATCAAGTTACCAAAGTAGATAAATAGCGTAATAATAATAATCATCACCAGCTATTCTAATTTGATCGTTTGATGTAAGCCTCACTCAGGAGAGTCCTTTCATTTCTGTTCATGCAGCCGTTCGCTTGATGTCGTCAGTTCATCTAGTTTGAGGTTTGTCTCTACTTCTCTTAACCTAGCCTAACTAATGTATCAAAACAATATTACTAAAAAGTGATGGTAGTTACCTTGATTTATATAATTCGAAGACACTGGGTTCGAATAAGGAGGAAAATTCAACTGGAAATCCGATCGATAATTCTGCTGGGTCTGCTGATTATTCTGCCACCAACTTTGATTCGGCATCGGTGGTACCTCCTCTCTTTTCCATGTGTTAAACGGATGGGATGGTGGGAAAGACACGTTTTGGAAAGGAGTTGAAGGTGTAAACGAGTTCTGCTGTTGATATCCCATAGGTTTCTGGTTTATCTGGTTCATATTCAGCGGAACGTTCTTGTTGGAGTGCATGTTCTGATACGGCGGCATTATCTGAACGCCCATATTCGGTATTCCAGGATCCTTTTTCTGGTACTGGTAGTTGCTGTCGTTCATTTGCATATTTGGCATGTTTCTAAGGGTAGTGAGGTAATCCGGTTGTGTTGGAGGTTGTATCGGGAAGGCAGGAAGATTTTTATTGAAGTTTTGGCTTCTTAATGGCGAGTTAAAGGTTTGGTTCTGGGATTGCTGTTGGGTGGTTTTTGCTTGAGCGGGAACTGAATCAAATTTGACCGATTTTTCCTTTTCGGAGTCCTCAACGATGAACTTAACCTAAAATATAAATATTATTGTATTTTAGATTAAATACAAAAATGTAGTTTAACCATACCTGTTTACTACTTTCTTCTATCTTTTTAAATATTGACTGCAAAGCTACGTTTTGTTTTCCTCGCTTGTTTTTGGTGACTTCCGGTTTAATAGGCGTATTGTTGAAGTTGGCACTGGGAACCGTCTCTATTGGATTGTTACTCATCAACTCCCGTTCTTCTCTAGACTTTTCTAAAGATCCTTGAGGTTTGAGGATGCCAGCTTTCTTTTCTAAACCTAAAAAGATATTGTCAATCTTAGGTTATAATATTTTATTAAGTGAATTCGGAAACTTGACAACCAGAGTCAGAATTAACTAATCGTCGTCCAAGTTTAGACCCCAAAATCAAGAGACTTATATCGAATAGTAAATAGACGATTGTCGAAGATTATACAATATTACTTATCGACATCTAAATCCTCTTACAAATATACGTAAATGCAAAATTTATAATTATATAATTTCTATTTAATTTATATATGCAATCAGTAAAATATCACATTTTGAATTTTTCCATGTATTTGTTACATTTTTTTCGTGCATCTATCAATGGTGAATAAATCTTCTTCTTTTTTGTTACTAAACAAAGAAGAATTTTTTAAACAAATTTTATTTTTGAACAATATGTCAAAAATAAAAATTTTTAAGTTAGTATATTTATGACATTTAGGCTGGTTTGTAGCTATTCTATTTTTGTTTACAAATTCAATTTTTTTCTTAAAGAAACTTCATCAAAATTTTTCAGAGAAACATTTATTAGAATAAGACATTTTTTATTTAATATTTTTTGTATTTATTATGTAAGCAGTAGTTTTATATAAAAAACTAATTTTATTTGGTGAGTTAACAAAAAAATTTTTTATTTCTAGTTCAACTTTGTAAGATATTTTGTATTTTTTAGAAGCTCTTGATAAAAATTGTATCTCAATTGAAAGCTCGAGTAAAAAATAGTCAACAAATAGCCCCTTTTTATTGACTCCAAACCCATCAAAAACAGTTTTATATTTTTTCCAAACGAGTCACAAGTACTTCTTTTTTCTTACTCTTATATATATATAATATATATATATATATATATATATATATATATATATATATATAATATATATTGGCCGGTCACATATGGAATAAGCGCAAGATCCTTGACAAAGAAAGTATCAAGACCACTTTCTCCTTGTGGAGTATATTCCATTACTTGTTCCTGTGGTCACGTATACATCGGCAAAACTGTTCACATCATCAAAACTCAAATCCAAAAGCTTCGAAGATCTAGTCCGTTCTCTCATTCTGCAATGGCAGAACACTAAGAAGATACCTGCAATTCCACATTTTGTTTTTCCCAAAAATTTCCCGAAATTTTCCCAATAAACACTTTCTTGGTTTAGTCAAGTTTATTAAACTTATTACTGACCATCCCTACGTGTACCGTAATCTCTTAAGTAACTTTATCAGGGACCTGTCGATGAGCAGAAAAATTCTTCTACTATAGTTGTTGTGACTCCCAATCTTTGTAGTATTTAGGAGTTCAGGTATTTTTTTAGTCTTGATTTTCTGGCGGACCCTGTCACAATCATTTTTATTCTTCTTTTGATAGTGTATTTCAGGAATAAGAGAGCAAGATTTGTGGCGCAGGCATTGCAACTTTGAGTTGTATAGAAGTGTAGAGAAACCTGAGGTTGTAAAATTTATTAAGGTAACACGCCTTAGATGGATATGGTATATAATCAGGCGAGAGGAAGATGCAACAGTCAGAAAAGTTTTTATCGAATAGGGCCGATGGAACAACGAGTCAGGGGAAGAGCGAGACTTAGGTATCAAGACAACCTAGAGAATGATTTAAAAGCTTTTGGCGTTTAATCATGGAGAAGCGTTGTCAGATAGGGGCGAATGGAGGATTGTTCTGAAGAAGGCTTTGGCTCATAATGAGCTGTGGTACAACTGATGATAATGAGGTTATGTCAAAACATTTAACTGTGTCATTTTTAGTGCATTAATTTAGAATGTTAAACATTTTAAACAGAAAAGGTTCAGTCTCACAATATATTATAAATATTCAATTCGGACACCAGGTAGTGACATACAGCTAAAACAAGCAATATATGTACTAACTAAACGTGGAGTCAGACAAGGCTGGGCATTGGGCCCAGTTGAACTTTCAGAAGATGGCATAACATTAAATGGAACATTGAAATAATTTAAGATTGGTTGATTGCACAGTTATACTTGCAGTGATTTTTGAGAATTTGTAACCAGTATCTATTAGTGGTAAAAACCCGAATAGAAACGAAAAGAGATAATCAAAATTTCTAAGTTCAAATATTTGTGCAGCTGGATCGGTGAAGATCTGAATCCTGAATTAGAAATTAGAACTCGGATTGAAATGGCCACAGAAAATTACTTAAAAGTGAGAAGCTTTTTAACCGATAGATAACTCGATATGTACATGTGAAACGGCTGTATGAAGCGCTACAAATGTTCTACACTTTTGTGGAGATTTTAAAATCGTACGCTAAAAGTTAATAGGCTGAACAGACCTAAAGCATTTAAAACGTCGATATATCGAGGAATGTTAAGAATATCTTGGATTGCCCATACCAGCAACATAACAGTTCTGCGACAAATGGGCAGAAAACGTGAGGCCGTCGAAATCATAAAGAAACGGAAAACTGTATATCTTGGTATGTTACGAGAAACAACAAATACGACTTCCGTCAGCTGATTATACGGGGTAATATCGAAGGAAGACGCGGACGCAGACAATGTTCCTTAAGAACATATGAGATTACACAAGCTTGGGCTGTAAAGGTTTACTGGACAAGACCAAAACAGAAGAATTTACCAAAATTGTGGCCTATATTGTCCCTTAAAATCTTCTTCTTCAGATGCAAATCCACTAATGGATGTTAGCGATCACATTTTCCATTAACTCTCTATTTCTTGCAATATGTATCAGAGATTGTATGTCGTTAATCCCTGTCCATTGCCTTATGTTTCGGAGCCAGGACATTTTCTTGCGTCCCATTCCTCTCTTGCCTTCAATTTTACCCTCGATTATAAGTTGAGGAACTGGTATTTTTCATTTCGCATGATGTGGACCTAGATAACGCCGTTTTCCTTTTCTTGATGGTTTCGAAAAGTTGGCGTTCTTGGTTTATTCTTTTAAGGACATCTATATTTGTGATTTTCGCTGTCCATGGTATTTTTAGGATACGGCGATAAAGCCACATTTCGAAAGCTTCCTATCTGTTTATATCTCCCCTTAAAATATTGTTACGAACATGCATTCAGCGCAGATTAACCTAACGGTCGCATCTCGAAGCACCGAGAGTTTCGGCGATATTTCGAGCGCTGTAAAATTTCACCCGTCAAATAACGAATTAGAGGTGGGACTACTCTCGAACATAATACTTTGGTATATATATGTAACGAAATTAGGATTTAAGTTTAGTTGATAAGAGAATACCGAACTGTAAAGTTAAAATAAATATATTTATATAAATTCGAACCGCTCGTTTTATTTAATCTCGCTACAATATATATTAGAAATATAAAAAAAAGTGAATTCGGCATTGAACTAGATAATAAGAATATATAATTGTAAATCGACTTACTCTTTTTAGCTACGTTTTCAACTTTGTCTGCTATACTAAAGGATTTCATTTCTTCGAGCAAGTCATTTGTTGGATCCGGTTGTATACATACTGGTTCAAATACAGTCTCACCGTTTACTTCATTCCTAAAAGAGGAAATAAAATTTAACAAATTAACTACTTCTAGAAGTTGCCAATAAATATTTTTTGAAATTTCAAGAAAATAACGAAAGGAAAATGAACTTTGGCCAACTTTCTGAATTTCCTGATGGAAATATGATTACGGAGAATAGATGACGAAATTGATGTTAGTAAGAGTCCTTCTTGATTAACTCTCGGGCTGCGCCTTCTTTGTCATATATACTTTGTTTTGACCAGTGTCACAAATCTATGACCATGTCAACAAGTACTTGAATATATATATATATATATATCTATATCTATATATATATATATTAGTGTTATTTACATATGTTGTTTCTTCTACTGGTCTCTATCCAGTGCTGTTGTCATACACTTAGTTCCAGCATGTTTTAAAGATTTTCACTCCATGTTCTCGAAGATCTTCCCCTTCCTCTACTGTATTCTCATAGTGACCAATATGTGATTTGCTTATTCTATATCTGATGACTTTACTTATGCCATGCCATGAATGAAAAAATTCTATACTTACTTCAATATCAATTTATTGCCATTTACATCTAGATCAGTCAACCACAAGCTTATTTTAATTATACGTTTCATTCTAACCAGTCTTTCGATTTTTGGATCATCGACATCTTCTTTGAAATCTAGTTCTTTGAAGTTCTTACAAAACGGTAAGAATCCCTCGAGCATCTTGTCTTCACGAAGGGGCATTTTCATGTCTAAAAACAATTTTGGGATATTATAAATACGATTTTTTTAACGCCTCCGTAGAGATTTGATTGATTGTGTATTTAGTTTGCGAAAATTTGCGCGTCTCCGTGAAGAACTTTGTTCCGATCTCCGAAAGAGTCATACTTATTCAGTTGCATGGAAAAGTTAACATAAATATGATACAAGTCTACGCCCCTACAGCAGACAAGACTGAAGAAGAACTAGAAAGATTTTATCAACAGCTAGACGAAGCCTTAAAGGTGACTAAGAATCACGAAATTAACATCGTATTAGGAGACTTTAACGCAAAAATTGGGGAAGGAGCCGTAGATCACGTAGTTGGAAAATATGGTCTTGGTCAGAGAAACAACAAAGGGGACAGATTGATACAGTACTGCTCAAGACAAAAGATCTAGTCATAACGAATACTTGGTATAAGTTACCACCAGGAGGCTTTACACATGGAAGTCGCTTTTAGACGGACATTAGGGCATTATAAGGAACCAAATAGATTGTGTGACAATAAATAGAAGGTACAGGAATGCTATTACTAAGGTATCTGCATTACCTGGAGCAGACATAGGATCCGACCACAATACCTTAGTAACAAATATTAAACTGAGGCTCGCTACAGCTAAAAGAAAACACCAGAAGGTATCAGTAAACATTAGAAAACTCAAAAACAATGAAACAAGTGAAGCGTACACAGAGGAAATAAACAATAGGTTCTCTAATATGGCAACTGAGGATGATGTTGAAAAGTCATGGACCACTATAAAAGAATCATTTGATGAGGTGAACAACACTTTTCTACTCGAGAGTAAAACAACTACCAAGAATGAGTGGATGACAGAAGAAATATTAAAGATGATGGAACAACGCAGGCAGTGTAAGATTAGGCAGGACCAAGTAGGGTACCGAAATATACACAGTCAAATTCGTAAAGAAATTATAGCGGCGAAGGAGATCTGGATGACTACACTTTGCACCGAGGCTGAAAACCTATATAAACTCGGCGACAACTTCAATCTTCACAAGAAAATTAAGGAAATTGCTGGTGTCTTCAAGAAAAAAACAAGTCACTGGTATACATAATGACCAAAATGAACTAATAACGGACCCTAGCGATATACTTAATAGTTGGAAATTGTACACAGCCAATTTGTTCAATGGTGACAGAACACAAAAACCACCACAACTGGGAGACCATTTGTAGGCCCTAGTATTTTGAAAGCTGAAATTGTACACGCTTAGTCCAAACTATTTAAAAAGTAACAAAACCCCAGGACCAGATCATATGTACGCAGAAACAATCAAGTTACTTAATGAAGAAAACCTAGACATTATTGTCAAGCTCTTTAACGACATCTATGATACGGGCCAGATTCCAAAAGATTGGCTTTGCTCTACATTTATCGCCCTACCAAAAACACCACGTGCGAACTTCTGCAAGGACCACCGACTAATAAGCCTAATGAGTCACTTTTTAAAACTTTTCCTGAGAATACTGCACACTAGATTGTTTAAGAAATGTGAAGAGGTCAGTGGATGGAGTCAGTTTGGTTTCAAAAATGGACTTGGCACGAGAGAAGCGATCTTTAGTATGCAAACATTAACACAGAATTGTTTAGATCAAAGAAAGGATGTTTTTGTCTGTTTCATCGATTATGAAAAAGCATTCGATAATGTAAAACACGAATTGATGATAAAATACCTACAAGAGTTGGGATTGGACGCCAACGATATAAGAATTATCGCCAATCTGTATTGGAACCAGACAGCAACAGTACGTATTCAAAATTTCAACGAAACAGAAGATTTCTCCATTAAAAAGGAGTAAGGCAAGGTTGTATACTGTCTTCAATGCTGTTCAATTTATACGTAGAAAAAGCCTTCGCAGAAGCAGTGGCAGACTCTAATAAGGGTATTAAAGTTAACGGTATATTTATTAATCATCATCAGGTACATCAGGTATGCCGATGATACAGCCATAGTGGCAGATAACATCGAAGATCGTCAATGCCTTTTAAATGATTTAACTCTTGCACGTGAAGCTCGGTTTTTTTTTAGTTTGATGGCCTTGGCCGAGCCAATTAGCCAGACAAACCAGCTCGGGGTTTGAAAATAAATATCAAGAAGACAAAAACAATGATTACAAGTAGAAATGATGACCCCAACGCAAATTGGGTGCAGCAGGTCAGGCAATTTAAATACTTGGGTTGTTTGCTGAACGAGGGTTGGGACCCCGAGAATGAAATAAAGAGCAGAGTTGAACAAGCCAGAAATGCTTTTTGAGGCTTCGTAAGTTTCTGACTGATCGCAAATTGGACTTTAACCTCCGATACAAGATGCTTAAGTGTTACGTGTGGCCTGTACGGAATGGAAGCATGGACGTTAAAGGCCAGTTCCATTAACAAACTTGAAGTGTTTGAAATGTGGTGCCTGCGTCGAATGCTTAGAATATCATGGACGGACAGGGTCAGAAATGAGGAAGTACTCAGAAGACCAGGCTTACAGGATAGAGAACTTTTTAGTTATGTAAAAAGTAAGAAGACTGCATACTTGGGGCACATATTACGAGGAGAAAGATACACTTTTCAGCAACTGATACTCGAAGGGAAGATAGAGGGTAGGAGAGGTCTGGGACGTAAAAAAATGTCATGGCTGCGCAATATTCGACAATGGACAGGAATCCACAGCTATGAAATGCTTGGCAATGCTGCTAAAAACAGAATTATTTAATACTGAGAATTATTTATTTAATACTGAGAGAATTATTTAATACGAGAGAATAAGAGAAGAAGAAGAAGAAGAAGAAGAAGAAGAAGAAGAAGAAGAAGAAGAAGAAGAAGAAGAGTATCTAGTTAGCGATTAAGTATCTGAGTTAGCGAGATTGCGTTAACTGAGATTGAATATCTCAAGCACTGATAAGGGAGGAGGGTGAGACCAGTAACTTATATGTGGTAAAAAATAAGACATACTCACAAACTGATTCAAAGATAACTATCCATGCAAAGAAAAGAACTACAGGTTGGAAAATGAAAAACAACCTAAATGTAAGAAAGTGGAATATAAAGTCATTAAACAATAGAGACTAAGAAATTATAGAAGAACTGCGACACAGGATTGACATATGTACACTAGAGGAGACAAAGAAGAGGGAAATAGAACAAAAAGACTACAATGTATACATTTTAATCTACAGTGTACAATGTAGCGCGCAAATGAGAACTAGAGCAGGAGGTGCATACTCGTTCATGAAACAATCAAAAACAAAATAAAGAAATATCACTATCTTGAATATGTTGCCTGTGTGACTCCATTTCAAATAGGCAAAAAGAAATAAGAATAAGACTTACTCAAAATCAATTTTATTCTACCACCAACAAGCGGTTTCGTATACCATAGTTTTCGATGCATCTTCCTTGTATCGCCATTTAGTTTCCCTGTACCGTTGACCTGAAGATGCAATAATGCATAAAAAATTATAATATGCGAAACCGGTCGTTGGTGGTAGAATAAATTGATTGTAAGTCTTTCTTTTTACCTATCTCAAATATCACTAAATATCAGAAAGAATATTATACATACAATTAATTAAGAATATACAGAATATAAACCATTAAAGTAGTATGTACGAGGGTAATTCGTTAAAGATTCCTTACGCCCTTGAGAAACAATGCGACGTGCTAGGAGAAATCTGGCAACACTGCCTTACTCTACAAACGTCTCTCTCTCTCTCTCTCTCTCTCTCTCTCTCCTCCTCTCTCTCCTCTCTCTCTCTCTCTCTCTCTCTCTCTCTCTCTCTCTCTCTCTCTCTCTCTCTCTCTCTCTCTCTCTCTCTCTCTCTCTCATCTCTCTCTCTCTCTCTCTCTCTCTCTCATCTCTCTCTCTCTCTCTCCTCTCTCTCTCTCTCTCTCTCTCTCTCTCTCTCTCTCTCTCTCTCTCTCTCTCTCTCTCCTCTCTCTCTCCTCTCTCTCTCTCTCTCTCTCTCTCTCTCTCTCTCTCCTCTCTCCTCTCTCCCTCTCTCTCTCTCTCTCCACCTCTCCTCTCTCTCTCTCTCTCTCTCTCTCTCCCCCTCTCATCCCACAACTCTCGCCACGCTGCATTGCTCAGTGTCGGCGCCTAGCAGCCTTCGAAGATTTAGCTTCTGATCGCTGTAACCGCCAGATGCGAAATTCGTGCTGTGATACGTTTTTAAATGCCAAACGGATTTCACCTACTCGCATTCATCGTCAACACTAGTAGAAAAACAAAGAAGGTTTTAGGTCGGGAAGATTATGCACCGGCGCTATATTTATAATGAGGCAAGTGCAAGAGAAGTTATTAGAATACAACAAACCGGCATATCTATGTTTTGTGGACCTTAAGAAGGCATTTGACAGGGTCAAATTAAAGGACGTAATCCACTTATTGTACGCAAGAGAGATACCTCTAGGAATAATCAAAACGATTGAAAATATCTACCAAAACAACACAATAAAAGTAAAAGTAGAAGAAGAACTAACTGACCCTATTGAAGCAGCTAGCAATGGGATAAGATAGAGAGATTCCCTGTGTTTTCGATTGTTCAACCTGATTATGGATGAAATAAAAAAGTAAGAACTAAAAAACATAAAACTTAAAACATTCTGCTATGCAGGTGACGCAATACTGCTCTCTCAAAGTGAAGATAATTTACAACGTATGCTGCAATAATTTAATATAACTACCAAAAAATTTAACATGTTTATTTCCAAAAAAAAATGCATGGTTACAACAGCAAATTTACTAAAAATTGGAGTAAATTGGAGCTGGAAGGTAAAGTGATGGAATTTAAATATCTAGGCATCAATTGTTACGGAAAGCTCAAAACTGAAGTGAAAGATCAAGTGAATAGAGCAAACAGAGCCGCAGGCTGCCTGAATGAAACAATATGGAGACATAAAAATATCGGGAAAGAAATTAAAGGCAGAATTTACAAAACAGTTATCAGACTAATAATGACATACGCGGCAGAAACACGACCTGCAGAGGGCAAAAAGGATGTTAGAAACAGCAGAAATGAAAACACAAAAATTGATAGTAAAACACTATGGGACAGAGCTAGAAGTACCGATATACGAAGTAGATGCAAAATGGAGAACATCAAGGACTGGGTAAGAAATAGAAGAGTAAAATGGAACGATAATATAAGCCGAATGACAACAAATGGAGTAGCATAGACGGTTCCTCAATAGTAAGACGATAAGTAGGAACACCACGAAAAAGATGCAACGACAACTTACTGGTTACTTTGAAAAACAGTAGAAAAATGTAGACAGTCATGTCTACATAAAAAGAAAAAGAAGAACACATTCATCGTCAGTTAATCGAGGTTTATGGGGAAAAGTGCATATCTATATGGTGTAGAGAATTCAGTAAAAGCCGAACGGAAATTCACGATGAAGCTCGGAGCCGAACTTCAGTTTCAGACGAAATTGTCGAAAAAGTTGAAAGAATATTGCTTCAACATCAGAGGTTCACCATTAACGACCTTGCTTTGTGTATTTCTAAGACTTCTTACACCGCAATTCATAAGATATTAACAGAAAAATTAGGCTATCACAAAATGTGTGCGTGGTGAGTACCGCTTACAGAAAACCACAAATAGCAACTTGTCGAGTACGCCCAGCAGTTTTTACAACAATGTGAAGACAACATGGAAGAATTTTTGGATTACATTGTTACAGGCGACGAAACATGGGTGTTTCACTTAACCCCCGAAAGTGTTTTCTAGGAGATATCGCATACGTTTCCTTCATATGAAGTATGCGCTATAGGCACAGATGGGTATTTATTGCCGTTGAAAAGCAAAACTGCTTTTAAATTATTTAAGAAGAATCTATAAATGAATGCCAATTGTTTGGTTGTGTTTGTGTCAATGCAAAAAATAAGCTGTTAACATTCGTTCAATATAACAAAGTTTTGCTTGATCGAAATAATAAATCAGTTATGCATTACGTTTTCGAAAGTAAGTTATATGCACATCATCTTCGAGGAGATTCTATCCTTCTGAACGTAACTTGGCTAGTTTTGAATCTTAAACTAAATCATTCGATTCAACCTGTGCAATCAGATGGGGTTTTGTGGAAAATTCTGGTTCTTAAAATAGTGGATAATTGTCTATTTCCGGTTTTAATTTATATCAGGGTTTTTTTCGTCCAAACTCAAATTCTTTGGTAGTTTTGGAATAGTAGATGTTGTATAACTGATGATAAATTGAGATACTGCACAGTATGCTTGGGCTTCGGTCCCATATGTCTTACAATATATATGAGAGGCCCATAACTTATCTTGATCTCCCACTTTAACTCCGAAATAAAATTTAAAAGCTCTACATACAAATGGGGTGAGAATACGATTTTTGCGATTTAAAGGTGAGTTCCTTACACACAACAAAAGTGTTAGCTTGATTTGCACACTACCTAGGGATTCTACTTTGTTGGTAATTCAGAATCAATCAAAGTATACTTATAAAATTGAACAAAACAAATGTGAAACACAAACAGGTAACTGCGTTTTACGCCACGCCAATAGGAAATGTATCAACTTCATACGCAGATAAATATCTATTGTAAAATGTATAAAATTGGATAAACTCTGTCCATCTTCGAAATTCACGGAATACTTATACAGGAAAAGGATATCAGAAAAGATCGCTGGAAATTAAATATTAGAAAGCGATAACATTGAGGATAGCTGGGAAAAACTCAAAAATAACATAATTAACGCAGCAACAGAATCACTTGGAGAGAGGAAAGTAACTAACACTAACATATCAAAAAAGAAAACACCATGGTTTTAAAGAGGAAGTAAAGACAAAATGTGAAGAAAACAAGAAAGCCTTTTTACAATACAGGACGCAACAAACACAACAGGCATAAAACCACTATAAACGAATCAGAAATGAAACGAATGCTTTAGTTAGACAAATAAAAAAGGAACACTGGCAGAGTTTCTCAAAACAGATGGAACACGGCTTCTACGGAACACAAAAAGAAATATAAAGAATGACCAGAGGACAAAGAAAAGAGATGAACGAACTAATAAAAACAAAACACATTCAGAAGGAAACATAGGTAGATTACTTTTGATCAATATTTGCTAAAGGTGACGATAATGAACCACCAGCACCAGAGGTGACGACAAAAGAACTGTGTACATTTTGCATATATAGACAGATTGAACCTGTATTAAACTCAGATATTTGTCCTGCGGAGAAAATATAAACAGTGGCGACACGGCCCAATACTAATGTCACTTATCTACTTATTCTTTAAGATATACATAATTGCTGGTTACTCAAGATTGGGGGGGGGGATAAACACATTTTGTTTAATGCCAGCAGAAATTTTATGAATTATTTTTGGTGCTTTCTGTTTCTGTTGGTGGGAATTAATTAGTTGTATCTAGCCTAGTGGATAATATTTTATATCAATTGTATAGCAACAACAACCAACTTTATTGTCGTAGGAAAAGTCAAAGACATCTTTGAAATAAACAGCAACAGAAATTAAAACAATAATAAAGCCAATCACTCGGTGATCGCAAAACGACTTTTTTTAATTTTTACATAGCAAATTATTTACTTTTACTCTTTCTTATCTAAACTCAAATATGATTATTATAAAAACTTACATTTGTTGAAATTAAATCCTTTCATATATTGCTGAACATTATTTAACAGTTTGACTAGACTCGGCCATATTTGTAGTCGATTGGTGAAAACTTTTTCTTTCAAAACAAAGGGGTCGTTCTGAATGAAGTACAGTAGAAGTTTGACTGAAATAATAATTTGTTATTAAGACACGTAATAAAATCTCAAACAAATACTTTGAAATACAAGAAATCTTTCAATTACAAATCTTATTCTTAAAGTTATACTCATTGTTATTATTTTATTATATATACTTGAATAACGAACCTGCTGGAAGAGCATAATAATCCATAATACCATCATCTATCTTTAATGTATGAACAGGCACCAAAAAAGCACACAGAGACCCAGCTATCAACTCCAAAACCAGTTGCCTAACCTTCTTCTCATCATTAGTCAGCTCATTAATTTTATTCAAGTCAGATCCGACGTGACTTAAGGCGTACAAATTAATAGTGGTAATCTTTATTAGCATATCCCTGGTGAAACTCTGGGTTGCTACAAGTGCAGTCATTACAGAGTTGAGGCTCTTAACTGATAGTTCGGCTTGTTTGAGTTCCGAGGCCGTATGAAAATAGCCGTGAGTGCATAGGAACAGTTGGATGAACTCATTTACTGTCATTTTTGTTTGAATCTTTTCTGACGGGCTGCAATAAAAATGTATACTTAATTTTTAATAGCGTTTTATTATAATAACAACAATTCAATTGATACTAATAATCCAATTGATACTAATTTCCTTTCCAATTTATGTACGAATACAGCAAACATAGGGAAAGTGTCTCTTATTCATGAATTGAGCAAGCATTTTCGACCAGTATGTATTGCCGGTCCTGACAATTTTGAATGCTCAACATTCAAAAAGATTGCTGTGTAAAAATGGAATTTTGCAGGACACATAGGAAGAATGGAAGACAACCATTCGGAGGAAGCCAATTGTTAAATCGCGATCAAGAGCAAATAAGAGAAATAGAGTAAGACTCTATTTTAGCCAGATGAACTGATGACGTCAAGCAAACGGCTGGTCATGAATGGATGCAAAAACACAACGAACAGAAATGAATGGAAACACCTAACGGAGGCCTGCATCCTACAATGGATGGAATAGCTAATAATGATGATTATTATTACATAGTTTTCTAAAATGCTGCAACTCCAACTTTAGACGGTAGAGTGAGGACTGGATTATGTATATTGTTCTGAAGCTATTTTCTTGTGGCATTGTAGATTAATTACTATTAAACTGGGAATAAGCCACAATTAAAGATAAAAATACGTTTATTGACGTTTCAATTTCCACTTCGGAAATCGTTCTCAAAATACAAACAGTAAATTAAACAAATTTTGTTTTTTGTTACATAGTGAAAAATTTTTCTAATAATTTAATTTTATCTGACTCATTTATATTGACAATTCAGACATACATTATGCATTTTAAAGTAGACGACTTTAAAATGATATTGCCAATATTGTTGAGTTGCGCTCCTGGGACGACTTTACTTATAAGATAGTTCATTCGATTACATGAAATCAACTTTAACTTGAGAATATCCGTCAGAAAAAATCATAGCATGTAATTCGTCTTTAAAAAGACAAACACATGACATGATGACAGTAAAATTCTCCTGTTAGTGATTCCATAGTAAATTATGAGGGAAAACCAGGAAAAAACCTCATAATACTATCCCGACATTGTAAGTATTTGTTCGTGAATTTAGTTTACCTTCAACAAACATCAAAATTCTGATTTTATATGTTACGTTATTTAAAAAACATAAATGATGTATCCTCTATATGTTACTGACTTACTAATACTGGTATTTTCTTATTAATAACTTCCTCTTTCAATATTGGTAACCAGATCCTACTACATTCTGCCGAAGAATTTGCGACACAATTGGCCTCATTTAACATAATTAGAGCCGCTTCTTTGATTTTTCTTTTTTTTACCATCCGTTTCTTTTAGGACTACATTTGAATTACTCCATTGAACCCTAGTTCATTATCCCATGCGTGTTTACAGATTTGAGATCTATCAAATTCTTTATTTTTAATATAAGATTGATGTTCACTTATTCTAACATTTAATGGCCTTGATGATTCACCTAAATAAAACTGATCGCATTCACAAGGTATTTTATAAATGCAATTCTTTGTCCTTTCTTGTTCATTGTTAGGTTTGGTTTTGGACAAAATAGATCTCAACGTGTTTGTTGTTTTGAATGTTGTTGAAATGTTGAATTTATTTCCTATCCTTTTAAGTTTTTCTGATAGTCCTTTTATGTACGGTATTATATATATCCTTTTATACGATAGAGCCAAAATTACTTGTTCTAATGAAAATTCGTTCTTGGAGGAGAAACATTTGTTAACATCTGTTTTATTAAAAAATGATTATCCTTTATCGTTTATAAATAAGGAATTTTCAACAATCGATCGAATAGAACAGAACAACTTAGAACGAGATCCTACAGCATATACAAGGAATAATATGAGGAAAATAACAATACCGTACATAAAAGGACTATCAGAAAAACTTAAAAGGATAGGAAATAAATTCAACATTTCAACAACATTCAAAACAACAAACACGTTGAGATCTATTTTGTCCAAAACCAAACCTAACAATGAACAAGAAAGGACAAAGAATTGCATTTATAAAATACCTTGTGAATGCGATCAGTTTTATTTAGGTGAATCATCAAGGCTATTAAATGTTAGAATAAGTGAACATCAATCTTATATTAAAAATAAAGAATTTGATAGATCTCAAATCTGTAAACACGCATGGGATAATGAACATAGGGTTCAATGGAGTAATTCAAATGTAGTCCTAAAAGAAACGGATGGTAAAAAAAGAAAAATCAAAGAAGCGGCTCTAATTATGTTAAATGAGGCCAATTGTGTCGCAAATTCTTCGGCAGAATGTAGTAGGTACTTAAAAACAGTGTAAAGGAAATATAGACAAGTAGTAAACTTGACATCGGAAACTCACTTCGTCGAATTAATCAAAATAACGGTAATCCAAGAGTAGACTACACCGTTGAGGACAATAGAGATAATGAGATCAAGACCCCAACATATAAAGCAGAAAGAAACACCCGCTCCAGACGAAATCTTTAAAGAATTTAATAATACCAAGATAATAACGAGAGCAAAAAATTACTAACGAGCACCAACAAATTAATAAAATCCACAAGAAAAATATTTCCTGCAGCTGGCTGTATACCACGTATCACAAAAAAAAGAGGTTAATCTTTGTAATTTGGTATATTTAAAAACCCTTAAAAGGGCTACATCAAAAAACACACGAACGTTTTCGGAATGACAATTCCATCATCAGGTTTAAAAAAACACTAGGTTGACATGCCTGAGCCACCAAAATATTTGGGTATGGGTTTGATATTAAGTTAAATTTGGCTTCAGGTAACATACACCCATGGTTTGAATGAGTTCCAGTGTCCGGAGAGTAAACCTCTTCAAACGGACTACAGCTGGTAACTGTTACTGTGGTAACTTGAGTTACCAGCTGTAGTCCGTTTGAAGAGTTTTTTTTAACAAATTAATGGTAAGAGCATGGAAAATGGAAGAAATGCCAGAAAACTTGAGATATGGTAAGAAAATGATAATAAAATCAAGGAAATCAAGAAATAATAATAATATAGTAATAACTACATCAACACAGAATTAGGTCCAGACCAAGAGATCCGGGTACGAATAGAAATAGCAAGGGCAGCGTTCTTAAAATTCAAACAATTGTTCTGTGACAAAAATCTGAATATTGCGCTGAGACTGAGGTTTGTTGAATGTTACGTCTGGTCGCAATTATTGTACGGGGTGGAAACATGGACACTAAAAGCGCAAATAGTTAAAAAGATTGAAGCCTTTGAACTTTGGATATACCGGAGAATGTTGAGAATCCCATGGACTGCCAGGGTCACCAATGAGGAAGTGCTGAGAAGAATGGGTCGAGTCAAAAAATTGTTGAGAAAGATAAAAGTACGCAAGACTGCATACCTTGGACACATACTATCTAATCTATCTATCTAATTAGCCTTCTTCGGTCCATCTTTGGACATAGGCCTCCCCAATCCTTTTCCATTCTTCTCTGTCTGTCGCAACAGTCATCCATCTAGAGCCCACGTGCTTCTTGATATCATCTGCCCATCTCATTTGGGGCCTTCATCTGCTTCGTTTATATTCCCAAGGTCTCCAACTTATAAGAATTTTGTTCCATCGGTCTTCTTTTTGTCTTATATTGTGTCCGGCAAATCTCCATTTCAATTTTGCAACTTCTTGTCTAACTTCCCTCACTTTTGTTTTCTCTCTTATCCACTCGTTTCTCTTCTTATCCATTAGTCTTATGTGCAACATTTGTCTTTCCATTGCTCTTTGGGTGTTTATGATTTTGTCCATGTTTGCTTTTGTAAATGTCCACGTTTGGGAGCCATACGTAAGAACAGGGAGTACGCATTGATTATATACTTTGGTCTTAAGATGCTGTGGATATCTTTTGTTTTTAAGAATGTAGCTTAGTTTGCCAAATGCCGCCCATGCCAGTCTAACTCGTCTCTTGATCTCTGCTGTTTGGTCGTCTCTTGATCTCTGCTGTTTGGTTCTCTTTGTTAAGTTTTATAGTTTGACCAAGATATATATAATCCTTAACTTGTTCTATTTCATCTTGTCCGATTCTCATTGTGATGTCTTCATCTGTATTTGTTATAGTTTTGGTCTTGCTGTAATTCATATTAAGGCCTATCTTTCCAGCTTCTACGTCCAGTTCTTTCATCATTTCAAATAATTCATCTTTTTTATCGGTTATCAATACGATGTCATCAGCGTACCTTAGATGGTTCAAGCGTTGTCCACAAATTTTTATACCTTTTTTTTCCCATTCTAATCTTTTAAAAGTATCTTCAAGAGCCTGATTGAAAAGTTTCGGTGATATTGTATCACCCTGTCTCACGCCTCTACTTATTTGTAATGATTTTGTTCCTTCATATACTTTAATTTTTGTTTTGGCTTCCTTATATATATTGGTTATTAGTTCCGTATATCTGTGGTCAATTCGGCTGTTAATCAAAGAACTTTTCACTGCCCAATGTTCGACACTGTCGAAAGCCTTTTCGAAATCTATGAACGCCATATATAGAATGTGGTATTCATTTGCTCGTTCTATAAGTATTTTCATACTTAGTAAATGGTCACTTGTGCTGAATCCCTTTCTAAAACCAGCTTGTTCTTTCGACTGGTATCCATCGAATTTTGTCGTCAATCTATTGGTTAAAATTTTTGTTAGGAGTTTATACATTACATTGAGGAGTGTTATAGGACGGTAGTTTTTTATATCTGCTTTATCCCCTTTCTTGTGTAGGATAATGGTTACTGATTCCTTCCAGTTGTTTGGGATTCTTTTTTCTTTTAATATCCTAAGACACATACTAAGAAATAATAAATATAGTCTTCTGCAGGTCATCATGCAGGGTAGAGTCGATGGCAAAAAGGGAATAGGTAGAAAGAGGAAGTCATGGCTGCGAAATATTCGAGACTGGACAAACATGACTGTAGACGAATTATTCCACGTTGCAAAAGACAGAGAAGCTTTTAAAAATGTGGTCGCCAACCTCCGTTAATGGGGACGGCATAGGAAGAAGAAGACTAGCAACAACTATAAGGAAATAACTTAATCAGATAAAAGTTTACCATTATATAAAGAAAGAAAGTGAATATTGTCTATAAGGATCTAGAGAAATGATATCAACAACATCAGATTACAACCACGATACATACAATTACACAAAAGATCGAGAAATGCCATGAATATAATATAAACTATACTTAAAACAAACGGTTGATTGCAAAGAGGAAATGAAAAATCAAGATATCCCGGCAAAGCACAAAAATTACAATAGAAATCAGACTAGCACACGCAGATGATATGGTACACATTACTCACGGAAAGACATAAGGAAAGCTTAGAAAATGCCTTAATAAAACTCTCAACCAAAGCGAGAAAAAGAGTGCTATAAATACACCAAAGAAAAATAACACACCTCATATGTTCCAGAAAAGATTGCAACACAATAAAAGACATTAAAAATAAAACTACACATTTTAGAAGGTTATATAACTTTGAGCTCTATAAAAACTAAAGAATTAGCATAGGGGAAGCATGTAATATTTTTAATAAAAATAGACTAAGATTGACAGGACCTCTATCAATAGCGAATGGAAACTATCCTCTCAAACGAACCGTATTATATACGAAAAATAGGGAGAAGGGCTAAGCCAAGGCTGAAATGGAAGAATGCTTTACACGCGAGAAGCATCAGTTCTTCTTATTGTACCGTCTTCTAGCAAAGGTTGGAGATTACTTTTTTAAACGCTTCCCTATCTTTTGCAATGTGAAATATCTCTTCAACACTGAGGTTAGTCCAATCTCTAATATTCCTCAGCCAAGATGTTTTTCTTCTTTAATTGTGTTCATAAGCTTTGTGCCACGTCAAATTCGTCTTATGGCGGTTCAACGGTGGGAAATGAACAGGAACGACTGGCAAAACAGACTAGGGAAGGTCAGGTTCAACTACGGCTGTAGTACCACTCATCGTGATGGTGATGACACATCAAATCACATTGAGAACATCGAACACTTCAAATACCTAGGAGTAATAGTATAAACGCAGAAATAACAGAGCGTATACTAGCAGGCAACCAAAGATACTGAAGATAGGAACCTAAACGGAGAGACAAAACACAAAATATACAAATTGGCTCTTAAACCACTAGTCACATTTGCAGTCGAGACAATTTGTCCAACAAGTAAAAATAAGAAAGGGTTAAGAATATTTGAGAGGACAATTTTAGAAAGAATTAGGTCCAAAAAGAACGAAAAATGAAGAACTGCGAATAAGAAACAATCACGGGATATGACACTCAATGAAGAAGGAAAATATAGTAAGATTACCCCAAGCTCAGAGATTGAACTGAATAAACCGCATCGATGGAAGAGAACCTAATACCATAATCAAAAAAGTTACCAGATGGAAGCCAGAAACACTGAGAGGAAGACCTAAAGAAGGATGGAACAATCAGGTTATTAGATACATCACTAAAATGAAACTGGAAACTAAGAGACAACTATGTCAAAGTAGGGAAGAGTGAAGAAAAATTTTAAACTGTAGAGAAAAAATAAGGAGTTGTAGAACCATCACATCATTTTTATTTTATGGCGTGCCACTGACTGAATGGTGTTTGTTTAAAAATAGGGTGTCTTAAAAATATAAAAAGAGAGAGTGCAGTAAAAAAATAATAAATGGCCAAAAGAATTATTAAATACTAATAAAGGTGCAAAGAAATATATTTTTAAAAATTGTTTACATAATAAATTGCATCAAACTCTAGAAAAATAGTGCATTTATCAAAATATTAACTTTAATGAAAATAGGGAATGCTTTACATAATTGAAAGTATTTAAAAAAAAAAAAAACACTTTCATACGTTGAAATATAACATAGAGTGTGTTCTATTTATAAAAAAAAAAAACGAGATGACACTCCGGGAGTGACCGAGGAGGGGAAGCATACTTTCTTATCGTCTATGCATATAGCTATGGTTTTTAATTTATTTTATTTTAATTATTTATTATATTTTATTTTATGCTATTTTATTAGGGGTGTATTTTGTCTCCTATGCTCTTCAATCTATGTGGAGAACATTTTTGCAAAAGCACTGGAAGGCTCTGAGTGTGGAATAAAGGTAAACGGGTTTCCGATAAATAACATTCGTTACGCCTACGACACCGCGATAATAACAGACAACGAACATAATAATATGCAGTTGATGTTAAATAAAATAAACACCGTAGGAAAAATATATAGCTTGAAGATAAATGCTGCAAAAACTTAATGCATGGTAATAAGAAAAAATGCACTTTTAAGAATACTTCTGCAAGTAGATAGTGCTCCAATCGATCAAGTAAAAACATTTAACTACTTGGGAATGATGATGAATTACCAATGGGATCCTCAACAAGAAATAAAATGCCGTACCGAACAAGCAACACAAGCTTTTATCAAATTTAAACCGCTACTATGTCACCCCAATCTTTCATTCAATCTCTGCTACAGGATGGTTAAATGCTATGTATAGTCCATATTATTATACGGCATGTAAAAATGGGCATTAAGAGTACCTTCCATTAATAAGTTGGAGACCTTTGAAATGTGGACGTTGCGAAGAATGTTCCGCATACCATGGACAGATAGGGCGAGAAACGAGGAAGTCTTAAGAAAGGCAAATACTGGATACCTCGGCCATATTCTGAGAGGGAAAAAATACGCAATTTCTCAACTAATCATCCAGGGAAAGATTGAAGGCAAGACAGGAGTAGGTCGCAAACAAATGTCGTGGCTACGGAACATAAAAAACTGGACAGGCATAAATAACACTGGCGATCTTTTGCATGCCGCAAAAGACAGACGTCTGGCCTAAGATAATTCGCCAACGCACTATCGGTGCACGGCACTATAAGAAGAAGAAGAAGAAGCTATTTTATTTTAGTTTATTTTATATTTTATTTTATTTCATCAAAAAATACGCATGAGACTGCGTTTACGACACCACGTAGCCCGCGATAATAAAGCTATGCTTCCAAAAAATAAAGCTATATTCCATTAGAAAATTATTGACAGCACAATCTTTGTGGCAGATCATTTTCATTTTATGTTATCTTATATTCGAAGTTTGTCGGGGTGGTCATATTATTAAGTTTTTAATTGTTGTATAAAACAGAAAACAAACTATCAATATTTATAATTTTTTTGCTTTAAACAATCCTTTATAAAGACATTTTAAGCATTTGCCATAAAAACTGTGCTTTCATGCATTTTCAGACCAAGTATAACGAGTTTTGTATTACCACCTTGTATTGTACCAGCATGTACAACAAATAAACAATGAGACAAATAAACTCTAGCAAAACTGGACCATATGAAAAACTAACACTTGCATGTAAGAGTAGCGATATTTTTGAAATCGTAATATGTAAAATGGCAAAATATTAAAAAATTTCTAATTTAAAATAATATACTGGGCGATTCATTAAAAACTTTTAATTGTTTAGGCGTTATGATATTCCCTGACTATCACAGCAAAATATAATTATAATTATTCTTACCTGTCTTTATCTACTGCAGAAGTCAAAGTACAAGACAAATTGGTTGCTGATGCAGGAAAAGGGTTCTTAACTGCTATACCTCTTATGTAATAAAATACAGTTGATAATTTGTTGCCCTGACTGGCTTCTAACAGGGCCAATTGATTGTAGGGATGGCCACTAGTTGGAGATACTAATATTGCTTGTCTGAAAAAGTCGTAATATATTGTCATTTTGTGTTGTTTTAGATGCAAAAAATTGTAACGAGATAAAAAACGTGATAAAAACGAGAAACATGAGTTACCTGGGACATCGGTTAAAAAACGAAAAATACTATGTTCTCCCAATTAATTAGTGGGTAAAAGAGAATAGAGATGTACTTTATTGTCACTGAAAATTGTACAATTTTATGGACAAAGCTTGCAAGAAGTCAAAAAAATAACAATAAAAATAAAAATAAAAATTTACTAAAACTACACTAAAACCTTACGAACTAGTTTACGAATAGGTTTAAGTTGCTGCATGTGATATCCAAATATATATAGAAGTCGAAGCAGTCGAACTGCTTAGAGTCTTAAAAAAGGATTTCAAATATTATTTCATTTATGAAAAGTATGCTTTGGACTGTCAGATAATTGTTGTTGGTAAATGTCATTTGTTCAGAGTAAATTATTTTTGATGTGACAGTGTAGTGTAATGTTGTATTTTTTACAAGTAATCATTACTTTTTTTGATTGAAATGCCTCGTCACAATCATTTTACTAATGAAGAAATGCGAGATATGATTTGCGTATGCGCACAAGAAAGTGGCAGCCAGAAGGTATGGAATGTTATACGCAAACAGAACGCAACCAAATCTCAAAATTTTGCAAGATTATATCGTAGTTTAGGTGAAACTGGGTCATTTCACACTAAAAATCGGGGTGGTCGACCGAAACAAATCACACCTAATCAAGAAGATGAACTTTTGGTTCGAGTAGATGAAAATCCTGAAATAAGTTCACGACATCTATCAGCAGCAACAGGAGTAAGTCAGTCGTCTATTATTAGAATTCTATAAAAAGAGAACCTCCATCCTTATCACTTCACTCCTGTTCAAAATTTACTTCCAATAGATCTTCCACGACGGTTACAGTTTTGCCAACGTATTCTGAATAAACATTGCAATGACAGACACTTTATTAAGAATATTATAAAAATCATGAATGTGTTGCTTGTGTGAGTCCATATCAAATAGGTAAAGAAATAATAATAAGACTTACTCACAATCAATTTAATTTAACAATCTGACGACCGGTTTCGCTTTCTACAATTTGCAAAGCATCTTCAGGTCTAGATACAAAGTTAAACTAATGCTGCAATAAAATAAAATAAACCCAATTGGATGAAGATATGCCATATATGAAGATTAGAAGAGAGCCCTTAAAAGCATCTCAATACGTCAGAACTCAAATACGAGACGAGATCGGTGATACAGCATTATCGAGCGAGCGGACATAATACTTATTAGCGTTCATATATTCATGTATTGTGTAATTCAAAATAAAGTCAAACACTTTATTTTACAAACACAATCGAAGTTACAGAACAGCTAAGTAAGTTCTGGGAACTTGAAGAGGTTTTCAATGAAAAACCTGCACTCTCGGGCGAAGAAATTGCATGCGAAAAACATTTCGAAGATACGGTAAAACGCGACGCGACAGGCAGATTCATAGTGTCATTGCCATTCGAGGAACCGATAAGTTCACTCGGTGATTCATTTCGTCAAGCAAAAAATAGGTTTTTAAATCTCTAAAGGTGAATAAAGATGCCAATCTTAAAACTCTTTATAGCGAATTCATCCAGGAATGTAAAGATTTACGACACATGAAAAGTTTGTGCAGAATTACAGAAGCGGCAGCAGACTTTAGTAAAAATACTACATGTTATTTTATGCCACATCATCCAGTATTAAAGGAGAGTTTACTCGCTTACGGTTACTCCCCATTTTATTGCGTTTCAGAACACACTTATATGTAGTGAGTGCGGATATAGAAAATATGTACCGTCAGGTATCGGTTGCAGATGATCAAAAATCCTTACAATGTGTCTTATGGCGAAATAATCCGGAAGAACCGATTGAAATATTCTAGTAACAAACAGTTACATACGGTATGAAATGCTCTTCTTACTTGGCGATAAAATGTCTAATGACATTAGCGGAAGAGCAAGAAGCTAAAAATCCCAACATTGCTAGCATTATTAAATCCGATTTTCATGTGAACGACGTTTTGACAGGTTTTGATTCGAAACAGAAAGCGCGTGAAGCTTGTAAACAATTTTTTGAGGTCCTCAAAGGCGGAGGATTTACATTGCGTAAATTCTGTTCAAATAATCCTGAAACATCAAGAAATATATCGGATAATTCAACTACGGGTTTAGTTATTCAATTCGGTGAAAACGAGAAGGCGAAAACTTTGGGATTAGTGTACTCACCGCAATCAGATACTCTGTTTTATAGCATAAATTCATCTCTAGGCCATATAATTACAAAGCAAACTTTATTATCGGTGCTTATTAAGTGCTTGTACAATCATTGCGAAAATTACATTACAAAAACTATGGTTAGAGCATCTTACATGGGATGATCCCATACCTGAGCATTTAGCAAATAATTATTTATAGTTTAGGAATAAATTAGAAAGCTTAAACAATTTAAAAATACCTCGGCATGTTATATGTTATCGTGAGGTCAAACTAGAACTTCATGAATTTTGCGACTCCTCAGAAAAAGCGTACGGTGCTTGCATATTCATTAAATATACCGATTCGTTAGGTAGATCGTATTCATTCTTATTATGTGCGAAAAGCAAGGTTGCATCTTTAAAGCCAGTTAACTTGCCGCGTTTAGAGCTCTGTGGAGCAGTCATTTTATCGCGTTTGACCAATAAGGTCAAAAATTCATTAAATGTACAATTTAATACGTGTTACCTCTGGACAGATTCATCGATAGTACTTAGTTGGTTGAAAACATCAGTCAATCTTTTGTCATTATAAGACGTTTGTTAGTAACCGCGTAGCAGAGATTAAGGAAACCACTTCGTTTGCGCAGTGGCGTCATGTGTCAGGCAAGGATTATCCTGCAGATCTAGTGTCCAGGGGTGTGGAACCAGATAAAACAATGGAATGCAACTTATGCTGTCATGGACCGGAGTGGCTCATGCAAAATTCAAATAAATGGCCAAATTTACAAGTTGCTCCTACTGAAACAAACGAAACTAGAAAAAGCATAAAGGTTTCACGAATAAACTTGATGAAACACAGAATACGGAAGTATTTTTAATTGAGCGCTTTTCTAATATTTTACGTCTAAAAAGAACCGCTGCATATGTGTTCAGATTCATCCTCATGTTTAAAAATAAGGAAAGAACTTCTGAACTCTTTTCTGTGACTGAAATACATTCTGCATTTAACCGTACTATAAAACTGTGTCAATCACAAACATTTTCTAATGAACTAAAGCATTTGAACCAAAAAGGATCTCTAGATAAAAACAGCAAACTCATAAATTTATCTCCATTTCTTGATGATCAGGGCATTATGAGAGTAGGCGGGCGAAAGCATTCCGAGTTTGCTTATGACAAAAAACATCCCATCATTTTAGCGGCAGATCATATAGTTACACCGTTAATATTTGATCATTTTCACAAGGATCTTATGCAATGCATGCTGGTCCTCAGCTTTTACTTTAAACGATAAGAGAAACTTTTTGGCCGTTATCAGGAAGAAATTTAAACGCGACGTACAGTACACAAATGTGTAAAATATTTTCGATTAAAATCCAAGTCCATTCAGCCAATAATGGGAGACATACCTGCCCAGCGTCTCGCAGGTGGGCCACCGTTTATTTTAACAGGTGTAGATTATGCAGGTCCTTTTTTAATTCTCGATAGAAAGGGTCGAGGTTGTAAACTAATAAAGATAATAAAGATAAAGTGTCTTTTCGTTTGTTTTGTACGAAGGCCATACATTTAGAATTAGTTACGGAACTGTCTAAGGAATCATTTCTGTTGGCCTTTAAAAGATTTATTGCGCGAAGAGGCAAGCCTCAAAAGATGGTTTCCGACAATGGAACCAATTTTATAGCAACTAGTTCGAAGTAACGCTTTAAGAGAATTTTTAGAGCACACTCCCGCCATAAGAGAATCCTTGCTAAAGGATAATATTTCGTGTGGTCTTTTATACCTCCATATTTTCCACATTTTGGCGGACTGTGAGAAAGTGGAGTAACAACAGTTAAGCATCATTTACATAGAGTTTTGGGAAACGCGCACTTAACGTTCGAGGAATTTTATTCGTTGCTTGTGCAGATAGAAGCTATAATAAATTCCCGTCCGATTCATCCTTTATCCTGTGATCCAAATGATCTCTCATCATTAACTCCTGCACATTTTCTCATCGGAATACTACTTATTACCAATCCAGATCCAGATTTGCGTCATATTATAGTTAATCGGCTCTCAAAATTCCAGCAGATTCAGCAGCTTTCTCAGCATATATGGGAACGATGGAACAAAGAATAGATCTCCGAACTACAAAAACGTACCAAATGGACTACTACTATCGGTGAAGTTGCGGAAAACACGTTAGTGCTCATAAAAGAGGACAATTTACCTCCATTAAGGTGGAAATTGGGTCGCGTGATCGAACTTATACGCGGCAGTCATGGTGTAGCCAGAGTTATTAAGATAAAGACAGATAATGGTATTATAACTCGTTCTTTTTCCAAGGTGTGTCCGTTGCCCGTTTGGACTAAGTGCATTTCAAACATTCGAACATTTAGCGTTCGATTTTGTTGGCAGTGTTTGCCAAGGCGGGGGATATGTTCACCCCACTATCTATTTTAAATCTATTTCATCCATTTTTTCCGATTCGGCAACATAACAGCTTATGAAGATATTATGCCATATGTGAATATTAGAAGAGAGTCCTTAAGAGCACTCCAATACGACAGCACTCAAATATGAGACGAGATCGATGATACAGCATTCACAGCGAACGGACATAATGCTTATTAGTGTTCATATATTCATGTATTGGGTAATTCAAAATAAAGTCAGTTTTTCACACGGAGTTTGATTATTTAGCAGCGACACACGTGAAGTGCAAATCAAGTCATTCCACAGCATATTCGTTATTAATCAACATATAGCGACATACAAGATATCAGAGGACGCTATGGATAAAAATAGATTTACTTTCAGACTATTTTTGATTTATTGACTTAAAGAAGGCCTCTGGCTGAGTATAAAATAAACAACTGATATCGAATCGTAACATGCGACGTAGCAAATGAAAGGGAAGGAAATAACGGATATATTAAGATAGAAAAAATCAATCAGTTTTTAGTTGTTACCACCCGTGGAGAAACGATGACGACTCTTAATCCGAAGTCTGTTTACTACTAAGTGTCAAACACGATACTATACCTTATTTGTAGTGTACCGTTTTGTGCGTCTTAAAACGTTTTATTTTGAATTTTTCATATTCATTAATAACATCAAAATAAATTTGCATAAACTATTTTTGGTGTGACAAAACAAAAGCATTTTAGTAGAACATCATATGTTCTATAATTTCGATGCGTTAGAATCAGGCCACATTCTAGTATTATTATATTATAAATATATGTGATAACTAATTGGGCACTAAATAGACTGACCAGGTAAACGTGGTACCATAGATATTAGATACTCCTGTATGTACAGTTTAACCTTCCTGCAAAGTTATATGACAAGGTCTTCCCACAAAAATTTTGTTGAAACTATGAAAATCAGTTTATCAAAATGAAAAAGAATATTGATTTAAGATAACATTTAAGGATTCTTGTTAATTTTTATGTATATCAATATAAGTACAAGATTAATCCTAAAAACAAAATAAGAGAAAGAAATTAAGGAAAATAGAAATGTATCAACATCAAACAATCAGATATAACAATCAAACAGATATTAAAAAAGTTCATTAAACCCATTTATTTATACAAGAAACGCAAATAAAATAATTCCAAACCAAACATATTGACCAAGATTAGCATATTTGATATATTATTTTTAAGTTATTATGAATATTTGCAAAAACAATAACATAATCTAAATTTAGATTTTATTCAAACAATGAATTGGTTGCTCGTATAAGTCCATTACAAACTAGGTAGTGGAAAAATGGGGGGATAAAGGTGTAGAATGCGAAAACATGGAATTGATTCCAGTTTACTCCAATTAGTCCCTTCTACTCAAATCCTAATCTCACATTCACGCTGGTGTCCCTTGTAAACCGAGCAACCCAACTGGAAATTCGGTATCTACCTCGGATGGAAAGTTGGGTCGGGAACTGACGAGAGCGGGTGAAATGGCCCTCCGAAAAGGGGGTTTGACGTTGGTTTAACTACCCAACCATGTAAAAATTCTTTTGTTGTGAGAGTTACAAAGAAAGAAACCGGGCTGTCTAACCTACAACGAACTCGCAAACGGAATAAGAATAATGGTTTAAAAATTTGCACGTGGAACGTAAGAAGTCTTTATCAGCCTGGAGCCACGGCTCTGCTCATCCATCGGAAGAGAAAGAGGATGATGAAAAAGACATGTTCTCTAAGGCACTAGACCGAGAGTACAAAGAGTGCCCAAAAAATGACATCAAAATAATAGCAGGAGACTTTAATGCCAAAGTCGGAAGAGAGAATATATTTTCGCCCACCATCGGAAAAGAGATTTTGAAAAGAAACTTTGCGATGTCTAAGAACATGGTAATAGCTGGGACACGATTTACCTATAAAGATATACATAAGAGAACTTGGAAATCTCCTGATAATAAAACGATTAACCAAATAAATCATATAATCATCGATACAAGACACTGCTCTAACTTATTAGATGTTAGGTCTTTTAGAGGAGCAAACATAGATAGTGATCACTATCTAATTAGAGCACGATTTAAAGAGAGAATAATCAATTTAAAAAAAGAGATCAGGAGAAGGAGAGAAAAAATCGACATTAATAAACTAAAAGATCCCGACATTGCAAATGTATACAGACAGCAAATAGAAGATCAAATAAGGACAAAAGACTTGGAAGAAGAAGAAGAAGAAGAAGAAGACATTAACCAACTATGGGCAAATATACGTGATATTGTTTTACAGAATACAGAAATCGGTTCAAATATTGGGCAAAACCAAGTCAGAAAAAAGAAATCATTGGTTTGATCATGAGTGCGAAATGCCCACAAATAGAAAAAACCCAGCATATCAAAAAATCATCGTAAGAAGAGGGAATACGAACAAAACACTCTCAATAAGATACAAAGTTTATTCGATAAAAATGAAACGAGGAAATACTACAAATCATTAAATAATAGCCGTCGAGAATTTAAACCACGATTAAAAATTTGTAAAGACACTAACGGTGAAATTCTGTATGATAAAAACTCAGTTCTTAACATATGGACACAACATTTCAGCGGACATCTAAATGTAAACGATATTGAAGGAGGTTACGACAAAGAAAATCAACAAAATCTACAGCGTCAACTACACAATGAAGACCCAACAAAAGAAGTAGTGTCAAATGCCATTCTAAAACTTAAAGACAATAAAACCCCAGGAATCGATGAAATCTGTTCGAAAATGTATAAAAAAAGGTGGTTATCAACTTTTTGCAGCAATCCATAAACTAATAGTACTTAAATGAATGCATTGGTAAAAGTAAAGAGAATAATATGTCCGTTGCATAAAAAGGGTAATCAACTGGAATGTAAGAACTATAGAGGCATTACTCTATTAGCATCTGCGTATAAAATCTTCGGCAATGTATTGCTTGAAAGACTTAAACATTTTATAAAGGATATTGTTGGTCAATATCAATGCGGATTTACTGCTTGAAAGTCAACTACACATCAAATTCAAGCACATAGGAGGATTCTAAAAAAGTGACTTGAATACAACATAGATACATACCATCTCTTCGTCGACTTCAAAGCAGCCTATGACAGTGTGAAAAGAACTGCATTATATAATGCAATGATAGACTTTGGGATCCCACCTAAGTTAGTTAGGTTGACCCAACTAACCATGTAAAACGTAAGCTCATGCGTTAGAATTGAAGGAGAAAACTCTACATTCTTTGACATTAATAGTGGCCTATGACAGGGGGACGCGCTGGCGTATCTCCTCTTTAATATTGCCTTGGAAAAGGCAATCAGACAATTAAATATTAGAATGAATGCGAGAATTAGAAATTTTTTTTGGTTTTGGTTTTCGGTTTTGATATATGGGGCTGAAAAGTGGACCTTATCTCAAAATGATGAAAGACTTCTTGGTATTTTTGAGAGAAAAATTCTTAAAAAGAAAATGGGTTATGGCGTCAAAGGTACAACTTTGAACTATAACAGTTAAACATTGATCCAGATCCTTTATAAGTAAATTACATAATCATGACTGGCTTAATTTAAGTTACAAATGTGTAAATGATCAATGGAATACTTTCTTAAATCAGTTTCTATATATATATATTCAATCAGTGCTTTCCTTTTAAAAAATTAGATTCTAGGCAACGTAAAAAAGGCCTTAATAAAAGAGATAATCCAGAGATAATAGAATGTAAGACTCGTTTAGACATCTTGTTTATAATGAGCAGAGTTAACCATAAATTCTATGATTCCTATAGACAGGTAAAAAAAGATAATAAATAAGAAAATAAATAAAAAATAAGAACCTAATAACAAAACGATCAAAGCTATATGAAAACAGGATGTCTGAAGCTGCCAACAAAAATAAATGCATGTGGCAAATTGTTAGTGAAATTAATGGTCAATTAAAAAGTGTAAATTCAATATAAGTAGAGGGTAGTCCTCAAGAGATTGCTGATAAATACATGATCCACTTAAATACTTCTTTAAATAACACTTTATCTCAATTACAATACACTGAATATAAAGACAACATTGCAAGTAACATAAATTGAGTGTCGCACCTGTGACAGAAACTGAAATTATGGATATAACTAAAAATTTAAAAAACAAAATGAGTTGTGGAATTGATGAAATACCCACTAAAATCCTTAAACTTTGTATAAAGGAGATAGTGAATCCTCTCACTACAATCATAAATATTTCACTAAAATCTGGTGTATTTCCTGAATGCCTGAAAACTGCCATAGTAACACCTGTTTACAAAAAGGGTGATCCTAAATTAATTAATAACTATAGACCAATTAGCCTTCTATGTTCCTTTTCAAAAATCTTAGAAATGACTATGTATAGGCGGATAACAGAATTTTTAACAAAATGTCATCATATTATTAGTGCAAATCAGCACGGTTATCAACAGGGAAAATCAACTCAGACTGCGATTTTTCAATTTGTCTGGGATATTTTGAAATGTACTGAGATTGGTCATATGGCTTTAGGTCTCTATTTGGACCTATCAAAGGTATATGACTGTTTAGTGCATGACATATTATTTGATAAATTGGAGAAATATGGTATACATGGACCAGCATTGAACTGGTTTAAGTCCTACCTGGCAAATAGGAGACATTTAGTAAAAATACATAAAAACATTGAAATAGGCATCTCATCTGAAAGCACTATCAATATTGGAGTACCACAAGGAAGTGTGATTGGTCCTTTACTGTTTGTGATCTATATCAATGATCTTCATGGTCTAGTGGCTAATACTACTTCCAGCATAACAAATTATGCAGATGATACAAACATTTTAGTCAGTGGTAAAGACATGTCTGTTCTAAGCGTTAATGCTAGTTTGGAGTTCCAGAAAGCTAAAGACTGGTTTTCTATGAATAGGTTGGTTTTAAATCAAAATAAAACAGATCTTCTTTTGTTTAAGACAAATTATGCACATTCAGATACGCCAAACAGTATTATTGTAAATAATGACACTTTAAATATTAGCAGCAGTACCAAATTTTTAGGATTATAATATATATTGACAGTTTTTTATGTTGGGATAAACATGTTGATCAGTTATGTATGTCTTTGAGTAAAGTGATTTACAGCTTTAGAGTTCTAAAAAAATACATGAATAGTAACTCATTAAAAACAGTGTATCATGCTAATTTTGAAGCAAAATTTAGATATGGTCTAATAAATTTTGGCCACAGTAGGGACATAAATAATGTATTTCTGGTTTAGAAAAAAATAATCAGAGTTATGTTTGACTTAAAAAGTAGGGAATCATGTAGAGGGCATTTTAGGAGTAATAATATTTTAACAGTTTACGCTGTATTTATTCAAGAATGCTTACTGTTTCTATATAAAAAATAAAATACTCTTTAGGAACTTTGAGCCCAATAGGATAGTAAATACCAGGTTATATAATTATAAAATTCCAATACACAGGTTAAGTATAACAGAAAAAAACGCTTTTTATTGCTGCATCAAATTGTTTAATAAACTGCCTGAACCTATTAAAAGGGAGGAAAGATTAAGTTTGTATAAACATCAAATATTTAAATTACTGGTAGCTCTTGAGCCATATTCTGTGGAGGACTATTTGTATATGTAACGGTTAGGAATAAGTAAATAATATTTTCGTTTGTGATACTGTCTTTTTTTAAATAATTTTATGTTCACGGAATGTATATTATTTTCTAAAAATAAAGATATTGTTATGTTATGTTATGTTATGATGTTGTGAAATTCGTTAAAGTACAGAGACTTAGATGGGCTGGACACATTGCTGGATGTCAGATCATGAATACACGAAGAGATTAACATTTTCAAAACCAGAGGGCGCAAGAAGCAGAGGACGACCACAAAGGAGATGAATTGATGATGTGGAAGAAGACTTACAGATTCTAAGGTTCAGAAGATGGAGGAAAGTTGCCATGAATCGCCAGGAGTGGCGACTTCTTTGTGAGCAGGTCAAGATCCACAACAGATTGTCGAGCCACTTATGATGATGATGTGGGTAAGTCTGTTGTTTATTTCTACCACCTAGTTTAGATTTTATTAGTTATCACACATCAAAACATTTTATTATTTAACCCTTTCACTGCAATATTATATTTAGTACAGCTATTTTCACCTGTGCTGATCAACATAGTAACCACAGTCAAGTGTTGTAATACCACATATGAATATGGTTCATGCAGTATATCAGTATATTGTATTCAGAGCTGTATTTTCAATTATTTAGAAGTTATTCTAAAGACTTGCTGCTATATTTTTCATAATTAAAAATAATTGTACACTGAAGAATATTCATTTTTTATTTATTAATATGAATTATCACCACAAGTTAAACACAAATATTCTTATCAGACTTAGCTTATACAGCATTTTATAAAAATTCTGCACAAATGCAGAAAACAAATAAAAAATGAACTATATACAGTAAGTAAAAAAAATGTTAAGTAAGTTAAAAAATAATACAGTTCAAAACAAAGAATAATACATAGACACATTATCATTTATGCATGTGTAGTGTATTTCTTTTTGAATTTTATGCTTTGCACATATGATGTGGCGCATATTTGGTGGTCTTTTATTTTCTTTTGTGCCTCCATACATTATACAAAAGTGTCTGTCAATAAGGCATAATGGTGAGTAAGTCTCAATTGGCTTACCACTAATTGATGCAAGTGTAATCAGCAATAATTTTTAAGTATTAACTGAAAACATGGCTGTTTAACAAACTTAAGTCAAACAAATGAAAAAATAACTTCTTATGCCACTTAATGGACTTCCTGACAGACTCAGTACTACTAAGACCCAAGTATATTTTTTAAAAGTCCAGATATTCCAATCATAGTCCTGTACACAACACATATGATACACATATTATTTCTGAATAAAGGCGTTGCCTTAAGATTTTTTTTGCCTATTTTTCATGTTACTAAATGAAGTGTAAGTGTGTGTGTGGTTGGATATTGACTGCGAAACCTAAGGTTTCATTCACCTAATTATATTTGATGTTGATTCTAGGGACAAAAATTAAATTATTTCTAAAAACAATATAAACATGATCAAAAAATCTACATTACACAGTTGGTAAACTTACAAATCACATATTACTATTTCATATAAAGTATACAAGTATTATCCAGTGATTATATTTTTTTCCAATATTTATTCTTTTTCTTATTTATTAATTTTTTTATGTTTTTTTTAATATTGTTTTTTATTATTAGAATGATTTTCAAATATTTTCTATGTTTTATTTATTTGTTTTTTATTTTATTATTTTTTCAATTTATTATGTACAAGTTTGGTATAAAATTCCCTTTATAAACTACTGTTTCAAATTCTTATTCATAAACTGCTTATGTAATAATATAACAACTTATAAACTTCTAAATTGTTAAAAACTATTAACTCAAAACGGTTTTAGTAAAAATTTTATTTTCATAATTGCTTTTATAAAACTATTGCTTTTATAAGACTATAGTCTTTATTCTAAAGATCATTATGATTGCATTTTCTTTTTTTTTTGTAATTAAATTAGAGAACTATGGTTTAGTAGGAGTTAGAAATCGGCTGAATGTCTTAATAAAAAATCCATCCATTCCTGCCTAATTATATTTTATGAAATAATATAAAGATCTAGAATTAATGAATATTTTATACTACTAGAATTTAATGCTTCCTTAGCAGACATCTCAACTTTTTCATTATGGATAATTCTATATGAATTATTCCATTATGGAATGAGGTGTGATAAGCATTGTAATTTGTTTGTCTAACTACCATGGATAATTCCATATGAATTATTCCATTATGGAATCATAGACATATATATTAACATAGACTGAGCAGTCTGTAGAGCTAAGTGACAACACCATCTTTTTTTTTGTTGTATCTCTTCTTACATGCAGTTAGAATTGCAGCATTTATTTTTGCTGGGATAGAGAAAGAGTGAGAAGTTTCAATGTGCTAGAAAGAAACAGATTAAACAAATACAAGAGATCTTATCATCAAAATCCACAACGAAAATAATTCCTGCAGCTGGCTGTATACCATGTATCACAAAAAAGAGGTTAAATCTTTGTAAATGGGTATATTTAAAAAACCCTTAAAAGGGCTACATCAAATAACACAAACATTTTCGGAATAATAATTGGATTGCTGTTATCATTTTTAACATCCTCAAAGTTTTTGAATCTTTTGGCTGTAGTAATACTATGTATAACGAATATTGTTTCATGGTAAATTGACATTTTGTTTTTGACATCGTTCATAGGTATCTTGTCAATCAGTTACCAGCTAAAGTCTGTTTGAAGAGGTTTACTCTCCGGACACTGGAACTCACAAAGCATGGGTGTATGTTACCTAAAGTAAAATTTAATTAAATATTTAACATCAAATATTAATAACAACATTGTGTGCAATCTTTGTTAACCTTATATATTTTAAAGGGTTTTTACCCTAATATTTTGGTGGCTCAGGCATGTTAACCTGTAAGTATAACCATTTTGCTTTTTTAACCTTAGTCAAAATTTTAAACCACATTTGCTTAATTAAATGGTTTATACTTATTTTAGGCATTTTTAACCTGATGTTGGAATTATTATTCCGAAACGTTCATGTTATTTGATGTAACCCTTTTAAGGGTTTTTAAATACACCCATTTACAAAGATTTAACCTCTTTTTTTATCTTTTCATCAGTATGTGCGGCTGGTATGCTCGGTCTATGTTAATATATATGTCTATGTATGGAATGAGATGGGTAACTTGTCATTTGTCTAACTACTTCAGTGTCTGTGTATTTACAGTATTGTAGCCAACTACCTTACCTTTACATATTTTTTCCATCATGGGTGGCATATATTGTCTATTTGATTTTACCATGCCACATGCATTTGTTTTTTTTTATGTAGCTTATCAAATAAAAGTAGATTCATGTAGCAGTTGTCCATATATACTTAACTTTATTCAAATAATGCTCATCAATGTATAAAGAATTCTAAGAAGATTCTAATCCATGTCAAAGATTTGAATTTCAGTATTAGATCCAGTGTAAATGATAAAGTCTAGAATGTAGCCTGTTTCAAAGTCACCCAAAATGAATAACTTAATTTCAAATATATGCCTTTTGGAGGGTATATATTGTGTAAATTATGGTCTTCCTTTACAATGCAAACAGTACTGAAAGGATATGGGGAACCACAAAAACCAGCCTTTAAATGGTCTGTACCCATTCACAGCTTAAAAAGGGGGTCTATTTTATCAATGATATTAGACATATGCAACAAATTTAAATGTCTTTATAGAAATCACTTGACTTAAATTAAGGGGAAATTGGTGCCAACAGGAAACTGTTAGTTAATCAGTAAGCATTTACCTTTGGTGGCACAGTTGAGCTGAGCCATAAGAAAAGACAAAGCTAGAAAATAAAATGTGTAGATACTTCACATTTTCAATACCACTATGTATTTGTAAATGTTGTTAACTTATTTTAACAAAGTTTTCAGAAAAAATGCTTTAAAGGTCCTGCTGATCTGTTGTTATTAAAATTATGAATTATTGGTTACAGATTCCCCTTTTTCCAGTTATATAAGGGTACCTGTTCACATTTATGACATTTAGCTTTATGAGAAATAACTTCTGTGGTGAAAGTACTATTTTTACTAACATTTGTTGAGGCTATCACAGTCTCTGTATTTTCCAGTCCAGTTTCATCAGTTTTTGCATCAGATTCTTGAAGAATACACTTATCATCACTATCAATTAACATTAAAATTTCAAATAATTCACCATTGGTGAGATATTTGCAAGCTTGGCAGAGGAACGTGATGGATATCAATGACTGGAGAGAAATTCTTGAGAAGGCTAGAACCTACACAGAGTTGTACAGCCAAAATGATAATGATGGTGAATATAAATAATAACTTACTAATATTAAAATACCACATAGTTTTACCACAAAAACAACAGACACCCTTGAAAAAAATTGCATTGCTAAAATAAAATTGGGCAGTACATGTCGCCAGATTATTAGACAACCAATGGACAAAACATTGACTATTGTCAAGTGGGGACCAAGATAAGAAGCAATATAGAGCAGAGGATGTCCACAAACTAGATGGACTGAAGACCTGAAGCATGTTAGCAGTAACTGGATGCAAGCCGCACAAGTCAAAGACAGATAGAGCTTAGGGAGATCTATGTAAAGCAGTGGACCCATACAGGTTAATGATGATGATGATATAATGTTTGCCTCTATACTTAGTGTATGTTATTATTAATAATAAAAGCCGTTTTTATTGTATACCATTATCTATTCTACTTAGGAAAATTGTTGTTATACCTAAATGATGGTTGTTATACCTAAATAACAAAATTGGTAGAAAAAATTCTATTCCTACATGTTGTCAAACCAAAACACTGTGCTAATTATTTCATTTTTTCATTAACTTTTTTACAGCTGTTTATGAAATAGCACATCGAAGTAGAGGTCGTCCACCAACAAGATGGTCTGATGACATAAAATGGATCAACAAAAATTGGATGCAAACAGCACAAAACAGAAATACATGGAAAAGACTGAGGGAGACCTATACCCAGCAGTGGATAGATCCGGGTTAAATGATGATGATGAAATAAAATGTAATAGCTCTTAACAAACAATATTTGCTTGACAGAAATCTCATCTTTAACAATTAAAATACTGCTGTTGAATAATTATAAATGGATAAAGGTACTCATTGAAAATATACAAATATTAGCTTACTTATAGAAGCTTTCTGCTTGTTTTCTTTGATTCCTGTACCTGGCTATATCCCCAAGATGTACCAAACAGTACTGGCAAACATAAAGACAAGAAGAGGTTTGTGGCAAGCTTATCATTTCTGAACTAGTTATGGTTTGTCCAAAGACATTCCCTCTCCTTCTAAAAGGCAAATCTACATCAAAGGTGTTACACAGTTCTTGTAATAGTGAAATATAAAAGCCAGACGCAGATTCCAAAGCCCATGTTAGCAGTGCTTGACAATCAGAGCGATGAGGATTCTACAAATAAAACAATTATTTTTAATGTTGAACTTATGACACTTGGGATATTCCATACCTTTTTGTCTCTAGCTTGCTCTTGTAAACTCGAGATGTGATTTTTGAATCCTATATTCCACAAATCCTGTTCAACTTTTTTGTCCAGCGCGTATTCCAAATCGAGTACAAGTACTTGATGGTAAATAGTTTGTAATTTCTGTTGATCTGTCCAAGCTTCGGCATTGTTTAACCAGTCACTTTTTCTCGATACCTTTATTTTTAGATCGTCTGCTTGTCTAAAATCAAAATCATAAATAATATGTTTCCTAAGATTGTGCGCTTTTAAAACTTACTTCAAAACTTGGACAGCTGCTTTGTATCCCATATTTTTCATTCACGTAACGATAAAATTTCAATCTGCTACCAAAATCACATTATTTCGCCGAATGTGGCCAATTAACCTAAATTAATAAATCAAATTTCACAATATTTTCTTTAAAAGAACCATATCTTTTATTTATCAAATTCTGTAAAGTGACATTTATCTTCTTCTTTTGTAAATCTTACAAGGCCTTTGCAATAAATATTCCACATCTTGTTTTCATGGGCGTAGATATTAAAGTTTATTCCTGATATACATAATATGCATATTGTATATCAGGACAGGATCTCAGATACCTACAGTATATCTGTAAAGATTAAGTTCTGAGGAGACTCTTTCGAAGTATATCCCAAAAATGTTCTTCGCATCTAGACCTCGAGAGCAATTTATTATTCTATGGCAGTAATATTTTCTACATGATATTAAAGTAGCTTTACATCTAGGCCATGCAAGGCTAATGGCTAATACTATGCAATTTCTTCTTGCATGGCACATGGCATATCCGTTGCCTAGTTGAACTGTTTACATTACAGATTTTTGTGACATTTTGAGATAGAACTTTCACTCATCTTTCACTGTTCCCAACAGAAAAAAAACTACTATCTCGGGATAGTCAATGCGGAGCCACGACTACAAGAGAATTGAACTATTTTGGACAAGCTTAAAGTTCGTCTATGTTTTGAATTTTTAGCAACTAAAACAAGATTCGATATGTTTGGACGTATTGAAACTGATTTTTTTCTGTCCAAATTTTTGAATATATATTGCGGAGTATTATTAATTCATAAATATACTTAAAGATTAAAGACGTATAAGGAAGATTATTATGTACGAATCAACTTTTTCAAAATTAGGAAGATAATTGTAAGATTTATGTATAAATAAAGTATCCGGTAGCGATGTTCGCAACATTCGCAAATGTCACAGTCATAATTGACTTTATTTTTTACGTGTTTATTTTTAGAATGTCTCGATAAATTATTTTTTAAATAAACAGAAATATTGCAAACTTTGCAACAATATTTCACTTCGTCCCCGTTCGCAAGTGGCTAAACCTGAAAAGAACGTTGACAAAACTTTTACAAGTTATTAGTTATTACCATAGATTATTTATTGTGTCTCATTTTATTTTTTAGGTATTTTGTAACTTTGATTATTGAGTATAAAATTTTTATGAATTTTTCTAATTCTAAAATAGTATTATTTTATAATGTTTTCCATCATTTATAAATTGTTGTTATAAACACTGTTGTCTATTTAAACAAGTTCTAGAACTAGTAATTAGAATTTAAAACATCCATTTTTAATTTGAACCATTACATATATTGTTATAATAATTATATTTTTGTAAATCAAACAGCACAGTAGAGCTTTGCTCGTTTGCAATAGATATACATATTATTCCTACCAACTGTTTTACTTTATGTATTGCATAGATCAGTGTTTCCCAAATAGTGGTCCGCGGACCCCCGGGGGTCCGCGACATATTTTTCGAGGGTCCGCGAGCCCACGGCATAAAAAAAGAATAGGCAAAAATACGTTCACAATTTTTTGAAGTTTTAAGAATTAATGTTTGATCTGGCAACGGTGCTTGCTAACACATAAACACGTCATGGCTTCGGGCGTGGCCTTGCTTCGGGCGTGGCCTTGCGCCTACGCATTTTTTTTGTCTGAGCTTAGTTTCTCCTGTAACGTGTAAAGTAATGGTAACGTGACAACTTTAGAATCGATTTGGAAGCAGATACACACAATTTTTATTACAATTGTTCGGTTGATTAGTGACTAATAGTGACTAGTGTTTTTACTATGGATCGTTGGTTGAAAAGCGGCTCTTTGAAAAGACCACACTGTGATGATGAGACGGAACAACAACCAAGTATTTCTCAGGAGTCAGAAACTCAACCTAAGGCAGCGAATTCGACGCCAAAAAGTATTGGTAAGTTTCGTGGGAAGCAACGAAAATATAATGAAGAATATTTACAATTTGGATTTATTGAAAATACCGTCAACGACGAGTTAAGACCACAATGTGTTTTATGTTTTGATGTGCTTTCAAATGAATGTATGAAACCGGCAAAACTTCGACGTCATTTACAGCGAAAGCACCCTGAATCAGAGAATAAATCTATTGATTTCTTTCGATTGAAAATGAAAGAACTTAAACAGAGTCAAAACGTAATAAAAACAGTTGCTTCTGGAAATGAAAAGGCCACACTTGTTTCTTTTCAAATAGCGGAATTAATCGCTAAATCTGGAAAGTCCCACACTATAGCAGAGGAGTTACTGCTTCCAGCTGCGCAGATTATGTGTAAGACCATGATTAGTGATTCTGCTGCAAACCAGTTGCAAGTAATACCTCTCTCCAACAACACTATAAAAAGAAGAATAACCGATTTTTCCCTGAATGTTGAACAGATTTTAATTGCAAGACTCCAGATTTGTAAAATGTTCGCCATACAACTTGATGAAAGTACAGATATTTCAAATAAAGCAATTTTGTTGGTATTTGTTCGTTACGACTATGATGGTGAAATTCATGAAGACTTTTTGTGTTTACGGGAACTAATGCGTACTACAGCTGACTGTGTGTTTAACGCTCTCAATGATTTTTTTACTGAATCTAATATATTGTGGAACAAATGCGTTGGATTAAGTACAGACGGAGCCCGTGCTATGTCTGGAAAATTAACGGGTCTTGTGGCACTCGTGAAAAATGTAGCACCCAATATAATATGGACTCATTGCTGTATCCATAGGGAAGCTCTAGCTTGCAAAAAAATGCCGCCATCGTTAAAATTGGTCTTGGACGAAGTTGTTAAAATTATTAATTTTATTAAGGCCAGGCCGTTAAACTCCCGTGTTTTTCAAGCAATTTGTGAAGAAGCAGGCAGTGAACACATTCAACTCCTTTTACATACAGAAGTACGATGGTTATCCCGGGGAAAGATTTTGGCTCGATTTTTTGAATTGCGCAACGAAGTGCGACTTTTTCTAAGTGAGAATAAATTTGAATTAGCTGAACGACTTAACAATTTTTCTTGGATGTGCATGACAGCATACTTATCCGATATTTTTGTTTTTTTAAATGGACTGAATCTACAATTACAGGGCAAAAATGTAAATATTTTTAAAACTGACGAAAAAATAGAAGCCACCATACAAAAATTACAAATTTGGGCTAACCGTGTGGAACAATCATCTTTAAGTTCATTTCCGACTTTAGATTCGTTTCTGAAATCCGAGGAAGAAACTTTGCCACAAGAGATTCAACTTATAATTTGCGAGCATTTGCGGAATGTAGTTATAAGTTTTCGTGAATATTTTCCTGCACCAAATGATGAAAACAGCTGGATTAGAAATCCGTTTGTTACATCAAGAATTGAAGAAAATGCTAGTCTTACAGAAAAACAACAAGATCAGCTCGTGGACTTGTCTTGTAGCAGTTCTAAAAAAGATATTTTTAACGACAACGATTTAATTCAGTTTTGGATTAAAATTAATTCTGATTACAACGATCTCTCCGAAAAGGCTATGAAACATTTGATTCCATTTTGTACGACGTATTTATGTGAACAGGCTTTCTCTGTATACGTTATTTTAAAATCAAAACAAAGAAATCGACTGGATGTTGTTTCAGATCTAAGGTTAAAAATTTCAAATATTAGACCTGATTTACAAAAAATTATGAAGGAAAAATCAGTGTTCCATTCTTTTCATTAAAATTTAAAACTGCTGAAAATTTATAAGTTTTATAATGCAATCATTGTATTTTATTTCTATTTTCTTTTATTAATTATTAATTAAATAACATATTTAAAAAACGCAATAGTTGTTTTTTTTATTTTTCTAACGAAACTGTTTCTGGGGGTCCCCATGATCCTATTGTCTAATTTTGGGGGTCCGCAATTTTGAGACATTTGGGAAACACTGGCATAGATTATTCCTTCATATTATTATTTTTTACATCCTTTTAAATACATAAATACATCCGCCTGTGATAAGCTGCTAACTTCATACTTGTACTCCTTATGGATATGACATTGACAATTACTGATGTGTTCTTTGCATTTTGACTTTTGGCACTTTTGGTAGTTAGCTGACTGCGTGGAGCTTTTTGCTCAAAATAAAATAAAAAATAAAAATGAATATTCCAAATGAATATGTTTCAAACGCCGAAGATATTGCAGATAATGTAAGTAAAAATTAATATTATAATTTTGTGTTCATTTACAACTATCAATTTATTCAACATTTTAAAATTATTTTAAAAAGTATTTTCAAAACCAAAATGTCACGTCACCTCTTAAGTCCCTTGGGCAGTTTTTTTTCTAGTTTTAAATATTTTTCAATATAATAATGACGTAGATCTATTGTTCTTTGTATACTTTTGGCATTTGTACAGCATATGTTACATAAATTGTAATATATGAAGATCAGTTAGGTTATATTTTTCACACTCATTCTTTAAAATTCTTGACCATATGGTAAAACCCGTGTTTATTAAAATTTTCTCCAATTTAAGTAGGTCGCAGAAAGGTGTGTGAAAAAGTTTCCCCAAAATTATACATATTCTAACTTCTCTTTTTTATAATTATGATTTCCAAAACTGTATTATAGTGCCTTTAATATAAATTGCAAACTAAACTACTGTATCATTAGGAATTAGAACTGGGAGTAGTAATTTAAAATATTTTAATAGTTTTAAGAAACTATTATCTAATTCCATGTCTTACTTCAGGTTATCAGAAAATTAAAACACATACTGCCTACCTTGGCAAGAGTATGCCTAATATCAACCTTCTTAGAAGATGGATTGCGGATGTGGTTCCAGTGGACAGAACAGAGGGAATATATGGACTTATCTTGGGGATGTGGCAAAATTTTGGCCACACTTTTTGTTATAGTTAATCTAGTTGGTCAATTGGGAGGCTGTGTTATGGTGATTATAAGATACAGAGTTAATATAGCTTGTGGAGTATTGTTCTTCATTGTTGTTCTACAGGTGAGTGATTTTTATTACATATAGTGTTATCACTAGTTTTGTTGCTGTTAACAAGAAAGATGTATGTAACAAATGATTGAAGACTTATACAGTGAATAAGAAATTAGAACTTGACTGGAATAAATACAAGTATTAACAATATTTAAAGTGTGAAGTTATTAGCCTTATGAAATAAAAAAGGAAAAAATAGTTTGGGTATATTTGGGAGGATATCTTATATACTAAATTATAAAAATACATTCAGTTTTTTAAAATCAATTATCTTAAATCAAACAGATTTATGTAGTTTAACATACATAAGCGAAAATAAGGTGTGATACTGAATATCAAATTAACAGGATGTATAAAATAAAACCACAGTAAGATATGCCTGTATCAAATAGTCAATTTACTCAGCTTGAGAACATAGGAGGCATACAACACAAAGATTCCTTCCACACCTTATTAAGAGCTGAAATAAACTTACTGTTGCAGACTTCTTTGATTGAAAAAAGAAGAATAATCATGAATAATGGAAGTTTATATACTGCATGTAAATAAATTTTGAACTTAAAAGTTTCAAATGAATATTAATATGAACAGTATGGCATAACAATAATTGTTTTTGCTAGTAAATCTACATGTGTAAAAGTATTTGTAATTTCTAATAGAATTTCTATAATAGCTTTTTATAAGTATTTGGTCAACAGTTGAGATAATCCTTATCATAAAAGATTAAAAATGCCTTTCTTTCTTTTTTTTTTTCTTATATCATCTGTGTGCGTAGATATCTTAAAAATGCTTCTTTATTATCTGAGGATGGGAATTGTAAATGATTTGAAAATAGAATGTCTCCTATTTAAAATTTCCTCTGCATATTATCAGTGTGCCACTGCTATAGTGTTTCATTGTGTTTCACATACACTATTACATTAGTAATATTATATATATTATATTATATATATATATTATATATATAATATTAGTCCCACAAATTAACAACACAAAATAACAAATAACCTATTATCTTAAAACTTTGATACTATACTAACAATACCAATACTAATTTGTTATTACCAGTCATTAGATAATATACAAACTTTTTATTGTGTTTATTAAAGCCCTAGCAGGTCCTTTTTGAAAATGTGTTATTGTCCCTCTGTGAGATAACTCTTGAAGAAAAAGTCATAGAATATTGAAACTTGATACCTACTTTTTTGCTAAGGCAGAGTCCTATTCAAATTGGCATGAATAGGTCGAAAGTAACCATAGTTACTGATAGTGCTGGATAAAGGTTACTATTGAAATTCGATTTATAGTGCCTTTAGGACATACATATACCGGGTGGTGAATCGTCAAACGGGCCATAGGAAACTCAATGGGAAATTTTAAATTGTTGAATTGCTGCTTCCCTAATTATTTTAGATCAAAAGTCATAAAAAACTATTTGTAGAGGACTAAAATCTGAATTAAAAGCAAATGTTAAAACCTTTCTACGAATCAAATGTACTTCAAAATTTTGCAAAAATACAATACATTTTTCAGGCCACCCCTAAAAGTTAGGCCACACGTAATGCAAGAATATATATTAGGACGTCTGTGTTTTATCATATTAATGTCAGATGTTTGACAATTTGAATTGTCAATTTTTTTATTTTATGATTAAATTATAAACAATGAATTTTACTAAATACTACTACTCACGATATACAAACACAAGTACTAATGACCATTATTACTTTGTGAACAATAAATTATATTGTTTACAAATCGATCAATATAGTGAAATTTACTCAGTTGACGAAAAATCACATAATGTTGTATACAGGCAATAGCGCGAACCTTTTTCTGCCACTACCGGATCTTTATTTAACGTAAGATATTCTAATTCACTAAAATTTAATTCCATGTTAAGTTAAGTTATACAACAATTTAATGAATTCCAATATACTGTTACTGTGATCTTTATTCCTAATAATAATATATGATAATTTCTAAACATAAAACTATAACAAATGTTATAATAAAACATGAATAAAATATTTTTTTTATTGCTTTTTTCTCCTCAACTGAGTACATTTTTTAATCAACTTAATTTTTTTTAACAATAAATCACAAAATTTTGGCCATTTAAATCATAGATAAATGTAATATAAATAATTTAAATATTGTCACATATCAGAAACAATAATATGACAAAACGCAACACATAATACACATTTTTTCACAGAAAAATGTATTATATTTTAGCAAAATTTTGGAATACGTTTAAGTCGTAGAATAATTTTAACAGTTGTTTTCGATACATATTTGAGTCCTCTACAAATAGTTTCCCATGACTTTTGGTGTAAAATAATTAGGGAAGCAGGAATTCAACAATTTAGAATTTCCCATTGAGTTTCCTATGGCCCGTTTGACGATTCACCACCTTGTATATGTGAAGTCATCGCTTAAGATGCAAAAGTTTGTAACCCACAAATAAGTTTTTTTTTTTTTACAGGAGGATAAAAAAAATTTATATCTTTAAAAGTTTTGATATGTACATCTATCACTTATACTATAAGTGGCAAGTTTCTATCTGTAAAAAACCATGTAATATAGTCCACAACCAAAAAGGCAATTGAAGAAGCAGAAAAAATCAGTTTCTATTTCACTAAACCAATAACACAACATATTTTGTCTGTATATTCATTATGGTAAAATTAGTGCAACATAAATATGTTACACTATAAATGAACTGCTTATGACTGAAATTCAAAAACATGTTTATAGCATATAATAAATAGACTATATTCCACAAAATAAATTTACAAAATATGAATACTTAAAAAACAACCATACTATTAGGGCGCCTTCTTTAAAGGGCTGTAGCTTTTATAGGAAGTATAGAATAGAAACAACCTTTACAAACTTATGTATTAATAAAATTTTAAATTACAAATGAATAGGTTTTAAACAAACAATTGGTTTTTCTATGATTTTAAATTCCCAAGGTCAAATAGTATCAACTACAATACTTAAATGGTGTTTGTATAATATGTAGATATTACACTATTTGATTTGAATAATTGAACTGTTAAATATTTACTTAAACCTAGATTTTTAAAAGAATGCAATTATAGATAATAGGAAATAATCCATAAAGTACTGTCTAAATATTTATGTTAATTTGAAATATTATCAGCTTGACTGTCAGTTGTATTTCTAAATAGGTGAAAATAGCATAATTAATAATATTCCAGACACATACTGTAATATCTCAGTGAATTATCAAGTCAAACAACTAGATACATTATATATTTGTCACATTAGGCTCAAATTGTAAAAGGAAGATATGTGTTTGATGCCAATTGGAATGTGTGCTATGGCTATGGCATTTGTTCTATTGTTAAGATCCAGTCAGCAATGCTATGAAGTAAAATCAGGAAGTTAAATAGCACTACTGTAATAATATATCTTCTCTATAGCTGTACAGCTCTATATGAGCCTCAGATTGCCTTGAAAGATCATTCCAGTATTCCCTATCCAGGGCCAGTTTTCTCCATGTCCTAATTCTCAGTACCTGTTGATCTCTGCTCCACATGTTTTTCAAACACCAATTGTCCAACTGGGTAAAACATACCCCACCTGTCTCAGTATGTATAACTCAAAGAGGTATTAAAATGTTTCCTCTATAATTGTAATTTATGGCTCCACATACTGGTCTTATCAGACTTTTATCCATTTTAGTTTTTGTACTTCTCGAGATATTCATTGATTTTAGTTGTTTTGATAGATTTAGTAGCATCTGTTATCAAGGAAGATTCATCTCTTGATTTTATTGTTCATATCATTGTGTGTATTTCCAAAAACCTAAGATATACAAATTCTTAAACAGCTTCCATGGTTTGTCCATTTATAACTACTACTGGTATTATAACTAACTCCTGGTACTACCATATATTTTTTTTTGTTTTCTGTATGTTTATTACAAGTACCATGATTTTTGAAGCTTTTTGTAGTTGTGAGATTTCTTCTTTAACTGCAAACTCTATTGTACCTGCCCTATATCTATAATCTTTGCGCCTGCATAGCTGTTCCTGATTGAGCAGAAGAATAAGACAGCTTCCAGGTATTGAATTTTTCAGCAAAGAAAAAAAAGTATGACATGCTATCTATTTATTAAATGATACTGAGTATGTCCATTTGGTTGTCCATTTATTCAATAATTCCGATCAGTATTGAATGTGGGTATAAATATTATGTTTAAAACAACTACCCCAAAAAGTAAGCTTTTAAACATTACATAAAATGTTATATTAGCATTAGCAGATTCATGATCAAATTTGGAAAAATAATAACAGGAACTCGAAACAACAAGATACTAAAAATCTACAAAAATTCAGCTATTTTTAAAATACAACTATGGTAAAGAAATATGACACTGTCATCTTTGGAAGGTTTTTTAGCATTAATAGGCGGTGCTTATGGAACCATTGATTGAAATACTATTATTGCAATTCTCCAGTACTTTAAGAAGGATGTACTCAGCATAAATAATTAATCAGCTTTTATTCACTAGTATAAATTGGAAATGAGGCTAACATATCTATCATTGATACCTGTTTTCCTTAGTATCTCTAATAATTTACCATGTTGGACTTAGTCAAAGGCTTTTGCGTGGTAAATGAAAAACAACAAATGCATCTCTCAAGATCTTTGTAAAGAGTACATGCAGACTGAAAAGTGCTTTTCTCATTTTCAGTCCATTACAAAAGCCAAACTGTGTGTATATATTTGTATTTACAATAAATACTACTGTTGAATATTCAAAAGGATCTTGTTCATGACATGTTAGAGATATTGTCATATAATATTTACAATATCTAGCAGTTGATTTATTAGATATAGGGACAAAGCCTGTCGTTATTTGTCCATTTGAATATATTGTGTTAAAGAATTTAGCAGTTTATCAAAAACCTCTTCGTTGAAAGTTTTAGGACATCTATATAAATACTACTTACATCAGCAGCTATGCTGGTTTTTGCATTATAAAGGACATATTTGAATTTACTCTTTGTTATATCTTTCAGCTCTAGTCTGTTTTTGTGTAGTTGTGAGAATCCTGCCCAATGTTAAAAGTTTTTCATTTAAATAAATACAGTGGATGTTCCTCATAATATATTTAAGTTTTCTTCAATTTCCATTACCTTACTTAACCTAGTTTCCTTAATAGACAAAATATTTGCAATTTTTCTTTCTTTGAGAAATATATAAATGTATGCTTTTCTAACTCATGCTATGTATAATCAAGTATAATTATTGTATGTATACATTCAATATAATATTTTTTTCTTCTAAAACTGTAGGTGCCTTTAAAAATACCTTAAAATTACTGAAATAAAAAATATAAATGTCAGTAAAAATACCCAGTGTTTACATAAAATGATCACTTTTTGAAATAGTAAATACGTTCATTATCTAGATACTAATTAAGCATTTCACACAGCTGTATAATCAATGACAATGCACAAATTTGGTATATCTAAATAACTTAAAATATCATTAAAATTAAACAATTGAGATTTAATTGATTAAGGTAGAGGTATCTAAAAAAAATCTAAGAAGATAGACTAAAAATAATAATAAGAGACTTGATAATATCAATTCGTTAGTTATTTGCATATGTATCATACAAATACCAATATGAAATATGATAATTTATTCATCATGAAACCTGCAAACAAGTGGAAAGCCTTCTGCAAGCCTGTCCGATAAGTCAAATATAAACATAAATAAACATTACATGACATTTCATATTAAAGTATTTTAAAAACTGTCAAAACATTACATAAAATACACTACATTACAAGTATTTAAAATTCAAGAAACTCACTTAAGCTGAAAAAGATATAATGTAGTAAAAATTGTTTTAATTTTGATTTAAAATGAGTAGAGCTGATCAGTCACAAATTCATATCAGCACCCAATATTTCACTGAGCTTGGTAAAACATTTCACTCCAATATAGCCAAGAGTATGCTGTGCCACTCCCAAACTTGGGAATGGACGATGTATGTTATCCTTTTATCAGGTATTATTAGGATATACATCACTGTTTTTATTTAGTGTATGCTAATTTCCTGGAACATACATTATCAGTTGAAGTATGTACAACAAGGTTCTAATAAGTTTGCCTTTATAAAAAGGGAGTCTGTAAAATTCTGCTGGATCATTCAATTTGTACATTACAATTAAAAGACAATGTTTTTTATATATAAAGACAATTATATATATTTAATAGTTTGCTATAAAAATACCTCCAATATTATTAAAAAAAAAATAAGAAATTGGAAAAAAAATGTTTAACAAATTGGTTGGTTAATTTAACAATTTAAATATTTAAATAATACATATTCGTTATATATGCAAAAATTACATACAAAATAAAAAAAACGTTGAAATCAATAAACAGGAACCAGAGATATAGTTAACAGTTCCTTCCCGCTCCACTGCTCTCGCAAGTTTCAAATCCGTCCAGTTTTGGGGACCACAGGTTTGAAGCTTTGTGAACGATTCCGTTAAAAGGCAATTTTTCGAATTTCGCACAATGAAACTTAAAAGTATGTTTGTGCAAATGACGCTAATAAAATCTCTTAATTATTATAAACAAATCTGCTATAATTAAAAAAAAGGCTAACTTCATCCCAAATTGTCATAGGACCTCTTTTTTTCTTTTAAAATTGTGAATAAATTCAGGCTCTCTAAAGGCAATGGTTAAAAAGTTATTCGTATTGTTAATATGCCAAAAATCGAAATTTTGCGAAATTATTTTGGAATATTTAAAATTGTGTTTTTTTATTGAGTTTTTTAAATGATAATAATAGAATCAATCTTCTTTTAGAATCTGCCCGTATAATTACTATAACTTTACAATTTTCTGACATATTCTTGCAAAAAAATTTAATTTGGGATATATAAATTAAATAACTTTTAAAATAGACCTATCGGTTTAAAATTTTGATCATATTTTAGGCTCTACAAGACCCAACATTTTATGCAATATGAAGATTATGAGTATATTTTTAGAAAAGTTATTAACATTTACAAAAAAAAAACAAAATTTGTGACTTATTTTGTAACTTTCTAAGCAACAAATAAGGATAGACAATTAAAAAAAAACGCTATTTCGAAGGTTTTTATATGACATATGTATAGATTATTACTCTCAAATTTGTTTCAAATGTCTCACTTTTTGCTGATAGACGAAAAAAAAGCGAAAATTTATCGTTTTTTGACATTAATGTGTTAATAACTAATTATGTTCAAAAAATCGACTGCAGGAAATATATAGGTTTTTTGTTATAGAGGTCTTTACTATTCAAAACAACTGTCATTTACCTGGCAGGATCAGTGTCACAAAAATAAGTTTATTTCTCTGGGGTATTTTGCACACAACTTTTTATACAAGGTATATTACTTTTGAAATATTATGGAAATAATAAATATTTTTAGATTTAAATTAACTTAAATATTATTCTATATGAGATTAACCACAATTGCTTGTAATGAGAATTACACTTTACAAACAATGTACATTTAATAAGTTACATTTAACAAATTTATATAAAATATAATTCTCATTACAATCAATTTTGGTTTAATAACAGTTAAAAACATGTCTCAAGATACATAACACACCCTTATTTTCTATTTAGGTCTTAATAATGAGAAAGCAAGCAAAAACCGTTTTAGCATTCCTCTTTACTGATATGAAATACAAAAAAAAATATAAATAGTGTAATTAAACCAAAATACTTTGGTTTAAAATACCTGGTTTTGGAAAATATTTGTCTCACTACATGACAATAGTTCTCAGTGTTAACAATAATAGTAGTCAGTGCTATAGTCATTTAAATTTCATTCGCTGCATATCAGGAAATGACTCATTTGTCAGAAATGCACAAAATAACAATTCTACAGATTATTTACGGAGATAATATATGGACACAAATGGAAGTTGCTCGCTTAATTTATAAAAATTTTTCTAAATTGCCGCCTATATCCTAAGAGACAAATAATTCTGCCAATGCAGTTACTTGTGATACCAAATGGTTAAAATGCTGAAGTTTGAAGAAAATTCACATATTTCTAGTCAAAATTATATTATAGTCCCGTTTACAGATATTCTCACATTACATATGATTAAAGTTTCATTAAACATAAATCAGAGTAAATATTTACTAGTAGCGGACATAGCATGCATCCTTGTTTAACCTCGTTGGATTTCTATTTCTTCAGAAAATTCATCATCAATTCAGGATTATCTACATTAATAGCCTTTTGTTCTAGTAAAATTTCTTTATTATTCTCTCATCGTTGCTATTTATGTTCTTATTCTCTAATATTTTCATTATTTAATCATATTTCACTTTATCAAACGCCTTTTGGAGGTCAACAAAATACATAAATATCGATGTTTATGTCTATACACGTTTGTATTAGTAGGTTATGGCAAATAGTGCTTCTCTGGTTCGCAAGTTATTTCTTCATTTTTTTGTGTGTAGACATGATTCTGTCTATTTTTCAATGCGCCTTCAGTAAGTTGTCGTTCCATCATTCTGTGGTCTTCCCATTGATCATATTCCTATTGGGGAACCGTTCTCGCTGTCTTTAATACTCTATTTGTTGTCATTTGGCTTATATGATTTTTCCATTCTACTCTTCTATTTCTTACCTAGTCTTTGATGTTCTCCACCTTGCATCTTCGTAGGTGTCTGATGTAAGAGCTTCTTTGATATCTTCCCACATTCAACTCTTCCAATCAAGTCTTTTATGTTTGTTTCTTGTCTTAAGTTTCTCATATTCTTGTTGATGTTTGATATGATTACTCTTCTTATATTGTTCGTCTTTGAATTTTGTATCATACTTTTTAAATCTTATTGTGTAAGTTGCGACCAGTGGGTCATTATCTAATCCTATATCTGCACCTGGATAGGTTTTCAGTGATTGCATTGCGATCTTCTATCGATGATTAATAATTATATAATCTATTTAATTGCATATAATATGATCTTTTGTTTGTACCAGTGATGTCCATGTGCATAATCTACGCTTTGGGAGTTTGAACCATGTGTTGGTAATAACCATGTTCTTCCGACAAAAATGGATTAGGTGATCCTAAAAAAGATAATAAATAAACAAATATAATAAGACGACGAGATTTACGTTACCCATGTTATCAAAGTAAAATGGGAAAAAAGAACAAGACATAATTTGAAGAAAAAGTACAAATAAGGACCTGATATTAACATAAATGGAAAAATAGAAAAGTTTTTACCGGATAATTATAATATTTTGAGAAGGGACGTTAAATAGATATTAAAATTGTTTTTGATTTCGGGAAAGTACAGAAATGATTGGATAATTGCAATATTTTTAAAAAGAATATAAATTATTTTGTTGTTAGTAATAATACAAAGAGCTTTTTGGATTCTTGGTATAGTAATTAAAATAGTTTGTAATGATTAGGCTTTTCAATAATGACTCTTCTTAAGGTGCCTTCTCCATTACTGAAGGTTGGCTATAACTACAGCAAATTGCTCTCTATCTTGAGCTGTTCTTAGTATCGCATGTGTGTCCATGCCTGTCCAGTCTCTTATGTTCTTCAACCAGGAGCATTTTCTTCTTCCTGGACCTCTTCTTCCTTCCACTTTCCCTTCCATTATAAGTCGTAGGAAGTTGTATTTTTCTCCTCTGTAGATATGTCCTAAATAACTCGTTTTTCGGTTTTTTACAATATTTAGGAGTTCTCTGTCAGTACCCATTCTTCTTAGCACCTCGTTGTTGGTCAATAATGACTATATTACAATAATGAGACGCTCACAGATATTTTGACAATAGATAAAATTTCTTTATTCTTTAATTGATAGCGCAAGAGTTTTTTTGGGTTTTTGTTGGTATGGTAAGTAAATAAGTTTGCAACAATTAGGTTTTTTAATAATGACTATATTACAGCAATGAGATGCTCACAGATGTTTTGGAAATAGATACATTTTCTATTCTTTAATTGATAGCACATGGAGATACTTTATCACCCAAACTGTTCACCTTAGTTTTGGAGGACGTTTTTAAAACCTAAATTGGAAATATAAGGGAATAAACATCAATGGCCGCTACCTCAGTGTCCAATATCAAATCTTCAGAATTCATATCCGAAATTGGACAGTATAATTTTATCACCCAGTAGACCGAATGAATTTATTTGTTATTAAATACACACACGTAGTTAATTAGGTTACATTAGATTTGGTCAATTATCAACAATAAAATTTGGACATCAGTCGAAAGTGCTGACGAAAGTTAAACAATTTACACACAACTTAGATACACATGTCATTAGGTACGCGAATATATTGACCCAATTAAAACTTATATAAAACTAAAATCTCTTGCCTAGAGGAGCATTCAATCAATATTCACTCAACAAACGTGATAGTCTTCAACGCTCAACTGCAACAGTCTCTACTCAAAGTAATCCCGGGTCAACACCCATAGTGTACAACACCCATACGTCTCGTCAATAAACTCTGCTACTAGTATTTTGTGTTTCCATTACAACTGAACGAACATCTTCCCTGAGCCAACGAAGGGGAATTTGTTCACTCAGTAATCTACGATTTGCAGATGACATAATCCTGATAGCTACTGACCCACAAGAAATGCAAACCATGCTTTTAGAACTACATACCGAATCTTCTAAAATAGGACTGAAAATGAATTTAAACAAAACAAAAGTCATGCACTCCGAAGACACCGTGACAATAATAAACGATAAAGTTATAGAAAAAGTTGAAGAGTTAACGTACTTAGGACAAAAAATAATACTAAATAGGGAAATTTAAACTGAAGAAATAAAAAGAAGAAGAAAGTTAGCTTGGGCAGCATTCGGTAAACTGAACCAGATACTCAAAAATCAACAAATTCAATTACATCTTAGATCTAAAGTTTTTGATGCATGCATTATTCCGATATTAACTTATGCGGCACAAACATGGACAATCACAAAAAAGGATATGAATATACTTCACTCAGAGTCACTCAACACGTGATGGAAAGAGCAATGCTAGGTATATCACTTAAGGACAAGAAAACAAACACATGGATAAGACAGAAAACCAAAGTCACCGATGTGGTGCAAAAATCATTAAAGTTGAAATGGGAATACGCTGGACATGTATCTAGAAGCGATCTAAACAAATAGCACAGATCAATTTTAACCTGGAGACCATACCAACACAAAAGACCCAGAGGCAGACCTCCTATGAGATGGACAGATGATCTGAAAAGGACTGCTGGGAAAAATTGGCTACAAGTAGCGTACAATAAAAAACAATGGAAAGGAAGACTTGAAGAGGCTTATGTTCAGATGTGGACGTGAATGGCTAGACGAAGAAGAAGAATTGATAGCACAAACGAGCATAGCAACATGCTTCTCTAAAGAAAAACAAAGAAAAGAAAAAATCCACTAATAATGAAAACTAAAACATTTACTCTAAACATACAGAATAGACCATTGTGCTTCAAGCAGGAAGTTCAGGCATGAAAATTAATTTAAATTTCAATAATTAAAAGAAAAGAAACATACTGTAGTATTTTTATTAAAGTCTAGTTCATTGTCTTTATTTATTATTAAAGGTTCTATTTATAACACTTACAAATTTATTAAAGTCTATATACATATGATACTAATTTATTTTCACACACATTAATTATATAATTTATTTACACAAAACTAAAACTAACTGTTTTCAATAAAAAGGTTCCTCCATTTATATAAAATGCCGTTAATCGAGAATGCCTTCGAATTCAGACGGCGATTCCCTTTATACAGACTCGAAGGTCACTCTGACTGTTTTTTTTTAATCGACCTTCTTCTGGAAACTTCATAGGAGACCGGTCTGAACTTTCTGCCGGCTGGTTCCCATCGGAGGGTCGTACAATCTAGAACAGATCAGAATTAAAAAGAATATTTATGAGACATATTTATCGTAACAATACTATAAAAAATAACATAAACATACTAATAAAAATAATTGGATAATAATGAAAATTGTAATACATATACAAATAACCAACGGGAGGACTTTAAACTAAACTAAACAAATTAACATTCCAACAATAAAACACTCAAAACCTTTGGTTTCAACACTTCCATAAATTTAAAATAAATATTTAAATTATTATTATTATTAAAACAATAATTTAAAATAAATATTTTTGGAAGTGTCGAGAACAAAAGTTTTCAGTGTTTTATTGTTAGATAAAATAAATTTCCATCAAGTAACGTTCAAATCCATAATTAATTTCAACATTCTTGTCCGTTCAGTAGTATAATTATCTGTAATTTTTCGCATAAGGCTGAACCAAGACAGCTATTTTTTCTCTATAAAATTTGCAAGTGATGTCAATCTCAATACATTATTTTTTTTAATCTGCCCTTTTATTTTCTTCTTCGTGGCCTTTTCCTATCGAAAATCGTCAACAATTTTGGCAAATTCTTCTGGGTCTTTCTCAGCAAATCGTTCTAGCCCAAGCCTATCCAATCTCGTATGTTTTTAAGTCAGGAGCACTGTCTTCGTCCTGGTTCACGATTGCCTTCAATATTACCCTTGATTCCGAGCTGAGGAAAATCGTATCTTCTGTTTCTCATTACATGTCCAAGATATGCAGTTTTCCGTTTTTTTTATGATTTCAATGAGCACACGTTCTCTGCTCATTCAGTGTGTGGGAAATTGGTGATGTAAGAATAACCTATACCCAGGTTTCAAATGCTTTAAGTCTGTTCATGGGCCATCGGGTGGATTGCTGCCTCCTAGATTTCATATCAGTGACCAGGCTTGTCTACTTGAGTTTTTAAAGTCTAGATTTTAACTGTCTCAGTCCATTTTTCGCGTATAGCGTTATGAAAACTGTTGAGTAATTCGTCTGCAATATCCTGCTTTCCGTCTCCTCAGAATTATTCTTCTCTCCTTATACCATCCAGGACTATACTCTGCGGTATCCTCTAGGAATTGCTGCTTTTACTGCAGTCATTATTGCTGCTGTCAATCTCTCGTAGTTTACGCTTTTTGTTGGGATCCAACCTAAGCTGTAATTCACTGTACTTTCCTCTAAGGTAAACCGGTGTCTTTTTGTTATTTCGTGTATATGTTTATCCCATAATAGTAAATTTAACTGACATATTGCCGATTTTCTGCAATATGACTAGTATTAAACATAGTTTCTATGTCTAATACTAGTCTAATACACTGTTGTAATTGGTGTCAGGTGTTCGTTAATCTTCTTCTAACCCCACTTGAGCGGATTCTTCTTGTCATTTGGCCACTGCTGTACCTGGTGGTAGTTTCTGAACGAATTCTGGCTTGAAGCTCCTGAAGTGAGGGGTAGTGCAGCTAACTTGAGTAAAGAATGTATAGGTTGCTTTGCAATACCCTTCAAGTAAGACTGATAGCTAAAACAATCTAAATCTGTCATGTTCCACTTTCCTAGACGGTGTAATTTTTCCCTTATTGCAAGGAGTACATCCTTCATATTCCCAATGCGTCGCTGAATGTCAGCAATAGTGTAGACTATTTCCTGCTGATTGCCTTTCTTTGGTACCAGCATTTTCAATTTCTTCTCTGGTAGTGCGTCGACAGTCAACAAAACTAGTAGGTCCGTGTAATTACCAATAATACAAGATTTAACGCCTTTCTTAGCTTCATTAATAGCTAAGCTATTAATGAAGCTAAGCTATTAAGCTAAGTCAGCGTCACCCGTTACTTAATGAACTATGCAACCACATATTTGCAAGTGTACTGTAAGAAGTGAAATAAGGCCAATTTTGTTATTAGCGTTAGCTAAAAATTCACTTTGGTTTGTTTTTACAGGGATTGAGTCTTTAACTTTTACTTCAATGCTAGAACGTGATCTGCGTTGGCGTTCTTCATTTTTTGTATTTCCTTGCTGGTATCTATCAAATAAAACAGTCACTGTTCCGTAATGAGTAATTACGTAGTATCTGTATTGTTCCCAAATCTGTTTGACGGTAGCTGGGCGTCGCCAGACAACACGATGAAAGAGGTGACCTCCATCATTGATGAATGGCATTTTCCCTCAATCTAGAGTACATGATGATTCTTTTGTGTCTGGAACCAAAACAGTAACCATTGAAGATTTGCTTCCTATTCTCATGAAATCAGATTCGTCGAACAAAGATAGAGGATACATACATAGTGCATATTGAACTATTTCTTAGAACTCATCACTCCTTACTGTGCATATCATCCGATGTAAGAGTGTTCGGGTTTACACATACATAGGGATTTAACAGCTAACTTTTTTTTTTCAATTGTCAATCTCATTAAATGTTTTGTTTTCAATGTCTTTCAAAGTAGGGTTTCGACTTCAAACGCTTGATCACAGTTCACGTTTTTATCGCCTATAACTCTTGTTGATAAGGAAGAGAGTTCAGGTGTTTTAATGTTTTAATACTTCGTACTTATTTAATTTTTTTACGGTTTGTAAATTTTAACATTTTTATTTTGAGTGTACAAACAATTTTCAAAACTAATTTGCTTATAAATTTCTCGTAATCTCTTATGTAGCATGGCCTACATGTACCCCCTTCGTAACTTTGGAACCGTTTGTTTTATGCAGGACCTTTTTTGTTTCAAATTTAATGTAAAACATTTTTGTATAGAACATTGTCCACGCTAAACCGCGTAGATTTAGAAATATTTACGAAATATTGACTAATTTACCCCCTTCTCCCCCAAACAATATTTTTCTTGTATTGAAAAAAAAATAAAAATCTTACAAACACAGAATTGTCAGATATGCATTTTGTCTGTGATTGAAGTAATGAAAATGGTTGACAAGCTGGACGATTGTATGCTGAGTTGTATCCAAGATTTATTTTAGAAACAAACGGCTGACTGCAGGCGCCCTCGAGAATTTCGAACGATGCAACTACAAGAAGCACAAGAAGCAGTTCTCAAATTAATTGCGGAGTCACCTGAAACCAAGTACTGGAAAAATTGCCCACTTACTTATTGTAAGCAACTTCAATATATTTAAAATTCTTTTTGAAAAAACTCCTCTACAGTTGAGACAACAGATATGGTTCATGCATGATGGTGCAGCCCATTTTAGGATTAATGTACGTAATCACTTAGATAAAGTATATCTAAATCGTTGGATAGATACTTACAGCCACCTGCTCGATCGCCAGATTTAAATCTTCTAGATTTTTGCATTTAGTGTTTTGTTAAGTCTTTAGTTTATTCCATTCCCGTTGAAAATGTTGAAGACCTGAGGAATCAAATAACTATAGCCGGTTGTGAGAAATAAGAGATACACTAGGAATATTTCCAAGAATACAGTCAATGACGCGAAGAATTGAATCTTCTGTTACTTCTGAGGGAGGTAATTTTGAACATTTGTTGTAGCTTTGCGCTTAGTTAAGTCGTGTTACTTTCTGTTACTGTATTAGATAGTTCTTGATAATGTATTAAAGAAATGAAAAATACGCGCTTATAAAATGTTTTTTTTTGCGTAAAAACGGTGCACTATTGAAAAAAAAATACATACGTAGACGGTTGCGTTTGGATTTATTGAAAAAAAGGCAAGAAAGTTTTTTTTGTCACAAATTAAACTATGAATTAAAAATTATTTCTATGAATTAAGAATAAACTATGAATTAAGAATTTTTTAGTTAGAGACCAATACCTTTATGTGCTCCAATGATGAATATAAAATTGTTTTAAAAGCCACCAAATTTTATTTACATATCTCAAAAGGTTCAAGAGCAATAAATAAATTGTCAATTTGTAAAAAAAGATGCAACATCCCGGAAACGAAGCGTTTGCCAACATATGTAGGGAATTTTCATTATTTTTGCATGCAGATTCATCTCCTGGGGTTTGTCACACTTATTTACTAACACCCGTATAATGAATATAAATTAAAACTAACTTGATATATTACAAAGATTTTTAGAGATCGGTTGATCTCTTATAAGGTTTCTTCAATGTTATTGTTTTTTATCCAATGAAAATATTTTAGATTGGAATTAAACATTTATTAACTTGATTAATTTGTTTCAGACGTTAGCTTACAGCATTCTATGGGACCTCCAGTTCCTATTCAGAAACTTAGCTCTCATAGGTGCCCTTTTGCTGGTCTTAGCAGAAAGCCGAGGTGAAGCCAAAAGTCTGTTCGCCGGAGTTCCATCACTCGGCGATAACAAACCCAAGAATTATTTACAACTCACCGGAAGAGTGTTGTTGGCGTTTATGTTTATCACTCTTATCCGATTTGAATTAAGTTTCTTGCAGGTAAGCGCATTTTTTCTTTCTGATTTTGGTTAAGCCCACTTTAAGTACAGTACAGTAGAACCTACATTATACGGGTTGGGTTTAGTCGAGATCTAAATTAACTTCGATCGGATAATCTTATATTCATAGTTAAGCTAAGCATGAAAGCTATTAAATGAATACAAACAGTCAAACAATTAACGTTGGACTAATAAATTATAGAGTAGCCGAAGTAACGGTTGAAGATTGGAAAAGAGATTCTCGAACTTTAACTGTGGCGGGAAACAAAGTTTCTATAGACAGTGGCGTATAAAAACAGACAAAATAATTTCACACTCTCACTAAATGTTATTATAAACGAGTGTGAGTTAAAACGAAACGAAATTGCTCAAATCACTTTGCTCATTAACTTGACAAAAGGTTTCGAAAGATTTTTGAGGTCGTAAATGAAAATGAGCTATGGCGTCGAATATATAACTGTGAATAATTCTATCTATTTAGAGATCCCGTTAATAAAGTTATTAAGTTGTTTTATCCAATATAGTCAGTGTCTTCTTCTTCGCGTGCCATATCAGAATTATCCGACGGGGGCGATCACCATTGCGAAGGTTTCTCGATCTTCTGCAATATGGAATAATTGTCCTGCATTTGATATCTGAGTCCATTCACGAATGTTTTTTAACCAAGAAACTTGTTTTCTTCATACACCTCTACGGCCCTTTATTTTGCTTTTAAGGATCAGTTGTAATATTTTATATCGACTTCTCCTTACTATATGTCCCAGATAAGACATTTTTTGATGTTAAACAGTCTTTAGCAGTTCTCTATCTTTATTGACGCTCCTTAGTACTTCTTCATTAGTTTTCCTTGCTGTCCAAGGTATCTTCAGCATTCGTCTATGAACCCAAATTTCCAATGCTTCAATTTTGTTCATGATCGATACTTTTAGCGTCCACACTTCTGCACTATACAAAAGTACGGATCAACATAGCACTTCACCATTCTTTGTCTTAGTTCTAAACTGAGATGGTTATTGCAAAGAAATGACTTCATTTTCATAAAAGTAGTTTTAGTCATTGCTATTCTACGTTTTATTTCAATGTCTGAATGTAGTTGGTCCGTTATCACAGTTCCCAAATATGTCATTTTGTGAACTTTCTCGATTTGTACTTGGTTTAATTGATGCTTTGCATAGGGATGTGGGTCACGACTAAATACTAAAAATATAATTTTGTTTTCCTCTCCTGCCTCGTGAATACGATCAAGCAGAATGTGAAGACCTTCAATATTATCTGGTAGAATTACACATATGTAATTATGAACAGTAGCAGTTTGATTCCAGTACAAATTTTTAATGACACGAATATCCTTGTCATATATTCCGATATTTTTCAGTATTTGCATTAATTTTACATGCTGTACTTTATCGAATGCCTTTTCGAACTCCACGAAACATGCAAATACATATTTTCTTTGGTCACGGCATTTTTGTAATAGCATGTTAAGCGCAAAAAATGCCTCCGTGGTTCCCATAGCATTTCTAAAACAAAATTGGGTATCTTCAAGATCTTCTTCACATTTGCGTCTAATTCTCTTGTGAAGTATTCTTAGGAAAATTTTAAAAGTGTGGCTCATTAGGCTAATTAATCGATATTCTGAGCATTTTCTCGCATTGTGTTTTTTAGGTATTGCGACAAAGATGGATTTGAGCCAATCTGTGGGAATCACTTCGGTGTTAATATATTGAATTAAAAAGTCTTACTACTACTTTTATGTTATCATTCTCTATTAGTTTCAGCAAATCAGTTGGTGTATCATCTGGACCAAAGCTTTTCTAATTTTAGCATTATTTATAGCATGTTCTACCTCGCATTTCACAATTTCTGGACCGTCAGTACAGTTTTGGTAGAATTCGGCAATATTATCATCTTCATCTTTCATCTTCAAACTACTCTAATATACACAGCTGCCATTCTTTTATTATTTCGTGATCAGTTACAATAATTTTGTTATTATTGTAAACGAGTACAGAGGGGACTCGTCTTTTAAATAATGTTACTCATTTCTTTTAGTTTTTTGTGCACATTAAATAAGTCGTGTCTAGATATTACAGCCTCCATTTCGTCGCACATTTCTGTCATCCATTTTTCTTTGGCTAATTTGATTTCCTTTTTTATTCTCCTCTGCAGGTGTCTATATTCTGTTTCATTAGATTTTACCAATAGACGTTGTTCCATTAATTTCAAGATGTCTTCTGACATCCATTTAATTTTCTTGATTAAGTTTTTCCTATAATCATGGTTTGTGGAGATTTCGTTAACTTGGTTTTTAAATTCACTCCATAGTTCTTTTGGATCTTCTAGTTGTTCTCTGATGTTTGTTATTCTATTGTTAAATTCTTTTTTAATGGTATGTTTTATGTTTAGTCAGTGTAATGTAGCCAATTGAGCAAGGTATCTTAGAAAATATTTAAAAAACAAGCATAAGTTACTATACCTTTTCTTAACAGAAATTCCTAAAACTAATACAATATATACAAAACAAAGATCGTATCTACTATTTATAAAAGATTACACTATTATATGTAATATATAAGCCAAGCGTTGTATTATGTGTATGAATGAACCAACTTATATGTTGAAAGACCACTTTAAATGATTAGCTTATATGTTGATCTGGTCAAATTAAAGAATGTTATTAACTTAACTTATTATACGGAAGAGAGATATCTCTAGGAATAATCAAAACGATCGAAAATATCTACCAAAACACAAAATAAAAGTAAAAGTAGAAGAACTAACTGACCCTATTGAAGCTGACAATGGGATAAAACAGGGAGATACAGAAAAAAAGTAAGACTAAAAATACTAGAAAAGTAACTTAAAATAATCTGCTATGCAGACGACGCAATACTACTCTCTCAAAAGAATTCGTCGAGACTAACAAATATAATTTATCGCCTTAAGCGTGAATGATTACCATTTTACAGTTCCAAACTACTCAGTCTGATTATACTCAAATTGTATCGTGTTATTGTTGAGTTATTTACAGCTCGTGTTATTTATAAGTTTTATAGTGTGTAGTAAACTTTTAATATCCAAAAACAAAGTAGGAAAATAATAGAATAAAACAGAATTCCTCAAGAATGGAGATCAAGCATTCTATTACCTCTCTTTAAAAAGAGAGACAAATCGGATCTGGAACATTATAGAGGAATTAATTTATTAATCACAACACTAAAATTAACAACCAAAGTGATAACAAATAAACTGAATGAAATTATAACACTAGCAGAAGAACAACAAGTTTTTAGGTAAGGAAGATCATGCACCGGCGCTATATTTATAATGAGGCAAGTGCAGGAGAAATCATTAGAATACAATAAACCGGCATAAATATGTTCCGTGAACCTTAAAAAGTCATTTGATCTGGTCAAATTAAAGGACGTTATCCACTTACTATACGCAAGAGAGATACCTCTAGGAATAATCAAAACTATCGAAAATATCTTCCAAAACAGCACAATAAAAGTCAAAGTAGAAGAAGAACTAACTGACCCTATTGAAGCTGACAATGGGATAAGACAGGGAGATTCCCTGAGTCCTCTATTGTTCAACCTGATTATGGATGAAATAATAAAAAAAGTAAGACTATAAATACTAGAAAAGTAACTTATAATAATCTTATATGCAGACGACGCAATAGTACTCTCTCAATTTAATATAAGCTCCAGAAAATTTAACACGTTCATTTCCAGGAAAAGGACAAAATGCATGGTTATAACAGCAAATTTACTAAGATGTAGATTGAAGCTGGAAGGTCAGATAATAGAATAAGTGATGGAGTTTAAATATCTAGGCATGACATTATCTAGCTATGGAAAGCTCGAAGCAGAAGTGGGAGATCAAGTGAATAGAGAGCCGCAGGCTGCCTGAATGAAACAATATGGAGAAATAAAAATATCGAGAAAGAAATAAAGGACAGAATTTACAAAACAGTCGTCAGAACAATAATGATATACACGTCAGAAACACGACCTAACACAGAGAGGAAAAAAATGATGTTAGAAACAGCAGATATGGAAACACTTAAAAAATTGATGGTAAAACACTATGGGACAGAGCTAGAAGTACAGATATACGACTTAGATGCAAAGTGGAGAACATGACATCGAATAGAGTAGTAAAGACGACAGGAGATGGTTCCCCAGGAAGACGATTAGTAGGAAGACCACGAAAAGGGTGGAACGACAACTTACTGGAAGCACAACAGAGTCATGTCCATACAAAAAGAAAAAGTAAAAGAGTTGAAAGAGCAAATCAAAGTACCGCGTTCATATTTTCTAGCGAAACGGACGAAGTAAAAAAAACTTTAAATTAATTGAGAAATTAAAAAGTTGTGAAAACGTCACAAAACAAGATATTTAGCAATGGGTACTAGTAGATGTTATTAAAAAATTCAATAATGATGAAATCACGGACGCATTTCGGTGATATAAAATGATGCGTGGTCGTCGAACAACCTATTTCCATTAAACATGTTTAACCGTTTTTTAAATCGTTTATTCTGAACATCAACCAAAAACGACCTCAGCTCATCTATTTCTGATGGAGGAACATTGCAACAGAAAACATGAGATCAAATATGAATCCAAGACGGATAGATTGTTAGTTACTTACCTCTGTAATTCAAAATATACATGTGCATACAATTCTTAGTATGCAATTGCAACTAAATTTTCCCCTATATTACCTCAAATAATCGGGTTTCTACTGTAGATATTAATAATATTCTTTGGGCTTATGTATTGGTATAACAGCGTTACAGGTGTACTAAAAATTGATCCATCGTACTGATTTCAGTACTGACAGGAACAACATTGAATATACTGTATTATTTTTAGATAACCTTGGACCTCGTCGGTTCTCTCTTGATGGTTATGGTAACAGTAGGATACAAGACTAAACTAGCAGCACTGACCTTAGTTCTACTTCTTGGCACCTTGAACTTCTACCACAATGCCTGGTGGAATATTCCAGACTACAAACCCTTGAGGGACTTCCTTAAATACGATTTCTTCCAGGTAAGTGTCATAATTTTCTTCTTTTATATATTTTATATGACGATAGGTATGGAAATAACTGAATAAAAATCTTCAAAATAAAATCAAAATAAAAATATTCAAAAAAATCAAATGGAGAAATTTCAAAAAATAGGAAAAATATAATATTTTAATAGATTGCTGAATAAGTTTAAATCCTTCATTCGACAAATAATTGTATGTTTTATATTCCTGTTTCCCATTGTGCATATTTATTAAAAATTGTCATCCGGAATACATTAGTTGATACTGGGACTATCAAAAATCGCGAAACTTTTTTCAAAAGATACATTTCACACAAAATGTAAGTCTTCCTATGGAGAAAAATTTGAAAACACTTGTATGGTTCTTATCAGACCCTCCTTTCTAATAAGTGTACATAGCGACAAAAAATTGTATGTCCATCAAGTATTGGCGACGTGCAAGTTCTTGGATGTGATACGAGAAACGATCGTGCGCGAGTAGCGGAGAAATCTTGCATTTTTTACTCCAAATTTCATAGATTTCATAAATTCATATTGTCAATTGTCTTATTTCATATTCGTTTGTTTATTTACACCTTCTGTCACTGAAGAAAATGGGATTTAGGAAATGCTGTGTTATAAATTGTAAAAATACAACAAAAAATTGTCAATTTAAGTTTTATTCGTTTCCAACTTCGAAGCACAAATTACTACAAAGAGAAAAGTGGATTTATATCATAAAAAATCATAAGTAACATAACCTAAATTATGCATTATTCATGCGCCCGATTTTAAAGTCAGTTTGAAACAAATAATAAATAAAAGTTCACTTTTAAGTGTAAATTTTAGTTTCATAACACTCACTTAGAGTTCATTTTAACCCAAAAATCAAGTTTAATGTTTAAATTTTATTTTTTTGAAGTTTACAAAAATGCATCAAGTTCAAGTTTTTCTGAAGATGCATTAAGATATATTCGCTGTCCAAAAGTTTACAGGGAAAGAATTAATTGTTCAAACCAATATGATGATATCATGGGCTTAACCTGCTAATTTATGCATTAGCATTATTTATGGTAATTTATTTTTCTTAATTCTTCCATATAATTCTTTAATTCTTTTTTAACATTTGCCACTACTAAAGCTTTTCCATTTGACTCGGTGCTTGGTTGAAAAGTTATTTGGTGATTTAATTTCTCAAATCCAGTTTTTATTATTGCATCCATATTAACAGTAATGCTGTAATTTAATAATATTTTTATTTATATTTACACTACATACAACGTTTACCTTTTAATAACATACCGTCATAACCTCAATCTTACTTTTTCTTCTTATTCTTTTTTGGGGCTACGGCCTTGACAGTTATCCGGTAACCTCAATCTAACATGAAAGCGCAGTCAATTTTGCTGATTTACGACACCAGGTGTCGCTGTTCCGAACTTGCACGGTCCCAATAGATGTATGTAGAATGCAACGTTTAAATTTTTTTTAACTGTTTATAGTAGATGTACTGTAGATACTGTAGATGTTAAAAAATGGCATTTAATTGGAAGAGAAGTATTAAACAAGGAGATAGTCTCAGCCCTTTGCTATTCATAATAGTAATTCATAAGAAACACTAGAGTCAGAACCAATCAACTACAGACAATAATAGGTTACCACAGATTACAACCGGTAACAATAGAGTCCTTAATGTATACAGACGACATAGTACTAATAGCAGATTCCGAGAATAAAATGCAGAAACAAATGGATATATGGGTAGAACAAATAGAAGAACTAAAAATGGAGATAAACGAGGAAAACAGTAAGATAATGATAATCAGCGGCAAAGGAGATAAGGAAGATAATCAAATAAAGATAAAATGTAAAAACTTAGAATTGCAAATAGTAACAACTTACGAATACCTGGGAAGTATAATAACTAATAACGGAAAAATAGACTAGGAAATAACAAATAGAGCAAAGAAATCAAACAAGTTATACTATGCGTTAGCCCCAATAATGGGAAAAGGAGAACTTGCACGAGAAACAGGAATAAAAATATATAACACAATAGTGATACCGACTGTGCTCTATGCAAGTAAAAACTGGAAAATTCTGGAAAAACATAAGACCAGGATAAACGCAATGGAGATGAGACATCTAAGAAGGATAGTTGGAAAGATAAAATGGGATAGATTAAGCAACGAGACTATTAGGAGAATGGCCAACGAGAAACCGATAATGAACAAAATAGCAAAGAGACAAATGAACTGGTATGGGCATCTGATGAGGATGCAATCCAATAGAATAACAAGAAAAGTTTATGAAGCAAAAAACATCGGAAAAAGAAAAAGAGGCAGTCCAAGAAAAAAATGGATACAGCAAGTAGTAGAGGCGGGAAAACTTTAACAAAAATCACTTGAGGAATTGAAAATAATGGCAGGAAACAAAAAACAATGGAAAAGGTGGGTAAATGGAAATTAAAATAGCTAGCCCAAATCGGACACCCTGATAGGGTAAAAGGAACGGAAGAAAGAAAAAAAATGTGTCCATTTGGAGATACTATGTATAAAAACTTTTATTAGAACCAATTGTCATACATATTAGATCGATGGGTTAACAACGATGTCAGAAACAAACTATTCCAAATTGTGAAACTTTTTAACACATTGCCTGCCTTAGAGGAATTTGTAATACTTTCCGTTCACGCCAATGCCATTTCTGCCAATACCTTTATAGCTTATATAGCCTGTAATGTCGGTCTGCCTCGGTCGAATTGACCGAGACGGCACCACAGTCACATTAAATTCTCGGTCAAATAGACCTCGCTGGGGTGCAGAGCAATTTTTTCTCGGTCATATAGACCGAGACGGCAGGCAACGTGTTAAAGCAGTTACTACTTTTTAGAATGAAAGCGTAAACGCACCTTACATTTCTCACTCTGAACCCTTGAGTTTCCTTAACAGTTTGTCATCTTACATGTTTCCCTGTTTATAGTCTAGTCTGGCCAGTGTGAAAACTTCTTCTTTTGGATGGTTGTTCCAGTGTGGAACTTCTAGGCCGAACTACTTTTATTTAAATATACCCATTTACAAAGACTAACCTCTTTTTTTTTACTTTTATTTCTTTTAAAACACCAGTGTTAGTTAGTTGTTTGGCTGGAATTGTTTTTAAATTCAGCAGTGATATAATTTCTTCAGTTTTTCCAATTTGTTTTTTGATTCGCCTGTCTAATAGCCAAGCATTGACTACTGCTACATCCAGCATATGATAAAAAATACGGTGGTACCATTTTTTTCTTTTGATTTTGATTGGATTTAATCCCAATAAGGAATCTTGCAGATCCACACCGGCCACATGCCGGTTATATTGTTGCACAATGCCTGGGCAATCAATTTCTTTCCTAGTTATTTCGGTGCGAAATAATCACTTTGGCTGTTGGTTGAGTTCCACAATATCCTGACAGTAGACACAATTTTGTTGTCCCACCATTGGACTGTATGTATGTTTGGCAGTATTTTCATAAGTGCCAGAGTATTCCTGAATGCTTCCTCTTTGTAATGTTTTAATTTCTTTCTTTTACCAACCTTTGAACCTTTATAATTCAGAATTCGTTTTGTACGGATTGTTGCGATAGAATGTATGCGTCGTTTTGACAAATATGACACCAGTGGTATACTTGAAAAATAATAATTGTATAAGAGTTTATCATGTTTATTGGACAATATTTCTCTGCTCAATCGAACTACAACATCACTAGCAGCTCCCAAATTTACTTCAGTCGGTAATTCTGTGTTACCATCCTTTCCAGCCAAAATTTCAAAAATATATGAAAACTTTTGGTATACGAACGAGAAAGACGTGGTTTAAAACGGCTCCGATATTTAATTCGAAAATTCGGGTAATATCGAGTTTATTTATCCACAAAGTGTTTTTCTTGCGAAATAGTGTATGTGTGAATCGAGTGTCATTAGAAAATTGTGAACCAAATCGAGTTTTTTAAAAATCATAACGAGTAACCTAAATAAACAATCAGCGCTGCTAGCTCCGATCTGTTGAAGGGACAAGTAGTGCGGTACGGGGAACCTTCACGATAAGGACAATAATTAGTGATTATTTACAAAACAATACATAGGCGTGTAAGTGAGAATTTTAACGTCAAAACACTGTCCAGAATAAGGTAAGAGATTTATAATATTTTTAACAATATGGCCGCGAGAAGAGGATTAAATCAATGGGATAGTGAAGAATCTGACGATGGTAAGAGAAAGAGAGAGGAAAAAAAAAGAAAACGACCAAGATGAAAACCCTTTCATGAAAAGCAGAAAGTTAACTAGGTCTCCACCTAAGAAAGATTGCGATAATACCGAATTGAAAGAAATGATGATCGCTCTTATGAACGAAGTTAAAGGAATACGAAAAGACCAGCAGATTTTTCAAGAAGAAATTAGCAATTTAAAAAAAGAAAATCGCGAGTTGAACGGAAAGGTAAATTTCCTGGAAAGCAGGATCGAAAAGATGGATAAACAAATCCGGAAACAAAACATTGTGATCAAAGGACGCGATTTCAAAGAAAATGAGGAACTGGAAGATGCCACCAACTTTATAGCAAGTCACTTGAATGTGAATGTGAAAATAAAAGATGTGCAGAAAATAAGAACCTCTCAAGGGAAACCACCAGTGGCGATAGTAAAAGTAGATACAATGAAGGATAAAGAGCTTATTATGAAGAATAAGAGCAAATTAAGAGGAACGCGGTATTTCATTGAAAACGATCTAACCCAAGCCGAAGCCAAACTACAGAAAGAGCTAAGAGATATGGCGAGAGAAGAAAAAGGAAAAGGTAATGAAACAAAAGTCGGCTATCAGAAAATATGTATAAACGATGAATGGTGGAAATGGAACCATAGTACCGAAAAACTAGAGAAAATGAAAAAAAACTGAGTCTACACAGGCACAGTGGTCAGGAAAATATGGAAACGAATAAAGCGCGGAATAGGATGATGATAGGACAATGGAATGTTAGAGGAACTTTTGAAGTAGGGGCACTAAAGAACTTATCAGATACGTTAGAGAAATATGAGATAGATATTGCAGCTATACAAGAAACTAAACAAAAAGGAAATTTCACCATGGATGTGGGGAACTACGTGTTTTTCAACAGTGGAGACAATGAACGTGTATTTGGGGTGGGATTTTTTATAAAGAAAACATTTGCCAATCTGATGATAGATTTTGAGGCAGTCACAAGCAGATTATGTAAAATAAGAATAAGAGGAAAATATAGAAAAATAACCTTTATAAATGTGCATGCACCAACAGAAAATACAGATGAAGACGTTAAAGATAGCTTTTATGAACAATTAGAACATATGTTTTACAAAATACCATCATATGACATAAAAATAGTTGTAGGAGATTTGAATGCCAAGATTGGCAGGGAGGATGTATACAAACAAATAACAGGGGGAAAAAGTAAACATAGAGATAGTAATCTGAATGGAAAAAGAGTAATAGAATTTGCTTTCGAACACAATATGCGAATTATGAGCACTTATTTTGATCACAAAGAAATTCATAAAGGTACCTGGATATCACCAGATGGACAAACAGTAAACCAAATAGATCATTTCCTAATAGAAGCCAAACATATGAGAGCCATAAAAGATAGCCGAAGTTACAGAGGTGCTGATGCAAATTCGGACCACTTTTTGGTCAAAATTAAAATGGAGCAAATAATACCCACAATTAATAAAGCTAGTTGTAAAAAAATAAAAATATATAACGGTGCACTACTTCAGGAGGGAGAAGTTAGGAAAAAATTCAGGCAGCAAATTGAAGAGAAACTGAAAAGCCAGACAACAGTAAATGATATAGAAAGCAGATGGGTACAACTAGAAGAAAAAATTCAAGAAGCAGCCGACTCAGTATTATCAAGAAACAGACAATGTAAACAAACGGATTGGTATGATGAGGATTGTAAGAAAGCCATTAGTGACAGAAATAAAGCTAGAATAAATAGCATAATAAGAAATAATGAAGAGAGTAAAAAAGCTTATGCCGAAAAAAGACGGGAAGCAAAGAAGATCTGTAGAAGGAAGAAGCGTTCAAGTTTAGAGCAGAAACTAGTTCGTATTGAAGAAGATTTTTTACATAAACAAGTCAGGAATTTCTACCAAGAAATAAAACGAGACCGAACCCAGTACAAAACCACATCAAGATATTATAAAGATGAAGAGGGGAATCTGTTAGGTGGAACAGATGAAAAATTAAGAAGGTGGGCCAGTTATTTTGAGAACATATTATTATGTACGGACGACCAAGATGAAAGAGAACAAACGCAACTACAACATGAAGAAGTAAGGGACACAGATGTAAATGAAGAAGTACCTACCAAGGAAGAAATTATAGAGATCATAAAAAACTTAAAAAACAACAAAGCACCTGGTGAAAATGGTATCATTGCTGAGTTTTTAAAAGAAGGTGGCGAAATGGCACAAGAAGAAATCGCTGAGTTAATACGCGAAGTGTGGATCAAAGAAAAAATACCCAATCAGTGGAAAGAAGCAGTCTTATGTCCAGTGCATAAAAAAGGAGACGTTACAGAATGTAAAAATTACAGGGGAATAGCTCTACAAGATACAGTGTATAAGATTTTGGCCATATCAATTAGAAATAAAATTAAAACAAAAGTTTAAAATTGTCTAGGTGAATATCAAGCAGGTTTCAGAGCAAACAGATCGGTAACTGACCAAATTTTTACAATGAAACAAATTTTAGCTAGCTCATATGAATTCAACCTAACAGTACACATGCTGTTTATTGATTTTAGAATGGCATATGATACTATAAAAAGAAATAAAGTATATGAAGCACTAGAATATTTTGAATATACATCAATGTGTAGCATATGCAGATGATGTTACCTTAATAACAAGGAGACCTGCAGAATTAAGAGAAATCTTTATTAGAATAGAGAGAATAGCCAGAGAATATGGTTTAGAAATAAACGAAGAAAAAACAAAATATATGGTGATGAGGGGAAACGAAAATCATCTAGGAGAGTCCTTTAAGGTACAAAGCCCAAGTAAAGAATATAACTTTGAAGTTGTTAGCCAATTCGACTACTTGGGAGTGACACTAACAAATAGGAACGAAGAGAACCAAGAAATCATAAAAAGAATGGCCAAAGGTAGTAAGAGTGCTGGGAGCCTGACTAAGACACTGAGGTCGAAGATAATATCCAGAACAGCAAAAAAACGAATATATACAACAGTTATCCGACCTACAGTACTCTATGCTAGCGAGACCTGGACACTAAATAAAGATATGGAAGTAAAATTAGATAGATGGGAACGAAAAATTCTTAGAAGGATATACGGAGGTGTAAAAGAGGGGAACATCTGGCGAAGAAGAACGAATGAAGAAATAATGCAAATATATGGACAACCAAAAATAACAAGACTCGCGAAAATTCAAAGATTAAGATGGCTCGGGCATATAGCAAGAATGAAGGAAGGAAGAGTTCCCAATGAATTAATAAACACGGAGGCTGGTACAAAAAGAAAAAGAGGCCGCCCCCGAAGAAAATGGCTGGAGTCGGCAAAAGAAGATCTGAAGTCGCTGTGGGTACAAGATTGGAAAAACTTAGCACAAGATAGAAAGAAATGGAAAAAAAACCGTTGAAGCCTTGGGCCTTTGAGGCCTGTTGAGCTGAACTATATATATATGAAAACTTTGAGATTTCTGAGGGAACCCACATCTCGTAGCCTCATGAGGCTTCTTGGGATTGTATGTCTTCATACTCGAACGTCCTTTGAACGATATAACTTGTTCGACATACGATAAGTGTTCTTCTAAAGGTATTTACAAACACTAAGTATATTACTAAAATGAAGAAACCTTTTGATCGTTTCAAAACGATTGATAGGCATTACGTCTGCAATTTGCGAAATTCTTGTTGTGGGAATCCAATAGTGTCGTGTAGTAGGTTGTCTTTGAGTTTGGGTTTTTGTCTTCGCAAAGAATTAACCCATGTCAGCTCCCTAGGTGCTCTGCAGAGGGCTTCGATCAGCCCATAAAAATATTTAAATTATTTTAACAACAAACAACAACAAATTTAATTAAAATTTTTAAGTATTTAGTATACTGATATAAATTTATTTATTAAATAAACTAAACGCTAATATAATAATATATATAATTATATATAATAATATGCTAAAACACAAATGAATAACCAATGAGGTATACATAAAAACAACGTTCATTTGATATGTGTCAACATCGTAAAAAATCGTGAAAGTTTCATGCAACTTCGTAATTATAACGATAGGACTTTTCATCAAAATGGCCATTTTTTTCGAACAGATTTTTTGTAAACAAACATGTTAGGTTAGTAATATAAGTAACAATAAAGTGCATGTTATATGACAAGTCTTTATTTCTTTATAAACAATGTTATTTCTTTATTAAAAAATATTTATTTAATAAATATTTTCTTTATAAACCAGTATATGACGTATAATAACGAAAAACATGGCGACTGATGAAAAGCTCTATAAACAACAACAAAGAATCTTGTTTGTGACACATCATCGAGCAAAAAGACAAACCAGGGGATTTTATCGTTATGAAAAGGAGACCAAAATTCATAAAAGTGACATCCGAAAATGCAAAGGCGCCAAATTTAAATTTTCCGACACTTAACAGTAGCTATAAAATATTTTTCAGAATGTGTCTTAGACGAGAAAGTTTTAATTAAATATTAACGATAATAGTCTAAAATGTGACACAATTGTTAAAAAACTTCAATATAAATAAGATTTCATATGACAGTTGGGACAAACAATAACATAACCCAACTAAATTTGATTTCTTAAACAAGAAAAGAGACTCACTTTCCTTGTTTAATATGGCCTCTCAAAATGGCGTCTTTTTTTTAAACAATATTTTTGCCCCCACTACCTTTACATTCCCTCTTCTGTCTTTTTGCTCGATGCAGTTTATATACCATGGGCTGAATCCATGGACGTATAAACATAGATGGACACAGCAATAAGATACCTTTAACACACAATGTTTTGAAGCTTCGATAGAATGTGATGCTTTCGCAATGAGCATAAGCGTGCTTTAATTATTACTCGCGGGTAATTATTCAGATTTTAAAAATTGGTAGTAGTAATAATGTATAAAAACACGTTCAAAGAATTTAAAAAAACGAGAGTTTTACTATTAACAAATCACGTCTTTATAGAAAAATTAAAATACAATTTTATTGGCTTTAAAATTAATACAATATAATATACACTTCATCTAATTTATATAACGATACACGTCATCGGCGTCATAGCCTGTGACGTCACATGATACCAACACAAAATATTTAGGGTCTAGGTGTGTTCTTTTTTAGAATCACTTTACCGAGTACACTGGCATTACAGCCACTAGACATATTTTATTATATACGCGTAGAAATAATATTTAAAAATTTCTAATAATGTTAAAGAAATACACAATAATATGTTTAATTTAATTTGTATAAATGCATTATAAGGCGTTTTTATTAAGAACATTTGTTCGGAACACACTGTAACTGTAATCGAACGAAGGTAAAATTTTGGCATAAATTGGTAACACTTATTTGACAGTTGCGGTGATGACACTTTTTTTACTTCATTATTTTGAATTTTAAAGTGAATATATCTTGTTTTATATTTTTAACTATTTAATAAAATCTGTTCTTTTTAGAACAAAATTAGTGTGTTTTATTTCAAAAATGTCACGTAAGAATTTAAATAGTCGTTGTAAAGAGATGATAATACTTTTGCAATAATTATGTAATCTATTTGATTTAAAATGAAGTCAGGATTTTTTTATACTTTGGCAACTATGTCAACTTCGATCTCTGAGCTAGATAATGACGTAAGTCGTTATCTAAATTAGATGAAGTATAGTTGAATTCAAGTTAATTTTTAATAGGTAGGTAACAAAATAATGCTACAATAAAAAATCTTTGTGTTTTCTCCTAAATTTGCTAGCAAAGTAGTTCGATCGTCAATATTATTTGGAAACCTACATAGAAAAATAAATGAGTTTTATTCATTTCACTAATTTATTTGCATCCATGAGAAATATTAAATTAAAAAGGTACTAAATAGATCTTTTTTAATCAGATGATGTCTACTTACAATTTAAAAATGTCTACTAATTTCATGAACTTTTATCTTATTTAATACATTAATGAACATGAATATACCCAATGGTACGCCTATTAAAATGTAAACAAATACGCTTCCTCATTTCCTCATCTTAAATAATGTAAATTTTATGTACTTACAAATGAAATGAGAGATCGGGATGTAAATATTTCGTTTATTTTATTTCACTTTTCACAAATATCACTCAAAATACAGCCAAAATATCGAAAAACAACTTTTACTAAAAAGTAAACAAACATGGAACAGCATTTGAAGTTTGACGTAGATCCATAAGACAGAGAAATGTAAACAACCGTTGCCATTTATAAATAGTTTTCAGTGCTTCTACATATAAAATAATTGATTGATATCTAAATTATACGTTATTATTAAATGATAATGCACAGTATGTGCACACTTTATATTTTGATTACAATTAAATCTAACCAATAAATTATTATTTTGGTTTTGATAGCACCTGTAGAGTATAAAATACGGAGTAATATTTTCAGCGACTCGCGAATAAGAAATTTTAAAACAAAACGTGACAACAGCTATTCAAATAATTTTGACTTCACAATTTTATGTAAATAACTGAGTCCATCTGTGTTTATACGTCCATGGCTGAATCTATATATTATACGCCATTGTACTATTATTTATATTGGCTTATAATTTTTGAGTTTACATCTAATTTTCTGTTATTTAGACTTTTTCCTCTCACGATGCTGCTTGTTGTTTTTTTTTTTTTGTGGCATAACTGCCATTTTTTGACTTTTCGTTGGAGCGACATAATTGCCACGTCTTATTACAAGCACACTGTTTCCAAGCAGTTATAACGCATATTATGTGTAAAAAATTTAATTCTCTCTACCGCTTTCTTTGTCGATACCAAATAAAATTTAGAAGCAATTGTGTAGTACGCTTGATTTTCTAAGATTTGGTTTCACTATTAAGTTAATCGATAGAATAGTTCCATTTCGTATAAAAATAAAAAAAATATGCCATTTTTAGATACATTATAATGATTTTTTTCTTTCTAGACATTGTCCGTCATCGGTGGACTGTTGATGATCGTTTACTTGGGACCCGGGGGTGTTTCTATGGACGAGCACAAAAAGCGGTGGTAGAACTATGTGATTCCAAGTAGTGAACATCTTGTGACAACAGGTTTATAAATCCAGAAAAACTGTCGACTCTTTTTTATACCACATATACGCGTTCCTTTTTTCTCTAAACATTAAAATATTGCAAAAGAAAAACCAACTGAAATTCAAGAGATCACTGTTGTGTTGTGTACCAACAACTGCAAATGCATGGTTAGTAAATGCTATACAAGTATGGCTAGCCAATATTTATAATTTGTTAATTTTTTATAATACTTCTTTTTCAATTCATTTTTTTAACCACTTTATTGGTCTAATCTGTGCTAATTTTTTCCATATATTTACTGGTAACTTATTTACTATGATATCAATAGTAGAGGTTATTAATTTCTGCCTAACAGAAAATATATAACTACAACAATCAAGTAATAATTATAAATATTAATGATGTAATATTACATAATAATTACTTGATGCAGTATTCCAATTTTTAAAAGGTGCATTCGTGGATTTCAGATTTCCCTTGAAGTTTAGCACAAATAGTATACCAAAGGAACATGCATAATTATGTGTAATTGCATTGTGCCCTTTAAAGCCAGAAAGTAAAATTCTTTTACAATACCACCACAATGAGCCATACTTTTTTTAAGACTTTCTCCTCCATTTGGATTTATCGAGCCATCGCTATTCTGTGTAGATGTAGAGAAAGTTCTTAAAACGCTTGCCAATCACCAGTATTATTTTATTTGATGTGTAATTTTTCTACTGTTTTTTTTTTATTTTAAATAAAGGGTTGCTTCGAATAATGTTTAAATAGTTCAAAATAATAAAAGATATAATTAATCAGGAGGATAAAGAAAGAAAACAAATAATACTTTATAGTATTCGTATACATTATGACCAGTAAAGAAGAATATCTTCGTTTTGCAGTCTGGTGGTTCTGCACAATTTTATCATTTTAAAAATGTATAGACACTTGTTTGGAAAAAGTTCTTATTTTGGGCATTATGTGTAATTAACAGGCAAAGCAAATAAATGTCTGTTAATTCGAATAAAATAAATATCTAGTATTAAAATTAAACATTGTGTTCAGGGATCTTTTGACTTTAGTTGGTTTTTTAAGTACACGAGACTTAGCGGTCAGATCGATGTAAAAATCAGTGTTATACACTTTTTTACTTTTAAGCAAAAAATAATTAATTTATACAAGATTTATTTTATACAAAAAAGATATGTATATACTCTATTGAGGAATTTTTGTGAATTTATTTTGACTTGGATTCAATCGGAACACCTCGTTCCAAAGTTTGGTTCGGAAAAATGTCAGTTTTGCATGTGTATAGTCTACTACATATATTTTTATAATAAACTGTTTTGTTGAAGATTGTATTATTAATCACAAACACACACAAACATGTTTTATCCCTTTGATTAAGATTGTATATTTCAGGTTTGTCGCTTTTTATTTTAAGCTATAGAATGTCGACAATAATAAAAGAAATTATTTTTTAACAGAATCAAAAAATTGTTTATTCTCAAATATCATTATCTTGGTTAGAAAAACTTTTAACTTTTGACTTTGAATATTGTAGATAAGGGGGTCGTTAGTCCTTGTAGACCTCCCCACACTTTTGTGTATACCCGCAACCTATGCTTGTGGCTTTCGGATAGACTTTAGCGCCTGCTATCGAGTCTCTTTTGGATCGGGATCTTTCTTTCTGAAAGGTTTCTTAAACATTTTCTTTGTTGAGTCGCTCATGTTTGCTTTCGGCGCTTGCTGGGCATAGTGGTTTTCATGACTACTTCTCGGTAGTTCCTTTTCATTCGGAAATATAGCCTATATAGACCAGAGCAATTAGCAAATAAAAAGCACTTTTCGTGACACTCTTTGATACAGGTATCTAACAACTGCTTTTGATAAATTTGTTAATAACAATATATAATAAATAAAATATGCAAAAGATTAAATGTTATTTTTGTCTTATAATCAATGTAAAATCGCCCTTTAATTTTAAATACTAAAGATAAAATCGGTAAATTATATGAAAAGTGAACAATTTTACTAAGAAAGCTTAAAAATCCTTTAAAATTAGTGTTTGTAAAGTTATTTTTGTTAGTTTGTTGTTAAGTTATTGCAAAAATAGCTTTAAAAATCGATTTTTTGACAATTATTAATAACTTTTCTAAAAATACACAAAAACTTTAAATTTGCGGGATAATAGGGACAAATTCCACATGTATTGAGCTATTAGGTCGATATAAATTGTGAAAGCACCAAATTAAAAAGAAAGGCTTACTTTTTTAAATTAAATTTAATGATTAAAAAATTGATGCTAAATATTGTGAAGTAGGTTTACAAAAGTACTGTGATTTTAACCTTATAAACATTGAAAATAACTCAGATGCATCAACATAAATTTTTTTTTTTGTTTTTTCGGAATGTCGGCATTTTTACACAAATTTGGAAAGAATTCAATGTTCTACGACCCTTAGACCCGAGTTAGCATTTTTTTTATTTCTCGATTTTGATATTTTAAAAACTGAATTCTTGTTCCGAGGCATAATCCTGTTTCTACGAGCTGTATGGTTTTTATGTCTATCAGTAAGGTGCTAACCTGGCTGTAGATGAGAATACTGAGAAGAATTACAGGAAATACGCGGAGAGATCGACAGAGAAGTGAAGTCATAAAAGAATGGAATAACCACACAAGCAGAATGGAGGAGACCCGTGTCGTCAAAATAGCAAGAGATGTCACCAAGCGGCAGAAGAAGTATCGGACGACCGCGCAAAAGATGGAATGACAACCTTCCATAGAGGTATTAAGGCTGTTTTAGCAGTTGAAGAACACTGCGATTTGAAATGGGCTCATCACTTACTTTTCTATACTGCTTACCTTGCTTATCTTTACTCAGTGGCGCCGGCCGACGAGTAGTTTAATGACAACAAATGCATTATTCTCCATTCTAATTAGTTTTAACATAAACTAACTGACCGTACGTTCATGAGATTTGACGTCACGAAGGCGATAACGATGAGTCTAAGCGACAATGATGAGTAACACGTTTCACTTTTAGATTTTAGTATTTTTTAGCAATTTTCTTCCAAAGTTGGAACACGCTTTTCTCGATTATTACTGGACACAGAAAGGTGAAAAAAATCAATGATGACAGAAAAAAAACTCTTTCAAGTGATAGGCGTAAAAAGTTTGGTTATAATAGAACGTTAAACAGTATAATCCAATTTTTCAAAAGAAGTTTAAAAAAAAATAAAAAAAGTAAAACCATCATTTTAAAGGCAACATAATTTCGAATAACGTGTCCAAATTTCGAGATATTTTGTCGGTAAATAACAGAGAAAACACTGTCCCTAGGTTTTGTGGTGCACCAATAAAACAGTCTTAATCCACCAACGAACAAGCAGAATTGCTTATAAAGAGGAGGAAGAAGAAGAAAACCTGAATTCATGAATTCAAAATAAAAGTCACAACGTCTCTGGTTCTAATTGATGCTTTTTTTAATTTGGGGTACCTCGTTGCAGAAATTATAAAACGTCAACTAGTTAATTTGTGAATAATTGTTTATTGAACCGAGTAATTTGTTTAAACAATTCAAAATAAATATTTATTTTGTAAAATTTTACTTTTTTCTTATTATTAGTACTAGAAAAGGTTATGAAAAGAGAGGTAACTTAAATATTTTTATATTATTGTTATAAACAATATCTTTTAAAAATTAATTTTATAAAAAAAATTATTTTTTATTTGAAACTCAAATCTATACGTGTTAATTTTTCTTGAATAATGCTTATAATGTTGACAATGACTTTTCTTGACTGAAAAATATTACAAGTATATTTGAAACAAATTAATTGTTATAAACTTGGTGTAATTATAAATAAAAAATAGTAAAATTAAGTATGTAAATTGTTAACACATATAGATTTGATTTTCAAATAATTTTTTTTTAATTTATTTGTAAAACATTATTTATCATAATATATAAATATTTAAGTTGCCTATTATTTCATAACCTTTTCAACTAATAATAATTTATAATTTATAAAATAAAAAGAGAAAAGTAAAATTTTGCAAAATAAATATTTATTTTAAATTGCTTAAACAGATTACTCGGGTAAATAAACAATTCACAAATTAACTAAATGCATTTTTATGATCTATACCACAGAATAATAAAACAATCAGAATGCCCACTCTGTTTGGCGAGATAAGTACGCGCAGACGGAATCAGCTTTGTTTTAAACGAAACCAGTGCTGTTCAGTGAAATTTTATCCAGGAATAGAAAAATTAACCCGGTTTAAGTTATTACGGCAACCATAGACACAATATGCACTATTTTATTCGTACTTTTAGTTGAAGAATATATTAAATTATTTCAAATTTACTAAATTATTAACCTCTTAAAATTTAAATTATGGTTATGTCGTGGCTGACACACTTAAAAGGCGGCATCTTAGAGTGGGCGTTCTGATTGTTATTTATTCTGTGTCTATGCCACGAGGTACCCCAAATTTAAAAAAATCAATGTTCGTTGATTAAAACGAGAAATATTACGACTTTTAGAAACTTGAATTTATGAATTCAGTTTTTGAAATCGTAAAATCTTTCGCTTTTAAACCCTTTATCTTTGACGCTTAATGAATGGCTTATTTTTAAATGAATTGTTTATTATTTATAAACAAAGCTTCCGTAAATTTAAAAAAGGGCTAACTCGGGTTTTAAAGGTCGTAGGGCATTAAGTTTTTTTTTGAATTCTTGTAAAAATGCCAATGTAGCTAATACAAAGAAATTTATTTCCTACATGTTATTGCCTCTGAGTTTCTTTTAATTGTTTATAAGCTAAATCGCAGTACTTTTGCAAATCTATTTAACATAAACTTTTTAATCGTTATATGATTTAATTTGATAGAGTAAGCCTGTTTCTTCATTCTGGTGCTTTCAGTTTTTATGTAGACCCAATAGTTTACGCATAATAATGTTGTAGATAAAAGCTTTTTAGGATAATCAATTTTAATTTTGCAATAACTGTTAAGTGAAAAAAAATGCCTTTATAAAAGATATAATAATAAAAACCCTATCGGGCTACATCACAGAACGATTTCTGAATAACTATTCCATCATCAGTGCTATCTGCATGTACATTTTTGGAGCCACAAAATGGGTAAAAATCCTTTAAATGTTGTTTGATTAACTTTGAATTACATCTTTGATATTTAAAAACTGTGATGTTTAAGTTACAAAAGGAATTTACATGGCAACGTAGGACTCTTGCTAGACGTTATACGAAGTGTCTGTGAGGACTTGTTGATAGCAATTGAGTTAATAGATTTTTTGGAAATGTATTGGGTGGTTTTCCCTTTACCTTTCCCATGATTTTCTAGTAGGGTTCTCTCCTTTAGGAAAGCTGCTCCAATTAGACTTTCCTGCGTCCTCTTCCGTTAGCTACATAGCTTACACGAATAGTGTACCATGTATTGCCCTTAAACCACTTTTGTGGAAGTAGGATTTTTTTATACACTAGACAATCTGTGGACTTTTCCCATCGGTTTATTGTGATTAGGGCATTGGCAAATAACTAAATTCAACAACCTGCCCTAATATCGATTTTTTTCGGTGGCTCTATTGGATATATATCGCGTGTGGTTAGCGAATTTTTAAAGAGTAATAATTAGGCATCCTACAAAATCATTCGATTAGACAAGACAAAATGTACATACTGATGAAAAAAAAAATCTTTCAAATGTATTTCTTTGCATGACAGGAAATTTTTTTGGGTATATTGAAATTTTTATTAAAATGTTCACTTTTTCTAATGTCTTCTTCTAATACTAGTTTGAATTTAAAATATTTTGTAATACACAACACCTGATAAGGAACATGTTTGCTGGCTTCAACATACCCTTTTTTTAAATTAGACCAAATTTAAATCAGGACTTGCTGTTTCTGTTTCCCAGTTTCAGCATCATTTTACGCAGCTTTTGTCTTGTGCCCCCAAATCAGCTTAATAATAATAAACGAATAGAAAATTTTAGTTGTACTACTTTTGACAGCATTACAATTATTACTTACAGTGTTTTGTGAACACTTGTGACATAGTTAAAACAAATCCTAAAAAAATTGTTGACGTTCAATCACTAATATTGGTTTATTAAATTCCCTTCATATTATTGGAAATAACGGTTATTTCCAATAAATAACTACCATACAATATGTGAATGGTTTTCTTTACGTTAACGTGATTTTCAAATTGTATTCAGTCAGTTCACTAATTCTATTCAGTTTTTTGCTACAATTTCTTTCTGCTATTTTGTTAAACGGTCAAGTTACAAGTAGAATGAAATACAATCTACAACAAATTATTAAGAACTCTGATGTTAAATAAATATTTGTATATAAAAGATTATTAAAGCCTTTAGGAATTTTCTAATTGTAGTTATAGTTGTAATACTCGTAGTACTTAAATTTTTACGTGTATTTAAATGTCTATTAATACATTTTTAATACAACTGCGGTCAATACATGAGTATCACAATACATTGCACAATAATCGATGTTGTGCAATAATACGAATATATTTTGCAATATTATCAACAATAAGTTACACAGTAATTGATGTGCAATAATTATAAGTCTCTAAAAAAATTCATTACATCTACATTTAAGCTACTACAGAAAATGACTATATGTCGGCGTCATGGTAAAAGTTATAGGCCACACAAATGTCTGCAATATGAACGATTGTAAAAAAGCTGTCTATTGTAATATTTTTCGTCATAAGGTCGTGGTGTGAATTTATTCTAAGGCACAATATATTGCATTTGTAGAATAATAAATAAATAATAAACACGGATGGAACAGAAGAACCAGAAACTCAAGGAAGAATAGTAAAGGGAAACAAAGCTTACTTTTCACTCGCCCATGTGTTCCGCTCCAAAAACACACAAAAAATCAGGGTCTACAAAACTATTATCAGATCAAGTATGTTATGGATGCGAGACATGGGTGATGACAGAAGACACAAAACGAAAGCTGGAAGTCTTGAAAGAAAGGTTCTAAGATATGTGGGCCTAATAACGAAAGCGGAGTATGGAGATCCAGGTACAACCATGAATACCAACTATTCAAAGAGGCACCGATCTCAGAATTCGTTAGACTTCAGAGACTTCGATGGCCTGGTCATGTAGTGAGAATGGAGACTGGCAGGGGACGCGCTAAATTTGCTAGACGTGCCGAGAGAGAAAGAGAGAGAGAGAGAATAACAAATTATATTATGGGTTTAGATAATAAACATAAATACTTAGGGTATGACATCCAAACTGCTAGGGACGTTCGCTACTTGGACTGATTTTCAGAGACAGAGTTAGAAACAAATAAATAAGAAGACGGACATGTGTCATAGAGCTCACAGCATAGCTGAAGGGTAACAGGGTGAGCAATGTGGTTATAATGAATGACGGGCAGTAGACTCAAAAAATTACAGTGTGGAAACCACGAGCTGACAGAAGAAGCAGAGGTAGACCACCTACACGATGGACCGACGGTGTCAAAAGAATCGCTGGGAATTAGTTTCAGGACGCTCAAGAACGACAGAACTGGAAGAAATTAGGTGAGACCTATGTTCAACTTTGGACGTAGAAGGCTCGATGATGATGAAGATATGATAAACTGAATAATTAATCGAATGGAAAATATATTGAAGTGTTCAATGTGCTTCGCACGTGTGCTAATGTAGTCGGTATTTAAGGCTACGTTGAGTGACCCCGAACTGAGTAAACTGATTTGGACCAAAAAGGTACGAAAACAAAAAAAGACACTAAAGAAATGGGTCAAACATTAGTTTATTGGTAGGGAGATGTAAACTCACGAAAAATCTTAGTACATTTTCACACCTTTGTTACTCGAGGTATTTACTTGATTGTTCGTGACGCTATTGCTCACTCATTTTTAAAGTGATTAGTATAATATTTGCTTTGCACATAACATGTAGTCAGAATTGAACGTTTTATCTTATATCACGACGTGTTCACATCGATGTAGGATTCTTATTGTCTCTTTTTAGACTGCTAACCTTTTCAATCTCTTTATTTCGAGAAACTATATTCTTTGTATAACTACTTTATTTCAGTATTTGTTTTATATTATAGTACTTCTAAAGAATCATATTGTCGATTTTTCTCTATCTTCTGCAAAGAACATTTTGAATATCAAATTTTATCATAGACCTATAATTTTTATTTTTCCATTACCTCTCCTATAATAAAACATTCATATTGCGCCCATAGCTCAGCGACCAAGATACCGTCCTTCTAAACCAGAGCGCTCGGGTTCGTTTCTCGGCTCCAACAACGGCATTTTAATTCCTAAAAATGATAAGGAGCCATCCCCGTTCTTCGGAGAGCACGTAAAGCCGTCGTTGCCCCTGGGCTAGCTACCTGAAACAGAGTTAAATATGCAATTGGCGCCGGAATACTCCAAAAGAATCTTCCCGGCAAAAATACCATCTCTTTTATACGTACCGTCTACGGGAGAGACATTGACAACTATCATGGCTATTCTGATCTTAGATCCAAAAAAGATGCATAGATTGACTATCTAAACAATATACAGAGAAGCAACAAAATAACGTTGGAACCACCATACAACGTTGGAAATTGTCATAAACAAAAAAGTTCACATAAGCAAGTAGGAAGTACAAAAAACACTTAAAAAATTAGAGAACAGAAAAGCTGCAGATAAAGATGGGATACCAAATGAAGTTTGGAAAATGGTGGAGCGGTCATGACGGATCAACTGACAACATTAATTAACAGTATTATAAGACACAATAAAATACCAAAAGAATGGAAGACAAGCGAGATAATCCTATTATTAAAAAAAAAGGCGATAAAAAACTACAGAGGTATCAACTTGCTAAATACTACCCTGAAACGTTTTTAGTACCCATTAAAATTTTGCAAGAACGAATAAATCATCTCATTAGATTACAGAGAAAGCATTAGAATACAATAGATCCGCATTCCTATATTTGATCGACTTATACATCCCTTTTATATTATAGAGATCTCGCTGAATATTATAAAAACAATTAAAAACATTTATCAAAACAACAAGAAATAAAATAATAAGATGAAAGTTAGAATAGATGGACAACTTATGGAACCTATAGATACAGGCAATGGAATAAGATGGGGAATTGACTAAGCCCTATGCCATTTTATATAATCATGGATAAAGTGAAGAAAGAAAGAAGATACAGAACGGGGTACAATGAAATTAAAATTCTCTGTTACGCAGACGATGCAATACCAAAATCAAGATAGCCTTCAAAGACTAGTTCTCAGATTGAATACAAGAGCAAAAGAAAACATGACGATTTAAACTCAGAAAACTGTAAAAATAGTAATCAATAGTAATAGTAAAGAACCAATCAGATATAAACTGGAAGGCGATGTAGTTAGAATTGAATAAGAAATTAAATACCCAGGGATTACATACACTGTCCAACTGTTGACAGGGGCGTTGAAAAAGAAGTAAGAGGTCAAGTACACAGCTTATAGATTAGCCGGATACCTTAATAACACTATATAGCGAAATTACATATTAACTAAGGCCAGTATAAGACCAGCAATAACATAGGCGTCAGAAACAAGACCCGACACAGCCGAAACACAGAGGATGCTTTAAACAGCAGAAATCAGAACACTTAGAAGAAGTGCAGAAAACATGCTAAGATTCTAGGTAAGAGGTGACTAGATCGAAACAAAATGTAATGTGCAGGGTATAAACAAGTGGACACTACCCACAAAAAGAATAGAACAATCACATCAGTAGAATAGCGGACACAATAGTTATTAAAACAGCAAGGGACAAAGCACCAAATGGTGGAAGTATTGGCCGACCGCGCAGAGTTGGAGTGACTCTCCAACTCTGAAAATTGCTTATATAAAAGAAGAAGAAAATGCGGCTGTCCTGAAAAGTTGGAAAGATGAACATCTATACCATTCTCGCAAGTTGCGCGGGAAAAGTTATTCTTCTCTTCCCCTGGATTTTTCCGTGCATAACTAATTCAAGCACTTAATATCTTTCGCCACGCAGAGTATGTCCAAGGTACTGCAGCTTTTTATTTTGATGGTTTCTATTATTTCCGTACTCTTATGCTTTCTTCTCATAACTTCACTGTTTGTTACATGATCAATCCATGATGTTTTCAGGATTCTTCTGTATACCCACATTTCAAATGCTTCCAGTTTCCTAACTGTCGATACGTTTAGGGTTCACACCCCCATTCCATATAGTAGTGTTAAGAAAATATAACACCTTGCCAACGTAGTTCTTAAATCCAGCTTCAGATCTCTTGTATAAAGCACTTTGTACAAAAATGCCATACGATATTATTATAATCAAAAATGCACTTGTTTTACATAAATCCAAACTGATTTTCGGATATTTCTGTTTCTTCGCGTATTCATCCATCCATTACTCTCAAGAGATCTTCTGGAAATTGGAATCGTATTCCATTAAACCGAAACTATAGCTTCAACACGTTGATGATACTTTTATCGCTGGCTTTGCGGTTAGAACGCCTTTTCTCGATCATCTGAATAGAATTAGAAATCTATGGTGTTGGTCATAGGAAATAATCTACCCGTCTCGAAGTGTTGGTCACTCTTAGACCGGGTGGTTGATTTGGTCATGCGGTATATAGAAAACGGACCCACATAAATCTTTATTTACATGCTTCATCACACACCATCCACTCCAAAAAGTTCTGTATTATCTCACCCTTCAGACAACCTTAAATATGAACTTTCCCATCTTCAAAAGACCATTATTTCGAACGGTTATAAGTCCACAACCCAAAAGATCAACATTTAAATCTCCCTATTCTTCCTATATACCTCCCTTCCTCGGTCACAGACACAAGATCCTTTGCCAAGAGAGTATCAATACCACTTTTTGGTATTACACAGGAACTCCCATCATCCGAATGATCGGCTATACAAATTCCTTTACCTGGTAGTTTCAACGAATTCACGTTTCACCTCTGCATAAATTGATGATTTGATTTATAATGTACGTTATAGTGTATGTGTCCTCCGGTGTTAACCTTCGCTTCTGGAATGTTCAGTATTGAATATATGTACAACCTTTTGTTTTTTTAGACAGTTCTTTTCGACATGTAAATCTAAATGTTTGCTGTAAAACTTACATATCACAGATCAACACTCTTTGTACTGTGTTATTGAATAGACCAAATATTGCAGCAAATTCTTTCAAGAGTTGAAAATATTGCCAATATTGTGTAAGTTGTGTCTCTGTGCACAAAAAATTTAAGTGCTGCGTGTTATTTAAGATGTATGTATATATTTTTAGCAGTACTTATATACTGACTTTTATAAATAAAATCAAAAGCTTTATTGCTATAGACATGCAAGATTACTATAACTAAATGTATTTATTTACATATGTTAGACTGTTAGATAAAAAGTATTCATAATCCTTTTGCAATCAAAATTATACTAGATTTTATGAGATCTACTATATTTCCAAAGCCTTGTTTTGAAACATTCACTGGATAACTGGATCTATGAACAAAAGGCGCACAACGTGCACAAAAGGTGGTTAGTAACAATGCAAGACGATTCTAAAGCACATTTGAAAGGATTCTCCTTAGTTTACCTATTCCTTACGAGATGTTTGCGATCATATATATGAATATGTTTGTCTGTCACAGTGTCATAAGTTCTGTGATAGTTATAAGACTCGTCCGTTGTAGATTTCAAAGGGGTTGTTCAGTCGCGTGGGTCTTCCACCTGAAACTCCCTTTGTATATACCCTAAACCTATAACTTCTAGATCTAGACTTCTAAGAATGTCTATTATTCGTTGCGTAGATACGTTTATTACTTGATGAAGTTCTAAAATTACCTGTTCCAGGTATTTGTGGTGTTAGAGAACAATTACCCTGCAATTTCAGACAATATTTATTCCTCTGCCTTATCGCAGAATATGTATTTTGCTCTGTCCATATTGACCATTTTACACAGATGATATCTTCTGTTCACAGAAGAGTGAACAAGAGTTGCAATTACATTTTTGTTTTCGTTTGGCTTGAAATATTTTCCTAATAGGCTGCACTAATTTCCTTTTCTGATTTTCACACTTCTTCTACTATAAAACTTTTGTTATACCACATACTTCTGGTTCGATAAAAATAGTATGTTCCTTGTGCTCCTTGTTTGGCAATTATATCAGCAATATCGTTACTATCGAGTCTTTTATGATCTGGAACCCATAACAAATTTATTGTTAGACTTCCCAATTGCTGAGTTCCCAAACTGCTAGGGACTCACAAGCTGCTTTAAAGAGTCTTTAGTCTTGACTGTTAGAGGACATCAATAGTTTGACTGGACAAAAATCTAGTGTTAAGAACATTATTTCCTCATCACAGTATTTCGTGTTATTTTAGCTCACCAGTATAAATGGGGATTCCTCATGTGATCTAAACGATTTCGCTTGGTGTTAACTAACACAAGTCTCTTACGGCATTTATTGGGAGTTCGAAATCTACTTTTGGAGACCCGTCTATACTCTTTCGAATAAATATATTACTTACCAATGACAACTTTTTGCTATTCCCCATTTATTCTCAAACTCTTTTTCGGTTATAAACTGTAGGTTTTATTTTGGAATCATAATTGTGTGATCAAGGAGTTTATTTTTTACTAGATTAACAACGTCCTTTCACAATCGACGTAAGATCTCTTCGTTCCTTGTTCTATCTATTCATGGCACTCTTAGTAAGTCACGATACGTTCATAGTTTAAATACCTCCAGTTTATTGAGTATCGTTGCTCATTGCCTACATAATCTAGACTTTCATTCCGTACTCAAGCATACTTAACTAGTGTAAAAGTATAACAGAAAAGGAAATAGTACATGTCAGACAGAACAAAGAGATCTTATCATCATCATGATGTTACAGCACTTAAAGGGCCTCGATCTTCTTAAGCTTTCTGCTCGGTCCCTAGCTTGCATTTTCCAGTTGGCAACAGGATCCTGTATCTTGGTAATAAAAGAAGTTGCTATAACGAAAACGCCAACATTGATAAGGTTACAATATATCGAAGATTATCATTTTCATTGGTTCTACGGCCCTATTTAAGCCTTGAGATTCCTCAGCTTATTTCTTCATTTGGTCCTATTCATTGAAGATTGGTGCCAGTTTGCCACATCGATTTTCCTGGCATCCTTCTTTATACCATCCGTCCATCTTAACATTGGTCTGTCTGGTCCACTCAAGTTTCGCCAATAATTTTCCCTTGAGTTTAGTCTTGCGGGGTACCTTTCATTTACTCTGGCCAGATTTCGTGCGCTATGTAGGTGTCTAATTTTTTAGCAGAAGTTACATATATCGACGAAGCCAAATTCTATTATTGTTTATTGGGCCTAATATTTTTCTCTCGAATATTAATAGTCCGTTTTTATCTGTATTAGAAAACACTTATGTCTCTTAGATCCATACATTAGTGTAGTGGGAGTATTAAGATTCTGTATACCATTATCACATATCGAAGATCCTTAATTTATAATTTAAGAATAATATATCACATATCTAGACATTGATAGATAAAAAAAATCAGGGTTTGATGTCAATATTGAGAGTAAATGGAAATAAAATGGCAAAGTCGTTTACTTTGGAAGTATAGTATATTTATATAATTTATCTACCGCGAATAATAATATCAGTTTATTTTCTATTTGAGAATGATTTCATGGACTAAAAATCGGAACTTGAATTTAATCTACAATTGTATTTAAAATTACTGTAGTTTTTATTATCGAAAATGAGCAGATACATTGTTTTGTAGGGGCTTTTGATGTTTAATTTAAAGTTTCTGAACAGTTTATTAGATTGAGCCCTATATTTGGAGTCAATAGTCAAATAAAATGTGATATAGGTTTCATATTTTGTTACTAACTTTAAAAAGATTACTTTTCTGTACTTTGCTTTTAAGTGTGCTGGATAACAAGCGTAACCCAACTTCATTCGGCTGATAATAATTATGCTTTTGGTTTTTCCTCAATTTAGTTTCTAGTCTTGTGTATCATATTGGATTTGTAAAACAGTACTCTTACCACAAGTAGGACCAATGCGTCATATGTTTTTTATATTTTTATTTGTTCTTCGATTTTTAATTGGTAATGTATTTCTTCGCCCATTTGTATGCTTTCTTTCGCCAGTTTTTTCTGTAAGTTCATTGTTTGTTTTCCCTTTGTGTGCATTTAAACAAAAAAAATTATTCTTTTATTTTTAATTTTTTAGAATTGTTTCAATGCTTTGGTTTAAATTGTGTAGATGAATATTTATGTACTTTAAATTTTTTTATGTATTTGGATTTGGGTACTACAAAGGCGCAACCTGCGACGTCCATGTTTTTCGATCAATCGGTATAAATTGTGGGATAGTTTCGGTGTTACTTTAAAATTTTGTGTATAACTGCATTAGAGCATTATTCTAAATCGATTTGTTCTTTTGTTGGTTTTAGGGTCACGTTATCCTTCGCAAATAAGAGAAGAATTTCTTTGCATTAGCAAAGTGTCAGTTAAATCATATCCGTTCGTCAAAAGATCATTCAGAAAAATGATCTTTCAGATATAATGTAGGTTCGATGGTTTCTGCTCTTAAAGCTTCAACAGGTGTACAACATACATATTGTGGTTTATTTCCAAAAACATATAGTAGTTTCGTCCTCATAAAACAAAGCATCTCGATCTTGCTTTTTTGGTAGAATTTTCTTAATGCGATCGATGCGATGTATCGAAGAATTGACATCGATGAATAGCAATATTTAAAACGTTTCATACCGATCTTGAAGTAATGCTATATTAGAATGAAATTTTAAAAAGAGTAGAATATCTTTGGAAACCTTCTAGATGCATCATATTAAAAACCTTGTGACAAGATACTGAACGTGACATCAATCAATATGCTTATTAGTCATATATATTTGTTACTTTAGCGGTTTAAAATTCTTAGTCCTCATGGAACCTTTAGGAAAGTATTTTACGATAGTCCACATATAGGACAAATACATGTGAAAAAAGTATACTCAAATTTTGTTTGCAAAAGAAATTTGACATATATTTAAATGTTTGTTTTAGTTTTTTATACGTTTACGCTCAAATGCATATGCGATTCTTCCATGTATTTTCGTTATATTTTAGATTTTTATGCTATAGAGTGGGTTGTTAATAGGAATTGTAATAAATTACATATTTTTACAATTATTATGTTTAGTTTTTTTAACATTATGGTGTAGTTTCCATATACGTAAAACCACGATAAATGCATTATTACGAGTTGTTTAGACGTGTCTTGTAGACGTTTTCACACTGCGACTTTAAGACCTTTTCACACTGCGACCTGAAGACTTTTTGTGTACACAATACATATATTTTTGCTCTGTTTATGCTTGCTTACTGGACTTTTTTTGGCATTTCCTGAGCTTCATAGCTGTTGGCCTGACTACTTTGAAGTAATTCCCCTACAACTTCGGAAGTATGGCCTATAATGGCCAGTTCCTTAATTTTCGGATGACTGAAGCTGTGTTTTTTTGTTGTTCTTATGCAGATAGAAATCTAATAAAGAGAATGCAAAATAGTGAATATTACAAATTATTTGTACAATAAACAGTTAGTTTAAAATTTCTCTTCTGATGAAGCCGATGTCCAGTAAAACATATAAATAGCAAAAAATTGTTATTTTGTGTGGATATTGACATAGAGTAGTGATTTGATAACACTTCATTAGATTTTCCTTCTATGATCAAATGTTATAAATTCATGCTAACTAGTTGGAATATAATTACCTAACTTGGAGATCAGTCAATCACAATAAAGATTATCCTCTTCTTCCTAAAATATCGTCAACTAGTGGTTGACGATCTCTTAATAAAGCTTAAAAGAAAATATCTTCATACTCAAGGCTATTCAGATGATCTAGTAATAGTTGTTCTAGGTAAGCATGACAGTATTTTTTGGTTGAAAGGTTAAGTTCCGCGATGTTATCCTTAAAAGAAAAATTAAGTGAAATACACAGCTGCGAAGTATAAACACTAATGATTCATTTGAGGGGTCCAGTGGATAATCCAATCAAGTCCATTTTTTTTTAGTCAAACGAGTTCTTGTACAGTTTAAAATCCTTAATTTTCCAGTGCATAAAGCAGCTATGTACTGTATTAATATTGCAAATTCCCAACATAAACAAGTTATCGAGGCTTGACACGCACGTGTTCCGACGATATTCGCCTTCTCATTCGCTAAGAGACTTAAATGTAATTTATCGTCTTGAGCGAGAATAATTGTCATTTTAGTTTCAAATTGCCCGGTCAGATTATACTCAAATTGTAGCGTGTTATTGTTAAATTATTTACAGCGCGTGTTATTTTTATAGTATGTAGTAAACTTTTCGTATTCAAACACAAAGTAGGAAAATAATAGAACAGAATTCCTCATGAATGGTGATCAAACATCCTAATACCTCTCTTCAAAAAGAGAGACAAATCGGACCTGGAACATTATAAAGGAATTCATTTATTAAACGCAATACTAAAATTAACAACCAAAGTAATAACAAATAAATTGAATGGAATTATAACACTAGCAGAAGAACAACAAGTATAATGAGGCAATTGCAGGAGAAAACATCAGAATACAACAAACCGTCATATCTATGTTTCGTGGACCTTAAGAAGACATTTGGCCGGGTTAAGTTAAAGCACGTTATCCACTTATTGTACGCAAGAGAAATACCTCTAGGAATAATAAAAACAATCAAAAATATCTACCAAAACAACACAATAAAAGTAGAAGAAGAACTAACTGACCCTATTGAAGCTGGCAATGAGATAAGACAGGGAGATTCCCCGAGTCCTCTATTGTTCAACCTGATTATGGATAAAATAATAAAAAAAGGTAAGAACTAAAAAAGGATACCAAATGGGAGAAAAACAACTTAAAATAATCTGCTATGCCGACGACGCAATACTACCCTCTCAAAGTGAAGATAATTTGCAACGTTATGCTGCACCAATTTAATATAAACGCCAGAAAATTTAATATGTTAATTCCCCTAAAAAAGTCAAAATGCATGGTTCTACCAGTAAATTTACTAATATGTAAATTGGAGCTGGAAGGTCAGATAATAGAACAAGTGATGGAGTTTAAATATCTATTAGGCAGCACATTATCTAGCTACGAAAAGCTCGAAACAGAAGTGGAAGATCAAGTGAATAGAGCAAACAGATCAAGTGAATGGAGAAATAAAAATATCGGGAAAGAAATGAGCGGCAGAGTGTACAACAGTTATTAGACTAATAATGACATACGCGGCAGAAACACGACCTGATACAGAGAGTGCAAGAAGGATATGTTAGAAACAGCAGAGATGAAAACACTTAGAAACATTGATGGAGAAATAAAAACATCTGAAAAGAAATGAAAGGCAGAATTTACAAAAACTCATAGGATTAAGGCTGTTTTATCGGCGCACCAAAATTTTTTCTCTGTTATTTACCGACGAAATGTCTCGAAATTTGGACATGTTATACAAAATTATGTTGCCTTTAAACTGATGGTTTTACTTTTTTTATTTTTTTGAATTTTCTGTTGAAAAATTGGATTATACTGTTTAACGTTCTATTATAACCAAACTTTTCACGCCCATCAGTTGAAAAAGTTTTTTTTTCTGTAATCGTTGATTCTTTTTTCACCTTTCTGTGTCCAGTAATAATCGAGAAAAGCGTATTCAAACTTTGAAGAAAATTGCTAAAAAATACTGAAATCCAATATTGAAACGTGTTCCTCATCATTGTCGCTGAGCTTGATCGTTATCGCATTAGTGACGTCAAATCTCATGAGCGTACGGTATGGTCTTATTTTTATTTCTCTATGGGTACGGTCAGTTAGTTCGCTTGAATTAGAATCCATTTTAGTTCTTTCATTCTTGTATTTTCTTTATCAACTTGCTTAGTTTTTACAGTTTACAGTATTCTTATTTATTTTGAAAACATTGAAAGTATTTAGTTTACGTGTATGTTAAGTAATATATTATTAGTTTAGTGGTATAAGTTAAAAGTTCTTTAGTTTACGCGTATTTTTAAGTATTACATTAAGTTAGTGATATAAGTTATAAGAGACAAGATAAAAAATGAGTGTCCCAGTATGCTATGTCAAGGAAAAGGAGAGCAATTGCACTGCTTTAGTATTTATTATTTATATTACAACCGTTTTTAAAAGCTTTTATTTAACACTTATATATATATATATATATATATATATATATATATAATATATAATATATATATTTCATGCAACTTTTCTAATATGGAGATTATCAAAGAAAAAATGGACGGATTGATAAGTACATTGACTTTTAAATGTCAAATGTGGAATATTGAAAAGAAGATAGCAACATAGGATTCTGGTAACAATTCACTGAACTTGAATGGTTCTGGTTATTCAGACATACAGCAGCAGCACGCTGCATTAAATATACCTGTGATTTCCTACAGGCAGTATGCAAAACATACGGAAACAGTTCCAGATATCATCGGCCAAACACTTTGTGATTCCTTAGAAGAGGCTGGACGGGAGGAATTAGCTTTAGCTAAAGAAATTGGTGAAGTAGATTCCGACGGAAATGGGTTAATAACCGTTATAGCTGATGGTGCTTGGTCAAAAAGATCGTATAAAGTAAACTACGATGCTTCTTCAGGTGTAGTACCTGACGTTGTAAAATTTATTAAATTAGTACGCCTTTGATGGATAGGACATGTAATTAGGCGAGATGAAGATGAAACGATCAGAAAAATTTTCGACCGAAGAGGACCAGTGGGAAGACGATCCAGAGGAAGACCAAAACTTAGGTATCAAGATAACATAGAGGATGATCTAAAATCCATCGGAGTTAAAGCATGGAGAAAGTTGCCAGAGGCAGGGGCGAATGGAAGATTGTTCTGAAGAAGCCTTTGGCTCATGACGAGCTGTAATGCCACTGATATGATGAAATAACTATCCACGATTTGTGTTTTATTCATCAATTGGATACTTTTCTTATGTAACTGCAACCTATAAATATATTAAAATAATGTATATTCCATTCAGAGAACATTTTCCTCGCAGTGCGTCGCCTCGAAATACTTGCCAGATAAATACATTTACTATTATGATGGTTTCGCAGGTACCAATTTTTTATAGATAAATAAAAATATTTTTTGTTTAATTTTTGCTACGCTAATATCAGTTTTCTCTAACAAATATTAACAAAATATTAATTATATATTAATATTAATATAACAAAATTTAAATTTATTATAAATAAACACCATGGTGTTTTTTGCAGTCACGTTTCACAAATTTTTATTTAATACTATGTTTAGCTAAGACATATAAATTAAAAATGTGATTAATTCTTTTTAAAACATTCTCTACGATAATTAATCTAAAAAAAGTATTCCGACAAAACTAATTTGAATGGAGAATAATGCATTTATTTTAAACAACCCGTGGGCCGGCGCCACTGAATAAACATCCAAACTATTAGGAAGTCACGTAGGGTCTAACATAGCAGTGTAGAAAAGTAAGTGATACGCCCACTTCAAATCGCAGTATGCTATAACTGCGAAAACAGCCTTAATAATGACATCCGCGGCAGAAACTCGATCTGACACAGAGAGGACAAAAATGATGTTAGAAACAGTAGAGATGGGAACAGAAAAATTGATAGTAAAACACTACAGGACAGAGCTAGAAGTACAGATATAAGACGTAGATGCAAGGTAGAGAACATCAAGAACTATGTAATAAATAAAAAAGTAGAATGGAACAATCATATAAGCCGATTGACAAATAATAGAGTAGTAAAGACGGTAAGAGACGGTTCCCCAATAGGAAGACAATATGAATATCTAGGTATCACGTAATCTAATTAGGGAAAGCTCGAAACTGAAGTGGAAGATCAAGTGAATAGAGCAAACAGAGCCGTTGGTTTCCTGAATGAAACAATATGGAGAAATAAAAATCTCGGGAAAGAAATGAACGACAGAATGTACAACAGTTATTAGACTAATAATGACATACGCGGCACAAAGACGACCTGATACAGAGAGGGCAAGAAAGATGTTAGAAACAGATGAAAACACTTAGAAACATTGATGGAAGACACTTATGGACAGAACTAGAAATACAGATATACGACGTAGATGTAAGGTGGAGAACATCAAGAACTTCGCAAGAAATAGAAGAGTAGAATGGAACGACCATAAAAGCTAAAAAACAACAAATAGAGTAGTAAAGACGGCAAGAGACGGTTCCACAATAAGAAACAGTTCAGTAGGAAGACCACGATAACGATGGAACGACAACTTACTGGAGGTACATTAAAAAACAGACACATGTTTACATAAAAAGAAGAAGAAGATGAAGAAAAAGCAATTATTTATACATCAAAAGTAAAAAACGCTTGTGGTAATTAGTTGGATAAAGGTAAGAGAAACAAATATTTTAAATTATTGATGTTTCGAAAAGTTTTATTTTCTTTTCTGGACTCGAAAAAGTATACTCAATGCAGTTTGATAACTTTACCGATATTTTTGATAACGTTGGTTTATTACAATACATATTATTTTCCTTTATGCTATTTTGACCTTCTCTTAATCAATTACCTTAAGTTATTGAGGATAAATAGAACAAGAAACATGTCAAGCACTGATACAGCAGACGAACTTTTTGAGATTGATGTAACGCTCACTCCACCTAAAAAAGACTATTAAAGTGACATTTTGATGTCAAAAGAAGGAAATGATCATAACTGTATTTAATACGTAAATTCAGGAGAACCCTGCAAAGTTGAAAAGTGCGCTTTCTATTAGAGTAGATTAAACAGGTACTGGTATTGTTTCTCCATTATTTTAGAATGCGCGTTTTCAATTTATTTAATAAATATTGTTACTCTATATCCATTGTAGGCGTATGTAGCAGTAATGTACTAAATGAGGTTCAAGAATATAACAATACGGGAACATTGTCGACACCAAAACCCAATCAGCATCTTAAAAATATTAACTCGCTTGATAAATTTAGTAAGAAGAATAATCCACGAATTCTTTTTTCGAAATGAAATACCAACAATAGATAAAGTTCTGGGGGTTAGTATTGAAGATCCTATTTTGCCTAATTTCAAGAGAATACTTTTTAAAATTATTGAAAAAAATAAATTTCACATTTCAATGGTTTTGTGGAGACGGGCATTTCTGATCAAAATAAAGTTCTATAGAAATGAAAACCGCAAAATATATTACTTACACGAGACTTAGCTAAACGCTGGTCACACCATATCCAATGTATGAGAACAATTTGGTAACATCTTTTTAGATGGACTTTCTACGGGGTTAAAAAATCCTGCAGGTAAATGTTATACGTGCTTGGCTAATGGCTTCAAGATGGACGCTATAGCGACATCTGATAATAAATCACGAAAGTAGAAATCCGAATATTTCCATTGACGAAACCAAAATCCAGATTTTTGCTTTAATCTGTGCCTTCTAAGAATTGCAAGGCAAAACAGACGATCCTAAAAGATGTAAAGAAAAAATATAGGTTTTAAAGACTTAATGTTAAAAGTGCAATTGTTCATTGTTAAGCAACATAAGTCACAATATAACCAATACTTTATTGATGAGATCGCAAAAAGCGGAAACAAAATAGTTTTAAGGCTGCCTCCAAACCATTGTGAGCTCAGTCTGATTGTACTCATCTAGGTAGCAGCGAAAAACAATACTTTTAAATTTGCAGACATGAAAAATACTTTTTATGATGCAATAAAATAATATCACTTTAACTACATGGCATATATGTGTGCAACACATTGAACAAAAAGTCGAATCCAAAATGTGGAAGTTAGACAACACAATAAAGACACATATCGAACTAATAATAAACTTTGATAATATAAACGGCAAATATCGAGCACAGTATTAATTTAATCTTGCCCAAGTACTTTCGATCCCTAGATCATCTTCAGGGGCATCTGAAATAAGCCAAAAACGTTTGTTTAACTAAAGAAATTAATTAACTTGGAGATAAAAACTCGAAGTTTGTAGTTGATAAAAGTTTTTATGTGATTAACGTTTATAGACTTACTTAGGTAATCACATAAAAACTTTTATCAACCACAAACTTCGAGTTTTTATCTCGAAGTTAATTAATTTCTTTAGTTAAAAAAAAAAAACGTAACTCCGCCTTCGGTAAGTGCTGGGTGAATTGAGTAGCTCAGTAAATGCCGATGCCGGTCCCAAGCCCGGATAAAGGAGGAGGGTTGAGGCGATGGGCTAGCAACTCGTCCCTTGTCAAAAGAAATTAATGCTAAAAATTTCGACCAAAAGCCTCGGAATACAAAGGATGGATCAACACAAAGACGACTAATGAAACGTAAAAGGAAAATGATATTGGCTACATGGAATGTACAAGGACTGAGAACCAAACAAGCAGAAGTATTCAAAGAATTAGCGGAAAGAAAAATAGATATATGTGTTCTCACAGAAACCAAGAAAAAGGGAAAAGGAAATGAAGAGATAGGAGAATATATACATATCTACAGCGGAGTGAGTAAAGATAACAGAGCTAAGAGGGGAGTCTCTATTGCCATTCGAAAAAATCTTAAAAACAACATTAAATCGTGGACTGAAGTAAATGAACAACTACTAATACTGGAAATGAAAAAGAATGGGCACAATATCGTAATTGTCGGAGTATATGCCCCAAACGAAGATGCAAATCCAGAAAGTAAAGACGATTTCTACGACAATATGAATGAAATACTCTCTGAAGTTAAAGAAAACTGTGAAATCTTTATACTAGGAGATTTAAACGGCAGAGTAGGGACAGAAGAAAATAGCAGAGTCGTAGGAAGATATGGAGAACAAATAACCAATGACAACGGAATGCGTCTTAGAGATATTTGTGAAATAATGTCTCTCAAAATTATGAATGGATTTTTTCAACATAGAGACATCCACAAATTTACATGGATACAACCTACTAGGAATCTGCGCTCGATAATCGACTTTGTAATCCAACGTCAAACTTCCCAGCTGAAAACAACTGACGTAAGGGTATACCGTGGATCAGAATGTGGATCCGACCATCATTTACTTATGGCCAATGTGATAGTTAACTATCGCAAAAACAATAACACTCAGGTACAGAATATAGAAAAGGGACAAAAAGTAACATCTCCTAAATATAACCTAGAAAGCTTAAAAGAAGATTCAACAAAATTTCTTTACAAATTACGACTGGCCACAAAATTATACCAACAACTTAAAAAGTACATTCATGAAGCTGCAAGTGAAGCTTTGGGGTATAAAGACAAACATGAAACAAAAAATCAAGAATGGTGGTCGGAGAATATGCAAACGTTAGTAAACAAGAAGAAAACTGCTTATCAGAAATGGATGTCAACGAGAAAGGAGGAAGATCACAAGGTATATACGAAATTAAATCTAGATGTAAAAAGAGAAGTAGTGAAAAGTAAAAATGAGATGTGGGATCGAAGATGTGCAGAGGTGGATAGGTATATGGGTGGAACAAGAGTTGGGCAAGCGTGGAAGGTGATAAAGTCTCTCCGGAGGGAAGGAAAGGAAAAATCTAACTTAAAATTAATAGATCTGAAACAGTGGAAACAGCATTATGAGGTCTTATTGACAGAGGATAGACGTAAATTCCAAGATATCGAAATGGAAGAAATATCTGAACATACACAAATAATTGAGATAACAACCGGAGAGTTAAGCGATGCCCTCAAAAGATCGAAAAACGGTAAAGCAGCAGGACCTGGAGACATCCCAATTGAGTTGGTAAAGTATGGACCAAAAATATTACACGAGATGATGGTTAAACTATTTAATAAATTCTTAAAAGGACAAAATATCCCTGATGATTGGAATGTTGGATACATCAGCTCAATATACAAAAAAGGGGATAAACGCAATTGCTCTAATTATAGAGGAATAACTGTTACTAGCTCAGTTGGGAGGTTGTACGGTCGAATAATAAAAAAACGAATTGAATCAGAATATGAAGACATAGAGGAACAAAATGGATTTCGGGCAGGAAGATCGTGCATTGATAATATATTCGTTCTGCAGCAGGTAATCGAAAAACGGAAGGCAAGGAATCTATCTACCCACCTATTGTTTGTAGATTTAGAGAAGGCATATGATACGGTACCTTTGAAAAAACTATTTTATACATTGACGAAAGTAGGTCTCAGTAGAGAGTATGTGGATGCTATCGCAAATATATACAAAAATGCAAGAAGTGTCGTTAAAGAAGGAAACTTTATATCTGAATCATTTCCAATAACCAAGGGGCTTAAACAAGGATGTTGTCTGTCTCCGACCCTGTTTAAAATATATATTCAATCATCGCTAGAGCAGTGGAGAAAACAAGTATCCGGAATGGGAATAGACATAGGCGGTGGTGAATGTCTAACAGCTTTATTTTTCGCAGATGATCAGGTAGTCGTAGCGAATGACGAGGAAGACATGGACTACATGTTTAGAAAACTAAAGAAAGAATATGAAAAATGGGGCCTCAATATGAATATGGCAAAGACAGAGTATCTTAAAACAGGAGATGGTGAAGAAGATCCAGAGTTAGAAATTAGAAACACAAAAACATGCAATGAATATAAATATCTCGGATCTATAATATCTAAAGAAGGCACTACCAAAAGAGACATCGAAAACAGAACACAGCAGGGAAAAAAAGTGGTAAACATTCTAAACTCTCTACTTTGGTCTAAAGATATTAGACAAGAAACGAAATTGACAATCTATCGAACCTTGGTAGAGCCTATTATGACTTATGGGGCAGAGGTTTGGCAGATAACGCAGAAGGATAGAAAAAGAATAGAAGTAGTAGAAATGGATTTTCTAAGGAGAGCGTGTGGTATATCCAAAAAAGATCACATCAGGAATGAAGATATTAGAAGGAGGACAAATACTGTATATTCCAGTGTAGATAGAATTGAAACGAGACAACTAGTGTGGTATGGTCACGTGAAACGAATGAATGAAGATAGATGGCCAAAGAAAGCTTTAAATTACATACCACAACAAAGAAGAAGAAGGGGAAGGCCTTCAGTTGACTGGGAAGAAAATGTACGGCACATAATGAGAGATAGAGCCATCAGAGAAGACGAATGGATGGACAGAAAACGATGGCGGTCGAAATGCGAGAAACGGCAGAGGCTCTAGGAACCTCGCTTATATATATATATATATATATATATATATATATATATATATATATATATATATATTATATATATATATATATATATATATATATATATATATAATATATATATATATATAAACGTTTTTGGCTTATTTCAGATGCCCCTGAAGATGATCTAGGGATCGAAAGTACTTGGGCAAGATTAAATTAATACTGTGCTCGATATTTGCCTTTTATATTATCAAAGTTCATTTATTCGAGCATTCAACCTTATTTCAACAATAATAAATCAAGACGAAGAAAGCTGCACATGTAGCTCCTTAGACTCTGAATAATTTAAATGGTATGTTTTTATATTTTTAAAAACTTGGTTATGTATATCTTAGTTAATAAATGTTTTATTGTAGCACATTTTTCTTCAATGGAACATTAAACTTTACTCAAGTTATACTTGAAGAAATTCGTGGTTTCAAGTTTAAAATATTTTTAAAAATTATAATATGATACATCTCAGTTTGACCTTGTTTGGTTTTCACGTGCAATTGTTGACAGTTGGGAATATGTAATATGAATGAACAGTAGAGATTATTATAGGTCACCTATATTTAAATACTTTGCATAAGCCTGCCAGGTTCTGGACTTGACTTCTTTATGCACAGTGCAGTTTGTAAAAGATTGTTTTGATGTAATGGTCTTATTACACATATATTTCAGTGTTTTGTTAGCGATTTTTGGTTGGTTTTTAAAAAGTTAAAAATTATGTCATCTGATAATGAAAGTGTTAGTGAACATTATCCCTTTGAAAGCAAGCACGCAGATAGCGACGAAGATTATATGCTGCAAAATAAACAAGCTAATTTTAAAATGCAACTTGCAAAATGGATTATCTCAGATGGTGATGATTCTTCTGATTCTTAAGGTTCTAGTCTTAACAAAGCATCCGATAATGTTAATAAAAAACAGTTGGATGCAGAAAAAATACTACATATTACAAAACCACAAACTTTTTATACGGAAATCAAAAATAAGTCAGCTTTGGCTAAAAATGACCTCAGCGTAGGTCGCTGAGATGACATTCTGATATCCAATTTTCAACAAAATATGCCACTTCCTATATCTACAGTGGGGAAGTATTTTACTAAATCCAATGAATAAAAAGTGATTTTAGGCTAACACTGACTCAGTATCTAAAATCCGGTGACCCGACTGGACATCGGAGTTGGGACAATGCAATCCATGAAGATGTCAAGATTATGGCTGTAGAATAAAATTTCAAACTCACTAAACGTCGAAAGTCATAAACGAGTTAACACAAAACAAAATATGTAAAACCACAATATTCAATTCTGCCAAAATAGTTATTACATCTGATCACCGAACAACAACAATGTTGTTCGGTGATCTGATAGCCACACTACACTAAAGACTCTGAAGTATAGGACTTGTGATTTCGTAACTGATGAAGCAACCGATGAAGCACAATAAAGTAACTTTGCTAGAATATAAAGAAATTTCTGCAAATTATGCAACTTACAATATGCAGATAACACTGTGATCTTGTCGAAAACTTGAGTATGAATAGTGCTGAAATGGGAATTACTATAAACGCTAAAAAACGAAGTAAATGCTAATTACAAAAAGACCACAAAATATACATCACCTATTGACAATTAATGGTAACGTGACAGAACAAGTAGAAAAATATCAGTACTTGGGAACTTTGATCAATGAAACCAATGATCATACTGTAGAAATAAACAGGCGAATAGAGATTGCCAGATCAGCATTTATACAAATTAAATCACTCCTAATGCTCCACATAATAATATTATTATGTGGAGCTGAGACTTGGAAATTAAAAAAATGCTATTTAAAAAGAATCAAGGCTTTCGAACTCTAGTTATACCACAGAGTATTAACAATATCATAGACTGATATAATTACAAATAAAGAAGTACTGGAGAGGGTTGGTAAAGAAACTAATCACCACTATACAAACCAGAAAACTGGAATACCTAGGCCACGTGATGAGGAGATCAAAATATGAAATTTTGAGACTCATAATACAGGGAAAGATTCAAGGAAGATCTGTTGGCCAAAGGCAGAACTCATGGTTAAAGAATCTACTTCATTGGTATCAATGCAGATCAATTGATTTGTTTAGAGCAGCAAGTTCTAAAATAAAAATAGCCATTATGAATGCCAACCTCCGTAGGGAGACGGCACTCTAAGAAGAAGAAGTACATATTTTGAAAATAAATACCCATTTTAAAATTAACAAAATTTATTTACTTTTTATAAATGTTTCAATCTTATCAGCTACAGCATGATACAATTTACTAATATCACCAGTATTTTGTGTTATTGCTATAGGAGTCCCCTCATCAGTGCTTGTAGATATTCCAGGATCCAATGGAAAACTGGCCAAGACATTACATTTGAGATCATTTGCAAGTTTTGAAGTTCCTTCTCCAAAAATATTGATATGATTTGAGCAGGAAGTACATTTCACATACTTCATATTTTCTACTATTCCTATTATGGGCACATTTAATTTTCTAAACAAACCAGCTCCTCTTTTGGTCACTTCTAGAGCTGCTGATTGAGGGGTTGTTACCAAAACTACACCTAAAAGGTAGAATATTACAAACACTCAAAAATTATCAATCAAAACATCACATGTGTTTTACCTGAGATAGGTAGATTCTGAACAAGGCTCAACAATGTATCTCCTGTTCCTGGGGGTGTATCCACTACCAAATAATCTAATTCTCCCCAATACACTTGTCTTATTAGTTTTTCCAGTGCCTGCATCACCATTAAACCTCTCCAAATAACTGGAGCATCTTTTTCTACAAGAAAACCCATTGACATACTAAAAAAAATTATTATAGTTCCTAAGCATAGATATTACCATTTTACTCCATAATTTATTAAAGGTTCCATCAAATTATCTTTTGTTAAAAGGGGCTGGTCATCTAGGTTCATCATTAGGGGCACTGATGGGCCAAATACATCTGCATCTAGAAGACCAATTCCTTTATTTGGATTTAAATGCTTTAGTGCTGCAGCTAAATTTACTAAAACCAATAAAAAGCTATATAAATTTTGGTAAATTTTTGATTTGATGTAAAACCAACACATACCTGAAGTAGTGCTTTTTCCTACTCCTCCCTTCCCAGATGATATGAGAATGATATTCTTAACTCCCGGAATAGGTTTCTGTTTTGGTAAGCCCCTGGACATAATCTGTTCCCTTTTCTGCTTTAGATCTACATTTTTCTCTGATGATAGTAATGCAATTTGCTAAAAAAGCCTAAGTTATAATAAAAATAAATGTACAATACAACCAATTACCTGTAATTGTATTACGGGCTTATGATAGAATAGTTTTTGAAATCCAATTTTTAATATCATGATTTCGATTTAAAAGAAAGTGAGGTTAGGTCTTACATATTTTGAAAGAATAAAATGTATGTTTGGTCGCCTAAGTCCAGGCAAGTCCTTTGTATAATTATTTTTTACAAAAACAATTATATCTTTTCATAAATTGGTATTAAGAATTTATGTTACGTAAGAAGGTATTGTTGGACAGTTCTTTTTGATATTTTTGACCAATTCTTTCTTATCGTTGTTTTTGTTCAGTTTGTAAATTTTTGAAACCTTCGCTAGATTTTCTCAAAATAACAAGTGGTAGCTCTTAAAAAAGAAGACATTTTCAACTGTCAAACTAGCAATTTTTAGGTTTTGTTCTGTTGTAAATTGTGTTGATTTTAATAAATTTTAGGAAAAGTAATAAAATATGATTGAAATAACGTGTAATGATCGTTTAGGTAAAAAAGTCCGAGTCAAATGTAATCCGGACGACACAGTTGGAGATCTGAAAAAACTTATTGCTGCTCAAACTGGAACAAGATGGGATAAAATAGTTTTGAAGAAATGGTACACTACATTTAAAGACCACATTCAACTACAAGACTGTATCCTTTTAATAAATAGTTTTAATAGTATATATGTATATGTTTTAATAGTTTATATAGTATATAGTTGTGTTTTAATAGTTTATATAGTATATTAGAGTTAAGTAAATAGGTTATTGAATAGAATAGAAAAACATTAAACAGTTTCTGTTATGGAGGTCGGTTCAACCGTTAGGAATAATAATAGTGAATAAAAATTGGCATGGATGGCAAAAATTGAGAAAAGTGGTACAAACTACCATGAACACAAGTCGTGAACAAACTTGAAGCATTGGAAATGTGGGTTCATAGACGAATGCTGAAGATACCTTGGACAGCAAGAAAAACGAATGAAGAAGTACTAAGGAGCGTCAACAAAGACAGAGAACTGCTAAAGACTGTTAAACATCGAAAAATGTCTTATCTGGGACATATAGTAAGGGGAAGTCGATATAAAATTTTACAACTGTTCCTTAAAGGCAAAATAGAGGGCCGTAGAGGTGTTGGAAGAAAACAAGTTTCTTTGTTAAAAAACATTCGTGAATGGACTTGCAATGGACTGAATGGTACCAAATGCAGGACAATTATTCCATATTGCAGAAGATCGAGAAGCCGTCACAATCGCCAATGTCAGATAGTTCTGATATGGCACACGAAGAAGAAAAAGGTATTCATGAATAAAGTAAATCCACAAGATAAAGTTGAATGGAAAATCAGAGCAAGTTGGTTAGAAGATGTACCTATAAATAAGAGAAGAATCTAATGAAAAATGAAAATCTGTGGGAGGACATGCCAAACTACACTCAAAAGGGTTTTAATATTCTTTTGATTAAAATAGAAGATATTTATCCTAAAATTTAATTAATAAATTCACTTCAGAAAATTGTTGAATGTCTTTATGTTATTTTCCTTAATATAATTCTAGATGAAATCCATGATGGAATGAACATTGAACTCTACTATCAATAGTTAAATATGAATACATTTAAGTTAGTTAATAATTTATAATTATTTTTTATGATTTTTGAATAAATGTACATATTATATACTTAATTTTATTTCAAATACACAGGTGTAACAAAAAGGTAGGTCATAAATTAAATCACTCCCTAATCCATTAGTTGAAGTAAGCTAGTTACATTATGTGGTAAAAATTCAACTGCCACATGTGGGTCAAAACTAGTTGAGGTTGCAGGAGGATGACTTGGTGCGTTTTTGATGATTAGCATCACTTTCTCAAAAAGAGAATCTGTCACTCAAGCTTTACAATTATACTTCCAAATCACAGGCAATCCAGATTTAGTTCATCTACATTGAATATAGTTTGGTTGGTGTAGCCACATACATTTATAGTAACTTTTAATTTCTGTGCACAACTAAGCCAATTACAGTAACTTTTGAATCAGCTGAACCCACCATTACGAGCTTTAAACCCTTCATCTTAGCAATCTCCCCAGGATCCTCTTTCAATAATTCAAAAATCAGTTAAGCTTGGGAGCACACTGTGTTCTAATCAATAGGACAATTTTTCACATTTTCCTGATTATTACACCATAATTTTAACATTGTTTCCATCTTGGCGATAATAGAGTGACATTTAAGAACAATGGTTGAATTAAAAGATTGTGCTTTCACAGCTCCGAGAATTTTTTCTTTGTCCTTTATTATTGTTCTGACAGTCGATTCTGACAAATCAAAGTTGTTTTAAATAAAAATCTTTAATTATGTTAAATTTAAATTGACGAAATTCGAAAATAGCTTAAGTCGAGAGAGAGAGAGAGAGATAAATTTATTGTTTTTAAAATGAGTTTATATTTATAAAACACAACATGGTATAGTACAAACAATGCAGAAGATATATTAAAATACTAATAATTATAAAATCTCCATAATTAAAAAAAAATATATATCAATTCTCGAGGTATTACTGTGTATTTTAAAACTGTCAGATATTTTATATTGAAAATGGGCATGTGGCTTTGTTATGGTAGGAAAACCTTTTAAAAAAACTAACAATGAAATTTGTGCACCCACAATAATTTTATGGGGGTTTTGTTTCCTAAACCCCCCTCTCCATATAAACGCAATGTTTTCAAATTTTTTTGCCTCTTGTGCTTTTGTAATAAACCAGTTTTTTTTAGATGTGGCTTATTTTTTAATATTTTTCAAAATTTATGAGTAAGTACCTAACAAAATATAAATTTTAAATACATCATTCATTTATTAACCATTTACAAATAATATGCGCTGAATTTTACAAATGTTCAAAATGACCTCCATTTACTTGAATACACATTCGGCACCATTTTAAAGAGGAAAATCGAATGTTTTGCAAAATCATAGGCTTCTGACGAAATCGATTTGTAACTTCCATGATCATAGTTCTTAGTTGTTGTTTCGTTCATAATTGCTATGGAATATATGTCCATCAGATCCCCTTTTAATTCAACATATAGGATACTGACCGAAAAGATATTCTCTGTAAAAACCACATATTTTTCCTAACTGCGAAATTTAAGTGGTCTAAATACTCTACTCTGTTACAAGTATTGTAAAAAGTGCAAGCAATTTTCACCATTTAAATTGGTTTTAAGAAATTCTGGTCCTATTAGGTTATTATCACCAATTCCTGCCCAAACATTGACTTTAAACATTCTTTGGTGACGAAAGACTTTTTTGCGTGGGGTTTTTCTTCGGCCCAGATGTGCGTGTTATGATGGTTCGTAATGTCATTTCTGTGATTTTTTCTATGAGTGTTTTCCGTTAAAAAGTAATTGCAAAATCCCATTCTTTTAGATAATCTTCATCCAGTACTTCTTGAACGGGTGTTAAGTAATAAGGATGAAACAGCTGTTCCTTGAATGTTCTCCAAACCATCATGTGATAAACATCTGATTGAGCACTACTCTTGTACTGCTTCCAGGGATTTCTTCAATTGATTCTAAAACCCCCTCATCGTTTATATCTACTTTTGGTCGACCATTATTACCAACAAATTGAGGTCGAAATGTGACTGTCTCTCGTAAACGACGATCAATGGATAGAAATAATCGTCTGCCTGGTGTATTTCAATTAGGATATTTTTTCGCAGAACTATTCCTTTGGTATTCACCTGTAGTTACCAAATTACCAATAATTATCTAAAACTCTACACAATAATTGGAATATTTATTACTATTGTTGATGCTGCTGTTTAATATATAGTAACTCTAGCAACAACAAGTGTTTTACGGCCAAATATAGAATTTTTGAAACATAATAAAAAAAGAAGCCATATCTCGATAAAAACTGGTTTATCGAAAAAGTATTAACAGGCGAAAAGGTTTTAAAACCGTTGTGTTTAACTAATTGGTGCCAATATAATAATTTAATTGGTACGCAAAATTTTGATGGAGTGCACAAATTTCATTGATTTTTTTTAAGATGTTAATGCCATAAGAAAGCCACATCTCAATTTTCAATATGAAATCTCTTACAGTTTTCGATATATTAGAAAGAATCGATTTTCACCTAACTTCAAAGGGCTGTACACTTTCTGTCAGTCCGATTTTATGCATGTGTCCCTTGAGACGGCAGTGTCCTGCTTGTTAGAAGATCTACTACTCAGTAAGCATAAGTACGTACATAAGACAAAAGTATGTACTGATGGGACATCTTCTTCTTCACGTGCCATCTCCTTTAAGAAGGTTGGCAACCATCATGGCAATTCGCACTTTCGACATGCGACGCCGCTGCTCTAAAGAGGTCAGCAGAAGTGCAGTTAAACTGAGCTCTCAAATTATTCAACCAGGAGATGTGTCAGATATTGCAGTTTCCTGACTTTAACTGCATTTAAGACCTCTTTATCTTTACCTCTTTGATAGTACATATGTATGTACAATGTACGTACTTTATCTTTACTAGTTTTTTAAAAAATAAATTCAATTTTTAATTTTATTATTTTTCCTTGAAATTTTTTAAGCGATTCCCGGCTTTCCTTAACCATCGTCCAATTTCTTGCTCCACCGCCTTCTTATCACTACACACTCGACTGAATAAAATAACAGAAAACCACACTTAAGCACCTACACCAAAAATAAGTAAAAAAAATCTAAATGAAACTGTCTTGCAATGAGTTATCACATCAAAACTACTCGACGTGGAAAATTCCTAACCAAATAAATTAGGTTAGGTTAACATCATGTACGTACAGTACCAAAATTATACGTACTCAAAACGTACTGTGCTGTTTGAGTAGAATTCGAAGAACATTCCTATTCATATCTAGTAGATCTGTGGATCTCTTCTTCGAAGTTTCATGTACAAAAGTCTTCAAATATTTAAGGCTCATTTGTTCGTACCAGTGATTCGTTCGTTTTATCCTTTCCATCTCGACTACCAGTGGTAGTCATGCCATATTCGGATCCGGTCGTAGATAGTGCTTTTTAGCAATTCCAAAGTATTTTGTATCTAATTTACTTAAATAAGTTCGTCAACTCTTTCGTTGCCGTGTATTCTCGAATGACCTGGCACCCCTACCAGTGTGACTCTATTAGGGTCCGTAATTCTGCATTCTGTGCCATATTGTCAATAAAATAATAACTTGCCAAAGAAATAACATCAATTTTTATGTTTGGGTAGGTTTCAAAATGCAGGTCCAGTATAACCCTTTATATACCTATCAATATTTCAAGTCGAGTATTCACAATTGCTTTTCAAATAAAAACTCTATTCTCTGTAACAATTTTTGCTTATATCAAGCCATGGAAGCAATTTTAATGGTTTTTATGTATTATAATTTATAGGTTTTGTTAAAATATCAAAATATACCATCAGTTTTTATGAGCATAAAAATTTCATAAACTCTATTTTATATACGTATTATAACTTCTCATTAAATTATATTATTGTATGAATAAAATAGCAAGGGGATTAGAGTGTTTATTTATACATGTTTACGTTTAAAAATTTGATAGGATTCTAAATTATTTTATGATTAATTTCAATGTTAAATGAAAAAGTAACATAATATCATGAAAACGTATATTATTTCATGAGAAATTCTGGTATAGTATAGATATTTTGGTTCGTCTGTAAAAATATTATTCATCAATTCAAATACATAACAAAAACGGTGCCTGTCCGATGATTGAATGGCCTTGCATACGAAGTTGTGAGTAGTTTAGTGAGTATATACTTGGTTCAAGTCACATTGCAGCCAGATATGTTTCAAAGGAATCAGTATAAAATTCCAAATAATGAATGTCTAACTTTGAATTTGTAATCGAGAGTAAATTGAGTCGGTAAAAGGATCAGTATAAGTACAATGGAAAATAGAGTCTTATGGCTTCATAATATTGTTATAATAAATATGACTTATAACCTAAATTGTAAACATATTATTTCTAACAAGTATTTTTTTAGTAGGGTACGCTCCGCTAAAACCTGTCTGGGTTTCATGGTATTCGAGAAGGGCCAAGAAAGGTCACCGGCTGAATTCTGGGGATCTGCAGATAACGGTTATTTAATATATATATATATATATATATATATATATATATATATTATATATATATATATATATATATATATATATATTTATATATATATATATATATATATATATATATATATATATATATATATATAAATTATGATTTTTGAGTTAATTTAATTTATGTCCATTAATCAAACCATGACAATGACATATATAGTGGCAATATAGTTATTTTTAATAAAAAATTTTTTTTAATATATTTATAATGGTTTGTTTTGTAAAGTATAATAATAGTAACAACTGTAATCTCACGACTAGTAAGTAAGACAATTAACAATTTTAACTAGTTAATTTATATTTCTTTTTATAGATGTCTTGAAAAAGAATTAAATAAAATTCGAAAGCTTGACAGTAAGTCAAAGAGTTTTCTTTGTCTTGTGGGCCAAATAAACTGACTGCATCCTCAAAAATCATAATTTATATTTAAAATCAACAGTCAAGAATACCACCACCTTATATATATATATATATATATATATATATATATATATATATATATATATATTATATATATATATTATATATATATATATATATATATATATATATATATATATATATATGTTTGTTTTGAGGTTTCCGCGGAAGCTATATGTGCTGTCACTATTTTTTCCGGGTTTGACTCCGCGTTGTAAAATGCTGGTTTTCTTGAAAACCATTGTTTTGGCGACGTTTCGGCAAGGTCTCACTTGACATTCTCAAGCCTGGTGGATCTACTTCTCGTCGTTACTCGATTAGTACTGGTCTCCACCAGTATAGGTCTCCATAAGGAATAGCCTTTCGATGACATTACTTATTTATATTAGTTTGTGTTCACAGTACAAACCGAATAGACTGAAACAATAGTAATGAATGAATAACCGATTGTCCATGTTACTGGTCTATTTACGATTATACAAGGTATTGATTATTAAGTCAAATTATGTTTATACAAAGGTGCTGAGTATACAAGGCTAAATTGCAGCGTATTGAAAGTAGTATGAAACAAGACACACATGTTAACAATACATACGTGTAGTCTGGTTTCTAGTTGTACTAATTAAAGTGGGTAAACAATTTAAGTAAATTATAATACATATTCTTTCGGATTTTTTATGAGACTTTAATATTTTAATATCTCACCACAAGAGTGTGGTGAGGCCTGCGTTAGTCTACAGTGGTGAAGTGTAGCCTGTAAAGAGAATTCAGGAAAAGGAGATGGAGGTAGCTGATAGTGCTGCTCAGAGCAATAACGGGACAAAAATGAGAATAAAACATTTAGATAGCGACTTGTGCCTACTAAATGTACCTCGAGACAATGAGAATAATCCAACGAACAAAGAAATGTAGGAACTTTCATTAAAGTAAATAACATTTTACAAAATGTAGACTTCCAATAAGCAAGAACATTCTATTTTATGTATTAAAAGATCTAACGAGGAGGGAAGGGTAGCAGCCACCAAAAGTTCTCCGCAAGTTTAGTGAACTTTTGTTTTGGACAAACTTTTCCAGCTATTATATTATATTTCTACGACTAGCATGCCTCACCACTGAACAAAGAAAAAAATTGCGCCTGCATCATACTTGATTCACAGGTCCTGGACGAATACATTATCTGCGAAACACGCATGGTTCATGTGGCGATTAATGTATTTAAAATATAAAAGATTTAAAATTTCCTAAACATGTGTAATACGTTTTTTCGTTATTGATATACAGGATATTAAACATTTAAAATAAAAATTAATTATTCACTATAAATCACTAATAATATCTTCTTTAAGAAAGTAATATTTTACATTAACGAACTTTCGAAAAATTTAACCAGCGGAGCTCTATCATGGTAAGTATAAACAATCCTCCCTTGTTGATTAGACCACTAGGTTTAAAAATGAATCTTTCAAATTGGAGAATTAATAGTTACAGAACAGAACAGGATTATGCTCTTTAGGTTGATCACGGGCAGTGCCTTTTGTTACCAGGTAGAAAAGGTAACGTAGTGCATCTTGGAGTTTCAAGGCTTTCCCGGGAGCTGGAACTTGGCATTCTTAAACTGAAGTTCTCTTCTCGCAATAAGCAATAATAGCAATGAGCAATAATTCCGCTCAGGTTTTTGAAAGAACTTTACAAATAAAAATCCTCTTTCTCTCTCTCTCTCTCTCTCTATATATATATATATATATATATATATATATATATATATATATATATATATATATATATATATATATAGAGAGAGAGAGAGAGAGAAAGAGGATTTTTATTTGTAAACAGTTAGTCTGAAAAGAGATGTAAACTAACTGTTTACAAATAAAAATCCTCTTTCTCTCTCTCTCTCTCTCTCTCTCTCTCTCTATATATATATATATATATATATATATATATATATATATATATATTATATATATATATATATATATATATATATATATATATATATATAGAGAGAGAGAGAGAAAGAGGATTTTCATTTGTAAACAGTTAGTCTGAAAAGAGAACTGTATCGAGTCGTTGAATTAAAACGCGGAAATTAATTATATAAATTAGAACAGTGCAAATAGTGTAAAATAAATGATTGTAAGAATATACAGGGTGTTTCAAAAGGTTAGGTAAAGTACTCTAGTAGTAAAGTCTCTAGGTTAGGTAAAAAACTGAAAAATAATTGGGGTTTGCTTAGTGAAAAATTTTTGTAACGCCATCCGTTTTCAAGATACAGGGAGTTGAAAAAAAAAATTTTACGCATTTTTTACGATTTTGCCGAAACTACTGGCAACATTGTAATGAAATTTTATACGAATATATTTTGGAAGCTGATCCATCCCATGAATTTGTTTTTATATCTTTGTTTTTTACCTACCCTAGAGACGGGGTTACCTTTTTTGAAGCACCCTGTATACAAATTAAATAAGGACTCTAATGAACTAAGTGTTAGAACATTTTATAATAAATAAAATTAATAAATTAGATTAATAAAAATAGTTCATTGGTGTTAGAAGTGGGATTTTAAATAAATTGTGAAAATTACTATCGCTCTTCGAGGAGATGCCTTAGATGTGCTTCAGACCATAGCCGTAGAGGAGACGGATGATTTCGAACAACTTAAGAAGAGGTTAAATAGAGGTTATATATGCGTTATGGCCACGAACATTTGGAGCATGTATATCAGTCGCAGCTTAAAAATCGAAGACAAAAGAGAGATGACGCTTTTCAAGTATATGAGGTAAATATCGCCAGATTAGTACGATATGCTTATCCAACAGCTCCCGAAGACATGATGGAAAAGTTGGCCGTTCAAACGTTTCTTATCCGCCGCCTTCGAATACGAGTCAGCTACTCAGGCCCCTGGCAAGTATAGTAAAGTTAGGACTGTAAAAGAGGAAGGAGATGAAGATAAACTTGTTAATATGATGAAAAGTATTACCTACAAGAATACGAAGACCATAAGAAAACTAGAACGGGTTGGAATTAGGGGCAGCTTCGACCGGGAACTTTTTCAAAGACCCTCTTATACTAATAGCTTCTTTGAAATGTGAAGTAGTGTATATGTAGATGGAGAAATAAATGGTAAAAGGCATACGTTGTTGGTGAATACCGGAGCGACCAGAACCATTATACGCCCGGCAGTTATAAACAGCCGTAAGAAACTGTTACCAACGAGGTTGCGACTTCGGACCGCTACAGGTGAAGCGTTGGTTAAGCATAAAATTGATACTGGTAATGCTAAGCCAATTCGTCAAACAGCTCGACGATTACCACAGGCGAAAAGAGAGGAAGCTGAAACGATTGTTCAGGAAATGAAAAAGGACGGGGTGATAGAACCTTCTACGAGCCCATGGGTCTCTCCGGTTGTCCTGGTTAAGAAGAAAGACGGAACTACGAGGTTCTGTGTGGATTACCGTTTGCTGAACAACTTTACCAAGTAAGATAGCTATCCTCTGGCTCGAATCGACGACACATCGGCTGGAAGTAAAGTGTTTTCTACTTTGAATTTAAAGTCTGGATACTGGCAGGTAGAACTGGACCCAGTAGATAAAGAGAAGACAGCCTTCGCCACAGGATATGGATTGTAGCAATTCAACGCTATGCCATTTGAACTCTGTAATCCTCCTGCGACATTTGAGAGGCTTATGGAAAATGTGTTGAGAGGGTTATCTTAGAAAACATGCCTGGTTTATCTAGATGACATAATCGTCTTGGGTCAATTATCGTCTTGGGATAAAGTCAATTATCTGGGTCATATAGTCAGTAAAGAAGGAGTGACCGTGGATAAGGGAAAAATCGATTCCATTAAGGAATGGCTAGAACCAACTGACAAACATCAAACGCTAAGCCATTAACGCGACTTACAGTGGAAGCAAGAGATTACCGCTGGGATACAGAATACCAAAATGCCTTTGAGACATTGAAAAAGCATTTAATCACAGCACCAATTTTGGGGTATCCACTGCCAGAAGGAGAGTTCATCTTAGATACAGATGCAAATAATGTGGGAATTGGAGGAGTGCTATCTTAGATTCAAGCAGGACAGCTCAACGACTCGATACAGTTCTCTCTTTTCAGACTAACTGTTTACAAATAAAAATCCTCTTTCTCTCTCTCTCTCTCTCTCTCTATATATATATATATATATATATATATATATATATATATATATATATATATATATATATATGTATATATATATATATATATATATATATATATATATATATAGAGAGAGAGAGAGAGAGAGGAGAGAGAGAGAGAGAGAAAGAGGATTTTTATTTGTAAAGTTCTTTCAAAACCTGAGCGGAATTATTGCTCATTGCTATTATTGCTTATTGCGAGAAGAGAACTTCAGTTTAAGAATGCCAAGTTCCAGCTCCCGGGAAAGCCTTGAAACTCCAAGATGCACTACGTTACCTTTTCTACCTGGTAACAAAAGGCACTGCCCGTGATCAACCTAAAGAGCATAATCCTGATCTGTTCTGTAACTATTAATTCTCCAATTTGAAAGATTCATTTTTAAACCTAGTGGTCTAATCAACAAGGGGAGGATTGTTTATACTTACCATGATAGAGCTCCGCTGGTTAAATTTTTCGAAAGTTCGTTAATGTAAAATATTACTTTCTTAAAGAAGATATTATTAGTGATTTATAGTGAATAATTAATTTTTATTTTAAATGTTTAATATCCTGTATATCAATAACGAAAAAACGTATTACACATGTTTAAGACATTTTAAGTCTTTTATATTTTAAATACATTAATCGCCATATGAACCATGCGTGTTTCGCAGATAATGTATTCGTCCAGGACCTGTGAATCAAGTATGATTCAGGCGCAATTTTTTTCTTTGTTCAGCGGTGATGCATGCTAGTCGTAGAAATATAATATAATAGCTGGAAAAGTGTGGCCAAAACAAAAGTTCACTAAACTTGCGGAGAACTTTTGGTGGCTGCTACCCTTCCCTCCTCCTGCTAAAATGTTATTTACTTTAATGAAAGTTTCTACATTTCTTTGTTCGTTGGATTATTCTCATTGTCTCGAGGTACATTTAGTAGGCACAAGTCGCTATCTAAATGTTTTATTCTCATTTTTGTCCCGTTATTGCTCTGAGCAGCACTATCAGTTACCTCCATCTCCTTTTCCCGAATTCTCTTTACAGGCTACACTTCACCACTGTAGACCAACGTAGGCCTCACCACTCTCTCGTGGTGAGATTCATAAAAAATCCAAAAGAATATTTATTATAAATTACTTAAATTGTTTTACGCACTTTAATTAGTACAACTAGAAACCAGACTACACGTATGTATTGTTAACATGTGTGTCTTGTTTCATACTACTTCAATACGCTGCAATTTAGCCTTGTATACTCAGCACCTTCGTATAAACATAATTTGACTTAATAATCAATACCTTGTATAATCGTAAATAGACCAGTAACGGGGACAATCATTTATTCATTCATTACTCGTGTTGTAACATTTTTTTTTATTATTAATATATCAAATTATTTTTAATTCCTTTTACCCCTGTGCGATACGCCGATGATTAGGAATCCCCGTGTTTACGATAGGAAAATATTATTGTAGACGCCAAGCTGAAATGGAATTCCCTAATTAAGAAAGGTTTTTAATCCTTCCGTCTTAATACTCTGTATGAAAAGAACAAATGCTTTCCGGTATGGTAAGGCCCGTATCTTTTGACAAAAATACAATCCTAAGGATTTTAATATTCTCAGGTCCAACTGTTAATACCGATTATTTTACCTCAAACTTTCCAATAGTCGTTAAGGCCTTACCTTCTGAGAAATACATACGACTGTCCGGTTATTTTAAGTGGGGGATATATCTTCTTCTTTTTTCTTGGATAGTTGGTGAAATTTTTAGTGGAACCAATTTACTTCTCGGTGGGCTCTCGTTGAGCACAGATCGATTATCTCGTGAGACTTGTTGGTGGGCCGTTGTTGAGTTAAGGCCAGGCTCGTGTTACGCTTTGCTCACTTTATTTCTTATCGTATCGTCTTTGTGAATTATTTTTTAAGTGTGTGTACACTTCATATTTGAGTTTTCTTTCCTTAGACTATATTAAATTATATATAGTTCTACACTACCTTTAATGGTTATTAAATTCAGTGTTTAGTATCAGAAAAGTATTAAATTCAGTGAATTAAGCTGCCTTCGTCAAGATCTACTGTAAGTAATCTTTATCTACAATTATCTGGGCGAGTAATATGGTATGGTACCATATCACCTGCCATTATCTGGACGTATCATCTATATCTTCACCTGTAGATTGCCGATTTTTGAATGTAATTGAACCATTCAAGAAATTCATATAAATATTACCTATGAACATACAAGTCTCAGTTTTTTATTAAATAATAGTGCGAGATAGTTAATTGACTTAACCAAGTGCGGTTTGGTTTATGTTTTCATTCCTGTAACCTTTTTTTTTGTAAATTTAGAGTTAAGTAATTTTTGCTATCTTTTGTATTTCCTATAATTTTTTTTCATTATCTTTCCTATGATATCTCGAGATACGCCAAACTATATTTGTATATGATTGCCTTATATATCTTGGTAAAGGTATTTTTTTATTACATTATAGCTTAGTTTTATACATATATAACACCATTTCATAGTTGTGTATTTTTATTACCTGGGTTGCATTTAGCAGCATCATAATTTTGTGTTTAATATATTGTTATTGTTTTATGCATGTATTTTATTTGTCGGTTCCTAACAAGTTCCCTGATAAAATAATAGCTCTGAACAATTACTATCTTTAAATATTACTATGCTTTTGAACTGTAGAAGGATCAGGCTGATTAAGTTTCGTAGGTAAGTAAGTGTAATACTTAATATATTTATTATTTGTTTATATATTGCGTTGACCAGATTTATTTGATAATTTACTGTTGGTATCTTTCCTTGGGTTTGATCTCTGAACCTAAATATCTTTTCTTATCTCTTTTCTTTTCTAAGGTTTTCTTAAATTTCTCCTTAACCCCAAAAAATTGAGTGGCGCCCTGTTTCTATCTTCTCTTATCTTTGTTAATTTTACCCATCCATCTTTTTGTTTATTTCTGTATCTTTTCTAATATCTCTTATCCTATCTTTACCTATTTCTTCCGTTGGATCCATTCCCGGTTCCAAAAGCTAGTTTCGAACCCACGACTCGCTCTCCACCAACCATCTGGCTGCCGTCCGCAGTGTCTCCATTGGTTATCTTTCTAGCACTACCCAAAAAAGATTTGCGAGGTTACAGTGTTTCAGTCTATTCGGTTTATACTGTGAACACAAACTAATATAAATAAGTAATGTCATCGATAGGCTATTCCCTTATAATTAAATAAACAATAATTGAGATACATCACAATTCAATATATTCAATTAAGAAGTATCGACAATCCATTTGGTGAATAATATGGTGGCTATACGAAAGATGACAAGACATCAAGGAAATATCTTCTCTTTAATCTTATTTTATAATTTACTCTTGTGTATCTTTCATTTCAGTCCATTTCCGATTTTTCGATCAAAAGTACCTTGCTCATTCGCTTTCAGTTAAACCAAACAGAATGTATCCTGTGGGCAATTTATTGATCTAGTGTTCCATTTTCCGTTATGTAGGAGCCAAGGTATTTAAATTCTCTTACTCGTCCTAGTTTTTCCCCAAGTAATTCGATGTACCCAACTATTCCTGTTTGTTACAACCATATGCTCTGTTTTCGACCTGCTGACCTTAAGTTCTCCTTCTTCAATAGACCTTCTCTAATCCTCCAACTTCTCCAACATTTCTTTGCCCTCTTCCACTAACACGATATCATTTGCAAAGAGCATTGACCAAGATTAAACAGGTAGTGACTCAGTGAAGAACCTTAGTGCAACCAAACCATTTTTCATAGTCCTGAGAGCGTCTTATAATTCCTTCAGTGTGAATTGTGTATATCAAAGTATATTTAGATAGTTATTATTTATTACTATTGTCGATTAATCAGTTCTTCATAGAATTGTGTTGTTTTGTTTTCAATCCATTGTTTAATTTCATATTTATATCTATGTTTTCGATAATTTCTAATTTGTTTTAAATTCTCTGGTAGACAATTGGATAATTTGGGCCCTATGTAACCAACATATCTCTCGGGTATGGATTTATTACATTTAGGTAAAAATGCATTATTCCTTAAATATCTAGTTTGTTGGGCATGATTGTTAAAGTTTATTATTATCTTTTTTGCATGTATATGTAAAAGGGCTTTGTAACAGAATAATTTACGTACAGTTAAAAATTGACTTTCATTATATAAAAGCTCGCTAAAATATCTTAAATTTTTTCCATCAATAATTCTAATTAGCCTCTTCTGAATAATGTTTATAGAAGTCAAGTAATTATTCCGTATTCCACCTCATCCTAAAAGGCCATAAAAAATTGTTTTAAAAATTTGAATCTTGACAGTAGCATTCTTAATTTATCTACTAATAAAGTATTTGCTTAAGTGTTCCATCGTAAATATTTATCAATTATTATACATAGATATATAATCTCATATGTATATGGAATTTCATTTTTAGCATCGACTTTTAATGAATCAAGAATTGGGAGGTTACTTACATACGATGTAAATGGCGTATATTTTGTTTTATCTACATTTAAGGTGAGCTTATTAAACTAAAACCATTTCTGAATTGTAGCAAAGTCTGTTTCAGCCTTTTGTTTTAAATTACCCCACGTATTTGCATCATAGAAAATAGCTGTGTCATATAGCTGCAAAGCTTATTATCTTACCTATAATATTCAGTCTAAATAGATCATTGATGTAGATATTGAAGAGGATAGGTCCTAAGACTGTTCCCTGTGAGACTCAATAGGATATAATTATTTCCTTAATAATTTCTCTATATAAATATGTTGTTGCCTGTTTAGAAGATAACTTTCTAGGATATTATATGCAAGCCCTCTAATACCACATTTTTTAAGTTTAGTTAGCAATATTTTATGCGAAACAGTGTCAAATGTCTTTAATAAATCTACAAATATACAAAGAGCTGGCCTTGCATTATCAAGAGCTTTGTAAATGTTAGCTGTTAGAGCACAGATTACATCTTCAGTGGATTTTCCTTGTATAGAGGAGAAGGTGGTAATATGGACCCCCATTTTGATTTTTTATTGTAAAATTGATATTATTAATAAAAAACAGAGATTGTTAGCTTAGTTACGATATGGTGTTAGTTACCGAACACATTGTAATAGTTAAAGCGGTTTAAGACTTCATTTTACATTTTTTTTAAATAATTTTTTAAAAGTTGACACATTCATCAGAAAACGGGATGTGCAGTTAATATGGCCCCCATGGTGTTTGTAATATGGACCCCCTTATTTATTTAAGGAAATATTGGCAAATTCTGAAAATTATAACTGCATTGAACAAAAAAACCTTGATAGAGTGTATATAAGTAGATACAGCATAATATGTATGTTCTCTCTCCAACTGATAGATCAAAAGGTGATTTACCGGAGCAAGTGGAGAGCTGCATCCCGTCATCATCATCATCATCATCGTCGTCGTCACTGCTGTCAGCTGGACGTTTGTGTTTAGGGTTGTTCTTCTTTGATTTTCCAGCGTTGGCACGTGGGGTACAGTCAGACTTGGCTGCTTGTCCTTTAGGGCTAGCTTGAGGCCCAGAACAAGACGGTATGGGGTTATCAAACGTCACAGCGCTAGTTTGAGGTCCGGGACAAGATGGTATGGGGTTAACAAACGTCAAACTTTGAGTGACACTTGTTGAAGCACCTCTTCCAGTGCCTTTCCCATTGCCACGGCCATTGCCACGGCCATTGCCACGGCCACGACCACGACGACTTGCAGCAGCTTCTTTTTTTGCCAGAAAATCTTCTAGCTCTCTTTTATAAGGAGAACTAGTAATGACGTTTGCGATGCAGGGTTTTCGTCCACAGTTTGATTTTTTCTTTTTTTCTGGAACGGTGTGAATGTCTTTAGGAGACACAGCGAAGGTTGTTGGTGGATGAGGATTGACTTCAACTGCAGGAGTGTCATGCAGTCGGTTATCAGTGTTCTCAGCCTGATTTTCGTGACCCAGAATCCATTTACAGCGTTTACTCCTGTGGTACATCGGAGGTACGCCTTTCCCAAAAAGGACGCAATATCGTAAGGCCCAACAGGTCTACTTTCATGAAGCATCCACTGTCGGATATTTTTACTGTAGTGAGTCTTTAAAGCTCCCATAAAAGTGCGGTCTAGTGGTTGCAATTTATGTGTTGTGTGGGATGGTAAGGAAAATATCGTGATGTAATTTTTCCTTGCCAAATCGATCACATCAATGTTTCTTGTGTGCGAAAAGTGACCGTCAAGGATAAGTAGTATGGGCGAGGTCTCTGTTGGATTTGTTTTTTCAATAAAATGAGCTAACCAGTCTCTAAACAGATTTGATTGAACCCACCCAGACGGGTGAGCTCTTCCAATTGACCCAGGAGGAGCCCCTTTCATAAGGAGATCAGACATGTTTATCCTTGGGAAAATCAACATCGGAGGGACATAAGATCCTCCTGCACTCATTGAACATATGACTGTGACCAAAGATCCACGTTCTGCCGCAGTTAGAGAACATATTTGGCGTTTACCTTTACTGGCAATAACTTGTGGTATTTTTGTCTGAACTACACTCAGGCCCGTTTCATCCACATTCCAAATACGGTCACCTGGGTATTTGTGTTTTGAATATTCGGACTCCAGCAAGTCATAAAAGGCATTAACTCTTTCACGAGTAAAACCTTTTGCACGAGCATATGATGTTCCAGTTGGCTTTCGGATTGACAACTTGTCTTTGTGTCTTCTAAGGAAATGGTCCAACCAAGCCCTGCCAGCAATTTCGTTTCTAAAGTTGGTTTGAATCCCATTTCTAATTGCTAGTTGGTAAGCCATTCGACGAACATCCAAGCGAGTGAACCCGTAAAATTTTGCCTCTATATACTTCAGGTACTCCACTAGTTCATTTTCCAGTTCTTCAGGTATAGCTGGTTTCCTGCCTAGCTTTTTTGTGTGAACTTCAGTGGCTTCAAATGTACTTGCATCTTTAACATATCTTCTTAAAGTAGTCTTAGGCACATCAAAATGTTTAGAAGCCTTTTTGACACCCATTTTCTTTTCAGTGACAGCTACTACTGCTTCTTTCATTTTGTCCTTGCCCCAAATTTGCCTTTTTCTGGCTGGTTTAGGTGTTAAGTTGATTCTAGGCATCTGAAAAATAAAAAAACCACAAATATTGAAACTGCTTGTAATATGGACACCGGGGTCCATATTACCATTACCTAGGGGGGCCATAATACACACATCTCCAAGTTTAAAACACGTGGTTACAAGATAAAATGTAAAGGACTTAGAACATTCTAGTCTGTGTTAAACTGTAGGTAATAACCTCTAATTCATATGCACGATACTTAGAACTAAGTTATTATTAGTTATGGTAAGTTAAAATCAAGAAATTTACATACGTTTCAAAGTTTTGAAGATTGACCAAAACACAAACTACTGCACAATTACTGAGTGACTGCACTTAATGGCTCACAGCGCTCCTACCGGCCAGTTGGTATACTAGTGAACTAGTTCCAGCGTTCTCCACTAGATTTCAGCACTTTGTTATTAAAATACGGAGGGGGGCCATAAAATATGGAGGGGCCATATTACCACCTTCTCCTCTATTGAATTTTTTTTAAATTTCAAATCTTATCTTAATTATGGAAAATAACTTTTGGGGTTTTAGGCATTAAAACGCCACGCTTGGCTATTGCGTGTTGGCGAGTTGGTTTGGAAGTGAGGGGAGGAAAGGGTGGAGATGGGAATGCTTTGGTTTTGGACATGGTTTCCTCGGGAATGGGAGGCTGGGGAAATCCATGAGCTCGCGTGGACAGGTGCGCTATTCCTGAAGTAGATTTATCCTCTGTCGAGATCACAGAGAGGTCTCCACCCGCTATGTCTCACGCCCACCAACTAGATTGACTGACGACCTAAAGCGTGTTAGCAATAACTGGATGTGAGCCGCACAAGACAGAGACGATGATGATGATGATGATGATGATGATGATCTTAATTATTTTTTCTAATATTTTGACTATGTTTGAGATTAGGGTGATAGGCCTATAATTCTGATAATATATTTCTTCGCCAGATTTGAATAGTGGTTTAATAAATCCAGTTTTTAAAATATCTGCAAAAATGTCTAAATTAAGACATGTATTTATTATGTATGTGAAGGGTTTTGAAATCTGTTTGGTTATTTTTTTTTAAAGTTTCAGATATAATATCATAATATCCTAGTGACTTTTTATTAAAGATTTTATTACATATTTCTTCAATCTCATTTTTATTCATTGGAAATAGGTACATAGTATTATTTATTTCGAATATATTTTCTCGAAATTCAGTGTAATTTGTTTAAATAATTTGAAATTTTTTTTTTCCGAAAAAAAAAAATGTTTTTGTACTATTGTACTGAATTCTTCTAAAAGTGTATAAAAAATTGGTACATTCCTCTCTCTAATATCCAGCAGCTTTGCTATTAGGTGCATTTTATATAGTAAGTTGTATATGAAAGTTATGATGACTTGGAAACACCCTGTATACTTTACAATTAGTAAGGCACATAAAAGGAAAAACTACTATTATACAAAATATACCGAATTGAAACTTCTGACTATAAAACTAATGACATCGGCGGAAAAAACTAGTTTCGTGTAAAACTATAATAAAAATCAAATTAAATAAACGGCCACTACAATTATTATTATTCATAAAAAATTACGAATGTCAAGGATAATTTGTCTGAAACATTAAAATAATATTTACATCTAAAATACTATGTTATAAATTACTAAGTATTATGTATAAGCAGTAACAGAAGTTTTATTTTTTGTATTTAATCATTCCAAGCGAGCTATTTATATTTTATAATAATGTGTTAATGATTGTAATAAACAATTATTTAAGTTCATTTCTCTTATCAATAAGCGCGAGATTAATTTATTAAATTACACATTTTTCAAGTAGGCACAGCTTTTATTATTTTTTCATTATTTGAATTATCAACCTCAAACTTTTATTTTGTCATATATACAAGGATTAAAAAAACTGATGCTATGGCGGATGCTCCTTGGCACTTATCCAATTAAAACTTCCATAGGGACCTTAAAATACTAATTGTGTGTGCACACGCACACAGTAAACAGTAGACACCTCATAAGGCAAGCATGACCGTAAAGAAGAACATTCGGAAAACTATGACTTAGGATGGGAATACTGGCACCTTGCAAGCCAGAGACGAAGACTCATAACCCCAATGCTCTCCAGACCCAGCCTGGTTTTTATTTGCTTTTTTTGTTTGCCTTTTCAAGCACCGAATCTCCACTTAGTTTGCAAAAGTCTGTACTGCTGATCAAACCACAGAATGCTAGAAATGGCCCCTCTGGCCATATATTTTCAATTTGTTGTTAGTTTTATTTTATTCGTATCTCGTATTTTGTTCGTTTCCTAGCAGTCGTTATTTAGGTGTTCTGTGCTTCCATCGGTAGTGCCACTGCATCAACATAAAGTCCATCAACTAAGAAGTATTGCCGAAATGGAAGAAAGCGATCTAAAATACGCTGCCCCGGTTGATTACCGCCCAATTCGAGAAGTATCTCGGCTCAATAGCCGATTCTTTCTAACTACAACGTCAAGGCCACCCAACGTATTATAATTGTGAACTTGTAAGCCACCTTCAACGTGATTCCATACAACGTATAGGGACAGAGGACAGAAAATCGACCGGCAAGCCATTCCCACCACAGCAACGCAATCCCAGGTTCTCAATATCCACAATAAAACGAAGCAGCAACAGTTTAAATGCCGATAGACTTCTTAGCAGGAAGCTCGAAAATTCAATGCGAGGAGTGCAACTGCCGATTCTGAAAGCGCCAAGAAGAACGAGGGGGCCAGATTCGATAGTTGGAAGCCATAGGGGTCTGTCCCAAGTTGCAGCGGTCCTGGAATGTACTGTACCTAGTTACTAAAAAGATTAATAACCTTGTATATAGAGTGCAACTGACGCCACGAAGTAAGCCGAAGAAGTCCACCTGGAGAGACTGTCCTTATGAAGGGTAGAATCCACCGACCTGGTCCACTTAAGTACTGTTCGGGGCGAACAGCCTGACATAAGGGGGCAATTTTATGAATCACAATGCTCTCTAATTTGCGGCCCTGGCGTAACATTAATTTTATAAGTCGAATTAACCACATTGTCAGCAAAGTTATCGAACTCTTTATCTCTATTTTTCTGGAATCTCGTACTAAAGTGCTCATTCTTCATTCTCACCTTCGATGGAAATCTACATATTAATGTAGGCGAAAATTATTAGTGTATTTATAATTGAAGAGTGGAAGGTTTAAAGGTGTTAAGTGCCAAAACTTTTGATTTTGAGTTATTGCCATAGAAAGGTTATATGTGCCATGCTCTACGTCCTAACAAAACGCTAGGTGCTATTCCTAATACTAAACTTAGTAGAAAGACTATAAGATGGCTCCAGCGGTATGTGCCTTGTCTGTTGCTTTACAAAGGGGTTATGTGCCAGACTGTCAAATTTATTATGATTAATTTTATTGTAATTAAAGGGTACAGTTAGTTGCATTGAGTGAAGATAAAATGGTACTGGCAACTTTAGCAAGGAACAAACTCAACTGAGGGAGACTGGCAAAGCATATAAAACTAGAAAACGTAAAGATATAGCAGCAAAACAGTTGCCAGCACATGATGTTTGTAACATAACCTATCATGTTGCACTCTGTCTTACTTTATATATTTTTTGAATCCTTATAAATAATCTTGTAATAATAATACTTTATATAAATTTTAAAATCCTTTGAAATATAAAATCCTTATTTGAAAAGTTTCACCGAGAGAACACCAAAACTGAAGATACGTATCTAATGGGTCTTATACAGCTTCTGCGGGTTAGGAAACGCCGACATGGTACCTATGAGGTTCAGGAAGATAGTAGACGTCACACAACAGTAAGCTACACCCTGCCCAATGAAGATGGAGCCTTTGCTCAAGTGTGTAAGAATACATTCATGAAGACCTTTGCTGTAACAAGGAAAAAGCTGGAAGTTCTTGTAAATAAAAAAAAAATTGCCGAAACATTAATTACAAAAGAACACATTAATTAAATACCCTGCGACATTGGTCATTGTACGAGGGCAAATTCCAGTAAAGAATCCCTAAGCCCGGACTTGAATATTAATAGACTCTTTAGAACTTATCAAGAGCCCTATCCAGATACTAAAGTAACTTATAAAATCTATAGATCTGTTTCAAACGCGAATTTCCAGATTTGTCTCTTCGACGACCTCGAATGGATACATGTCACACCTATGATAGCTTGTACTGTGAAATGCGTATAAAAAAAGGTAGTAGCCATCAGTCAAAATGTGAGCTAGAATTTCACCAATGGAAAGCCGAAAAGGCAAGAGAACTACTCAAGCAAGATACAATAGATTCATAACAACCTAGTATTAAGGTTTGCTGCTTATCCATGGATCTGGAACAGGTCATGTTTGTGCCAACGTTAGTTCACTCAGATATGTTCTACTTGTAACAGCTTTTCTGTTTCAACTTTATAATACATGTAGGGGACACAAATAATGCCTCCATGTTCCTGGAGCGATAAATGTGGTGGCCAAAATAAACATAAATTTATTTTGTTTGTCTTGATTTTTTGGTTTCTAATGGCGTATACAATTCTATAGAGCAACGAATTTTGGTAAGCGGCCACAGTTTTATGTTTTGTGAGAGGGATTTTGCGCTAATAGAAAAACGGAAAAAACTATATACTATATATCTATATACCTCAACAATCCTCAGCACTAACAGTTCCTATTTAAAAAAAGAGTTTTCTTGATTTCGTTTCTTTAAAATATTATTATTTTTGTGTAAATAAACAACCAAAATTAATCCTTGCGTTTTCTTAACGTGTTTACTAAATATCTCAAAATGTTGGTTTTAGCTCTTAGTTCATTTGAAACTTCCACTCTTCAATTAATAATGAGATATTTATTACTTTAACCATTTTTTATTTGTAGTGACTTAAATAAAATTAGCTAATTATACTTCACTTAATCCCTTGGCCCACAGAAAAACGTAACAATACGTTATTATAAGTTATTAAAAAGATGTAGGTATTATTGTGAATTTTGAGACGTTTTAAAGAAAAACTATGTTTATTATATACTTTGTTAATAATTAAATACAAAAGGGGCATTATTGACTTATTGTTCAATTGTAAAAATGTAGGGATCGTGTTTATGGTAAAAGTAAGTTAAAACTTTTCAAAGCGTGTGGAGTTTACAAAACATGTTATAATATCATCTACCTGGCGACAGTAATGTTTAAATTTGTAATTTAGTTTATTCCTCTATGTAATATTCTAAACTATCCATAAATTGTTCTAAAAGAAATGAATTTAAGCTAAGGTATTACTGATTACTGATTCATTTTTGAGCATATAGAGCTATCAGACATAAAATTCAGGATCAACAAACTTAGGTAATAAGTGTTCCAAATTTTATATTGGAAGAACGATTGGAAGTTTTAAAATTAGATTTGACGAACATAAAAGAGCATTGAATGTTCAACATTAGAGGTGATTCTCCCTTATTCGGAACATCCAATACAAAAAAATCATAATTTAATATTATTTTCAAAATGATAAACAACGAAACCAATAAAATAGATATAAATAATTCATACATATTTATATTCCTATTTAAAAGAAGTATTTCCACAATTTAGCTGTTCTCAGTTACCAACATTTTGTTAGTAATTGAGTTATAGATTGCAATCACTTCTAACGACCTAAAGTTTTAAAGCAAAACCGGTCTAACCAACATTTCCGTATAACATAAATCTCTCCAGTAAGGTGATAACAATAATATTGGATTCCATGCACCAATTACGGATTTGTGCAAAAAATGTGTTTGTATAACAACAAAATAAAGTTCTCAACAGTTCAAGCAGAAAAACGTGAATTTGAAGTAACACTAGATGTTCACCAATGAAAAGCAGAACGTGCTATATGTGGTATGAAACAAGATGCAGAGTGTGCAAAACAAAATCCTGAAGAAATTACAATGATTGCATTTGACTTGATGCAAACGTTCCCCACACCAGTTATCAGCACTGGAAATTCTGACGAGAAACACCAGTTGTGGACTTACGTCTTAGGAGTGCATAGTTTGGCTACTAATAATGCTCATATGTATGTTTGGAACGATACACAAGCATCACGAGGACCTCAAGAAGTAGGATCCTGTTTACTGCATTATTTTAAAAATGTTGTTACAAAAAAAATACTATATTCCGATCAATGCGGAGGGCAGAAACGTAACATTAAAATGGCTGTCCTTTGCGATTTTATTGTGTCACATCCTGATATTGTAGTGGAAAATATTGATCATAAGTTTTTAGTCAGCGGACATTCTTACCTTGTCTGTGACCAAGTTTTCGGAGTAATAAGTAAGCAAAAAGTGTTTTTTAAAGATATCTAAGTACCTGACGACTGGATAAAGGCAATAGAACATGCACGAAAGAAAGCACATTTTACGGTAATAAAGATGAGAGAAAACGATTTTTTTCTACTACGAAGTTAGAAAGAAATATAACAAATCGCAAACTTGATACACAAAAATCAAAAGTCCAATGGTTACAGATTCAGTGGTTGCAATACAAGGAAACAAATCCATTTACAATTTACCACAAATACAGCAATAATGCAGATGTTCCCTTTTAGCCTCTAGATGTAAAAAAGAGGACATCCAGGTAAATACTTGAGCTAGATTATCTTTATCGCGATGGACGTCCAATAACCGAAGCAAAAAAAGGTCTTTTGGAATTACTTTCATTTATACCTCCAATACATCATGGATTTTACACAAGCACCAGAACAATAAGATCCACTATACAGCAAGAAGAAGAGTTCATTAACGATGAAGATTAATTATTTTTGTTACTTTGTTTTTTAATAAAGCATATTTTCAACATTGATATTGTTTAATTTGTACTCTAGGACTAATCCACATTCCTATTAAAATTTTTAAGGTCACACTGATGCAAAAGCATGCCCTTTTGCGTCTAATCCACAAAAAATGCTTAAATTTTTATATTTTTGTTAAATATACTGCAAGATCTTCGAGTTTTTTGTTATTAGTTAATGATTTTGTAAACATGACTATCTTTTGCCATCATATTTTAATTTTAGAAAATTTAAAAAAAACGCATATAAGTATTCTTGGTTCACGTAAATCCATTATTCAATATTTGGGGTTAGCCCACTCATAGCCTCAATTATCTGCAATAATTTTTCCAACAACTGTTGTAAACCAAAGATAACGGCTGTCATTAACAATCATTCCCATACTGTTCACCGATTTTTTACTTCGTCGAGAATCGAGATCGATTTGTTTGGGTTATTCTCAAGATTTTTCATTTATCTTATGAATACGTTAGATCTAGGAAAGAAAGAAATATTGGCAACGACGCAAGAAGCTGACGAGGACGACAACGAGCGGCTACTACCCCCACTCCCCAATTCTGCGTTGTGCTTTTCCTTTCCCGCCTCGCCGCTCGCATTCGAGTCGTGGCATCCGAAGGGAACGTGTAATCAGTCGTCTTTTCGAACCGCGCCTGTCATTTTTTATTCTCATTGTCGCGAATTCTCAAACAACAAATTTCGCTACAAAGAAATCTGACTCAAGTGGTCATTCCTCCAACGACATAGGCAAACTACCATCGCAATAGTGACCCGCTGAAGTGCAAGTGGCTTTTGGCAGTGGCAAGTGGATGAATAGTGCGAGAGTGTGCGGTAGAAAAATGTTTACCCAACGATAATAATAAAGAGCGATTGTGTGTTTTGTCGTTTCGATTGCTATTTTCGTTTCTTTGCCACGTCGGATGTTATTTTTGGTATAGTACCGTTTGGTTTGGTGTAGTTTCTAACCAGTTCGGGTGTAAGAAACCAATTTCGCAGTGAAAAAAGACATGTACAGTGTGCAATGAAAATACAGTGGATTTAAGTTAGTGTGGCACTTTTCCAAAGGATTACTTTGTGATACTTTTTGTGGATTACGAGAAATTTCTTATTGATTGCCAAAGGTAAGTGGAATGGCTACCTGCTCTCAGCAGGGGATTTTACCTTGGTAGATATTAGGACTGATGATTTAAAAATCAATCCCCTCTGATATACGAATTAATTAGCGGAATGAAAAAAGTAAAATAAACGGAAACGAGGTTATTACCCTTTTTTATTTTAAAACTACTATTTTTACACATCTAGCCTAATTTTTATTTCTTCTGTCGAAATATGTGTTCTTGTCATTTAAGTCTTTTGTTTTAAACGCCATATTGTCTTGATCTATTTATAATTTTTTTTGTGAAATAGTTTTTTGATCATACCTCTTGTTGTTTGTATATTTTTACATTTTCTATATTCTGGTTCATATTTTTCTAAACATTTAAGTAATCACTTTTGTTTTAAATTGTTATCTTTGCGTGATCTATTTTTCAGTACGTAGGTATATTCTTTTATCTTCTGAAGTTCCTTTCAGTTTTTTCTTTTTATAATCTTTATGCATTTCATTTACTTTTTATTCTTCATTTTATCGTAATATATCCGTTTCAATATTTATCTGTTTGAGTTGTTTGATTTTTTTCTTGTGTCTACGCAGTTCACAGTTTCAATTAGTTCCGTTTGATATATTGCGTCACATATGGCTGGCTTTTCTGTTTTCATCTTCTTTTTCTATTCGATACCATTTTGTGTTTAAAATTTATCTGCAGATTGTTTTAACTGGAATTTTATGGATTCTTATTTTTTCTCAATTGAGTAAGTTTTCTTTTGTACGTATATGGATATGTGTTTTTCTGTTTTTATTTTGATGAAAATCGTCTTTTGTACTTACATTTCCATATCTTAACATGCATAAAGTTGATTTATTTTCTCTGGTTTGTTGTATAGTTTCTGGATTTCAGCTCTTGTAAGTTTTCTTCAATTCAGGACAATTTTATTAATTAGTTTGATCCCGTGGTTTTTGGTCTCCTATATTTCTATAAGTATTGTTTCATTGTTTGCATTGTTAATCAAATCAAACTTGTTAGACATCGCTAGCTCGAGACATTTCTTTACGTTGTGATTATTTGTTTGAGTGGTATTTATTTTCCAATACTATCCCTTACATCAACCACTATATGACGATGTTTTTCCAAAGTTCTCAGTTTTAATTTTAATTCAGTTTTTGATATTTCATTTAGGTACCTATTCTTTAAAATTTACAAGCTTTCCAAAAATAACATTCTTACAAATTGTTTTCATCTTCTCTGTGATGTTGTGATGTATATTTATTTCTGAAACTCATGATTCAAATGTAAAATTACTTACTTAATCAGTAGAACCATTTGTACCTTTCGGTGTTGGGCCGTTTATAATACAATTCTTTATATTACAATATTTTACAATCTTCTAAGATGTTTTAGCTCTTAACGAACTTTCTCAATTCCTTCCTATTGTATGCCATCTGTGTTGCTTCCTGCCAAGTCTTACCCTTACTCTGTAGTATCTGCGAGATGTCACTGTTCCATTCTTTAATGTGTCTTCCTCTTCCGTTCTTCCCTGTTAGTTTGGCGTCCCACAATCTTTTTACTTGTCTATTATTGTCGATCCGGGTTAGATGTCCGAACCAGGCCAATTTTTTCTACTTGATTGAGTCGAATATCGGTTTGATTTTGAGTCTTGCTCTTATTTCTTCATTTCTGATTCTATCGGTTCTTTTTACTCCGATCGTTCTTCTGAGGTATTTCATCTCTACTGCCTGAATTCTGCTTTGATGCCTTTTGTTTAGTATCCAATTTTCTGCTCCATAAGTCACTGTAGGTCTATATATTAGGTTTGTTCTAGCATCAGTTTCAAATGGTTTGAAACCATCAGCGAATAGTGGACCAGTGCGAGTAGAGGGGATATAGCACTGGTGACTGTATTATTTTCTCTCGCTGACCAACTGTTTGCTGACGGTTTCTGACTAGTTTGTCTGTTTGCTAGAACAAACCTATTGTTTTGTATATTGTCATCTTTTTCTTTGTTGATATTTCTTTGTTATTAAGGAATCCTCTATTTAGTGCTTGGAATATGTGCTTCCAAATGTAAAATTATTTTACGTAAGATTTTTTTCTCGAAAAGACAATTCGATATTTTTTTGATCACAGCTGCTCAATAAATACTTATGTAATAATAAGAATGGGCTCTAATTGTGTCAACAAGCAATGTTGATATTATTTATGCAGTAGAACGTGACATAATTTTGTGCATTGGTAATAAAAAACGAACATTTTGATCATGTTTCTTTGTTTCACTTTTTTTTAAACTAATTTAGTCGCTTAGTGAGAAAAGTTCGTTTCTTTGATTCGTCATGTGTTTTTTATCACAGTAATGGATCAATGATTTATCTTGTTTACTTTGCTTTCGCTTCAATTTTTTCCCCTGAAAGTACTTACCGGCCGTACTGCAGTTAACTGTCTTATTGTACATCTTTCTCTTCAGTAAAGCGGGTAAAATATTTGTCCTCTAACAGTTAAAGGGTGGATCATTATCTGTTTGTCTTAAATACTTTATTCTAAGATTTTTCTAATGGCCGCCTTCTAATGTTCCGTCTTTCGCCAGGTTTGGTGATGGCATCGCTGCATCTGGGTCTGGTCCTCTGTTTCTTTTTCTTGTTCTCACTCTACATAGTCACCTCTTTTAAATGGCTGCTTCTAATGTTCTTTTCATCTAATTTATTCCGCCAGTTTTGGTGATTTCCATGTTGCTCTGATCTTCTGTTTCTTGTGCTTGTTTTCGTTTTACAGATAGTCACCTGGTTCCATTTTTTTGACCTCCTTTATTACGAAATGTCCTGCCTGTTTCGGATAAGTTATGCAATGTCTTACATCATATCCTCGAGTCTTTTTTTTCTTAAGTCTTTTTAGGAAACCAGGTTTTGCAAGCGTATGTCATAATGGGGAGAACGCTTTGTATGAATACTTTTGATTTTTATTGTGTCAAAGGGCCTTTTGTATATATTAATGTTAACTTGCCGAATACTGTCTATGAATTGGTTTTCTTCGTTTGATTTTCTCTGACTGTGGCAGCCTCTGTAGGCAGAATTTTGATCAGAATTTACATACTTTTCTTTTTGTTTGCTTTTTTCCGATATGCGGATACTTTTCCTTTCTCTATACATTTAAGTTGGATAGCCTCGCGATGTATCTTATCACTTGTCCAGCCTCGATCGCATTTAAGTATTTATTTTCTGGTCTTGGGGATTTATTATTTAAGTAACATTAGAACAATAGTTAGGTATATTTTCTCTTCTGGCGGAAATATAACCCCGGTATATTTTTCAGTTCAAAAAACTTAAAAAGATATGAAATAAATTCAACACTACAACATTCAAAACAACACAAACATATTGAGATCTATTTATCTATTTTATCTAAAACTAAATTATAATAATGGACAAGAAACAAGAAAGAACAAAGAATTTTATTTATAAAATACCGTGTGAATGCAAACATTTTTATTTAGCTGAAACATCAAGACCATTAAACGTTAGAATAAGTGAAAATCATTCTTATGTTAAAAATAGAGAATTTAATAAATCGCAAATATGTAAATACATATAAGAAAATTAACTTGAGTTCAGTGGAAAGATTCAAGTATAGACCTGAAAGATACAGATCAAAGAATAATCTCTAATTATGTTAAATGAATCAAATTACGTCGAAAATTCCTCTGCAGAATGCAATAAGAACTGGTTACCCTTATTACAAGGGGAAATAAATAAAAAGGAAATACTACTATTAGTAAGTCAATAACATATCGTGGATAGGATAGATCCTTTAAGTATGTTTTAAAATTACATATTGGGATAGTATCGTGAGGTTTGTTTCCTGGTTTTTCCTCATGATTTACTATGGGATCAGCAACAGGAGAATTTTACTCCCACCGTTGCATGTTGTCTTTTAAAGACAAATCGCATAATATAATTTTTCTGACAGATATGGTCTGACGTCACAATAGGCGGGGATTTTAAAAACCGTTCCAAACATTTCTAATTTGTGTGTATTTGTCGCATAAAAAGTTGGAAATATTGTTTTTTTATTTTAAATTGTTTGAAGAATAAATAAGGACTTTTGGATTTCAAGGCATTTTTTATTATCGTTTTATCAGGGTTCTTTTAAAATAAATCATTGAATTTATTTACAGTTGACAAATATTTAAATTAATGTTTATTCTTTTTTCATTGCCAGTGATTTTATCCTTTTAAATACTAAAGATATTCGTTTTTTTGTAGTTTAAGTTGTAATGTAACATTCTGTGGAAACCTTTCTATCAAATTGCCATAATGAGTGTTAAAAAAAATGTTTTTTGAATGTTGTAAGAGTTTTTGAGTTTATTTTTTAGGCATATACTTAATGGCTAGCAAACATGTGTTGAAGATATAAAGTATTACTGAATTTTTCAGTAATGACAACAAAACCTGCTTACTATTTAAGTAAACTCCGAGAAAGCGAATATATTAATTTAGTCTTGTAGGGGATAAAATCACTAGCACCTAAAAAAGATTAAAACAATACTTAATTCAAATATTTTTAACATCGTAAATAAATTCAATGATTTATCGATTTATTTTGAAATAACTCCGATAAAAACAACAAAATAAGTACCTTGAAATACAGTAAAAAATAATTAAAGTTTTAATCAAGCCATACCATAACCTTAACATATGAACATTCATAGTAAATATCTTAATTCTTTGATATTCATACCTCACAAATTCACGAACAACATATAATATCAATCGCACAGAATGAATATTCAAAACCAAAAGTCCTTATTTATTCTTCAAAAAAATTGAGAAAACCAATATTTCAAACTTCTTATGGACAAATACACACAAATTAGAAATGTTTAGAATCGTTTTTAGAATCCACGCCCATTGTAACGTCAGAGCTTAGATAGTCTATTCATTAGTTAAAGTTGATTTCATGTAATCGAATTAACTATGTTACAATAATGTCGTCCTAGGAACGCAACTCAAAAATATTGGTAGGGGAAAGTGGTCCACATTCATCATGTTGGCCTTGAGAAGCCAAATTTGAAAAAACTGGTTAGAGGTAATGGATTTTGGGAACAGCTATGACCTTGAACATTTCCCATAAACTTGTGTACTAAATAGGCATAATGCATAGCTCTTGTCAAAATCCAATACGTTAATAATATAATTACATATCTTCGATTCTAAAATATTGTAAAAGACTTTATAGAGTCTTCTGAGTAAGAAAAGAGATTTAGTTATATTCTTTGTGGCATTTTCAAGGTCATAGCTGTTCCCAAAATCCATTAACTCTACATAATTCCGAAAACAATATTTGTTGATGAAACTGTAAATTATTAGGAACTTGTTTTAAAAGAGAAAAAAGATCAAGTCATAAAGTTGGCTCATATTTTTGTATTTTTAAATTTTTTTACAATTGGCCGAAATTACCCCACATAGGGGGTAGTTTCGGCCATATGATGGGGCACATTTGGCTATGTATCAAAATACAGTAAAAGTAAATATGAGTAAAAGAAAAGTACCTACCTATAAACTTACTACTACTATTAAACATGGATTTTATTTTACGTTTAAACCAAAAAAGTTAACATTAAATTTGTAAACACTTGATGTTCTTGCAGTTCCATGAGTGGAAGAAAAAGGCAAAATATTTACATTAATTTGACGATCCAGTATTGTCTATAGATCTTATTTCAAATCAAGTATAAAACTACAGTTTAGTAATTTTGCATGTTTAGTAATTTGCCAATCTAAGATTAGCCATATCATGCAGATTATATTTTATCATAATAGTTAAACATTTATAAATACTCAATAAATATCATTTCCACAAACTCATTTCCCTCTAATCGCGATTATTATCTTTACTAAACACTAAATAAAACTTTGTTTACCTTAAGTGCACGCGTTGATTATTTGACCTCAATATATGTCACATGTTTTATGGCATTTTTCCAATTTTTATTGGTTATGTAATAAACGACAAAAACTGTTGTCACTGCAAATGGAACTCATCAGGTAACGACAACGACAATGCTTGCATAGATTTACCAGCAAAATGACTGTCGATCAATGTCATAGATTTCATGACATCATAAATGAACGAAATTAACATGGCGATTCAATTCCACAAATTTCTTGGGCATATGAACGCCTTAACTCTGCGATACAATGAAATTTGTGCTCTATATTTTTATTGCCTTTTTTCTCGTTATCTTTCTTTGTGTTTTTACAAACTTTAACAAAATGACATTTTTAATTTAAAATATGTTTATTTTGACGTTTCGATTTTCACTTCGACAGTCGTTCTCGAAATACAAATTAAACTTAAAATTGTCTATTGATTTAATTGTCTGTCTTTGTTCTCTTGCTCTTTTCTTTTTTCTTTCTGGAACATCTGTTGGTTCATCATTATGTGTAGTTTTCGGATGGCCTGCAAAGTTTTATAAATAAATAAACTTGGCATCACTGTTTTCTTAGATTACGAATGCTTGCCCACACTATTTTTTTCCTAAAAACACAAAGAACAATAACAAATTGTTAAACTCTGTGATGTGCTTTTGTTGGCCATGATCAGTTATGAAAAAAAAAACAGCTATTAAATTTAATTTTATGACTCATGTACATATTTTGCAGGTTAATACTTTAAATAAAAAACTTAAACACACATAATGATAACATTTTTAAATAAATCATTTAATAAGTGCCTACACAGGCTCCCACGAAGCAGTAAATGCCAATTATTGATTAATACAATACTTAATCGTATTTTTACTTAAAATTTACATATCTTATTTTAAAAATGGCACCACTGGGAAATGAAGACCGTGTCCTTGACCTTAAATTATGACTTTCCCACCAATTTTTCCGTAAAGACAGTGGTAATGATAGGCTTGTGCGGAGGGTAATAATAGACCAGGGGAGTAAGGTTTTTTCGTCGTGACATTGAACCGGCCAGGCAAAAAGTATAAAGGTAAAAAGTACTTTCGTCACTAAAACAAATTGTTTTTATGTAATCGGGCTGTTGGTTAATTTTATTGGACATATTTTCACAGAATTATAGTCTTCGGTCGAGATAATTATATGAAAGTTGGTGCACAATTTTTAATTTGTATGGATGAAATTTGTTTTCAGCAACAGTCGGTGTACTTTTGACTGATTCCATAGATAGATGCAACTTGGGCTGTAGAAGAAGTAGGACTCACTACCATTTCTGAAATTGTCAATTTTCTTGTCATCACTAAATGTTGGTCGACCCGATCGTTTGACACACAATCATTGAAAAATGATTCATGCTATTTAAAAATATCTTTCTGTAAATGACGCTGTTGTCGTTAAAAATTAATTGATGGTCGTGGGTTGTATTGGTGTTATTTAATAATTTAGCAAAATACATAATCACCAAAAATCTTATTTAAAACATGCGAACGGTTTTTGCAATCACAATCAATGCAGTGTTTATGCTTGTTTAGCATTGGTTGTTAAATAATTTGTGTTCGATTGTTTCGACTGTTGTACAACACTCGTCCTTTTTAGGGTGTAGTAGTTGTATATGTACCTACTTTTTTATAGTAGTGTAGTGAAGCGGTACTTTAAAGTAAAATAAGTAATTTGGAAGAAATTAAAATACAGTCGAAACGTAGAGTGTTATCTCCAGAAGAACGACGTTTAGTTCTGAAAGTCGAAAGTTATTTCAAATTGGAAAAAATAATATGGTCCATTGGTATTTGCGGTATCTCTGCCGTACTTTGGCAAAACCTAGTAACTATGATTTAGACAATTTTTCAGGAGAACAGATTTTGTAAAATTGGATTGCCCTTATTTCTAATGAAAGCTGAAACAAGACAAATGATGGAAATCTATATACTTTTTAGCGAAAATTTCGATAAAGTAAAAAAAAAGTAACCTATGTTAGTCCTTTATAACTAAATCTTACTTACTATGTTTTGCTGCGGCTAAGATTGTGTTTTTTTTTAGAATTAAGCAAATCGTAAAATATAGTATTTTTAGTTGCTAGTTTATGCTTAGGCATCTCAACTGACAATTAAGTTCACTAAAACTGAAACAAAATATAGTAAGTCGATGAAATAAAACGAAAAAATTATTTTATTTTTAAATTTATTTTTTTAAAATAAACTGAAATACAACTTAAGATGTTTCTAAAGTTTTAATGAAAAGTATGTGCGCATATCATTGACAATAAACAATAAACTTAAACATGTAGCTTACACATTAATATATCCAACATAATAATAAATATATGAAATATGTAAGAAATATAAATATTAAACTTATATACTAGACTTCGGATACTGTACATAAATCACGAGAATTATTGTTTGATGGTAAATATGTCCAGAATAATTTTTTTCTTTCATCACTAAACAGTGGGCAGAGCGTTTTTAAAATCTTCTCTTTTTTATCCGTGTTTATCCCTATACATTCCGAACGTGGAGCGGATGGCATATTTGGTTCAAATTTTGTCTTTAGAAAATCTGATTCGATATATACCTCATTGGAGATTTTATTCCTATAAAAAAGGTTTTTGGAACCTTTACGAAACTGAACTTGTTTAATTTTATCAAGTAATGGAATATTGTTGTTTTTTACGTTTCTTACAACCATCTGTAAAAGGAAAAAAATCCGAGATATTGAGAGCTAAACATTTAGTTTTCTTTGAGGATTGTTCGATTATATTTAGAAGCTGTTGAAAGTCGTATATATTGGGGTGCTTTTTCATTTGTGAACTAATTCGACCGTGTACTGAGTCGGCCGCCATGAAAGAATGGCCAGGCTCAAAATATTTGAATGTTACCTCATTTGGCCCCCAATCCGAATTTACAAAACAAATTATAGATGAATATAATGTCCAATTTTTGTTTTGGGCGGAGCAATTATCCACCCAAAATGTAATCTTTGATACTTTAGAACTTAGGTTTTTCATGATATTATAATATGCTGAAGTCACGTCAGCTGCACTTCTGCCTCTGATGGCCTCGTGCCACATAACACAAATATTTTCGCCATTCCCCAATGAGGCAAAGGTTTCGTTGAACACGACAAGCCTGAAAATACACAAATAAAAAAAATAAGTACTATAATGAAACTATAATTTAAATCTATTTGGTAAAAATGGAGTGTTCCGTAATTTTGATAAATAAATAAATAAATAAATAACGTGGTATCAAGGATTGCAGCGTTTTTCAATGTATCAGATATCTGAAATATTTATGTAATCTAACAAAATGCAATTTAGGATAATTTGAGGTTCAAATGAATTCCTTTTTTCTGTGAGCATATTTATAATTTTTTAAGTATGTTTTCTAGTACTTTATCCAAATAATAATTAGCAGTTTTAATGTAAATTCCATGCAAAGTGAAAAACGAAAAAAAAATAAATAATCCTTAAAAAAATCTTACCTTGATATAAAAAACGAGTTCTTGGTTGACATTTTTGGCAAAAGTAACACTTTCTGCATGTCAACACTAAAAACTCTTTCGTCCGAATCCAGCTTTTTCTCCTGGTCTGCTTGGTACGCCTGCCTAGCCTCTGTGTAGTGTTCTTTATGTTCCTGATAATATACACAATATTTACAGTTGCATTTCAAATTATTCGCATCATTGGAATGAGCCTCGTAGATTGTGCAAACCTCGCATTCATCTTGGGATGGCCTACAGAAACCAATATTTTGTTTCTTAAAAACGCTTCTATAAAGATCATATCCAATTTTATGATTGGTACCAAAATCTTTCCACAAAAAAGATATCGTCAGTTCTGAAGGCAAGTATCTTCGATTAGGTGCATGTTTTAAGTTATAGTGAGATACGACTGGATTGAAGCAATTTATATGATTTATTATAAGTGATTCATGTTCCAATTTTTGGTCGTTTAAAATAGACCGAGCAATAAGCCCCTGTCGTCTTTGGTTTTGGCAATTGCATTATCTGAAGTCCTTTTACTTCTTAGGTGAGTAGTAATCATGCCATCTGTTTTTAATCCCAATGTGTACAGAAACATATTTTTGCATGTTTGTATTTCCGTAACACTCGTAGTTTCAGTTTTGTTATCAACTGCTTCCTGTAAAACTATCTTAACTGGCAAAAAATATTTAAGAGAAAAATTTCTTTTTGATGATAAGGCCTCCTGCATTCTGGTTTTTACATTCGACTGTTTAACATGTGAGTCTAGAAACAGCCGTCGTTCACCAAAAGTCATTGTCCAAAAAGCAACTCTTATTTTATCTCTTTCGAGCAGATCAATTTTTTTTGAACAGCCCCTGCGGCATTTGTTATTACATGGAGGTAATAAAGGATGTTTATGAATTTGATCTATGATGCTTTTCTTCTTATATTTGTCTTTGGTTGCACAAACTTTATCTAACATATCTTCAATCACTTGTGTACAAACAGAGAGTATGTCAGCTTCGTTTTTAGTACTTTCTTCCTCTAAAACCGGGCTATTGCAGACATTTTCTTGGATATTCTTCGAAGAGGCCTTGGCAGGTGCAGAATCTTGAGCGTTGGTAAGATCCAATTTTGTACTCAAACTTACAAAACCAGTTTCATGCGAATCAAATACATTTTGTAAATTAAAATATGTCTTATGCCTTTTATTTTCGTTTTCAGGTTCATAATCAGGATCCGCATCTGAGTCGTCAAAATCAGAGGGTTCTTCGGGTACATTTCGTAGGATATTATCTTGCGGAAATTTCTCATATAATTGATCCCTTGAATGGACATTCTTTGAAGTGCCGATTACTGGGTCTAAAGGCTCTTTTAAATTATTGTCCTCAGAACGTCCTCTAAAAACAAATACAATCCTTTTAAATGTGCAATTTTTCTTTATACACTCACATTTAAATGATATACCATGATAATAATGAATATCCCACACAAGTTTAGTGACGTCTTAAAATTCGATAATTTTATCATTATACCTAACAACCCCCTTACGAACAGCTCGTTTAGTGGCAGAAAAGTTGCGCATTTGTGTGCCCAAAAATATAGGTTTATTTTATTTTAATTCAACTCTTGTTTTGATTATGGTTTCCATATTGAATTAATGTTGAATTTACGTTTTTAAAATGTTTACAAAAAGCAATTCACCCGTGTGTTAATAAAAAATCAATAGGTACGGCCTAGCGCAACATCGTAGGCCTGCAATGTTTTGATGCCATTTTTATTATCGCCGCTTCTTTTTACCCATGCCCTGAAACTTTGATGATCTTAGCTTCTATAATAAAGAAAATATTGTGGTTTTTGAACATGCACATTTTCATATTTTCACCCTGTATATCCGTAGAGAGACCAATTTTAAATCCCAAAAAGAGCGAACGAATTACGGTTGGTCACGCATTAAAGTAGGTTCGCAACTTTTTCCCATTTATTCGACTCTATAACCCTGATTTCGATTCTTCTATTTACCCCCATGTACCTCATTTTACACCCAGTATTTCACCTACGTTTTCTCTCTATGCCCTGCACACTCAAGCAGAAAATGACCTATCTTTAATCGATTTTAAAACAAATAAAAAAAATTAACTTTATATTTCACCACCATCACAGATTCAAATGGATAGAAAAATTATAGGAAATCATGGCGCTTACCTTTTAACACACAATGACACTAATAATTTACTCCTATTTGAAAGATAATTAAAATTATCCATTTTACTTTAATTATTGTTTACAGACGCAGCAGCTTTCTTGCCGTAATAATGTAATACTCGCGGCTCTACTTATAACTACCGAACCCAAACAAAACACGTCTTTTCTCGTTGATTAACTACTGAGCTTGTGGTTACTGACTACAGTGGTCGTTGAAATGGTGGGAATTAACGTTGTATAAACTAGTAACTGGAAGTTGCTGTCTTCTGACAAGTTCCTACGCCAAAATTTTTAGGTCAAAACAATTATTTAAAAGCTAGTATCTTCAAACCACTGGCGCCAATATATTATAAATTTTGACGAAATAATTTTCCAAAACCTAGTAACTTAAAATACTAGCTTTTACATAATGTAGATCTTAGTAAAATAAAGAAGAGTGAGGTAGTAACTTTATTTGCTATGTTCTTCTCTAGGATATCTATGCTATTCATCGACTTACTAAAAAAAGAGATCAGCTGATTGGGTTAGCCTGTAGAAAGGTAAAATGTAAAAAAAATATATAATACGTAGTTTTTAACGGGGATTTCAAAAATCATGTAATTTTTTAAAACCTAGTAACTCGAGTTACTATGTTTTGTTAAAGTAGGGCAGATCTCAGAGAGGACATTCCGAAGAATTAGGTAATAACATGAGTGAGGATTAAATAAATAAAGTAAGCAAGAGAAATCGTCGACATCCAAAAACTTTACAGATTTACACCAGTCAATTAAACTTTCAATTAAAAATATTATATATATATATATATATATATATATATATAATATATATATAATATATATATATTATATATATATAATGCTAAAGATCATGTAACAATTAAGTAGTGCTGTGTTACAAAAAATAAAAGGCAAGGAACTGTGTGATATCAGTTTAACTAGTTTGTGGAGAGTGCTGAAACATTTAGGTTTTCGATATAAAAAGACAAATAATAGACAGTGTGAACTCTCTAATGTTGTTTCAAAACGGTGGCATTTTTTAAGAAAATACATGAACAATAAAACGTTGATAGCCCTAGGCAAGTTGTATTTTTAGATGAAACTTCGATTTTCGCTAAAGGGAATGTGTCAAAATAATCCTGACAAGATGGCACCACGAAATGTTATTCTTCTAGTCGTTCCGGTAATGGTAAACGCTACATTTAACTTCATGCTGGATATGATGAGGGTTTTATTCCTGACGCTAGTTTACTTTTTTCGTCCACACAGAATACAAGTGATAACTATGGAAATACGGATGCAAATATTTTTAAAGAATGGTTTGAAGAAAATTTGTTTAAAAATTGGAGCGACCATCCATAATAGTGTTGGATAATGCATCATACCACTCAAGAGTAGAAGAGAGATTTCCTTTAAGCAGCTGGACAAGAGAAGAAATAAAGTTGTGGTTGACAGAAAAGAAAATTTATCACAGTGACATATTTTTAAAAGTCTATTTATTTCAAAGTAGTGGAGAGCACAAAATTCAAAAGAAATTTGTTACTGACCAAATGGCTCTTAAATATGACCATGAAGTTATTCGACTTCCACCCTACCATTGCCACTACTATGCAATTTAGAGCAATGTTAGTTTGGGGTATAGCCAAACATTTTTATATTAAACATGCATCCAAAACAACATATGACGCTAGCGTTCTTAGTTTATGGAAAGAATCACCAAAACAAATGAAGGCAGAACAATAGCAAAATTGCATTAGACATACGGAAGACATAATCGTTCGGTCTTTTCAAACCGAGCGAGTTATAGATGAGGTCCAGCCTCTAATTATTCGGATAGACAATTCAGATAGTGACGACTCTGATAGTGAAATATCAGACAGTCAATACAACAAGTCGTTTGCTAAAAAGAAGTAACACAAAAATGTTTCGGGAATTCAATTCGGACTTTGTGGTGTGTTTTAGTTAAACGATAAAAGCACCTAATAGAAAAAAAGACTATATATTACAGATCAATATTAGTAATAGATTTAGGATAAGATTGTATACGAAACAATGACCAATGAAAAAATCAGTAAAAATTGTAAGATTGGCGAATGGATTTAGTGTCCGCAGTCATTTAAACACAGACAAACACCAACAAACAAAGTACCTTCGGTCTAATTACTGGACTGCATACTCTCAATAGCTTTGGTATTAATTACTGGGCTATCTTGTTTAAACCTTTTGTTTTGCTGGAAATTCGGAAGTGATTTAGTACCAATTTGTTTCAAGGTTATATTTAATACAGTGTCTGCAGAAAGTATTTGATGTATTTTATTTAAATTTGAACATACCAGCAACTTGACAAGTATTTTCCAATTTTACTGCATGCAAAATCATTCGTAAAATTTTCTCTCTAAGCTGAACTGATCTTGATGAACATTTGATGTCGACAAATAATTTCGAGTATTCGAAATATTTCGCCCCACTTTTTTTAACACTCCCTGTACTTACATATATATTATATTCATTTTATTTGCCTGTGATACAGTAAAATCCAATATTACTGAACCTAAAGTACAGGAAATTAAATATTTTTACTTTTCACGCGATCGGAATTAAATATTAACGCCCCACTGTTTGAGGCCCACTGATCATAATATCTTAATTGCATATCGGCCGTCATAGGGTAAAAGGACTTATTGTTTCAACATATATTGAATAGTTTAAAACACCATGCACGTTATAAATTGATTTGGATATTTGAGTTAGAACATAGTTTTTAAAATTTCTTTTTTTATTGTAAATACTAAACTCAACATTTAAACAATTATCACAAACTTTCGTTTACAAGCACCTTCATTAGGTAGAATATTTATCAATTGTAGGATATTTTTAATTGGCCATTAAAGAGATTATTAGTATTCACCCTATCATAAGATAATTCGTTGTCCTTTCAACTTACCGCCAGGAGGAACTCGGAAACGCTGTTGTGGTGTTCGTGCATGAATATGAAGGTTGTCCCTCTCTACTTTTTCTGTTATAATTTAATGTTAAATAATCTTAGTATTGTCTTTTTATCACACAAACTAATAACGATTTTATAAATTCTTAAACACGAAAATCTAAAAACAATTTATGACAACTATATTCCTTTTTAATAAATAACTTTGAACTGACCTTTGAACAAAAACCTAGAATGCTTTTAGTGCATTTGGATTTTTTATTTAAAATATTAATCCAACGTTTTACATGCAACATGTTTGTACCAAAACCGTAGTTGTCGTCACATTTAGAAACCAATAGATATTAATAACCACAAATCGAAACACGATTAAAAACAAATTAAGCAATGAACTTATCATGATAAACAATTATTTTACAAGGATGACAATATTAATTAAGATTTAAATACCACAAGGTCAACGAATCACAGAAATATTATCTACTATCTATTTCATAATGAGAAAAATATTTGACATAAAGATATTAGAAAATTAAAAAATACATTCTTATATTATAATCAGTGACACTGAAAAAACTAAAGATAAATTGAAAACCAAGAATTTTATAAAATACAGATAAAAGAGTCAATATTTAACGAATTAATTCAATTTGCCAGCTGTTTAGTGAGTATATATAGTAAGTACGACCGGTTTGCAATATGGCTTCCAGAAAAAAAAAACAGGATATCATTATCTTATAGAATCAACAATGATGTCTGCTAAATTTCGTGTTTTGGTGGAATCGTGGAATTAGGTAAATTTTATTTGGTAGTGAGAGACAGAGATTGATAAATAACTGCCGAGTGACCATTCCATACTCACATACAGTTTATTATAATGTATTAGTTTCTGCCCCTATCTGCAGTATATCTGCAGAACTAAATAATAAACTATTTCAGAATAAACAGCAGTACTCAATTACCTGGCTGTTAAAACAATCGAATAGGAAATTCCTACTTATTATTTAAAAAAATAAAGTTATTCTTGAAAAACAGAACATTTATTCAAACAAATTCCAAGGTGGATGGAGTTTTTAAGGCAATTTGCTGTTCTTAATATATAGTCTATATAGTACTTATATACGATAGAACGATAGTACCAAGAAATTTTTAATTTGGAATTTCCATCTTTTCCTTACTTTGCATTTGCATTATCTAGATAATACTAAAAAACCAGAACATTTTCTAAAACAGTCTATAGCCGAGGCAATGAAGCACAAAAATCGGTTCGACCTTCGAAAATCGGTGCGGTAAGACGGATCGAGATGCAGTTTGGTGCATTCGATTCGTGTGAGCGTCAGGAAATTTTGTGAACTAATGCGATCAGGAAGAAATGAAAAATTGCATTTGGAAAACGCATTTTCTAGAGTTGTAAATTAAAAAAAAAATTAACTCGGTAATTATTGAATAAAATACGTCCAATTTTGCTATTCGTGGGTTTTTGGGGTTGCTGAACACGAATATTATATCGGCGACGGTCTCCGACGTACTTGGTGTCCTGGGCATCATTATTCACCTCTTCTCCGGAATTTTTCGAGGTTGTTCAACACGAATATAATTTGAGCGAAGGTGAGAAATGTAATAAAAATTTGATAAATACATATATGTAAAAAAAATTAAATAAGTGTAAAAAAGCAAACCATCATTCATTAAGTCTCCTTTTTCTTCTTCGCTGGCTTCGAATTGAGAATAAATTTCTATATTGATGCAATTAGACCCTGCACAATTTTTACAAGCAACATTGCATACTAATCCATTTTTCCTGCATCCACCTGGGATGTAGAAAATTTGCTTTAATTTCCCACTCCCATTTGCGTCTACTGTAGGTAAAATTTTACCTAAAGAAAATTTTTTTCGTTATAGCTATTAGGTATATTTTGTATCGATAGGTTTCAGCCAACTGGACGTTGCTGGGCTTGAAGTTATCGGGAACATTTGGCTTTGCATGAAGTAGGACCAGCCATACAATTCAAGAAGTAGTTGAGTGCCGTGATCAACTAGCTCCTCGATGGCCAAACCTTTTTTTTTAATTTTTCAGCATGGATCTTTAGGTCCGCGTTATTTTGGAAGATGTTAATAAACTTTAATTTTCCATGAAAAAACGTAGCAGAAACAGTGTTGCATCCAGTAAAAGCGTGGTGAAATTAAATATTTTCCATGGCTATAAGAAGAAGAAGAATATAACTCCATTGCCACTTATTTGGCCGAGCGGGTTTAAAAAAATAAATTGTCGTATTTTCTGGAGTGAGAGCTGTAACTAAAACAAGAACATCAACATCTTTTGCAACAATGACTACTATTTTGTTCTGTCGGTATGTTTTGTTTTAGTAGGAATGATCTTTCGGTAATTAAGTGTACTTACAACTGAAAAAATCGAATGTTTTATTTATCTTGCACGTAATAAGTTTTTTATATAAAAAATTAATTATTTTTTAATATAATTAAATCAATTTCTTACTTAGATTTATACAACTAGTTTTTTTATTTAATAAATAACTTAAACAATATAAAAACAAATACGACGAAATATTCACGTGAGCGTTTATACTATTCCTGTATACAGTGATAGTAGGTAAAGAAGCTACCAGTGCTACCAACTTTATTATGAAAAAGGAGGCCAATTTAAAAAATTTAAATTCCAGTAAACAAGAGTTTTGAACCTGGATGTTTGGTACCCAGGGCCGGTGACTTTTGCCAACATGATATTCGTGTTCAGCGACATATTATTCAATATTTTCAATATTCAATATTCAATATTGTGCCGATTTTCGAAGGTTCATTGCTTCATTTCCTCGACTAGTTACTAGTTCGTCTCCTCGTTGAGAAAAGATTATAATTCGTGTAATAAATAATAAAATTAAGTAAGTAAGTATATAAAGTTTCTATATTCCTTCCATTTAAAAGTAAGACTAAATGTGCGTTATCTGTAAAGGAAAAATAATTGTGCTTTAAAATATTGGAATAATACCTAATAGTGTATAGTTTCTATTAAACTCATTTCATGAACTTATTTCAATTAAATGTATGCAGTTTGTGATAAAAATTATGCACAAAAATTTATTTAAAGTCAAATTCTTTCAAAATTTTTAAAATTAAACATTAATAACTTATATCAAAGTCAAATTATTTATTTGTGGAGTACCTGCATTTACATTTCGAAAAGTTTTGTTTGAAAACACAGGAAATTTTGTTTCCTCCTTTTTCAATTTCGTTTTTAGTTTTTTTTTTTTATTTTTTAACTTGAAAATCGTCCACTCTCGATCTTCTGCAATGTCGATAGTTTCTCCTCTGGTAACTGGTACGTCTTAGTTTTGATTTCGCTTTCATTTATTTTACCTCCAATTTACTTAATTTTTTCTAATTAATTTTTTCTTATGCTTATTTCTTTAATTTCGTTCTTTTATTATTTCCTAATTAATATCTCAGTTACTTAACTTTTAAACTGCACACTTAACAATTACAAAATAACTACTGAAAAAGACCGCAGGATCGCCATGTAGCATTGCCGGAGGTAGGTTCTTTTCGGTGTTATGTAGTTAAGGGGAATAAGAGTACTAAATATAAGATAGTAGAATATTTACTGGACGATTAAGTTAATTCTGATTCGTAAACCGAATTTGGATTTTTCAAATCATCCTACGCCTTACTTATGCACGTCATACACACTACGGTTTACCGGAGAGGCCTACCTGTGCAGGTATGCCTGCGCAGGTAGACCGGAACGTGTGTGGGAATAGACCTGTGCAGTTTTTTGTACCTGCACAGGCAACCGGAGCAAAATCAAAAATCAATTTTTTCGAGTGACACCGTACGATGTACCTGTGCGTGTACTCCGGCCGCCTGCGCAGGTCGCGTCAGTTGTTTTCTAGTGTTTCTCTGGGAAAGTCGTCTTGTCGTTCGCATCGTATTGTCACACCACTCTTTAATTAGCCCCAGACAATAGTGCCACCAGTTTCAACTAAAAAAAGGTTTGAAGAATTTATCGAAATTTATAGAATTCATCCATGTCTCTGGAAAATCAAAAACAAATATTACAATAATGGAGATGAAATAATTGCTGAGAATTTTAAATCCTCATAACTTCTTCCAGTTGCGAGAAATCTCAACGTAACTAATAATCTATCATGTGCAGAAATACTATTTCTCATAACTGTGTCTTTCTCTTTTATCATAGGAGTAACCATTTCAAGTAATTTAATGTATGTTTTCTCGTCCATCCGGAGATAGTTTTTAAAATCTTCTGGTTCAAATTTGAATTCATTCAATAAGTTAACACGACTGTATGTTTTCCTTTTAAACAACCAATACTTACACCACTTTTTTCGCTTATTTTTCACTGTTTTATTTTTATTTTATCTTTAAAATTAAAACAAGGCCTAACAATGCCAACGCGTCATCGCTAAAGGAACTGAAGACCGCACCGGCACACCGGAGAGTCCCCATACACGCTACTGCTGTTTCGTTGACCTGTACAGGCATACCTGCACAGGTAGACCTCTCCGGTAGACCGTAGTGTGTATGGCGTGCATTAGCATAACCGTGACGTGTATATTCCTGACACTTTACATTTAAAAATATAAAACAATATATTTAATCAGTAGTGTGTACAATACACAATCTTGACCCAATTAAGTACTAAATAATATTTTATATTATTGAATAGCAATCTACTTATTGATTAATCTTTCTAATATATAATATTTAAAATTATCATTTTCATCACTTGACGCAAAGAGATTTATTATCTGTCAAAAATTAATGGTATTTGAAAGCTAAATCTTTTGTGGTCCAATAATAGCTCTTTTTTTAAGTTTTAAACTTACTTTGTTGTCGAATTACATCTTTAATTACTGTTTTCAAATTTACGTCATTTTGAGGTTTATACTGTACTGATCTGTATGCTGTAATTGTTGCACTTCGTGCTTATCTTATCTACCGATTCGTTAATACTTTAAAAGTAAATATGTAAAAGATATATAAATCAAGTCAACCTAAAAATAATATGTACTACGTTACTTGCTGTAAACATTTCTAAACTAATTATAAATGCTAAAAGCTTCGATCATGACATTTAAGTTGTTCAATTCCTTTACAGCATTCTATTTCATGATTTTAATGCTAATTTATATGCTACAAAGCACAAACCGAAAAAATCAGTTGTGTTAAAAGTATGTATACTTAGATATTTATAATTTGAATAAAGGCTTTTACTATCAGGCCTTACAAACAGTAAAAGCCCAGCCAAAATCGCAAGTCAGATGAAGGCACGTGATCTGAAACATGTTTAACTACATTATCATTATAAGTGGCTAAGGTGATCCGTTGTGGATCTTGGCATGCTCATAAAGAAGTTGCCACTCCTGTCGATTCCTGGCAACTTCCCTCCATCTCCTAACCCTCAGAATCTGTAGATCTTCTTCCACATCATCAACCCATCTCATTCGTGCCTCCTGTGACCTCTGCTTCTTGTGCCCTCTGGTTTTGAAAATGTTAATCTCTTCGTGTATTCGTGAAATGACATCCTAGCAATGTGTCCAGCCCACCAAGAGAATTTTTCTCTTAAAAATACCAAGAAGTCTTTTATCATTTTGAGATAAAGTCCACGTTTCAGCCCCATATATCAAAACCGATCTTATTAAGGTCTTGTAATACATTAATATACTAGGAGTCAGTGAAACTCGGTGGCCTAACTCTGGGCAATGTACAATTCGAAACCACACAATCTACTACTCCGGAAATGTCACTAAGATACACAGAAATGGAGTAGACGTAATCGTGTCCCCATCTATAAAAAGTGCAGTAAAAGCATACACTCCCTTCTCAGACAGAATGTCACTCCTTCAGCTGAAAGCATATCCACTCGATCTAAATATCATACAAGTATACGCGCCAACAGCAGACAAAGATGACGATATTGTGGAAGAATTTTACCAACAACTGCAACAACTGGAGACCCTGATGAGAATGACCAAGAAAAGCGAAGTGACATTAATAATGGGCGACTTCAATACAAAGGTCGGCAGAGGTAAGGTGTCAAACGTTGTGGGCGGACACGGATTAGGAACTAGAAACGAGAGATGGGAACGTCTTATACGCTTCTGTCAGGAACAAAAACTATTGATAACTAATACTTTTTTAAACTGCTGGAAGTCGCCAGCAGACTCGAAAGAAACAAATGTAAGAAACCAGATCGACTTCATTGCCATACCAGAAATATTCAGAAACTCAATCACATCAGTGAAAACCTATCCCGGGGCTGACGCTCAATCGGATCACAACCCAGTGGTGGGTAAACTGGGAATCAAACTAAAACGTATAGAAGGGAAGCCTAACAAAACCAAGATAAACATTAGGAAATTAAAGGAATTAAACAAGTACAGGAATCCTTAAGAAGAAACATTGGAAACTTGAGTGAACCCGAACAAGACGCAGTTGCTAAATGGGAAGTCTCCAAAATTCTCAATAATGGGGAAACGAAAAGAGAGAGAGATTCTTTTCCTTTCCAATAAATTTAATATCTACTTGATCAAATATAATGCATATTTTCTGTAGCTTGAAATCTTTTTCCATATCTTTTAGAAACATTATTCAAACCGTAAATATTATCCAATATCCAATAATACATATGTGGCTATATGATTGCGTAGATACCTTTAAAATATCTTGAATCTTTTGTGATATATGTGTGTGTGTCCTTGTTACCGGAACTTAATTTAATATTTAAGTAAATATAGAAAGCAGGTAATAACACTGGGGTTACTAGCTGTAGGTTTATGATACAAAAGTCACGACTTACACAATATGGTGGTACAATGTACATGTATGCATATATAACAAAAATTAAATCATAATTTATTATGGCTTACTGTAATTTAAAAAAGACAGAACTTCATTGAATTTTGTGACCAGTGCTGCTTTTAGGCTGTTGGGTATCTTGAATATCGTTTTGGCTGAGGTGTACTCTGGACATTCTATTATTATATGGTTGACTGTGAAAGGTGTTTGGCATCTTTGGCACATCGGTAGTGGTTATTTGGAGATTATGTAACCGTGCGTAAGTCGTGTATGCCCAAGCCGGAGTCTTCTGATAATTACCTGGACTTTTCGTTTTGGTGGTATAGGAAGATTTTCTAAAGATACGTCTGGTTTGATGCTTTTAAGATTTGTGTTTGTTTAGTCCCATATTTCTTGCCAGATTTTATTTACATGAGTCTTAAATAAAGTTTTTGTATCTGATATTGGTATACCTGTTGTAGTCAGAATGTTCACATTGTTTATTGCTACAAACGCTGTTTTGTCTGCTAGCTCATTACCAGTTATTCCGACATGTGAAATTGGAGCTGTTGCAACGCGTCTCTAATTAGGAATAGATTGATGTGTATAGGATAAACATGTTTAATGGCCTGTAAAAAACTTAATGAATCTGATAATATTAGTATTTGTCTTTCATTTGTGATTTTACAATGATTTGGTGCGTCAAGTATTGCTTGGAGCTCTGCGGTATAAATACTGCCGTCAGTTAATCTAGTGGCAGAAATTACGTATTCTGATACAGTAGCAACTGCTACTCCGTTGCAATCTTTGGAGACATCAGTGAAGAACAATTTGTAAGTGGAATATTTAAGTAAATTTGCATGGTACTGAAGCCTGACCTCAGCAGAAATGTGTGAATGCTTATCATGATTAAGTAAGAAGAGGTCTACTATAGGTAAAGAAACTGTCCAGGGAGGTGTCTGGTATATTTTTATGGATGCCAAGGTGATTTGATTGATATAATACGGTAGTCTTTTAACTCGTTCGTAAAACGAACTGTCTTGGTGGTGTAATTTGTGTATTGTTCTAGTGATTCTTCCGATACTAAACTTGCGAGAAAGGTATGATCCTTTGCGCTTAGAATTTTTGAAGCTTAGCATAGTGATAGATATTGTCTTCTGAGGTATAGTTGCATTTCTCCTGCTAGCACTTGAAGGCTTCTTATTGGAGTAGTTCTAAAGGCTCCAAAGATTAGCCGTAGAGATGTGGTTTGAATAACATCCAGTTTTTTTAGTTGATTTTTTTACGGTTTCATAACAGATGCATCTGTAGTCGAGTGTGCTTCTTATTAATGTTTGATAAATTTTGAAGAATTTTTCTACATCTTTATTTTTCTAAAATATGTGTGAAAAGGGGTTTATGGACATCGATGGCTATGAGGAACTAGAAAAAAGAAAATGATCGATTATAGAAAATGGTAGAACAGTGTTTCAAACATGTTTGCTAACGGTTGTTTTCGAAAAGAGAATGTTCTAACAATCTGTAACATATCGCACATCTATTATTATTAGGTTGAACTCTGTATTGGCATATAATCGATTAAATGCAAATTTCTGCTTTCACGCCACCGAAATCCAAGCCCGAATCAACCGTCAAATTATGTTGAGAAACTATTGTATCGGAAGTTATACCCTATGAACACATACACGTTTAAAAATGACGTTTATCCACTTAAATAATAGAAAACAGACGAAACTGTAAAAACGCCAAGAATATTGAAATTATGTTAATTAATTTTGTAAAATGAAAAATGCTGCCGAGATATTGAAAAATAAGTTGTGAAAACCAATAAAGTATTATAAATAGCTCATACGTATATGTATAATGTATAAAACCGTTATTTTCATTTAATTTAACAATACAAACACAATAACGAAATTTAATATTACTGCCAGTTGCACATTCCAGTATCAAGATGTTTAATAGATTTTATTTTTCATGTAACCAGTTTTATAGCATTTTTCAGTCAACATTATATTTTCAGATGTTGCCGTTGACGTATTTGTTTTTATATTTTCTATCGAATAATTATCTCTTGTACTTGTTTCTTTCTTTTTGTTCTTGCTTTATTAAGATTTTTCAGTTTGTTGGACTAATTTCCACCTACCCCGCAATAAAAAGTTTACATTGAATAACAAATAAAATTTTCAGGAATAGAACAGGAAGTGAAGATAGGAAGATATTAGAATTAACGAACTCGAAGTGATTAATTTTAACACCTTTAGTCACCAGTCTTTTAAACATATTGGAGAATTTCAGAATGTACATTCAGATCCAAATCTCAATTAAGGGAAAATCCCAATCTTCACTTTCTCGCGGCAGAAGACGGACAATATTTGAGTCAATAACTTAAGTGGTTGACGCATATGAGGACCGAGTTTATTCCAGGAGTCCACGTCATTATCCATAATGACGCAGGGTACCACCCTCTTGTCATAAAGTTGAGAAATCGTCTTCAAATTCACATAAATATCAACGATATCATACGCAGAAAGAAAAGAATTTTAAAATTTTCTAGTTGTATAATGTGTAAAAGGTATTATGACAATTAATAATTGAGTAATTATTGACTGGAATATAGGTATACTCATACAAGCTGCTGCTACTTGGTACACGGATGGCTCAAACACATCGGAGGGTGTGGGAGTCGGCATAGTAGGATCAAATCAAGGGATACATTTCACGGTAAATCTATCTAAGGATGTGACTGTTTTCCAGGCGGAAATAACGGCAATCCATCACTGCGTGGAAGAAATAGAAAGGCAGGAAAGAACGTTCTGTTCAGTTGCCATCTTTACAGATAGTCAGGCAGCGCTTAAGGCTCTCAATTCTGTAGAGGTTAATTCTAAGCTAGTATGGGATTGCTTGTGTTCCCTAAATAAAATAGGAGAACGTAGCAAGGTTACGGTAGCTTGGGTACCGGGGCACGAAGGTCATAAGGGCAATGAAAAAGCAGATGACCTAATAAGCATAGACAGAAAAACAGTCAAAGCCATAGTAGGTCTTCTAACAGGCCACTGTAAGCTGAATAGGCACTTGAAGCTGATGGGATTATTAGATGATGACCCGTGTAGATTCTGTCACCTCGAAGAAGAAGCAGCAGAGCACATTTTATGTCAATGTGACAGTCAGACAAATGTGCGGTTCTTTGCATTAGGAGAAGAAAATCCACCGGAAAATAGATACATTGAAGGTACAGTCTCGAAGCTACTAGACTTCATAAAAAAGGTCAGGCTAGAGAATGTTATCTAGGACTAGAGGACCACAATAGATTTGAAAAGATCGCAGTGGAATAGGCCAAAAGGCCACCTTTGTAAATATAATCTAATCTAATTATTGTTCTGAAACAGATTCCCAGCAGACTTAATACTTAAAGTTCTTCTCTAGTTAATCGTCTGACAAACCAGATGATAAACTAGACGGATAAAATTTTACGGAAACGTAGAGATAAGTATAAAATTCACAAACAAAAATAAAACGATATTATGAGTGACTGAAACCCAAAAGTTGGAGACAAAATCATCGACACCATATTGGAATCATGCAGACTAAGGCATTTCAAAAATACACGTGGCTCTTATCTTATTCACTTTTGTTAAAAAAATATTGATTACTAAAACCTGGTCGTTTAAACTATTAAAAAGAAGGCTTTGCCTCAGGAACTCTATCCACCCCCTCTCCCAATACATGAAATAGCATCCAATTAGAAATCAAATAGGTTATAATTATGATTTAGCATTAGACGAGGTTTTCAAGGTGGAATTAAGATTAACGGAACCAGCATAGTCAACATATGGTACGCTGATGATAGCGTCCTAATAGCAAGCAACGCACAAGAACTACAAAATATAATAAATGCGGTAGTTCGTCTTCTAATTCGAGTATTTTCAAAGAAAACCAACGTACATTTGTATGCCAAGGGACAAATAATAGAACAGGTAACTTCTATAAAATATTTGGGAGCAAATATCAACAGTCAGTGTAACCCAAAAAGTTTACACAAGGTACAAACAGGTGAGGTACTTCGGCGTTCAAAGAAACAAAAAGAATTAGCATAAGCAAAGACAGGAAATTACAATACTTGGGTCAAGTATTGAGAGGTGAAAGATATGAATTACCCCAAATCATATAGAAAGGTAAAGTGCAGTGCAAAAGATGAGTTGGAAAACGCCAGAACTCGTAGCTGAAAGACCTGAGGAGATGGTTTGACCACTCATCCACAGAAATCTGTCATGTAGCAGTTTCCAAAGCTACGATTGCCATTTCGATCGTCAACCTCCGAAAGGAGACGGCGTCATAAGAAGAAGAATATAAGCCTACCTAGGTTGGGAAATTAATTCTAATCATAATCCGGCAACAGTAAAAGTTAGGATAAAATTCAAAAAGATGCAGAAGATAAAATACTAAGTAAAGTAGAACAAATTGGGAGGGCGAGGATGATGATAGAAAAAAGTAATACCAGGCATATGCCGGTGTTAACCTCCGGACAAATGCATCCGAGACGAACCAACAAAAGGATAAGATGGAGAAACTTTAAAAATATCAGAACAGGCAAGTTATTCTGAATTAGAAGGAAAGAAGAAAACTAAAAATAAAAAACTCTGGATTTCGGGTGAAATAATTTAAGAAATGCGCAAAAAAGAACAGAAACTAAATGAGGAACAAACAACTTAACAGAGAAGTCGACAAAAAAATTAAACTATCAAAGAACGTATGAACACAGGAAATATTAAGGGAAGTCCTTAATCAAAGTACAGCACAAATACAAAGCTCTTAAACTTTTTGTGGAGTTATCAGTCTGCGTGCTCTGCTTCGAGTTGTTCCACTTCCCGGAATTTTTCCTGGCAGGAATTTGAACACCTAAAAAGCTGGTAAAACTATTACAAAATTTCCGTTGGTGAAAAATAAAAATAATGAAATATATGCCGATCCAGAAAAACAATATGAGATTTGGTAGAGGTATCTGCAGAACTTTTAAAATATGATAGACAATTGATAGACTGTAGTAACTTTGAAATTTCTTTGTACAATTGAAGATACAGGATGTATTATAATCATTTGAAGAATATTTAGACCATCGAATATTTCGAACATATCTTGTATCAACAGGAGCAGTCATGCCATTTGGTGTTCGCCAGTTTTGTGTGGCAATCTAAAGCATTAATAGGTGAGATTTGCATGTTGGGCTTTAATCTAGTGGTGAACTCACTTTATTTAAACTAAGTTTTTTGTGGGCATTTCTGGAACTCTTGTTGGTAGTTGGTGGAGGATCCACATTCAGGATACAAATTGTTGACAATAATTTACAGACGACATCTTCTAGGATGCGGCCGAGTAGCTTAAAAGAAGGGGAAGAAATTATATGGGGTTGTGCAACAGTTGAGGTGATTGGGTTTGTCAAGATATTTTAATTAGACATTTCGCCAAAAAAATATACATTCTTTATTTTTCTGTTTATTTTTTTATTGCCTGAATAGTAGGATTAATACACTTGTCTTGCATTCTTCTATTATTATTTTTTATCTTTTATAATTTTGTTAATTATTACTATTAGTTGTTCCATCGTTGCTACCCCAACACTTCATTTGGTATCTAATCTATCTATACCGACAACCTTTCCAATGTTTTGTGCATTTCCTGCTTGTTTATATTAACTTCTTTCATTTCTGGTTCTAACGTCATTTGTTGTGCCTTTGTAAACATAAACTATTCTATGTGTTTCAGCTTTACCCCCGTTTTTGACCTTTTGTAGATTGTAGATTTTACAGGGATCGATTGACATCGATGATCTTTCCACCCTGCGACCTATAAGATATTTTGTGTATACCATACATCTATATTCAGTCCAGCAGATCTAGGCTTCTACGTAAACCTATTATCCGTTTAGGAGAGATATTTATTACCTGGTCAAGCACTAAAAAGACCTGGTCCAGATACGTATGATGTTGACGAACAAATTATCCTGTAGTTGCAGGTAACATATGTTGCAGTTTCCTCTGTGCTTTCGCGGAATCTTTATGTTGCTCTGTTCACTTTGCCCATTTTACAGGGATCATATCTCAGTGAGCAATGTCCAATGTCAAAGCATGACTACTCTGAGTTCGGTTTTCTGGAGCTTTTTGCGTAGCGAAGAGAAGGTTGTAATAACCGTTTTGTTTGCCTCTGGTCTAAAATATTTTTTCAGTAGCCTACACTAAGTTCCCTTTCCAATTTTCGGTCATCCGCACACTATGCGGGTTTTGGTACACTGCAGAATGACTCTGGTTCGATAAAATGAGTATATGCTCCTTCTGTAACAAGGTCATCAGCAATCTCATTATGAATAATTCCTTCATGCCCTAGCACTCACAGAAAAGTAACCTTGTTGCGTTTCTTAAGGGAATGTTTGAAGTTCTAACCTGTTATCTAATAAGCTGTAGAAGTGCATCTTAACTGGAGGCAATAAATATTTTGGGTGAATTGAAGCATTTTGAATGAATACATAATCTCTTATAAAGCGCCATATTTCATTCAGTAGTTCATAAAAATCAATGGATGTGTTTCATGTTGTTGAGACTTGTTTAATTTGAGCTGTAGAAGTGCATCTTAACTGGAGGCAATAAATATTTTGGGTGAATTGAAGCATTTTGAATGAATACATAATCTCTTATAAAGCGCCATATTTCATTCAGTAGTTCATAAAAATCAATGGATGTGTTTCATGTTGTTGAGACTTGTTTAATTTGAGGTAAGATATTTTCTTTTCTTAGTAGTTTTTGATCACTTTTTTTAAGTGAAGTTTTTTTCCTTTGAGATATTTAGATTTATTTATTTTTTTTTTCGCCAAGAATTTACTTCTTAGAAAACCAGAACATTTGTAATTAGTAAGACTAACATCAATATTAAGATGAAATCAATAATTTACAAAGACATCATAATAGTAGAGTAAATAGACTGGCAAAAGGCTTCTAGAATAGATTTTGGTGGGCACTTTGTTGCTAAAATGTAGAACCTATTTTTTTTCGTTTCTAATATCTTTCTAATGCAAAATCACTTGGTCGTCCAAAAATCGTAGCGGGAGGGGAATGGTGGGGAGCCTTACAAAAAAAAAGTGCTAATTTTTTTTTCGTCATTTTTCGGATCTACGATAACCGAAAATTCATTCCTCAAATTTTCATGTTGATCTGGACATTAGAAATATTTTTATTTTATTTATAAAAATACGTCAAACCATTGTTGTATACGGAGCGCCTTCATACAAAATCACTTGTTCTGAAAACCCATATTTTTAAAATCTTTTACCTCGCTCTACCTCGAAAAATATTGGGTTTAGCAAAAAATTACTTTCTATAAACATTATAGACCAAAAATCAGAGAACACGTGGGTTTTTTTAGAATTTTGATTGGATAATTAGTTTAAGAAAAAATTAAATAAATCGAACGGCATGTCACGACTGACAGTGCTGAACGCGGAGATGCGAGGAAGGGCGAGATTCCTGTGCCGAAGTCAAAGCAAATCGACTCTAGTGATGGCGATGTTGTTAGGGTCGATTTTACATTGAAACGCTGTTGTGTTGTATATTCTATTGCGAAAGTGCATCACTGTGCATTATTTTTTACTAATAGCGCGAAATCCACTGAGCTGAGATTTTTAATATTAAAAGTTTTAAATTATTAAAAGTTATTAATTAGCTTATTGCTATAATAAAAATATTAAATATCTACTTAATATTAAAGTAAATATTTTTTTAATCTAGAAACGGATTTAACGAAAAGCAGCAGGTCTGACAGTGAACTTGAGTGAAAAATCAGATTAAGGCATGTTTTTCTTCCATAAAGTCCATTTCCTTTTCAGTTTGTTGAAGGACGCGGAAACTGGAGAATACATTTTTGTTCTAGTTTTCGAAAAATGCATCCTTACTTTTTTGCATTTGGCCATGTGAACTATTCTTTTTGGGGAACATTATATTTGTTGGACATGTACAAATTTGCTGATAAGTATCCAGAATTTCATGAAGACTTTATTAGAGGAAATTTTGTTGTGAAAAGTTGGAACAGAAACTTTTACCAACTATGTATAGATATAGCTTTAAACACATAAATACAAACTCAAAAGATGCAGGAGGAATCGTGTGATTTACTAAAACCAGCACAAAACTAGACGAATGGTTTTTAAGCTACAATATGATTGGCATGATGGTAGATGAATTTCGTTTATCATGAGACCTAAGCAACCACTCAAGTCAAAACGTAGAAAGTAGAAAAAAAACGCATGAAAATTGATGAATATTTTGTACAAAAACTACATGAACAGTTTTTACGATTTAATGTATTTTTAAAAAGCGTAGATTGTCTTCTCGTAATTTCAGCTAATAAGATTGCATCGCCAAATGTTCAAACATCCTTATTAATATACAAAAAAAAAATGAAAAAGAGAGCCTAGCAAAAATTATTGTTACTGTTGGAACTCCCAATTTTTATCAGCATAGAAAAGAGAATAATCTTCCAACACTTCGTCGCGCAGATACCTATAAAACTGTCTCTGAAAAGAAGAAAATTATTCAAGCTGAGCAAGAATTTTTACAAAAAATACTAGCAATCAAGGCAATTGAAAGAGACATAAATATTATGAGGATATTTTCAAATAGGAATTGACAGCATATCCAATGTTACTTGTACCAGCAGGAGTTTTATCGATACCATAAAATAAATCTGCCTTAGGTTCTATAATAGAACAGTTTACAGTTGTTACAAAATCACAAAACGTGTCACATTTTTGATGGTATGGGATTGATTCAAGCCGTTGGCAAACCATCAAATGCCAAAACATTTGACGACTATGCAAGAATTTTGAAATCAATAGTGTTCAAGAACCCCTACAGCGTTAAAAGGATCGATTTTGTTTTGGATCACTACAAGGAATCTTCCATAAAAACTGCACGAGACGAAAGAGAGGCGCCAAAATTGAATCAATACAACGGTTAATGTAAGGTCCGGATACAGTATTACCTCAAAAATGGAATTCATTTATTAATTGAGTTTTTAATAAAAACCAGCTTACACACTTCGTAAGCAATCAGCTAATTAAATATTCCTTAACAAATTGTACCGCTCACTTCGTATCCAGCAGAGGATTTTGCGACGTTTTACATTACAAAACAAATTTTGGTTTGAATTCTGAAATATTAGTCTCGTCACATAAAGAGGCCAATACCAGAATAATATTACACATTCTGTCAGCAAAAATGGAGGGATATACAAAATGTATAGTCGACTGTAAAGTTACCGATCTGCCCATTTTAAAGACCTTTCAACTCCAGAAGTTTAGATGAGGGTTGGAACAAAGGACAACGAAAGATCTATAGGTATCCACGAACTCTCTATGGATTACTTTATAGGTATCTGCGCGACGAAGTGTTGGAAGATTATTCTCTTTTCTATGCTGATAAAAATTGGGAGTTCCAACAGTAACAATAAATTTTGCTAGGCTCTCTTCTTCATTTTTTTTTTGTATATTAATAAGGATGTTTGAACATTTGGCGATGCAATCTCATTAGCTGAAATTACGAGAAGATGATCTACGCTTTTTAAAAATACATTAAATCGTAAAAAACTGATCATGTAGTTTTTGTACAGAATATTCATCAATTTTCATCCGTTTTTTTTTCTACTTTCTACGTTTTGACTTGAGTGGTTGCTTAGGTCTCATGATGCACGAAATTCATCTACCATCATGCCAATCATATTGTAGTTTAAAAACCATTCGTCTAGTTTTGTGCTGGTTTTAGTAAATCACACGATTCCTCCTGCATCTTTTGAGTTTGTATTTATGTGTTTAAAGCTATATCTACAAATAGTTGGTAAAAGTTTCTGTTCAAACTTTTCACAACAAAATTTCCTCTAATAAAGTCTTCATGAAATTCTGGATACTTATCAGCAAATTTGTACATGTCCAACAAATATAATGTTCCCCAAAAAGAATAGTTCACATGGCCAAATGCAAAGAAGTAAGGATGCATTTTTCGAAAACTAGAACAAAAATGTATTCTCCAGTTTCCGCGTCCTTCAACAAACTGAAAAGGAAATGGACTTTATGGAAAAAAAAACATGCCTTAATCTGATTTTTGACCCAAGTTCACTGTCAGACCTGCTGCTTTTCGTTAAATCCGTTTCTAGATAAAAAAAATATTTACTTTAATATTAAGTAGATATTTAATTTTTTTATTATAGCAATAAGCTAATTAATAACTTTTAATAATTTAAAACTTTTAATATTAAAAATCTCAGCTCAGTGGATTTCGCGCTATTAGTAAAAGATAATGCACAATGATGCACTTTCGCAATAGAATATACAACACAACAGCGTTTCAATGTAAAATCGACCCTAACAACATCGCCATCACTAGAGTCGATTTGCTTTGACTTCGGCACAGGAATCTCGCCCTTCCTCGCATCTCCGCGTTCAGCACTGTCAGTCGTGACATGCCGTTCGATTTATTTGATTTTTTCTTAAACTAATTATCCAATCGAAATTCTAAAAAAACCCACGTGTTCTCTGATTTTTGGTCTATAATGTTTATAGATAGTAATTTTTTGCTAAACCCAATATTTTTCGAGGTAGAGCGAGGTAAAAGATTTTAAAAATATGGGTTTTCAGAACAAGTGATTTTGTATGAAGGCGCTCCGTATACAACAATGGTTTGACGTATTTTTATAAATAAAATAAAAATATTTCTAATGTCCAGATGGGTATGCAAATTTGATGAATGAATGTTCGGATATTGTACATCCGAAAAACGATGAAAAAAAATAATTGCATTTTTTTTTGTAAGGCTCCCCACCACCCCCCTCCCACTACGATTTTTGGACGACCAAGTGATTTTGCCTTACAAAGATATTAAAAACCAAAAAAAATGGTTTTTACATTTTAGCAATAAAGTTCCCACGGGATAACACAATAGGATCCTGTTTAAACTATACTATAAGACTAATAATGACGTATACATATACCAGAAACAACACCTAGCAACCAAACCAAAGAGGCGATAAAATACTGAAAAAGATTACAGGGAATACAGGGACAAATCACTACAACGTATAAGTATTGGCCAACCTCGCAAAAGATGGGAGTGACATCCGTCCATAAAGGTATCAATCCGCCAATTAGCAATAGAGAGGAGGAAATAAAAAAAGAAATCACTTCTGTTCTATTTTTTTAAAGATTGATAAAACAATTGCTCTATGAATTGTTTTTCTTTTCTTTTTTTCTTTTAGATAACCAAAATTTAACTTTTCTAACAACGACCTTTAAAACACATCGAACAACACTAACACTTGCATTTCGCAAAAGTTAGTGACTATTTTTAAAACTTTCCGACTCGAGTGTAAAACTTTATGTCTGAGTTCCTGAACATAAAAAAATGAAAAAATTTACATACATCGCTCTAAAAATAGAAAAGCAAAAACCACAAATATCCTACCTATGGCTGGTTGTAAATGTGATAAATAGTATGCTAATAGTTGGTCGATAACAACTATAATATTATTAATGAACGCAGCTAATTGTGAAACCCAATCAGTTAAAAATGATAATGTAATAATGTTGATAAAAGTCGTATAATTCTTGTATTGACACCACAGTAGGAAATTCCAGAAGAAAGTTTACTACTTTTGCAATAATTTCTGAAAATAATACTAGAATGATAGGGTGAATTAAATACTGGAAAACACAAAAATGAATATAAAATTTTTTAAAAGATTTTTCAGGTTGAAGTGTGGTAGTTTACAACGCCCAATGACTCCGTTATCTATTCTAAAAATTTTACATCTTAAAGGCTTCGATTATTTGTCGATCTTTTGTTTCTATTAATATGAAGTCTGTTTAGTTGTATCTAGATACAATTCCCACTAGGGCTTTATAGCTTTTTCATTATTTGTTGTAATTAATTTTAGTTCGCTCACCTATATAACAGTGTTATATTATCAGCATATCTCAAGGTTATTGTTGTACCTTATATCCCTACTTTTTCAAGCATACTCCCAAGCATAAACCTGTACCTGGTTTTGGGAACTCTATGGTAAATAGAAGTTAGCTTGGATCTTTAGTAAACTATCGAGGAATAAGTCACCAGTCAGGAGACTATGCGGAGATATACTGAAAGAAACAATAGGACAAGCGACAAAGGTCAAAAACCAGTATAGATCAATCAAGCTTCACGGCAGACAGATCATGTTAACCACACATATTCTACTCTAGAATCATTGCTACAAAAGAGCAAAGAAACAAGGTTATATACATAGTTTAAGCAAAATTTTGGAAAATGTTTTTATGTTCTTCTTCTTCTTCAAGTACCCTCTCCGCTACGGAGTTTGGCAATCATCATTGCTATTCGTATCTTTAAAGCTGTTGCTTTAAATAATTGGTAAGATGTGCACTGGAACCAGTCTCTTAAATTGCGCAGCCAAGCTATACGTTTTTTACCCCCACGCTTCGTTTGCCCTGAATCTTTCCTTGGATAATTAACTGGAGCAATCGGTACTTTTTCCCTCTCATCACATGACCAAGATATTACAACTTTCTTCTCTTGATGGTGATCAACAGCTCCCGTTCTTTGTTCATTCTTCGAAGAACTACACTATTTGTTATTTCGTCTGTCCAAGGTATTTTCAAAATTCTTCTATATATCCACATTTCGAAGGCCTCTAGTTTATCGGTATTGCTCTTGTTTTAAGTCCAAGTCTCTACTCCGTACAGCAGTATCGAAAATATGTAGCATCTAACCAATCTCATTTTCAGGTTTAAGTTAATTTCGTGAGTTCCCAGAATGTCGTTTTATATTAAGAAAAGCAGCAGGAGCCATTCCAATTCTAGGTTTTATATCTTCTGTGATGTCATTGTTGTTATTAACACTTGTTCCCAAATATTTATATTTGTGCACCCGTTCGATTTCGTTATTGTGAATGTACAGGTTTGCATTCAATCTTTGTTTTTTTGAAATAATCATGAATTTCGTCTTCTTGAAATTCATTGTTAACCCTTTCTCTTCACTAGCTGTGACTACCTTGTTTAAAATGGCTTGCAGGTCTTCTACTGTCTCCGCCATTAAAACCGTATCATCCGCGTATCTAATATTAATAATTGGTTGGCCGTTAACTTTTATCCCAATCTCTTCTTCTTCCAATGCTTTCTTCATAATTTCTTCCGAATAGAGATTAAATAGCATTGGTGACAGCACATATCCTTGTCTAACTCCTTTTTTAATTTGAATTTCATTTGTTGTGCTATTTTCGATGCGTGCGACTGCCTTCTGATTATAATACAGAGTAGATATTATTCTTATATCGCGAGTGTCTAACTGTTTAGCTTTCAAGATCTCTAAAAGTTGGTCATGCTTGACGTTATCAAACGCCTTGTTGTAATCATTGAAACAATCAAATACATCTTGATTTACATCCAAACACCTCTGTGTCAAGATGTTAAAGGCAAATAATGCTTCGCGAGTTCCATGTCCCTCCCGGAATCCAAACTGAGTTTCTCCGATATCTTCTTCCAATTTTCTGTAAATTCTATTGTGAATTATTTTGAGGAATATTTTTAAGATATGGCTCATCAGACTGATCGTGCGATGATCACTGCACTGCTTAGCATGTGCCTTCTTGGGAAGAGGGACAAAGGTTGATCTTAGCCATTCTTCAGGAATTATACTGTTTTCATAAATCTTGTTACATAAGTCTACTAACAAATGGATTCGTCTATCAACTTTATTATATCCGCTGGTAGCTCGTCTGGTCCTGGAGCTTTGCTATTCTTTGATGACTTCATCGCTTGCATTACTTCTTCTTTGCTTATTTCTGGACCTGTCTCTTCTGCAAAATTATCACAAGGAGGCTGCCTTTGATCGTCAAACAGTTCTTCTATGTATGTCTGCCAATGTTTTAGTTTCTCCTCTGTTTCCATTATCATGTTCCCTTGTTGCTCTATAAGTACTGTCTACTTCCTGTTTCTACTGTTGATCATTTCTTTAACTTTCTTGTAAAGATAGAACGAATCGTATTTGGCTTCCAAATTTTCAATCTCCTTACATTTGTCTTGTAACCATTGTTTTTTAGCGTCGCGGATTCTTCTTTTGATCTCTGTGTTAATTTGCTTATACTGTTCTTCATTTTTTACCTTTCGATAGTCTTCGAGAATCATCAATAACAAAATTTCGTCACTCATCCATTCTTTCTGTCTCTTTGGTTTTCTCTCTTCAGAATATTTTTAGCGGGCTCCAGCACGTTCTTTTTAATAATGGCCCAGTGTTTATTAATGTCTAGTTCTGGTATCTTCTCTGTCTTTTCAAGTTTTTCAAGATCTGCCCGAATACTTGTTTCTGAACAGACAAAATCAATATAGCTGCAACATAGGTGGCAATAAAATTAAGACATGTTAACCCAAGACAGAAGGGAACAACATATATATCAATGGAAAAGGTTGGATACGGAAAATATAAAGTCCTTGATAAGACAGTTGAACTCTAACATTTTCACAATTTTGAAATGAAGTTGATTGATTTTAAGATATTTCTTGAGGAAATATATTCATAGTTTTTTTTTAACTCGCTAAAACAATAATTATATTACAATTTTTGTAATAATAATCTATAATTACGTTTCATATGCACCCAGTGTTTTATGAAATCAGCGATAAAAGTAGTTTATTTTTATATTCAATTCCACAGCTGATATTAAGAAACATTTGTTGTTTCTGTTTTATCGCAGTAGTAGTGAAAGGTCGTTTCACGCCAACCTCCCGCATATATCACTCGATTTTTATTATCTTTTATTTTTATTTTAATAAACATTCTTTCCTTTTAAGCCAGTGGTTTTATGCTGCTTTCTCAATCTAAGCTTTTTCTTATTTATTTAGATCATTTTATTTCAACGTTATATTACGTGTATATGAAAAGCTTACAATAATGTAGAAAACAATAAGATTCAATTTTTGTTGGAAAAGAAACGCGTTTCGAAGCACCCATAACAATGAAGAGAGAACATAACTCTCGTTAACAAGTCAACATCACAAAATAAACGAAGAAAACCCGCTAAATAATCAGTAACCATTTTGGACTGATCGGAATCGCATGACTTTGGGAATGAGGACGCGGCATATTATGGCAGCGATCACCATCATCGCTTCGCATCGCATCGCCTACCCGATTCCCCGTCCTCGTCGCCGGTTGGAATCGCTCGGGGCTGCACAAGGTAAAAGTTGGCGGTGTTGCCGTTTATATTGTGTGTTCGAGTGTGTTTACAGTGGATAGATATCACGCTTTGGACAGATTACGGACCGCTAATGAGGATTTCACCTTGCGCTTTTTACGTTTTTGCAAGTTTTTTTTGTTCCTTGATGTTTACTGCGATTGATTGATTGATGAATGAAAGGCGGGGATGAGAAAAAACTCACAATTAGTTCAGTTAGATTAAATGATCGGCTCAGCTGCTTAGCTTTAACCTCATTAGAATATCAGTACAATTTATTAAACTAACAAACGTATTAAATCATGTATCACGTATTGTAACATGACATTAAAATTAATATTGAACCAAACTGCATTACTAGCAGAGAACCTGAAACAGTCAATCAAGAAACATCTTGCACAAAAATTAACACATTAAAAGCGCCGATTGTTCGAACGCTAATCAAAACTTGATTGTAATCAAATATTTAATTACAACCAAATACGTTACAGCAGCTGTCAAAATTATTAAAAATTGCTTATTATTATTGATGTGTAAATAAAAACATGAAATTAACACCAGAAAGAGTTTAATTATGGTTTATTATAAATGAAAACGCAAAATAATAAAACTGAATAAAATAAATCAGTCAACATAACCTCAAATGTGACTTATTTGATTTTAATTAAATATTTGATTACAATCAAGTTTTGATTAGCGTTTGAACTATTAGCCCTAAAATGTTTAAAAAACAAAAAGTTTTTTTGTCATATTGGATATTTCTCGATTTTGATTGAATTTTAAAATGTAACATACCGTTAGAATGCCTGATAAATCAGCCCTAAATTCAGCTTAATTTTAGTGTACGATGAATTTTATATGATGAGATATTCAAAGAAAAGTTAAAGAAGTGCTTTCATTTATTGTAAATTTTTAACATAAAAGTTCATATAAAACATAATAATCTATCAAATAAAAGTGTTTAATGTTATGGTTTTCTTCAGCAGCTTGACACCTCCTTGGCATGCTTAAAATTAAATTATCAATTTCGATTTGATGCAATAAGATCCATTCCTGTTTAAGAAGATCTTGAAGATTTTGTCTAGTGTAAACATTGTGCAGATGATCTGTCCCTAAGGCATATCCCGTACATACTCGATTTGATGTTCTGGCGGTTGCCCTGGCCACGGTAAAACTGTAATATCCTCATTAGGAAACCAATCTCTTACTGTGGCTGCAGTTCTTATATGGCCGTGCATTATCCTGCATGTAACACAAATCAGAATCTGCAGGAGTGCCAAATGGATGGACAACAGGTTCTAAGATACGATTAATATATTGAGATGAATTCAAAGTGCCTTGTACAAAAACGGCAACAGTTCGATGATGAAAAATGGTTCCAGTCCACATCATAACTTGTAGACCACTATATGGACGAACACTCTACCTTTTTTCGACCAGGTCCTTTCCAAACTCTCACTCTTCTTTAATAAGACTAGAGACAAAACCTAGCTTCATCTGTGAATAACACAGAACTGTATTCTTGTAAGCCTCACTGCACATGTTCTTGTGCTCACCCTAATCTGAGTTCACAATTTCCATAACGTAACATGGGAACCCTCATTGGACGTCTGGCGTACAGGTCAGTTTCATATAATCTATTCCTCAAAGTTTGGTCACATACATTAATGTCGTGGGTATTTTCTAAACCCCTATAGAGTTCACGTGTAGTTGTATGCACATTTTGACGAGCTAATCCTACGACATACTTACCAATCCTGTCGAGGAGTAGTTACACGTTGACAACCTCCATGTCTTTCAGATACATCACCAAATTGTTCATATCGACGCTACAATTACGCTCCGAAACACGTCAAAATGTCATCATCTCGTGAAATAGTAGTTTGAATCATATTCACAGCACTTGCCATTTGAAGTTGTATTAAATGCCGACGCTACATGACTAACTTTGCGTTTAATAGTCTTGTTTTAGTAAAATTTTAAAGTAAATACAGAATATCGTAAAAATCTTTACAATTTGAAGCAATCAATCGTACGAATTTGAGGCGCTGTCACTTTTGCCTTAACAGGACAATTTACAGATTAATAATTTACATAGCATATCTTGATTTGTAGAGAACAAGTTTTTAAATTGAAGGGTTTTTATTGAAAAAAGTGGAATAATAATTGTGTTTCTTGACATTTCTGGACATTTTTGATGTGTGTATGTGGTACCCATCTACCAGACCTGGAGAAGAACTATAAACAATTTTGAACTCGATCAGGAAGAAATGACACAATGAAATTATTGGACGATGAAAACTTTTCCCCGGCATTTATAGAACTTATATGATAAGAACTATATAGATAATAAAGATCAGATGTTAAATTTAATATTCCTCATCTATGAACTATTGTTAATTTAACACTGCTGTTAAGCAGGTTCATGTTGCATTTGTTACATATAAAGATTCACCTTTGAAGATTGTTCTGTTATGATATTGCTAGATGTCTTTCTTGTCCACCTGTGATTCTATTTTTATGAGAGATGTGACGTCATAGCCATCAGATATTTTTTTTATTTGTTATAATATGTTTCTTAGTTGCACCTCCTAATCTAAATACTATTTTGAGGCTACTTTATCTCTTCCACTGACAGAAACCACTTCCTCGCTTTTTGTGTAGTTGTTGCCTCCTACTGATAGTTGTTACTTTTTTTAATATATGCTAGAATAAGAGAGATATTAGAGTTGCTGGTTTGTCTATCAAATTAAGATTATAGAAATAGTAAGAATATATTTATTTCACAATAATCAACTGTTCGCCACTGGCATTACCTCTAATGAACTGAAAACGTGCCTCGTCTTGAGTACTCCAACGTTACGAATGAAATTTCACTGATTATTGACCTTAATACACACGCGTTTCGTACAAATTGTGCAAAAATGTCGACTGTTTTTCGTCGTTATGTCACAAAACGGATTACCTGAATCAGCTTTAAATCGCAGGGATCTGGGTCAGTAGGTGCACATCGTCAACGCAAGCGGCTGGTGATTTGCTGACTATTAAATATTTTTAAATAGCCTTATTAAGGTCAGGTTTTTTCTCTTCTGGGTGTATTAAGTTTTTAAAAATTATTCCTGATAATATGAGTTTTTTAAGTATATTTATATTTTATTAAAAATGGAGAGTATATACAGAGTTATTATTATGAACAAATAAATTTGCATACGAAGGCTGCATGTGAAAGTATGAGAGAGTAATAATTGTGAATAATAAATATTTTATTTATTTCAGTAATAAGTATATTATAGTAACTGTCTTAACATTATAGAGCCTAACGAATAGAGGGTATTAACAATATAGATTTACTCTTCTCGTGAAAAATAGTGTAGTAGTCGAAATGTTCAGGTATTTTATTATATACCAATTTATTGATTCCTGTTGCACAGTTCTATAGTAACTACTTATATTTTTTTTATCTAAATTATAATATTTTCGTTAGTGAAATTTTATTTCTCCCTGACAGCTGATTTAAAAAGTTTTATTACGCAAAAAAGTCGTCATGGCGGATACACTTAACGTTACAACGCTGAAAACTGGTCTTAAGTAACAGTGGTGATGGAAGTGTTGAATTTGACGCAAATGACGATTTGATGATTCTACAGTTTTTCAAAGTTCAAATGTAGTTTTTTGTTTTTTTAAGTGGCCGGCATTTGTTATTAAGAAATAACACTGTTCTCTCTTGATAATGCTTCGAAAAATGTTTCATTTTCGAGTTATTTACATTTTGTTGAAAAGTGGCAAATAAATTTGTGATTTTTTTTTCTAAAAAGGTACTGAATAAATTGCGAGTCTACAAAAAAGCTTTATAATCGCTAAACCTTCAAGTACAAGTTAGAATATTTTGACAAAAATAGATGGTTTCTATCTTGCTGAAAACATAGACCCAAATATTTCGAATGTCTTTGAAGCAGTCTACCGCTAAACGAGTAGATAATTCTAAATTAACACCAATGATACAGACTTGTTTTAACTTGATAAAGGGTGCGTGTTATAAGATCGTGCCGCATCTATTATAGGTAAAGTTTTTCTGAGATTGCAAATGATTTTCTTTGCCTTTGCAAGTAAAGAAAGATTCGTATTATGTAAAAATTTTATCTTACAAAAAAATAATTTTTATGTTGTGAATTATTAACTTTCAACTATGGTTGAATAATTGGTTGGATAAAAATATGCCAAAGAACAGGAAATCAACTGCTGAAAAAGTCAACATTTTGGAAAATAAAAATATCTTAAGATCCAAAGTTGCAAGTTTTGATTCCGAAAATTTGTGCTTTATTTGTGATAATGGAAAAAAGGGTAGAAGTTGAACAGCAAGTTCAACAGTTACGTTAACCAAGGACTTTTTAAAGCTGCCACAATAAGACACGATATGCTTCTTCTAGATAGTATGTGATTGTCTGAGTTTCTTACAATTTTTTTGAAATAGGCGCTCGTTACCTTGCATAACGTTGTTATCAAAAACACGTTAGCGGCAATTCTTTGCGAACTATTTCACAAAAGTAGTAAAAGTGCATGCTCAGTATGATCATGTAGACCAGAGAATCGAAAAATGTAAAAAGACGACTGACTGTATTTTGGAGACAATAGAGAGTTTTTGTGCAACCAAATACGTATAGGTAACGTATCTTTTTGACATGTAAGCATGCGCATTAATGGTTGAACTAAGGTATCTAGACACGTATTACCTAACGTAACGGGCTGGTACGTTACGTTCATACGCATCCCTATCGAGCCGAAAGTAACCGAATGCACAAGGGGATCTTACTCGATTACCAAATATCAACATCCACATTTCATCCACACGTGACTTTTTCACAAGATTGTTACATTGTATATTATACATGTTATCTAAATTATAGCGGCCGTATAGTCATGCAAGATGTGTTGAAGAAGCGTATTTTCTATGTCCTCGTCTTCTTCATCATCAATAAAGGCACCTACATTTATTATTGCCCCGTCTCCAAAATTAAAAATTGTCCAAAAAATATTTGTTATTTATTTTGAATATCAAAAATATTGTTAAGTGACAAGGACAAGACTAACACTGACAACTTATTCATCATCATCATCAATCAGCCAATCGCGTCCACTGCTGGACATAGGCCTCCCTCAGTTCTTTCCAGTGTTCTCTACACTGGGCCGCTTGTAGCCAGTTTCCCGCTACACGTTTAATGTCATCGGTCCATCTAGTCGGTGGTCGTCCTCGGCTTCTTTTATAATTTCTGGGCCTCCATTCCATAATACGTCTTGTCCACCGTCCATCTTGTGTTCTGGCTAAGTGCCCTGCCCAGTTCCACTTAAGCGTCGTGATTCTTTCGATGACGTCTTGAACTCCTGATCTTCGCCTGATTTGTTGGTTTGTTATGTGGTCTCGAAGGCTCACGTTCAGCATTGCACGCTCCATGGCTAGTTTTGTAACTCTAAGTTTATTCGCAGATTTTTGCGTGAGTGTTAAAGTCTCTGCTCCATAAGTTTGTACAGGTAAAACAGATTGGTTATAAACCTTTCGCTTGAGACACATGGGAATTGAACTTTTTAGAATATGGCTTAATTTGCCAAATGCTGCCCATGTTAGACCTATTCGCCTCTGTATTTCATGTGTTTGATTGTCTCTGCTTATTTTGATTTCGTGTCCCAGATATTTCTAAGTGTCTGTTTGTTGTATGGTATTATTGTCAATGGTTATATTTCCACTCATTACGAGATTTGTTATAATTGTAGTTTTCTCAAAGTTTATCTTTAATCCTGCTCTTTCAGACAGACTTTTAAGTGAATGCATCATAGAAACTGTATCATGTAAGTTATTTGCGATTAATACATCATCTGCAAACCTTAGGTGATTTAATCTTTCTCCATCTATATTGATGCCCATATCTTGCCATTGAGTACCCTTAAATATTGACTCTAGAGCTGCCGTGAACAATTTTGGTGAAATATTGTCTCCTTGTCTAACTCCTCGACCTAAGCTGAATTTTTCTGTGTCTTCGTGCAGTCGTATACTTGATGTAGCGTTCTGATAGATGTTTTTGATTAGTGTCGTGTACCTGTAATCTATTTGGCTTTGATTTAGGGCTTCCAGTATTGTTTCAAACTCTACAGAATCAAAAGCCTTCTCGTAATCGACAAATGCAAGAACCAGTGGTATGTTGTACTCAACTACAACTAGTATAACTGTCGTACAATAGTACGACAACTTATTAGTTTATCACTAATTCGATGAGAGCAACACCATCGTTACGTTACGTACAGAACTTTTTAGCTCTCAATTTAACGTTCATACTTTTTGATACGTATGTTCTTTACGTATAGGGAGATACGATACGTTAGGTAGTTACAAAAACTCCCTAATGATATCAGTTTTTTTGACGAAAATTTTCAAATTATTTGTCAACGACAACGATGTAGGTATAGTTAATATTATATTTTTATTTTATTAAATTTTTTAATGAAAAGTAAATTATATATTGATTAACATGTTTCACTGTAAACATTCAATAATAGTCACTAGGTATATTAAAAGAAAATTTACATTATTGTGGCATTGCAGAAAATTTATTTTAATTGTTTTAATTATACCTAATACATCTTTATTAATATTTGTATTAAATTAGTGTTTTTAATTTAAACACAATTTTTTGAAATGTAATGAATGAAATCTGGTTCAATGAGAGTCATACCGGTAATTTTTTAACAAAAGAATGTTTATTAACATTTGAATCAAAATAAACCGGTGCCTACCATGAAGATATAATGCAGATATTGTCGAAGAGTGGTTTGAACAAATGATATAATATATTCTACCTGCGGGTTTGCTGATTCCTGTCCGATTGATTGAAAAACTAGAAAGCATCTCATGTTTGAAAAGGTAACAAACTTTAACGGTGTTTTTTGTTTAAAGAATTGTACGTATAGCGGTAAAAGAATGTATATTTGCAGAAATTTGCCACTAAGTAATTCTTCGTGTTGAGTAATTATCATTTTAGCTTTGAAAATTATTATAATTATGTATTATGCACATTCATTTTGACATTAGTTGGTGTTTGTGTAGGACGCATTAAAATTAGATGGTTAAATAATTTAAAATAATAAATAATTAAATAGAATGGAAATATGTAAACACGAAAAATGGTGTAAACTCATGAAATATGATCAATTCGTGAACGGAAAATGAAGTATAATTATATATATGGAGATTAGAACTGAAATAACAATTGGTAGATCTAATAACTTATTGTCAATTGTATACGAAATTCACTACGCTTTGAATATGGTGTATGGTAGAGAGACGAAAGGTAGATTATGATCAAAGGTTCAGCATCCCGACGCTGTCAGAAGATGCTCGCCTTAGACGTGTTTAACGGGTAAAAGTGACGTCTTCGGCACTAGATCGTACTACAATCTACTGCAATCATCTCGAATTCTGGTTAGCTACTTTCGGTGGTCGCTTTAGGGGTGAAGCGACCCTATTACGTAGGTGTCCGAGGGATATTTAATACTAAACTAATATCAGCGCGGATTATAATATATACAAGTTGTTATTTACTAGAATAATCTGGAATAGACCACCTCTATTCTCGCTTGTATGAACGTCTCGAACTGTCAGCCGGCCGATACATCATGAAGATTCTCGAACACACATAATCGTTTCGAGAGATGCAATCGATATAATGATGTACGTTGAAATTAGCTTGTTTGTTATACTGCTCCCCTCTTAGATCTGGGCGTCCCGATCAGTAACTCTATGTAGACCCATAATGGCGAAATCTACAGGACTCGCCAGCTGTGCACGAACTCCTCAAGAAGAAATAACAGTCTACTGACTTTGAAGGGCACGACCTCTTCAGGTTAATGCAATACACAGTAATTCGTACGCCGATTTCTCGGAAGATCAGTTAAGCATGCTTCTCACAATCTTACAATTCAAATTTTCTAGTGCATTGCCTATCTTTGGTATAGCCAAATATTGATGTCATAATTGCACACAATTTTCTTTAAATTAGTTAAAGCACACCATAATATGTCCTCGCAGCTTGCCCTGTCTGTATAAGAATTCCTGCTTACTGGGCATTCCCATTGTCTTTGCAGTTTAGGAGACAAGCCTTGACGACGTTGTGGATTATAAAGCCAAACAAAATCACCTACTTCAATGCTTTTATTCTTGCATCGAGAATCATAATAATCTCTCATTCTGTCACTGATTAACTGGATGTGTTGTCGGGCAAGTTCATTAATGTTTTTCATTCTTAACTTCAGGCGGTCGACATATTTTTAGCTTGCAACATGTTCTTCGGAATGTCTGCAGCCAAACTCTAGGTGGCAGAGCAAATGAACTTCACGACCGAACATCAGGCAGGTTGGAGTCTGGCCTGTAGTTTCATTCACGACCGAACGGTTGTTCCATTAGGAATAAATGAGTGTGCTGGTACCATTCTCACACGACAGTATCAATAAATATAATTTGCTTATTTTGTCTGCCTGTCCGGCATAACCTCATATCTCCGTTATTATTGGTTCGATTTGAGCGTGTGATGTGTTAAATGAATGGGGAGGGGATAAGGATTATACTAAGATAGAAAAAACAAACAAGGCGACTACCGAAAGGCACTACATCGTATCTTTGTTATTTATGAACGTACAGCGACATACGAGATATCACATGTCAGTATCAATATTAACAATTTTCTCATTCTGTCTCTCTGTCTGTCTGTCCGTAACTAAAACCCAGCGCTGGTATTACATCATATCTTCGTTGTTATTGGTATATTAAGATAGAAAATACAAACAAGGCGACTAATAAAAGGGCACTACACCTTATCTTCGTTATTAATGAACATCATGATTAAACAACATGATAAAAATAGGTTTACTTTAAGACAAATTTTGATTGATTGACTTAAAGAAGGCCTCTGGCTAAATACAAAATAGAAAACTGACCCAATTCTAACATTTGACGTACCAAATGAAAAGGGAAGAAATAACGAATTTATTAAAATACAAAAAATCAATCAGTGTTCAGATGTTACCACCCGTGGAGAAACGATGACAACTAGTAGACCGTAGTATGTTTGTTACTAAGTGGCAAACATGATACTAGCTTATTTGTAGTGTAACGTTTAGTGCGTCTTAAAATATTTTATTTTGCATGTTTCGTATTCATTTATAATATCCAAATAAATATGCATAAAATATTTTTAGTGTGACAAAACAAAATGTTAGTGAACATAATACGTTCTAGAATACCGATGCCTTAAAATCGGGCCATATTCCAGTATAATATTTAATTATTATATTGTGGTTTACACTGTTGTGCAATTTGAAAGATTTCGATGTGTTTTTGTGGTCCTTTCTAAAGGAAAAAGTTGTTGTTTTCTTCCTCTTAACTTTGATTCAATGAATTCCAATGCATAATTATCTGGTTTTTTCTCAGCACTTTGTCTTTTACTCCCAAATTTTTAGAAATTTTCTTGAGGTCTAAAAGTTTTATACTTGTCATTTGTTTTTCCATTGTTCTTTGCCACTTGTCAAGTGTTTTTGAATGCTATCTTTGATAAACGTATCTATTTGGGAAGCGTTACATTTTTAGTAAATTTAGGAAAGACGTAAAATCCAGCTTTTCAAATTAGTATTCTGCATTCTATTACTCTTTATGACCTCATTCCGATTTTCTTTGATGGGTTTGGTATTCAGAGAATAAAAATAAAAATGTGGACTATACTTAACTACACTGTAATAACACCAAATTATTAAGAATAGTAAGCTACGTAAGTTTTTTGCCTTAACGGACCTTGTTAATGACTATAAACCAGATATCTTTATACAAAATTCATATCGAAGTGAAGTAGTTTGTGCGAAACGCTGTTTTTAGGTCAAAACTTCTTCGACGCGTGTTAGTAGTCAGTGAGGTCAGCAAACTTAACAGTCGGTTGGTTGGGTGAGTAGTGACTACTACACCAATGACACGTTTCAACAGTATATACGTCTTCGTGTCCACAAACTGTTTAACACAATTTATTATTGATTTCGACAATAGATACATAATATAAGTAGGATGATAATAATGGAAGATATCAGTCAAGGGCGGGGATTAAATGAAACATGAAATACAACAAGGGATGAAAATTGAAAACTATAAAAATAAGTAGGTGAGGAAAAATACAAAAAAGATGAAATTATATGAGCACATATTAAAAATAGATAAGACCAATACATTAAACACAATCACAAATTGTCATAAATACTCTTAGATAAAGGAGCAAGATACAAACCGAAGCCGTGGATGAAAGATTCGGAGTAAGTCACAAGAAAGAAAGATGGGAAAGAAAATAAAAAATAGGAAAGAAGGAAAGAAAAACAGAAAATACTAAAACACTAGAAATTGTAAGAAAATGTACACATCTAGTTCCTTCTGAATATAACAGATGGTATAAGCATGTCTTCTTCTTTGTGGACTCCAAGTAATTTTGCCTTTTTTAGTTACTCAATTTTCTATTTATTTCTCATGTAATAAATCGGCTGTGATGGTATTGTTCATTAAAATAAATCTGTATTCCCGTGCAATTGAAAATCAGCAGTTTTAAAATAGTTTTTTTTGTATATAGTTCTGCGATTGTATCTTCATATTAACACGAATTTTTATTTTTTTTTCCGATAACAATAAAATATTTGACGTCAACCTTTGTTTTTTCATTCAGCATTTATTATTATTTGTTGTCCACTTTTTGACGAGAGTTTTTGTTATATGTTTTTCGGTTTATGGAACATTTCATTTTTGTGCGTGAAGGGTGTCATACTAAATATCGTTGGTAATGGAATGATCTTTTGTACTTATTTGTATTTTTAATTGTTTAATTGGATATAGTCGTGATGAAACATTCGTACATTATGCTTTAGCATTGACTGTTCAGGGTTTTAAATATTAAGACGCACTGAAATAAAGGAGTTAAAGTTACACATAAACTTACTACATATATAATTATATAATAATCGAAAACACCATTTAATTAAAGGTTTTATAATTCTAGCACCTTTTGAGAATCTCGAACCTTTATCTTGAATCAGGCTAGGGCCGCTTTATTATTCGACAACTTGGATAATCACTGATCCTATTTGTCGATCTTGAGCTACTTCAACCACGTTCGACCATTTATACAATCCGTGACTACGGATAAGAGATACTAATGGATAGTTGCTTAAATCTCCAAAGATGTATTTGGTATATTTTGGTAAACAATATACTGTAATTTAAGTAGTTGTTTTCAATATTTATGATATTTTTAACATCCTACCGTAAGTCGACATCTCAAATAACTACCTTCTCATTTCATTTTCCAATTATCGGTAACATCATCAATAATAGGATAAGAATTCATAGTTCAGGATAAGAAAGAGTATCTACGTAAGAGTTTCGAAAGGTTACAACGACTTATAATTAGGAAGGGTCTATTTACACCATCACTCTCGTTCTAGCTTTGATAGCGATACATTTTGAGAATTATAAACATTACCGAAGAGAATATTTTACTAGCATATATATATAATCAAAAACCTTTCTACCATATAATGGGGTAGGGTTTAATTTACTTTATAACAAATTTCTTCCATTCTTTGCGGTTTTACGTCAACCATCCTCCGGCTATGTACCTTCTATAAACTCCAATGTGGATTCTATTTTCAGTTCGTTCCTTATATCTGTGTTTCTTATTCTATCCATTTTGGTAACTCCTTTGACTATTCTTAAATACTCTATCTCTATAGCCCGTTTCTTATTCTTTTGCCGTTCCGTTAGTACCCATGATTCGCTGCCAAAAGTCAGGACATGTCTATAAACTGGTTTGAAAACTTTCCGTAGTTTTCGGAAAAAATTTAGACTTTAGTCTAGAATCCTTGGTGGTATTAAGCCCATGAGTTTTCTTTTTCTGGTAAAGAGGACCATTATAGATAGTGAGTGTTCCTTGCACCATGTTTCTATTAGTCGGAGAGCAACTTGTAATCTCTCACATAGTGTGTTCTCAAACTTACCGCTTTGCAGGACAGCAATATCGTCTGCATAGGCTATTGTGTAGAAACCATTGCTGCTGAGTTGGTCAACCAGGGTATCTAGAACTATGTTCCAGAGCAGTCGTGATAGTACCCCTCCCTGTGGACACCCCCTCGTAACCATGCCTCTGACAGAAACGTCTTCTACATTTATGCTTATTGCTCTATTGGAGAGCATACTGAATATCCATTCGCTTATGGCCAGGGGAACATTCCTGGAGTTTAGCTGTTAAGTGATAGTTGGGAATGTGGTTTTATCAAACTCTCCCTCAATGTCTGTGAATATGCCTAGGGTGGATTCTTTATTATCCAGCGATCTTTCAATTCTTTCCACTACATGATGCAGTGCAGAATCGGTAGATCTTACCGAAGTATATGCATGCTGATTTGGGTGAAGTGGGTTATGGACTAGAACTTCATCCCTTATGTACCTCTCACATAGCCTTTCCATCGTTTTCAACAGAAAAGATGTTAGGCCAATTTGTCGGAAAGCCTTTGGTAGGGTGTAGTCCATCCTACCTGGTTTTGGTATGAAGACCACACGTACCTCTCTCTACTTCCTAGGAATATATACTTGGGAGGTTAATTTCAACAAACAATGTTGCTAGAACTCGAGCTAAAACTTTTGAACGAGAGAATGGTCAAAACTATTTCGTGGCATATTGTAGTTTGTATCTTTTAGTTTTCATTCTATTATTCATTTTTTTTGTTGCAGGTAAGATGGCCTTAATTTCAACACAATATGGGTAAGATATTTGTTCAATAATGAATCACATATCGTTTTATTAATAAATTTAAAAGATATTTCTTAGTTTTGACCAGGGAAAATGTTTTTCTTTTTGTAAAAAGAATAACAGCCATACTTACCTAAAATAGAATGGGAAAGATTTTCTTTCGTAAGGAGGTTTATTGGTTTTATTTATGACTCAATTTAGTAGTCAACGAATACTGGTGGAATGAGCAGCACTCAATATAAAGAATATTCCTGTTAGTGCTGTTTTACATTTAAATCAGTTACATTTATTAATTTATAAATTCATGTAATATAATCTTAGCCGCAAAATTTTTGCACCACCTCAAATTATTCTCTTTTTATTAGTTGATTTTCTGTGAACAGATTAACGGATTCCGCCATTTTTTTATTATTTTAGACTTTCTCTGTATTATTTACACTGTTAGGCAAATGTTTACTTATACCGGGTGGAAGAAAAAAGTTTTTTTTTTGTTAAGTTTGAGACATCCCAACGTTATCCCAACTTTTCAATCAGCAATACTGTTTGGTCTAGTAAATTATACTTTAGATTTTAAATAACCCCATAAGAATTAATCGGGAGGAGTCAAATCGGGAGATCTAGCCGGCCATTCGATTGTTCAACATCTTCCAATCCACCTATTGGGAAAAACCTCGTTTAAATAATTTTTAATTACAAGTGCAAAATGCGGTAGAGCTCCACCTTGTTGGTAGTAAAATGTCCATCTATCTAATTTGGATAGATTATAGAATCATTAGGAAAAAATCTTCGTAATGTAGGCACTAAAAAGTTAATAAAAAAATCTAGATAAATATAAGGATCTAGATAAATAAGGACCAATAATTTTATTGTTAATAATACCAGCCCAATGGTTAATTTTTTAGGATATTGCGTGTGAGTCTCACACACTCAGTGAGGATTTTCTCTGCTCCAATATCTTCAGTTCTGTTTGTTAACCGTTCCGTTTAAATGAAATGTCGCTTAATCAGAAAAAAAACCTTTTTTTTTCTGATGAAGACAGAATGAACTGCGTTCATTCTGTCCATCATCATTTTACAGAATTCTTGCCTTCCATCAGGATCATCTTCATTTAACTCCCGAACCAACTGAACTCTGTAAGGGTGGTATTTTTCTTTATGTAAAACTCCCAAAATAGATGTTTTATTTACACCATTGATGGCGGCAAGTTCTCGAGTTTTCTTATGCGGATTTTCCTCAATCCCTAGAAGTACATCTAACTTTTTCATCAATAAATTTATTATTTCTACCTGATTTTTCAATATTTTTTACATGTCCAGTATAACAGAAAGTGCTTTGCAATTGTGCTAACTGTAGACTACGAAACTTGTTGACCAGGGTATTCATTATTAACATTTCACAAATCTCCTTTTGAGCTCTTGTTTTATTACAACAACCAATCATAGTTAAAATGTCTATTCTTTTAGTCTCGGACAAATGAGCCATAATTAAATTTAATATGCGCACAAATATTATACTCACGTCTTCTAGTAACCTTAAATACCAAAATGACAGCAGCCTACTAGATTCATATCAATTGTTTATTTGGCTTTTTGACTAATATTTTATTATCTTCAAAGTTTTTTCCCTAATGTTTAGCAGAACAGGTACGAAAATACCTGATTTTTTCTAAAGTATATTTTAATAGACTGGACAATATTGCTAATATAAAAGTTAGGATAACGGAAGAAATTAACAAAATAACCCCCGAGGTCATACAAAATGTTGCATGAGAATTCCAAAATCGCCTCGGTTATTGTCAAGAAGTGAATAATAGTGGTCAAGTTGAACATTTAATTCAATATTGTAAAAATTAATTTTGTAAGTTATAATTGCACAAAATCAAAAAAACTTTACATTGTTGAACAGAGGACTAAAATCCCTTTCTAACAAGGTGCTACACGACCCCCTTTGCTATATAAAATTTTCGAGGGGGTGCTTATAATTCAAAAGGGGTGCTGGAGGGGGATATTATTTTCATACTGTAAATTGTCAATTTAAGAACAAAAATCGACCTCTTTTAGGTTTTTTTTACATAGTACATAATAACGCTAAAAATGAATTTATTCCATACATATGGACCACGTGGTATAGAATATCATTAATTTGTCAGGGCTAAATGGATCGGGCGATCTGAAGTCGTACAGAACTCTTATAAATTTTGATTATAGTATAAATTCGTAAGGACAATACATAGTGTATTTTGGTACAAAGTAATATATTTGTAGCGATGGTAATGAAGATATGCAAGAATTTAAGCGCGATGTTTTATAATCAAGCTTAATTTCTATACATTTAGGTGTGACTGCAAAAGTAGAATAATATGCAGGGATTTGTCGAAATAATTAACAATGCATTGATTGATTTCAATTGATAAAATTCAAAAATTAAACTAATTCAAAACTGAATTTTTTTACATAGATATTTCAGTTATTACAAGGTTATTGTCTGATCCAATAAATTAAAAACCAGTCCTCGTAAGCCACGGTCTTATCTCGTTTCACGCAGTCGGTCCACAATCGACCTGAACAATATTTCTCATGTTCGGCACCAAGTATACTGCTTGAAGTTCCACAGGGCGAACGGATCTACCCCGGTAGAGGTCGACGATCGACCTGTCGTTCGGTCGTTGTTGTTTAGGCGGCACGGGGAGGCTTCGGAGGGGTCAGAGCCCTTCTTCTTGAGCAGTTCAAGTGGTTGGATATCGGTTTAATGTCGACAACAATTTTAAAAGGAAAATGTGGCGGAAAAGTTCGTTCTGTCCGTCAACTAGATGACTTCCAGCTCGCGCTGTTTGGAAGGTTAGACATTAGCCGTGATTAGTAAGGGACTAAAAAACAGACATTCTAATTTTAAAACATTTATTATTCATTACACACAAAGCAAACTTTTATAATATCGATTATACGTTTTCTTTTTGGTCGGTTCAAGGTCGTTATCCTGAAAGGACCGTTGTCACGTTAACAAAGGTCCTGTCGCTCTCACAGCTGTCATGAAACCAATCCTCATGGTTGCTTGAACAAAGGTTTTGAGAGGACTAATAAAAAATTATCGTGCAGAAATTTAAATGCTAAAATATCAAAAACGGGGATTTTATAAATAATACAAAATGTACAGACACGCGTTTAGAAATTAAAAGAAGTAAAAATAATTCCAAAGTAATTTTCATTTATGAGATGAGTGTCGTTCGTAATTTTAACACTCCGATACACGAAGGTGGTCTATTGGGACACAGCATTCTTAAAAATTTACATAACTCTAAATAAACATTTTATATGTTTACCTTTTACCTTTTGTGTACCCTTTCGGATTTTCAAAACAAAAATGTTGTAGATAAAACGTGATTTTTCTTATTTTTCGAAATATATTTGAAATTGTCGTAATAGACCACCCTCTAGCATTGATGTGATTATTAAAAGCATAAAAGCAAAACATTTGGATGCCATCTTGTAATCCATCAAGTAAAAGCTTTGGGATAAGAGTTGGTCAAGGATATTACTTCTCGAGCAACATCAGGGTTACATTCATACATCCGTAATTCAATAGGTAAATATTCTAGTCGGCCAATCCAACAATAACTAGGTTCACCACCAAATAAAAGAGGTCACTGTAAGTATTGCAAAAAACGAAAATCTCGTTCTTTTTGCAAATTTTGGCTCTGTATGGAGCATATGACAGCAACTTGCGCAAAATGTCCAGGAAATCATACCTAAATAATTAACGTATTTTAAGTTATTATAGTTTCTGCGCAGGGGTTAAGATTTAGTTTTGAGTTTATAAATAAATTGTTTCACATATTCTTTCTACAAAACATAATTTTTGTTGTTCATTTAAATTTTTTTATAGTTTTGTAAATTAGCAATAAAACGATTACCAAAAATTATTGTTTTTATTTGACGTCGTATATCTATACAAAAAAAAATCGGAATTAACATTTTTTTAAGACATATAGTATAAACATACATCAATAGGTATTACAAAAAAAGAATTTTAATTTGTATGTATCAAATGTTACATACAAATGTACAATGTCAAAAAAAAATTACAAAACTTTTGGTCCTGACAGACCACCGTCGTGTACTTATGTAATTCCAAAAGCGGTCGTGCATCGGACTGTTAATTACGTATAGTAAGCACTACATCACCAGTATTCATTAGACACCAAGGAATATCTTCTTGGAACTGCCAGTTTTCTAATTCCATTTATTATTTATACTTGGTGGAGTGCTACTCTCATATGAAGGTTTAGTCTTTGTTTTAACGGGTTTTTACGTGGTATTTAAAAGACCGTAACGTTGTGGACACAAGAAAAGCACTAGTTGCTTTTAATTTATTCAAAAATGTTTAGGTATTAACAAGACTTTTACGTCTGCGTCATACACAAGAAAGCCTTTGATATGGTTAAACTTGATAAACTGATGAACATTTTCATAAACAAAACCTGGATTAACGAAATTTTATTATTAACTTAAAACCTTTTCTCCAATCAGCGAGCAGCAGTAAAAATTAATAACGATAAGGGATGCTATTAAGTCAAAAACAGTAGGGAGACAAAGTCAATGGGTTTTAAATTAACAATAGTATGAAGGCTGATTATGCCGTAATAAGAGCCGATTATTCAGAAAACCTAGAAATAGCAATGGAGCTACGGAGCTAGCAATGTGGAAGGCCGTCCGCACATGGGTCGATCGAAGTCACGCGTCTAAGTTCATGCGTCGTGTTCATCTTATACGAACCCTGCGGCATGAGCAATTGTTCACCGCACACTAGTCGATTCAGTTCGCTGTTTGCTCACATGTGCCAACCAGGAAGAATGCATTTTCTATATATCCATATTGGCATATTCTGTTATTGTGTAATTATACAATTGAGGGTATTTTTATACTTCCCCAACAAATTTTATATTAAACATCTAGAAACAGAAATTCAATGTTTTCAGAATTTTATATTAAAAACAATATATTTTTTAGTTAGTACTACTACAAACAACGAACATAATATTAAAAAAAAACTCTAGTTTCCAGCTGTTCTCCGTGCGTTGAGGTTTCTCCCCGCTCTGGAACTCAAAAATTTTTTACAATGTATGTTACCTGAAGTCATATCTAATTTAATAATGAACATCACAGTTTTTTAACAACAAGATGTATAATCTTTGATAACTATAAATAATTTAAAGGGTTTTTACCCATGTATTTTGGTGGCTCAGGCATTTTAACCTAGCAGATTTTAAACCTGATGATGGACTGTTTAGTCCGAAAACGTTTGTTTTTTTGATGTAGCCCTTTTAAGGGTTTTTAAATAAATATACCCACTTACAAAGATTAACCTCTTTTTTGTGATACGTGGTATACAGCCAGCTACAGGAATTGTTTTCCTTGTGGATTTTGAACATAATATTCGTCTATCTTAAAAAAAAATTATTTTAGGGCAAAAAAAAATAAAAAACGAAGAAAGCAAATACAATAATCTTATCCCCATGACTGAAAACGTGCGTCTCACTCGAACTTTCTCGTGCGCTACCGATTGCATGTAACGAGAGTCGTACAAGACGAGGAGATTTGAAATTCTAGACGACCACTAAACGCCCCGTGTGTGGAACTCACTACAACAACGAAGGAACTTGGTCGGTGGGGCCACCAACCTACGCGATTGAAATCGAGTCGACCATATCGAGCGTCGACCCATGTGCGGGCGGCCTAAGAATAACAATACTAATGAAATCATAATGGTAGGAGGCTGGAAGATCAAACGAAACAGAAATAGAAATGAAAAAAAAATTGTGTGGCAGAGATTTGACGTCCGCCCTAGGAATGTGACTGACTAAATGCTACCTATACATACTTCTGTACTATGGAGTTGAAGGATGGACGCTGAATCGGAAGGCGATAAGAAAGACGACTTAATTGCTTTCATTTATGGACGTATGGAAGGATCCTGAACTTATGGGTAGCTTACGTTAGACGGATATATTGGCTGAAAAAACTAAGGGAATGGTATCCTTGTATATCATCTCAATTCTTTAGAACAGTTGCGTCGATGGTTAGAGTGGCCATGAAGATTGCTAGCCTCCGTAACAGAGATGTCACTTACAGAAGAAATAGACCTGTAAAGGTAGCTCAATATCAATAAACACCATATGAGCATTTACTTCTTTAGTCACATATTATTATGTTCACATTTGCAGCATTATAATGAAAATTACACTTATTATCGATCTGCCTTATATAAATCCAAACTAATATTAGAATATTTCCGAGTCTTTAAGCATTCGTCAATCAATTTTTCACCTCTCCAGTCATTTGTCATTTGTACCACTTCCATAATTCTTGTTTCTCCTTCCGCTATATAATATAATATATTTCGAGTAGCTAGTGTCGATGCACGCTAGCCCAGGAAGACCGACGTATATACTTGGCCTCCAACATAGTTACATCAGCATAATCAACCAGCACCAAGTTGAGAATGTTACCAGTTACAGTCACAATAGTGTTGGACTGAAAAAATTGTGGTATGCACACATACCAGACATTATTGAATATATTGAAAGTATTGAATAATTTTTGGGTATTTTTTTTAATAGTGAAAAAATACATATTTTTGTCCAGTATGAAGGAGTAGCATCAGGACCATAACTTAATTTATTATTTAAATTATAGATACTACCAAAAATTAGATGTAATATAAAATTAATAGATCTACAAAACTGTCAAATTATACAAAGTTCAACGCAAAGTTTCAACACAGTAATTAAAAGTAAACACCTCTCGATACAAAAATACTAGCGATATGCGATAATGTTGTCGGAATGTAAACTACTGCTTTCTCTCACCTGTTTCAATATCGGAAATCAAACGTTATAAAAACGATACTTGATCCGTAAGATTTTCTGCCTCATGATATCTCATAAACACTTCATTTTATCTGCAGAGTTAATCTAATCTAGTTGGAAACCAACGAGTATTATTGTGGCGTAGAGAATGTATTAATCTAACTACAAATTATAATAACGCAAGGAAACAAACTTGACACACTTATGGTTTACCGTAAGCAATATACAAGTGTACGGTGTAGATAAACTGTGCGTAATACAAAAATATAGTCAACTTCGTGGAAAAATAGATATATAAAAAATTGTTAGTGCTGGTACAAGATCGTATTGTTCTGAAATTGTTTGAGCATCTTAGGTTTTATACAATATTTTTTCTTGTTCTTATTTTTTAATATTTTGTGGTCTGTTAGGTTGGGTTAGGTTCAATATGAGTAGGCGCTTAACCACCCTTCGATCTAAGAGGTCTCTTGTTATTGCTGGTACAAGATCGTGTTGTTCTGAAACTGTTTGGGACATCTCAGGTTTTATACAATGTCTTCTTTTAGGTAAATCTCATCTTCGAATGTTCATGTATATAGAAGCCTTCGAATATTTAAGACCCATTTGTTCGTACCACTGGTTTCATTCTATCCAGTCCATTATCGTTCTTTTGACTGTACTTCTGTTATGCCAACGAAAAGTTCTGGGCACATGAGTGCTTCTTTTGCCCCTCCCCTGGTAAGTAGGTCCGCTTTTCGTTCCGTTCAATACCGTTACTTCTAGGCATCCAGAGCAAACTTACTTTTTTACTTTTTCTTATCCGAATCAGATTTTGAAGACAGTTAACCTAACTAACCTGGAGTCAATCCGATTCGATTCCAGCGCCTTTAATGCCGTCTGGCTATCCGATATATTTTTTATAGATCTTATCCTGCAGTTCTTCTTGATTAGTTCCTGCAGGCACATCTCTATGGCATTAATTTCTGCTTGGAAGATAGTGTAGTGATTACCTAGGCCTTCATTAAGGCTTACCCTTGGTTTCCCTCCGTATACTCCAACTCCAACTCCTTCATCGGTTTTAGAGCCGTGTTTATACCAGTATTGGGAAAAAATAAAGGGCGCCATCTAGTTCTTTGTCGAGGGATGAGGAAAACTCGACACTTGACGGTTTATGAGAAGATTGAATGGGAAGATTGGTTTAAGAAGGATTAAAAATGTAGGCTAAAGTCATAAAAAAAATATGCATACATAGTCAAAAATAAAAACGAGAAGCAAGCACACTTAGCTTATACTGTCGTTCTACATTCCTGTCAGATTTACATTCTTATTAGTTACCAGAAGAAAGGAAGATTATAAGAGGGTAATAAGCAAATAATTGCTACAAATTTTCTTTTGTAGCTTTCCACCAAAAATCTTTTATTCCTTAAAGTTCAGCCAGGTAAAAGTTATTATAGAATGTCAACACGTTAGTAAAGTAGGCATAAATCAAACAAGTCAAATAGTACAAAAAACAGAAATATAAACTTAGACTAATCAGGTATTAAACAAATATTCCTAATATTAGATGGAATATCTTTATAAATGGGTAAAGCTGAAAGTTAAAATTTAAATAGCAAAATTTAGTGAAAATACCTTGACATTACCCTAGTTATAGCTTAATTATCATTTATTTATCTATTTATTTATTATATATCATGATATTATCGGTATTATAACTTACTATATAAAAAAATACCTACAAATTAGCTAAACAAAAAGCTATTACTGAACACACAAAATTTTAGGTTGTGCAAAAAACATAGATTATTATGGAATAACACAAAATTGAGGAACGTACCCTAAACACGGCACTGCACTGCACTAAATACATATGTAAAAAAAGTAAATTATATGAAATCAGGTATCCGTCTTTGGTGCACCAAACATTCTGCTGTTTTATCTCCAAACATTTTGGCAAGTTTTAAATTAAACTGAAAGACTAACATAGGACTTGGCTTATTTTTTTTCAGCCGACACTGACTCTAAATTTTTAACAAATTAATCACTTTATTTGATCTTTGTTACTATCTCTCGAAATCAAACCAAAAACAGGCCAAGCCTGAGCGGGACTTCATCGTCTTCTTACCGTTTCTCAGCTCCCCGAGATGTGACATCATCCATTTTAAAATCATTTACTTGTCAGCATAAATTTTTCCACCAACCTAAGTGGAAAGATTCATATTTATTTTCTGCGTAAATGTCTAGACGGAACCCAGATCAAACGAAAGAGCAATTTGTTTATCATAAACAGACTCAAAAATGTTTAGATTATCAATGTCAGAGACGTAAAACATTCAAATTCGATTTTTATGATATACGGGGTGAAACGAAAATGCTACACCATTGAAGTTGTCTCTGTCTTCCTTATCTTACCATCTTGCAAAGTTAGAATATTCTGACTTTCCTGTCCGCTCCCATGGATCTCTTACTCCAAAATCTTTTGTAAGATCATTTCTAATGGTGATGTTAATTCATAGAGAAGAAAATAACCGTTAACAGCATAAAACAATACATACCTAATTAAATATAGCTTGAGCCCAGGAATCTGCAGTATTGCAGCTGACAACACCACTCACCGCCTTTTCATTTCAGCTTCTGTGAAAGATATATTTTTGTTCTTCTGTACATTAGTTGTTTAATATGTTTATATTTTTTTTAGATATTAAGCATTCTGTCAAAAGATAGAGCAAAGATACTGTAAAACAACTGAACGGTCCATTTTACTATATTACTAACGAACCGAACGAACATTTTCTAGAAATAATCTAGGTTTCCTAAAATACAGAATTTTCAATAATTGTATTTTAGAAATCATTACGAATCATTCCCTTCTTTGTATTATGGTTTTAAACATCCACGATAAAGATAAGGGAACATGATCAGTACGAAGCGTGAATTCAGGTCAGTTTAATGTAATATCGCGCATTATCACACCCCTACGGGCTCATACAATGGCTCTATCATATTTACATTTCATCTAAAGTTCCGAGAGTTCGTGTTCGAAACTGGGAAATCATAACCAAATATCTCCGAGCAATAGGTTTCGTCGGAGTGTCGATTCGAAAACTGCAAGTTGATCGCAATCGGCCGTCATACACATACACAAGGGTTGCCATGGCAACGCAGGGTTGAATTCAGAACGAGCCCGCCGAGTTTTGTGCCCTATGGTACACAAACGCCGCAGGGTATAGGCTAGAATTGCTTCAGTTAGTGCAAGCACAACTATGTAGTATGTGCAGCGAAAAATGCGATGAGATGGATCCGATCGATTTGTTTTTAATGATGGCACATGTTTGGGGGATGAAATTCCGAAATTGTGAAATTCTTTCACCAAAAAATACATATGCGTATGCAAACCTATATATATATATATATATATATATATATAATATATATATATATATATATATATATATATATATATATTTATATATATATATATATATATATATATATATTTGTTCTAAAAGATGGTATTATTCCTTACTTTTTTATGTGTTTGACTATCTTTATTAATATTTTGCCTGTATATGTAATCGAGGAGAAGTTACTGGGTTTTTTCTCTGGTGGTGGAAATACTCATTTCGGGTCTTTCTTGTGTAGTTTTTGATTTAAAAGTTGATTGTTTGTTCGTTGTATGCACTGTTTACTGCTATTTGCGTATTGATATTTAATTATATCTCAAAGTTGTATTTTGACATTGGAATTTCTATTAATCTGTATATCATGCAATGATAGGCTGCCAATTTGTGTTGTGTAGGATGGGATGATGAATTGTGTATAGTCGTGTCAGTATGGGTAAGTTTATGAAATACGCAGAAATCATGTTTGTTTTTAAGTCTGATAAAAAATATTTAAATCTAAAAAAATATGGATTGATTTTGTTCTGTTTCTATCGTAAATTCAATATGACTATGGAGTAAATATTAATATATTATGATAAAAATTGGTAAAGTTGCATGTTAGGTCCTGTAAAACATACCAGTACATCGTCTACGTATCTTCGCCAATATAAAAACTGTTTGAATAAGGGATATTTTGAAATCTTTGTCTCTAGATGATCCATAGAAATAACTGATAGCAATGGGCCTATAGGATTACCCATAATAAGTCCTGTACTGTTATTTGTATATATTTGATTATTAAATTCGAAGTAGTCTTTATTTATGCAAATTTCAAGAAGATGTAATGATTGGATTACATATTTGCATAAACTAAGACTACTTTGAATTCAATAATCAAATATATATCCATCACTTATTTAACATTAATTTTAATCATCTTGCCCAATTTTAATATTATTCATATTTTCCGTGCAATATTGATATAGCTAAAATTATTAGTAACGTATATATATATATATATATATATATATATATATATATATATATATATAATATATATATATATATATATATATATATATAAAGAGTAAGAAAAACGAAGTACTTGTGACTCGTTTGGAAAAAATATAAAACTGTTGGATGACTTGGAGTCAATAAAAGGGTCAAGGTCAATTATTATCAAGAGCTGCTAAAAAATACAAAATATCTTACAAAGTTGAACTAGAAATAAAACATTTTGTTAACGTGTTAATGTATAATAATAATAGTTCAACTTTGTAAGATATTTTGTATTTTTTAGCAGCTGTTGATAATAATTGTTAACACAATTGAAAGCTCGAGTAAAAGATAGTTAACAAATAGCCCCTATATATATATATATATATATATATATATATATATATATATATATATATTGCTATGATATTTCGTTTGTATTGTATTATGAGCAATGAGTATTTTTGACAGCGTGTTTATAGATATTTCAATGTTCGCGAAAATTCTCACACGAAAAGAAGTTAGATTCTTTCTATTGACGTCTTATTTTAAACTTCTAGATAGTTCTTTACTTTTCTATTGAGAATTTTATGGAAATTTAGGATTTTCAGATCAGAATGTATGAATTAAACATCTTAAATTAGTAAATAACACTATTTTAATCCATAATTATTATTTCAAATGTCCACTTTCTGTTCAATTTCACCTGGATTCACTGTCCCACATCACTTTTATTCACAAAATGTCCCAGTATAACAAATTTACTCATCTTAATCTATTTATAATATCTTAACTATCAAAACCAAATACCTACATTGCAAAATAAAAACTTTTTAAACAAACTAATATACTAATTTCTTAAGGATACCCTCATATAAGTACTTTTTATAATGTTCTTAACTATATAACTTATAAATTACCTCTTTAATCGCCATTTAAGTTCATTCTAGGTTTCTAAACATTTTGATTACCTTCCTTTCTCCGATATTTAATATTATCTCAATATATATATATATATATATATATATATATATATATATATATATATATATATATATATATGTATATATCCTTAAAACCACTTCGTCGACCTCCCAAGATGCACGCTTCAGTTTTTCTTCTTGGCAATAGAACATTTTTCCTCTCTGGCTGACTTAAAATAACATAATAATAAAATCCCTGGAAGACATACTCGAAAACATGAGAACGGTGGAGAAGCCGGTATAAGGTAAACAATATAAACTCATGAATTATAACGAGGAGTTTAACGAATTGCTCCGAAAAGTGGAAAATGTAACGCGGAAGGGAATTTTATATCGAAGGTTTTTTGAATTTGCAGTCGGAGATTATTTATGTTTTTTTTTGTTATTCTATCGATGATATGGGAGTGATATAGTCTTCTTTATGAAGCTGATAATAAAAAATAGAAAAGTTTTTGGAAAAAAGCTTAGCATAATTAATGATAAATTCGGAAGAACCAGTGTAGAACTTTAATTTTTTTATAAAAATATAATTTTATATTCACGCAAATATTACAACAGTAATTTCGATGGCTCTTTCAAAGAAGCGGAAGAACTTTTCGTAAATAAATTATTGAGTAATTTTTCTGCAGGAAGGTCCATTTTCTTTTGGGAAGGACGAATAAATTCGCATATATATTCGTAGTTGAAAGATAAAAGTTCACAATCGTAATACATTCAACTTCATACCGCAGTAATTTGAAGATTAAAACAAAATTTCGCAGATTTGATTTTCACGACACTCGTAATGGTCAATAGTTATGTAGGAACATAATTAGTAAAATGGGATGGATTCCATTTATTTTATTTGCACCCTAGGCTTAACGACGTAAGTGATTGATTGATGGCAAGCAGTAAAACAAGGTAGCCATTACAAGAGAAAAGTAACATAATATTTACTACGAAATAAAGTAAAATAAGATCCTTTAATCAGAGAAAATGCAAAAAAAATATCATGTATCTTCAATAACACAATCGCATAATAATATATCCTTAATACTAGTCTAAAATTCTATTCTACACAAACTATATTTATAATCATGTGGTATTCTATCAGAATTTCTTCGAATTCTTCTCATTGAAACCGGCAACTCTTTATTTTACTAAGTTTACCAGTTGTGTAACAATATAAATACCTCTTAAAGTTGGGAGCCAATGTAAACAATCAAACTCGCCCCTTTCTTTGGGATCCAATTGTTAGGCTTCGTCTAGCTCAGTGTCTCAGATCTGAGAACGTCTTATCTTTAATGTTAATCTGAAAAATAAGTTTGGCTGGGACAAATAAACCAAGATATTAACTAACCATATTTATTGTAGAGAAAAAATTAAAATGAAGTTTTAATATTAACTAAAAAAATTTTAAATTGATACGTGGCCACTATTATTGGTTTCTTGCAGGCAACTGGATAACTTGTTGATGACTTCTAATGCTGGTTGGATGGATTGTGGCTGCATGAGTAGATTTCAATTTGGTGGAGAAGCCGGGGATCGAGCCCGTTGTAGTTTCAATCAGCTATTGAGTTCTGTATGATATCTGCTTTGTTGCTGCAGCTCAGAAGAAGAAAAATTTATTTTTCAATAAAAACTAGAAGAATAAACCTTGTCTTAGCAACAATCATAACTTTTTAAATATTTCCTTGTCGTATTTAATAGAAGATTGCAAACAATTATAATGTTAAGACAATATTAAATAGAAAATAGATAAGGATTAAATTAATATAATTATTATAAAAATAAATTAGTTTAAAATGATTATATAAAGATCCTAATGTATATACGGTGACATGACATAATTCGAGAGTTGGCAACTGACAATAAATAACGTGTTGCGTGTTGAGTGGAGCATTAATTTTTTGTACTGTTCTAGATCTACGGCATAGAACGGACTGGAGTCGAATACGGGAAATAGAACTGAAAGAAATGAATATTTAGAATAAGGAATAAAGATTATGACAGAAAGAAATTGAAATAAAATCAGCTTGGTTTATAAATCATTGGAATCCTGCGAATCCATTGAGTTTTCTGACTCGTATTCGCCTACCCTTAGTATTACTGATTCAATAACATTTTCCATTATTCCTTCCAACTTCCATATTTTTTCGTCTACTTTCAATACATGGGTAATAGTGTTCTCCCAATTTGTAGGGTGTGTGCAATCTCTACAACATTTACAACTACGGCATAAGGGTGAACGTAAAAAAAACCAAATATATGACCTTCAGTAATAATCCAATACATGACACTGGTATCGCAATAAGTGGTACCCAACTTGAAAAACTAAGCGAGCACAAATACTTGGGAATGGGAACAATCATCAATGAAACAGGTGACCAAAATCAAGAGATAAAAAGACGTATTGAAATTGCCAGGTCTACCTTTATAAAAATGAAAACATTATTTTGTAATCGTGATATTACTATTCATCTACGAACTAGAATGTTAAAATGCTATGTATTCAGTACTTTGCTTTACGGTGTTGAGGCATGGACTCTTAAACAGAGGAATATTAAAAATCTTGACAGCTTTGAGATGTGGTGCTACCGCCGTATACTAAAAATAAGTTGGGTGGATAAAATTACAAATGAAGAGGTAATACGCAGAATAAATAACGATCCAGAAGTTATCATGAATATAAAAAAGAGAAAACTTGAATACTTAGGCCACCTGATGAGAGGACAAAAGTACACATTCCTACAAAATATAATGCAAGGAAAAATCCAAGGACGCAGAAATCCAGGCCGTAGAAGAATGTCCTGGATGAGAAATTTAAGCAGTACCACTAACGAATTATTCAAAACAGCAGTAAATAAAATTAGAATCGCCATAATGATATCCAGATGCAATCTATACTGGTTTGTAATAGGCGCTCAACATCGCCAATTTTAAATGTTACGTTCTCTAGAGCACCATATCACTTCATTCCAGCACAAATTAATTCAATTGGATTTAACTCGAAATTGTACGGTTTATGTCTCAAAACAGTAATACCATGAAGTCTAACCATTTAATCAACAGAATATTGACGATATCTACCACGATGCTCCTTGATTATTGCCATTAGTTCTGCTTTGACCACATTCTCTGTAAATGAAATTCATTTTTCTAGTAGCCAGCTCTGCATGTTGGATTTTCTATCAGTCATCGTTGTAATGCGTTCAACAAAACATATGGAGTTCATGTCTACATGATATTCCCCGGTTTTCTTCGATATAAAAACAATGACACCATTTTGCAGAAAACCAAGATCGCTGCCAATATGAACGACAATTAGATGCTGGCGCTTACCTGACGGTGATCGCAATTCTGTCGATAAACCATCAACAAAGGATTGTCGTGCTTTTGTTACTGCAGTATCTTGCCAAATTTGGCGACTGTATGTCCGGTGTTAACCCAAGTCTCATCGAGGTAATAAATTTTTCGTTTTGTTGCACGATATTCCTGAATTTAGCGAAACGTCGCCATATTATGCAGTACTTATCTGTTAAAATGGAATTCCGTAATTGTTTTATATAGGTATATCGAAAGTATATGTCTTGTACTGCTTTTCGTAATAATTCACGGCTCATTTTAGGAAAATTATCGATTTCACCTATTTTACTTAATACAGATTTGAGAGTGGAGCCCTATTTAAAAAAAAAATGATTGTACAGCTCAGTGGAGGATATTTTTTGGATTTTATCCCACTTAACAGGTTTTCATCCTAGCTTATTTATAGATGGGGATTTAAAACCATTTGTTAGTTTTCTCTCACGTAAAGATAGTGTAAACACTCATGACCATGGAGCTGAGCGAAGGCGGTATCAAAATTCACGTAAAGGTAGAAAGAAGTGGGGACTAAACCAAATTTCATCTATTGCCGTGGTCAGGAGTGCTTGCACTATCTCTATAATATGTTAAACTATTACCACTGATAAAAAAAAACAGCGACTAAGAGCTTCCATTGAAGGTAGTGTTCTTTTAGTCGTATCATATACCTTCCACATAATTTGTTTTTTACTCTTGTTAATGATTTGTATGTCGTAAACTTATACCACTGGATATATCCATTTTTATTCTACGAAAAACTCATAAAATATACGGCAAAGTGTCTTACTTTAACCTAAAATTTTGTATTACTTCACAATGAAAAACTAATTAACAAAATGAGCACAAATTTAACCAGCCGACACTATAACAACGATAAACACTGATTGCAGAAACTGTTCGCTGGTTTATAATAACATTTTCAATGATCATTTACCAATGTAATTCCCACTGTAAGATATTCAGTCGATTTAATTTTCAATAATAAACAAAAATGTAATTTGATGACGAGTATGGATTTGATGATAATACGATCTTCGCTGTTGCGGTACATATTTCCTTCTCGATAACAAATTTTAGATAATATGAATCATTTTTCAATGATATGTTTGGATTTAAGAAATTGATTCCCATACGTACCTATATTCCCAAAATAGTAATACAAGATCAGGTAATTACGAAATTTACAGAACAACAAAGGCACGAACAGAGACAAAGATATAATTAATTTCTAATAAAATAATTCTAAAAAAAAAATAATGAAATAACCACACCACCGTAATTGTAGAATATTCCATTAGATGACAGTTTTAAAATCAGTTCTTTAACAACTTACCCAACCCTACTTACTTTTCAAGTCATAGTAAAATTGCTTTAACATGACTTTTTCAATATTTATGATAAACATATCATGAGGATCGTCTTTGAAAAAGATGGGTCAGTGGAGTAAGGGTGACTGGTAGAAAAATCTCTAATTTAAGACTTTCTGATGACACTACACTGTCCATACCTGGGACAGCTCATCAGACAAACGTTTCCACTATTATTAAAAAAAGGCTGTCCACAACATGTCTGCTGCGAATTCTACAGTTCGTTGGTCACGTGGTTCGAAAAGGCAACGGAGGACGACCGAATTCAGAATTTAGCGGGAAACTTCTAGAGCAGCTGAAGATAGAGACCAATAGAGAATTTTGGAATGAAACAATGGAAAACAATATGAGGGAAAGAATGGAAAAACAATATGAGTAAACAATGCAAAAACAATATGAGAGTAACCATGGAAAAACAATATGAGAGAAACAATGGAAAAATAATATGAGAGAAACAATGGAAAACAATATGAGAGAAACAATGGGTAACAAACAACAAAACAAAAAAATAATTAAAAGAGAGATATGGAGAGGGATACAGAGAGAGATATAGGGATATAGTGAGATATAGAGGGATAGAGATAGATAGGGGGATAGGATTGGAAGAAGAAGGGATCGGATAGTTAGGTTTAAAATCCGTGGTTTTATTCTTCTTCCGAGTCTTACTCTTTATTCTGGCGTTATAAAATATATATGTACACATTAAGTAGTGATTTGTTCAGAAGAATGTGAAAAATTAATAATCATCCATCTCTCTAATTTTTTTATAGCTTAGACGCCAGTTGCAATATAATCTATAATCAGACAAATACACAATCCTATCCCTAATAAAAAATTAACGTCATCATTCTCTTGGTTTGAAAAATATTAATCCTCATTACAGACCCTCTTTACGTACTTTACTTTGTAATATCAATCTGAAATTTCTAAAAAACTGTTACTTTTCATAATTATTTGACCATTCACTTGACAAATTAGGTTAGATATTCTATTCTTATCGTAAAAGTTTTAAATCGGTTTCCTCAAGAATGTAACTTGGTCTTGGTTCTTCCAGTCTTTGCTCTAATTTATCTCAAAATAGTAGCTTAACTTAAAAAGTCAAACAATTAACCTCTCATCGTGTGAAGGAATAGATACCAACAATAATAAATATGGGCTCCACACATGGGATACAGCGTTGGCACCAACGTTGGGTCAACTGTGTTCCTACGTTCGGTGAGGCATCTACACATAGGGTTGTACGCAAAAACCGACACTCCACGGAAAACGCCCAACGTTGGAGGTTGGAGCAAGTCATAAAAACGTTGGCGCCAACATTGGCTCCAACACAGTTTTGTCGGTGGACGAACGTTGTTGGGGCCAACGTTGGCCCGTAAGTGTGGAGCCGGCGTTAGAGTGAGATCTGATACAATATAAGCCGCACATGAATTTATCAGCCTCCCGTTCACTTTTCCCAATACTTTTTTTTTTCGTGTATATATTTTACAATGTTCACATACTCGTAGGGAATTTTTTCATTTAAAATACACCACAAAATCCTCTCGATGTGTTTGCTCTTTTAATTGTTTAATAAAATTTCTTTATTATTGTAATACACTCTTTTATCAGAGCAAAAACAATAAAGAAACCAAGTCTGGTGCGAGTATTTCTTAACTGACCCACTTACATTATTACACTTTTAGAAACGTAACCGTTGACCGAGTTTCTTGTTTCACTGTCAGGCGTTTTCGAAATAGGTAATCGCATTTTACGGAGTCGCAAATATTTATCGACAGGTTCAACCCAACTTTCAGAGTATTCGCTTTAAAGTATTATATTCTGTTATACATACTCTATTTTATTCTCAGGCATGAAGAAAACTTGAATTTTATTTTGTAAGCCCTAGACAAAAATGAAAGTGGAGTAAGAGTAGCATCGATATAGTAGGAAATTTAGAGTTTGTTTAATTTCTGAAAAAATATCTATTACCTATTTAATAGATTTACAAGGTTTTTTTTGTATATGTTTATCTACTAGTACTCATATTGATTGGAAAACAGCATTTAAAACTGCTCAAACGATGAATCTCAATGATCTACAGTTTGCCTCTAGCTACGTTACATTTACCCATCTAGATATTGATTTAAACAACGCTAATCTTAGCATTTTCAGCTCTTTGATGGCAATCCATTGGTTATTAAATCCATCGCATAATCAGAAATTGCCAGTTCTTATTTACAGTTGTCTGAGGTATATCATTATGTTCCTTATACGTAGAACCACTAGATAGCGATGCCATGGATGTACCATAAATTGTTTTCAAGTTTGCAACTGGCTACTTTCTCTCTTGACCAGTGGCGGGACGTTTAGTCTTTAATGTAATGTGAATACTTGCTTTTTAAAAACTTTGGCTCACACTTCAGCATTAAGTACGAAATATTTTGCTAATCTTTATCTTCCAATAGCGTTATTTTTAATTTAGAATTTTGCGATAATTATGTAGGTCATATCTAATTTTTTCAATAACTGCGGGAATAGCATAATTCAATTAAAATAAACAAATTGTTGGTCCATCTAATTATATCTTATCGTAATTTAAACTAAACTGCCTATACAAACTTTTTTGCATTTAAGTATAAGAATTATATTGCCTATTTTTTGTGGTGCGTTCATTGGTCGATTTCACATCATTTGATTACATACAATTTTACCGACTTTTTCATTTTTGGTCTATGGAAAGTATGAGACACTCTAGAAAGAAAAAAATGGTTGATGGGGGCCAGTTGAGGTCATCCAACTCCTTGACTAGGTATGTCGCTAGACGACAAAAGAGAAGAAGTCTTGTGCGTCTGTTAAGTGAAAATGGGAAGATGGTGATGCTACACGATAATATATGAGCTGCACTCGTTTGAAAATTACTGGTAATACAGTTTGTATAACACAGCTGGTAATACCCAACGTTATGTCATAAACCAGTTTAAAAAAATTCAAAAATACTGGAATTTTTTATCTGAAATGTTGCTGTAAATTTAATAAACTAATAATGTGTGCATGTATACAATCTATAAGCTAGTTAACAACCGGTTATAGTAGACACGGAGATAAAGGTGACGCGAAATGAAAGCACTAGGACACCAGAAAGTAAAGTGGTGAAAGTTAAAGAATAAGAATTTGGCCAGTGTAAGGTTTTTAAGAGTAGACTGCTAGAATAATTTGATAAAAAAGATACGGTAAATGGCTGGTGGGAAGCTAATAGCAAACTTGTGGTACGAGTGGCACAGGAAGTGCTAGGAAAAACATCTGGTAAAGGGCCTCCTAGGGACAAAGAAACTTGGTGTTGCAACGATGAAGTGCAACAGAAGGTTAGGGAGAAAAAAAAAAGAGGTATGACAAGTCTAAAATAGATGAAGATAAGAATATACACAAGGTAGCAAGAGGAAAGCACAGCGCGCTGTAGCTGGAAACACTCGAGGGGATGAAAAGTTTATACAGCATTGCTAAAGCAAGGTAAAGGCATTAAAGGACTTGCCTCACGTGCGGCAGATTAAGGATATAGAATAGAATAGAATAGAAATATGCTTTATTGTCACTGAAATATATTATTATATTATTATAATTTATTATTATAAATTATATGTTGAAATAAAGCAAAGATGTTATGAGTACTTTAGAACGTTGCTAAATGAAGAAAACCATAGAGAGACAGAGGCTGCGGGATCCTAAATAAAAATAATCGTAATACCGGAAAAAACGAGAGATGAGGTTGTCGAGGCGTTGAATAGAATGAAGAATGCTAAGACAGTAAGTAGGATCTGATCTGTGGAGGTTTGGAAGGCTCTATGAGAGGAAGGGATTTATGTTTTATGGCAAATGACGAGTAGAATATATGAGAGAAATGATGTCCAATCCATGGAGAGGGAGTGTAGTATTATTTTATAAAGATAAGGGGACATCCAGAACTGTCGAGAAGAAATATCGAGGGATAAAGTTAATGTCGCATACACTGAAAATTTGAGAGAGAACTGTAAAGCCAAGGTTAATGGGAGAGACAGTGATAAGAGTTTGAGTTTATGCCAGGGAGGAGAACAACGGACGCCTTGTTTGTTTTGAGACAGTTGATAGATAAATACGGCGAGAGGAAAATAGAGCGATATTTGGTATTTATAGATCTTAAAAAAGCGTACGACATAGTTTCTAGGCACGAGGTATGGAGATGTATGAGAAAGAAATTGGTTCCTGAGAAGTACACAAGAGTCGTGAAGGATATGTATAAGGGAGCGTGCACCAAATTATGGACTTGTGACAGATTGACCGAAAGTTTTCCAGTCACCGTTGGTTTGCATCAAGGCTGTTCACCTAGTCTACCTGTTTAATCTTGTTATGAATGTACCAACACAGAAAGTAGAGGAGGGGGTGCCTTGATCAATGTTCTTTGCTGATGGTGTCGTGTTAGTAGATGACAGTAAATAAATGTTAAGAGGAGAAGTTGGACGCAGGTAGGTACAAGAATATGGAGGTAGCTGAAATAAAAATTTCATGATTGATGTTGGGTAGGGCCATAGGGACAGGATCAGGAACAACTTGATTAGGGAAAAACCCTACAGTCACAAAAAAGATTCAAGAACAAAGACTGCAACTATGTGGGATGAACGATAGAGATGTTAGAAGTTGATGGAAAGAAAGATAGTGGAAAACCGAGGAGAACATTGTAGGACTGTATGGCAGAGGACTTGGGAGACAAAGTTTTAGTTTTGTACTAATAACGGCAAAAAAATGGTAAGCGAACTAGTGAAATAAAAATGACACAGACTCCTAATTTTTATCTTGTATTGTAAGTATTTTTAATAGTCTTAGCTTCATATTACCTTTTCAAAATGATCAACATTTCGAAATAGTCTTTTAAGGTAAACTTTTTGTTGTAAATAGCTCCCTCCACAAAAAGAAGCCTAAAGCTTAAAGTTTGAACGTCTGGCAGTCTGAAGAACAATAATAAAATAGATCAAAATTACTGCAAGATATGTAGTGATATAGTAGATATTGACATGTTTATAGAAATATTTTATATTTTTCTTTTAGGAAACCAATAATTTGAACTTTATATTGAACAACAATTTTAATGAATATTGCGCAAAAATGCACTTCATTTCTATTTTAACTTTTTAAATCTTCACTGTAAAGGTTATTTTTAATTTTTCACATATTTCAGCGGATTATGGATTTTTAAGTCATGCAGAGTATTTTATGAAGAATAAATTTCAGTATAAAATAATAAGATAAAAATTAACTTTCCTCCATTTGTGTACAATTTCTTAAGCACACTTTGTCTATAATTAGTAAAATATTTGCAACTTGTTTCATATCTGGTTTCATAACAAAGATATCAATCAAATTAATTGTTTTTAACGTACGACACATTCTCATTTACTTTAATATTCTGATCTGGATATTTGATATTCTTTCCACGTAAGTCACTCACAAGTAAATATAGTCATATGTATTCTATATTGTTAAGTTATACCCATTTCTTTAATGTAGATGTTACTTGTGTAAATTTGACCTCATTTGGTAACTTTTCATTTTATACCTATGCATATATGGTTAAGATAAGGTTAGATTAGATTAAATGGAACGTAAAAGACCCGGAAAAAAGTTTGTATAACAACTTTCTTCTCTTTATGTTTTGAAGAGTTCACCTGGAAACAAAGAAAGTTTTTTGCATTTTACATCTTCACGAATATGTCATGACGTTAAATGTTTACGCAGCTTCCGATGTCAAATTATGAGCTCCCTCTGTTCTCTCGAAGATTCTCATCCAAGCCTCGTTATCCATTATCTTTATCTAGACATCTCTTCTTGATCTTCCTCACTTTATTTTACGGTAAAACCTCCAATGAAAAATTTGTTAAGTATCTTACTTTCTTTATTTTGTAAAGGTGTCGTTCAGAGCATTCCTTAAAGCTTATACAACGTATATGCTGCATATATCATTCAATACCTCTATTACTCTCTTGACCCGTTCATTATTCCTTGAATTAACAAAAAAATTGATAAATATCCTTTAGCAAGCAGTCAGTAAGATACGTAGCTCGAATGTCAAGATTTTTAAATTGTTTTTGTGTGAATCTGATAATATTCTTGCTGAGCTTTGATCTTTTTGATCTTTTATCTACAGAAATCTTTCGTGCAGCAGTTTGCACGAAAGAGACGGTGCAAAAAACGAAGATCAAGACTTAGCCATTCGGCTCTCACTCCCTCTAAGGAAAAAATTTATTCATCCCAGATTTGGTATCAAAAGGATTAAGCTCTGGTGGGACCCTAGGTGACTTTGAATGCTGGAGTAACTCACAAAAATGTACGTACACACATCTGGAAAACGCACATCGTACATCCTTTGTGTTATATCACGTTATATTCTGAAAATTTCTCGTCGGGAGCTCCTGTCCCAATTCGTTTATCATATTTTTCATGGTTCTTTCAATTGTTGTTAAATGAAGTTTTACGTGTTCCACATCATCTTCATAGCTTATATACAGCAGCGTTTCTCGTTTTATATAATTATATTTTATTAAATTTCGAAACTACTTTTTTCAATTTTTTTTTATTATTTAATGGGCTAGGGCTAGACCGTACATCTGAAGTCACGCAATTAGACAACAGTTTTCTCGTCCATATAGTTTTCTCCTGGTTTTGTTTAAATTAGACGTTTTCCCCTTACTTTTAGGATCGGCGTTCGTTACATTGATTTAAATTTTGTTTTTCTAATTGCTATTATAGATTTTGAATGTAAATTTTTGGTCCAGTATTATTCAATTTTCTTAGATGGCATGTGATATCTTCATCATCATCATCATCATTCTGGCATTTCAACCCTGTGTGGTTCCTAGCCTCCTCAAGAATTTCTCTCCGTCGTCCCTATCCATCGCCTTTCTCCGCCAAATACGTATTCCCATATTTCTCATGTCTTCATCGATGTCATCAAGGAACCTTGTTCTAGGTCTTCCTCTTCTGATCTGACCAATAGGTCTATCAAAGAGCGTTTTTCTAGCCGGGCCATTTTGTTCCATCACCATTACATTCCCTATCCACCTCAGACGTCCTATCTTAATATGTTTTACGATATCAGGTTCCTGGTATATTCTATAAAGTTCGAAGTTGTATCATCTTCTCCACACTCCATTGTCATTCACTGCTCCATAGATTTGCCTTAGTATTTTTCTTTCGATACATCCGAAACATGTTTTAATTATTTTTTGTTAGAGTCCGTAGGCTGCATTGTAGTCTATAAATATGTGATAAGTTTCAATGCCATATTCCAGTGTTTTTTTCTAAAATTTGTTTTAGGATTGCAATCTGATGAATTTACCACCTCTGAAACTAGCCTGGTATTTTTCTACTATCCTTTCTGCATATGGTGCCATACGGTGACATAATACTGTGAAAATATTTTATACGCTGCATTTAGACGCGTAATTTCTGTTTTGTTCGATATATCTCCTTTTTTGTGTATGGAGCAGAGTATTCCAATATTCTTATCAATGGGGGGGGGATTTCTTTATATAGTTCAGCTGGGAGATTATCTATTTCGGGTGATCTGTTTCTGGCTAGTTTTTTAACTGCATCTTTAACTTCAAGAATCGTTGGTGGTTCCTCCTCCCTCTCGTCTGTTCTCATTACCTCATCTCTTTCATTTTCCAGCTTTTCTTCTTCTTCCTCTATAAATATTAAGTGCGTGGTTAAAGTATTCCACCCATCTATTCAATATATCTTTCCTTGTTGTTATTAGGTCACTAATTAGATCGTTATAAGTTCCTTATTTAGGTGGTTTCGTTTTTTTTTTGTTTATCCTCTTTTTTTTCTCTTCTCTTTGTCTGGTAATGCTCTACAGTTGTTTTAGTTCGTCGGGTACGCTTTCTGTAGGCTTTATTTTTTTTCTTTTGTTGCATTCTTGCATTTCTCGTCAAACCAATGATTTTTAAGGGCACAAATTTCTTCCTTTATTCTGGCCTAGTAAGAGTCTATATCTGTCTGGCCTTCTTCATTTACATTTTGATTCCTTAGCCTCTTGGTGATGTTTTCCGAGTACCATTCTGCAACTGTTACATCTCTTAGCTTTTGCACATTCCATTTTTTGTATCCATTTTATTTTCTTTACTGGTGTTTGAAACCAAATAACAGAGATAGAGCTAGAAACGCCGAACAAAACTTCAGTATAGACCAATATAATTTTGAGGTAGTAAATAAGTTTACATATTTGGGTTCTCTCATAACAAACGATAATGACACATCTGAAGAAGTTAAACGGAGGGTACTGCTAGCAAACAAATGTTATTTTGGACTAAGCAAGCAGCTAAAAAACAGAAATTTAAGCCAGAAAACCAAACTAATAATATATCGAACACTCATCCTACCAGTGCTGACATATGGGTCAGAAACATGGACCATCTCCCAAACAGACGCAAATCTTCTGCTCGTCTTCGAAAGGAAGATACTAAGAAGAATAATGGGCGCATTCTGTGAGAATGGTATTTGGAGAAGGCGATATAATTTCGAATTGTACGAGAAGTATAAAAAAATAGTAAATGGTGGAGATGTAATATCCTTCATAAAAATAGGTAGGCTTAGATGGGCTGGACATGTGTCGAGAGCAAATGAAAATTACCCACCCAGACGAACTCTATTATCGGTCCCAGTGGGAAATAGGAGTAGAGGCAGACCACGACTGAGATGGAGGGACGGTGTGGACGAGGACGCAAGTAAGATCGGCGCGGCAAATTGGCAACGGTTGGCGATGAACAGAAACGACTGGCGAAATAGACTGGGGAAGGTCAAGGCTCAACTAGAGCTGTAGCACCACTGATGATGATGATGACTGGTGTTTGAAATTCTAGTCCTCAATGTTGAGATCGCCTCTATAACTTATGCAGTTTATTACATGTGTTCCGTGCCTTGAATCTATTAAGGTGTGATCAATCTGACTCGTTGTTCTTCCATCAGGAGAGGTCCAGGTTACCTTGTGTCTGTTTTTGTGTTCAAAATAGGTGTTAGCGACTGTCATATTGAGTGCTGCTGCTAAGTTTATCAGTCGTAATCTATTATCGCTACTGATGTTGTGTAGGCTATGCTTTATTATTGTGGGCATGAAAACTCGCTCTCGTCCTATTCTTGCATTCATGTCACCTAGTACAATCTTAATATCATTTCTGGAACATCTCCTGTAGGCTTGCTCTAGGCCTTCGAAGAACTGTTGTTTCAATTCCTCTGGTTTGTCATCAGTTGGGGCATGTGCATTGATTAAACTATAATTGAAGAACTTCCCCTTTAAGACCTAATAAGACCTTTTGTTTTTCGGTTTACAATAAATCCCACCCCATCTATGTGTTGGCTTTATGGGTTATGGAATGCAACGTTAAAACGTCTACTTTATATGTGTTCACTGTGTCTAGTAAAGAGTATATGCAGGACTATTAATGCTGTTAATTTTTTCTTGTTATTCTTAATTTATTCGTGATCTATCTTATGTATTAGAATTTCATTAGAACACATATAGTTGGCAAAATTAAAGCTAAGGAAATAGAAAACAAAATGACCGTACGTAATATTTGTAGGTACCTGTTTTATTAAATTAATAATAATAGTTTTTATATAGTTCATTGAAAAGTTATAAAGTTTATACTGTAAATTTAGCCCGAAAGGTTCATTCACTCTCTACATCTCTACTAAGAGCTTTTTAAGGGACAATTTAAATAATACCTCTCTTTATTCCGATTATAATGAAAGCATTTCGATCATTTTAAACGTGGATATGACTGCAATTCGAAAAAAAAACAACACGATATAAAAATAAACAACAGTTGTACGATAATTATTTCCACCACAACATAGTCGCTTAATCTACACGAATAACGACGTGCTTGGCCTTAACAATTACCTGTATCCGTCTCTCTCTATGTATTCCAACGGCACCTGTCTTCCCATTTACCTGTAGCTCACGATCGAGAATTGTATAAAGTTCATTCTCCCTTAAAATAGCAAAAGCTGCGTTCGAAAAGCGAGCAAAAACTTTTGTCCTATACTTTGCCTTAGTTGAAAGTGTCAGATCCGAAGAAGGTGTCTGAATAGGGGAGCGATTATGGATGGACTTGTTCTAGCCCTTCGACAGAGGCGTCCAAGCGTAACACAAATGGAGGACGTATCAGTTCCTTTTTCGATGATTTTTTTCCTTTTTCTAGATTGCCGATAAAATATATTATTACATAATATGTATAAATTTTCTTCTTTATCTCTATATGAGGCAAATATAGAATTCCACAGAAATAATTTTATGGGAATTACATACAGAAAACATTTTTATGTGCGTACACGTGCACAAAATTACACAAATAATAGATTACCTCTTCTTCCTTCTTTATTTATTGTAGGCGAATCTCGTGTTTAAACTTCATCCACTTTCCAATCTTCTTTCTTCAATGCGAATGTGTTAATTTCACTCTTTTTTTTTCTGTTTAGCACCCAACCATTCATATCGTTCAGCCCCATGTATTTGTTATGTTTTCACTTGTTTCTCTGTCTAGAAGAGTCTTTCCAGCTATACTACGAAGTACCTTCATTTTTGTTGTTTCAAGCAATCTTCTAGTTTTTGTTGTTTCAGGTCTAGTTTTTGTGGTATATGATGTCATTATAGACCATATGTCAGCATTGTATATTCTCTTATAGGCCATATGGCTACAATGCCAATGTTTTATGACGCCATATTGCATCGCTTCCAAAAATACAAAGAGTTTGAAAGAATATGGTAAATTAAATCCTTAATACTTAACTTCAGAAATGTAAGTTTACCCATTCAGCTCTTAAATTTTTATCCGTATGCTGGGTAGGTGTCTACATAACTTCTCCCCATAACCGTATATCTAGGATCATACCAATATCAATCACCTTCATAGGCGTTCCTGTCTAAGCGTCTCCCATCAAGTCTTATTGTTTTTGGTGCTGTTACCCATACCCTGTATGCTGTTGCTGAAACTTTTGATAGTGTGCGACCAAGTAACGTAATCAAGATTATAGAGCAGGATAACATGGACTTACACCAATAATAAAAAAAGAATAATAGATAGAACAGAAATGCGAATATTGGGAAGAATCATGGGAATCACACCTAGAGATCGAAAAAGAAGTGACGAAATCAGAATATCATGCAAGGTGGAAAACATAGCCGACTGGATACTAAATAGGAAGAGAGAATGGAAGAATCTTATATGTAGAACGACGGACGTAGTGTTGCCCAAAATCGGTCTTGGTTTTGCAGTCTTGGTCCTGTTCTAGCGTTTTCGCAAGACCAAGACCGCCTAATTTTAGCAAGACCAAGACTGACTGTGCGAGATTTAAGCAAGAACAAGACTAAGCCTTCGAGACACTTTCGTCTTACAGTTAAGACTGAGTGCCGTTTTAGCGAGTATAGTAGTTCGGGTATATGCTTAAAGACTCTATGAGACGCACAAAAATATGTAATAAAAATTTGAAAAACTGAACTTATGCGCATTACGAACAATACCATAAACATACATACCGAATCAAAATATTCATTAAAAAAACACATTTGACACGTGCTCAGGGGTCATAATTACAATGTAAAAAAATATATTTTGTACATTCTTTTCCAGCAGACAACTTCTTCGCTCTGAAATTAATTGTCCAGATTTTGGGAATAGCTGCCCTCTAATCATAAAATAATCTTCTTGCATTGCGACGCCGACAGTAATATCGTATCGATATTTTTGAAAAATATATCACCTTAGCTAATAAAAAATATAACACTTATTGTTACGGACACCCACTTATATTAAAATAATTTAATGTTTTTCCCATTATAATTTAGTTAGAAGGAATCTAAATAAACCAATCTTATCGGCCTAATAAACATTGTTTCTACTGAGTATGCGATGAGATCATTCAGTTAAACAAAATTTGCTTAAATAGCGAGGCTATTATTCAAAAGTATCGAGACAAGATAGAAATATTTAGAATAACGAAGTAACGATAAATAATTCTCGGTTTGTTATTAGATACTTAGGGTATTGGATAGTAATGGACATAAAGAAATAGTAGTAGTTACTTTTTCGACATCACTGAACGGCATTCCCAATTAAACTTTCCTTTGAGTCTAATGTAATAATAATTGTTTTTCATCTAATCCTTGTTATTCCCGGAGTGACACATGAGGTTTTACAATTTAACATGAGGGACAAAGATTCAAATAGTTCTAGTCGGAGTAGTGGGCATTGGAATTATAGATCTGAAAGACCTAAAAGCAAATTTGATAAGTTTTTCGAAATAATTCATGCATCCCAAATTGCTTTGTGAAATTGTGCCTACATAAAAAGGTTGAAATAAAAATGAAAAACAGCAACACGTCAGGTTTAAGGAAGCATCTAATATTTTTCACAAAAAGGAATTACAAATATTTCTTCCTGGAAAGACAAAATTCGGTGGAGATACCACAAGTTTTCCAATAACGGTTGGAAAAAGTGGACATGTAAAAAAATATACTTATTACCTTATTACCAATTACATATATTATGTACCTACTTTATTTTGACAAATTAATGTATTTATTAAGAAGATATCTCCTTAATTATTTAAAATAACTTATTTTTTTTACCTATTCTTTATGTTTCCAAGTTAGTTTTTTTTTATATAAAAGTAGAACTAAAATTGTAAACAAGTGGATTATAGTTTATTATCTTATCACCTAAAGAATCTGTTCCCTTGATACCTGTATGTGGAGTTTTTGCCACATACCAATCTTTTTTAAGATTTCCATTTCGTATATTATGGTGGGGGGTCCATCAATCCCTTTCTAGGTAGATAATGTTCTTTAAAATACAGTCAAGTTTATGTCATTAATTTGTTTTCTTTTATGTTTTAACCATGTTGTAGCACATGTAAGCTTATTAAATGCAAATGTTTATTAAGAAACATATTGACTTCCGTGGGGCATGGTAGATAGCTCAGTTAGTTAGAGCATAGACACGGATCGCTTAGATCGTGGCTTCAATCCCTATCCGGTGTCAGTTGTTTAGACATTTATTAATTTGGTTGGTCTTTATTATGGCTATGTTAATTCAAGACTAAAATGTACTTGCTCTGTTACGTTGTTCTAAGATTTAAAGTAACGTTTAATAAATAGGCTAATGGGTAACTGCATGACTTGCAAGACTCTTGCTGCAAGACCAAGACCGGGAGTGCAATACCAAGACCAAGACTGCCTAAGTCTCGTCTTGTTCTTGCATTTGGGCAACACTAGACAGACGATATGGTAGAAAAGCTAACAAAAGACAAATCGCTGTCGGGTAGAAGAAGTGTTGGCCCATCACGGAAAAGATGGAGTGACAATACAACATAAAGGCACAATGCAAAGAAACTGAAAAAGGCAGAATTTTCTTGTAAAGAGGTAGAATAAGAAGAAAATAACATGCACTGTAAACATCAAATAATTATTAAAGAAGTTAATACCAGAAATAGAACAATAGTAAAAAACGAAAAAGAAATACCTGAGAAGTGGAAATTAATGTGGATATATGACGAAGATAGTCTTGGCTTTACTCTATTCAAAATAATCATAGACCAAGTCGTGAATTATCTACAATCCAGCAACTTAATAACCTAAATATTTAATCTGAAAAAGGTAGATTGACAACAACTTTACTGTGATTAGTTAATATATTAAAATTTATGCAGCACTAGTTGTTCAATGTTCTTAGTGTAGAGTTGGAAAATAGTGTAGATCTAAAATCGATAGGTACGCCTCTGCACGAGACCCTTAGAATACTTTCTAGTAGGGAATAATGGGAGGGTTGCTAGTAAAATATGCCGGCGGTGATAGTTATATACAAAGGGTGTCTGCGCGTGTACAGGGACAAGTGAAATATGTAATTGCTTCTGAAAAATGGGGTTTCTATAATACAAAGAAAAAATGAGATGGATATAATATAGTTATGCTTATGGATTAGGGATGAATAACCGCGAAGGTAAAATATTTTTAAACTTTGTTTTAAAGGGCTTTATTAGTGGTTTTGTTTACATAATTGATCTATTATTTACTGCTTATACTTGGAATACATATAATTAAAAATTTGGAGAATATTCTGTAGTCTTCTGTATTGTTTAGTTAAAACAATTTTACTTTTGCGGAAAAAATATGGCTTGCACCAATTATTGCTCTCAAAACCAAAACTTTAAATAGAAAACTTTATTTTTTCGTCCATGCAATATCAGATTTTGACAGGCATATTTTTTTTTTTTTTTTTTTGTTTAATAAAACTCCAACAGGAATCTTATGACTGTTGCTATCTGATCATTCACTATGATCAATAAGCAAGTTAGTTCTATATATAAATATTACAAGAAACTTATCTAAGGTTATATTCAGCAATATTCCTTAGGCTCTAATACATTATATATTATATATTGACAGGCATATAACTCATGAACTGGTCTGATTTCGCTACTAATATATCCCTGCCATATTCATTCGATGATTATGTGGACGACCAAGAACTGCTACTGTCCCGGATATTATTGAAAGAGTACATACTATTATACCTATTAGATGACGGTCGAGAAGTACGTGAGATAGCAGGTATGGACATATCTCCAAGGTAACCTAATCTAGGTTTCATTAGAGGCAATCAAATAGTCTCAGTGTTGCGGAAACCTATGTAACTAGATGAGTAGGACAGGTGTGGATAAGCAAATAAACAAATAAGCAAATAAATAAGGGAGTCAGCTATGTCATTAACTATAGATTTGTTGAATGAACATGACACATACACTCACACAAACACAAAATACACATACTCATATTTACACTTACATGATGCTCAATCGGCAAATCCCAAGACCGCTACACAGCAACTAGTTTATTATGTATAAGGTGAGATTCGTTCTGCGACTAATAGGCTTCCCAATCCTGAGATGTATCATCATCGTCACCATGGGATACATGGCGCAGGGAAAAATTGTGGCCTAATTGATGCCTTGTAAAGCTGCATGATTATAACCTTGACATGGTATAGACCCACTGTAGGCCAAACTAGTGGAGCAAATTTTACTCAGAAACAAAAAGATGTTACCTAGAAGAGAACTCAGAAACGAGTGACTCTTGCTAATCTAGAAATAATATAAATGGAACGAGCAAAGAGGCGACTCAAGTCGTGAACTCTTTCTCGGAAATAAATAGGTCTTAATGACCTCTGTAGCATTGTGCTTGTAGCGTTTTATATTTAATGTCTAAATAATAATATAAATTCGATTCTATATTTGTCATGGTACGCCCCTGGTATGCTAGAAATGTGTTGTCTGTAGAGATTTTTAAATGCGCAATAATTCTTTAATAAATAAAGACGTATTTGCTAAGGAAAACAATTTATGGCTTTTTAACTTCAACGTTCCCAGAAAAATATTGCAAGCCTGGTATTCTTTTTTCTAAAGCGTAGTAACGCCGGAAGTTTGAACGAGTTTGAGTAAAGAATTTGTTGATTTGACAAGATGGCAATGGTTGTGCGGGGAAAAGAGAGGCGGTATCTATCCGGCAGGTTGAGATCGAGGTCAAGAGAGTTAGTGATGAAGAATTGCTCGAAGGGAAAGGTTGTTTAATTGTGATGTGGTAACCCGTCATTAATTCGCCAAAAATGGTGGAATTTTCACTCTATGTAATATGTCGTATTTGAAAGAGTGACCACTAACCACTGTTTTGATTTTGCTGAAGATTTATAATGCTTGAGCAGTTCCTGCTTTCTTTTCGATTTTTTTGAGAAATCCAGTTCCTTTCCAAGATGCCTCTTCACCTCACCTAGAATGATATTGGAGCAGTTTTGATTTGAATGTGCCAGTGTGCCAGTTTCAGCCTCCAAGAAATTTTTCCGTTGATGTTCAGTTAGATACCCCACAGATACCTATTAGCCAGTTGTTCAAAAGTTTAAGTTAACATGTGTGAACTGAGGTAACATTTACGTTATTAATTTATAAAGTAAAAATAGACATTTTCTTTTAAAAAGACAAAATTTGCTTTCTTTTATAAATAATTTTTTTTTTTAATTTGTAATTAAAATAAATATTATGTTAGGGCGTGGTTTAAACTGTCATCGGTCATAATTTTATCCTGTCTTAAAAATGTTTGTTTTGGCGTATGACAGTTGGATTTTGAATCTGTTGTAAAATATATTTTGATTTTATAGTAAAGATTAAATTTTATTTTTCACAAAAGGATATCCATAAAATTTTAATCTAATTTGGCCACGTTATTTACTAGGAACCATTTCGAAGGTTTTTGTAAACAGATAACATGTAAGTTTCTTTATTTGTATTTGACAACTATTTTTATATAGTATGCCTTTTGTATAAGCTGTATTTTTAAAAAACTGTTTGTTTGAGATAATAAAAACGTTAGATTTGTTTCTCTAACCTATTTTTTTATTTTTATTTAGAAAAATCTCCTAAACCCTTTTTATGTATTTTAGGTATTAGGGAAGAAGAATTTTTTCTTTCTTTCAGTAAACTAGGATCCTTCAAGTGACGCCCTATATTAAATTCCTTGAGGTGTTCCAAGTCTATTTTTGATTTGTCTGTTATATCAATTGCCCAGGAGATTTCCAGGAGACAAAGGGATAAGTATCCCTTTGTCTTCATTTTAGTAGATACCCCAATCCAACCCCCATATTTCAACTTATCCACGACCCAGCTCTCCAACAACCAACTGAGTGTCGTTCGCACTTGTTTCGATTATTTTGTTTGCCCAATCTTCTACCCCTCATGTTCTTACCCTGAGGTAAGCAAAATATTGTCGTTACAGGCTTCCAGCATACTAGCCCAAACTGGGGCTCATGTTGACATTTCCCCAAAAAGAAAGACATGTTGAACTTTTCGACTTTATTACAAACTTTAACTTTATAATTCTTCTTCTAAATGTGCCTATCTTCTAGAGATGTTGGCGACCACATTGACCCATCTTATTCCATTCACAGCAGTTCGAAATAAATTAGTTGACGTTAGACCAGTCCACTTTCTAAGATTAGCCAGCCAGGATATACGTCTACGTCCAGGGCCTCTCTTACCTTCGATCTTGCCTTATAGAATCAACTGTAGAAGTCGGTATTTATCATTACGTATGATGTGTCCGAAGTATGCCAATTTTCTGTTTTTTATGGTGTTAATAATTTCTTTGTCTTAGCTCTGGAGAATAGTTATGTTACTTGTGTGGTGTATATATGAGACCCTCAACATACGTCGGTGGCACCACATTTCAAATGCCTCTAATCGTTTTATAGCATCTTCTGTAAGGCTCCAGCTTTCTACTCCATAGAGGAGGACACTAAAAACGTAACATCTAAGAATTCTTATGCGTATATTGACACTTAAAGATAAGTTGCAGAGAATCTTTCTAAGGCTGTTGAAAGAGCTTTTGGCTTTTACATTTTTTAAGCCCTTTTCTCTATTCGGATTGCCGAATATAGGCCTCTCCTAATTCTCGCCATTCATCTCTGTTATTTGTAAGACAGTTGGCAGTTCTTTTAATATCGTCGCTCCATCGCATTTGCGGTCTTCCTCGTGGTCTTTTGGCTTCATATTAATAAGATTTCTTACTTATTCCTTTATTAATTGTTTTGCCAATATCACATTAGGAATTGATGACTAATTTCAATTCGAACGCATGTAAAATAATTTGCTTTGCGTTTATTAGAGATATTTCTCAAAATTTTGTTTCTTTTACATTACACCCTGTTTAGGATCTTACAGGCGAACCTTGGCCACAGTAAGGCAGTTTTGGCAAAACTTGCTATGAGAAGGTTCTATTTAGCCTTGACATAAAAGCCTTGGGTATACCAGAGTCAAATAAAAGTTCTATCATCTACCAGAGAAGAAAAAAAAATCAGTGACGATGAAGCTCACCAAGGGCCAAATCAAGTCCAGCGAGCGATCATGAGCGTTGCAGCACAGAAAAAAAGTTTGAGTAACTGAAGCACTGCCTCGACTAATCTTTTAGGTCGCAATGTGAAAAGGTTTATGAGGCAAAAAAAAAACTCGAAAGATATTGTGTATGAAAAAAGTTAAATCAATTTAATGCTTTCTGGTGAACAATATTTTTGTTTTTTTTGCGTTGCATAAATATACAACGATGACGGTTTTCTGATGCGCGAATAATTGTCCATGCTTGAAACATGGAAACTCTAAGTTAATTCCTGCCTCAATGACATTATTGATTAGCCTTTTACAGCCAGTCTCGTTCCATTATACAGTCGAGGTTGATTAATTTTACGAAGCATAACGACAACGAATCCTACTTTTACTTGTAAGCTGTAAGTCCAGGCAATTGAAACATCATTACTACGCTCAATGCATAAAATAATAATAATTGCCGAAAAAGAGTTTTCGGAGTGAAAGAAGGTTTATTGTGTGATAGAAACAGAAGACCGGCTTTATTCTCATCCTTACTCCGTGCTGTTTACTGGGTGAAATGTGACACTGGTAGACGCCTGGCAAGGATAACTGATCTAATGATAATTGATCAGTTTTTGACTATAAATAGGCTTATTTACTAATAAGCTATTAAAACATAGGGGTTAGTGATAGAAGGGTAAAAATTAATAGTTATATTTTTTAATGCCATATCATAAAAAAATGATTTAACCCCCTCTGTGGCTCAGTGGTAAGAGCGCCTACCTTTAAACCTAAAGGTCGTGAGTTCCACGTTGTTCTCCGAGTGTAGAGGTTGTCTCTCGCCCGGCTCTGGAACCCATTTGAGCCATGTGTTACCTTTGGTCAAATTTAATTTAATATATAACATCACAGTTATTTTATAACACAATGTACAACATTTCATAACTAAATGTAATTTAAAGGGTTTTTACCCTAATATTTTGGTGGCTCAGGCATTATGACCTAGCATTTTCCACGTTCAGTTCCACGTTGTTCTCCGAGTGTAGAGGTTGTCTCTCGCCCGGCTCTGGAACCCATTTGAGCCATGTGTTACCTTTGGTCAAATTTAATTTAATATATAACATCACAGTTATTTTATAACACAATGTACAACATTTCATAACTAAATGTAATTTAAAGGGTTTTTTACCCTAATATTTTGGTGGCTCAGGCATTATGACCTAGCATTTTCGATTTTAATAACCTGATGATGGACTGTTTAGTCCGAAAACGTTTGTTCTATTGATGTGGCCCTTTTAAGGGTTTTTTAAATAAATATACCCATTTACAAAGATTAACCTCTTTTTGTTATACGTGGTATACAGCCAGCTACAGGAATTTTTCCTTGTGAAAAAATTAATGAATGAAAATAATTTCTATCCATGTGCGATCGGTACTCACCGGAGGGACCGCAGACGTTCGGATACAATTAGCGTCTCTTAGCAAAGACAATGACGTCGACTTTGCTAAGTATCAAGACAATTACTCTACACATACACACACACTACACTAGGTACCTGACTGTACCATGCCAATGATCATAGTTGTCGAGGCATTAACTCAATAAAAAAAAATGATTTACCCCTTATCACTTAGGGATATGAAAAATATATTACGACCTATTTTCAAACCTACCGAATATACACATAAAATTTCATAACATGACCTGTTTTGTTGAAGTATGGTAACTAACATCGTGACACGAGAATTTTATATAATTATAATATTATATATATATATATATATATATATATATATATATATATATATAATATTATAATTATATAAAATTTTAAATATATAAATAAATCTCACATAAAGTCACTGTTCTTTTGGCATGCTTTTCTGTTTACTTGTAATGCAGATATTATTTTAATGGAAGACATTGAGTCATTTTAACCACAAGTTACTCTGTAAAGTTCTGTGTACTTTTAACGAAACGTCTGTCTTGTAAGCGACGATCGTATGAAAACTAAAGAAGTGAAAGTTACCTCCTCGTTCCTGCGTTAAAATGAAAGCAGAGTCAAATCGATAATAAAAATGTGGTTTTCATAATGTTTAATGTTTATAAATTTACCGTGATAATAAGAGGAGTCAGATCAATCATTTTAGTTATTAAATTTTATTATTTTTTTATTTGATAATACATAGAAATCTTGTTTGGGTATCAAAATAAGTTTCATTTTGACCTTGCGTTTAAGATGTGCTGCGTTTGATATTTAATCGACTTATTATGCTCATATTGTCTCAACATCTTTATTGAAATAACCAAAAATGCAATAAAAGTGTATTTTTGTAGTTATATCATTGAAACACACATTTTGCTAGTAAAATGTGTGACGGGGTTGCTCTGTTAGACATATTCTGAATAAAAATCTGTTAAAAATAAATACCAAAATAGAAACAAAATAAAATTAGAAAAAAAATTTTAACTTCTGTATAATATGTACAATACCAATCCTAGTGAATAACTCGTCCTGACGAATCGAGTTACTATGCTGGCGATGCTAGGGACATTGAAATAAGAGGATAACTATTGGTCAGTACCCAAACATTTTTTGTAGCACTCTACCTTTTACTTTGACTTGAAGAGACTTTAAAGACTTTAGAGACTAGTAAAATTTGGCCAGCTCACAAAATTGAAATTGATAGTAACGTATATGTCATGGATTTAGAGCAATTTCTGACACATTCAGATACATTTTATCTTCCACAGCTCTCAGGCTACACCTTTGGCATACACCTTTGGCATCTACAATATATGTGAGGCAAAGGAATGGCTATTATGTCTTTATGGCATAAGGGATTGGTATTCCGTTCCAATGAAATTGCATCTTGTTGTAAAGATGGGAATAGGAAAATATTTGAAACTAAAAAAGTGAAAAAAGGAAATGACACAGAGAGGACGGAAAAATAGTTAACGTGATGTAAAATGAGATAGACAATGCGGAAAAGCTTCTATATCTACAAAGATAGAGGTCTATAATATAGATACGAAACTTAAGATTTGTATAAAATTACCGTACTATTAATCCAGGAAATCAATAATTAGATTTCCGTAGAGTCCATTTATTATGAAGAAAGTTTTACCCATTAAGTATACTTCAGAAAGAATTCTTTACTAACTATCGTGTCCTTACAAAGTCCCTTTTTTAGAATCCCGTCTCGCTTTAAGAAATAACTTAAATAGAAGAAAAAAAGTCAAAAGAAATCACTCCAAAAGATTTTTAACTACCTGCTTGCCAAGTAAAACCCATCAGGAGGTGGTCGACCCTGGGGACGGCCTTGATTTTAGACGGAAGTCAGTAAGAATTCTCAACCAAATCTTTAGAATTTAGAATAGCATTAAACTGTGGGTATTATAGTTCTAATGCCAAACGAGTAATTTGCTACTAGGCTCATTATTTTAATTAGGTTATGTGTTTTTTTATTTTTATAATTAAAGTGTAATGTTCTACTAGAAATAAGAGACACTGTGACGAGAAGTGACTAATTGACGTGGACACTATAGGACGGCTTTAAAGAATGTAAATATTTTTGTATATGTGACCAGTGACTTTATTATAATTGTAGCAATATTATCTATTCAAAATATTTCGTATAAAAACGTGTATTTTCTCCATTAAAGAGATGTATTTAATATTTCGCGGTGAAACTTTAATTATAGTAGTTTTCACGTCTGTGTAGGGTAATAAACAATATATTAATACTGCGTTTATTTAAAAACGATCCGAACCTGATTTCTTGTTGCATGTTCAAGTTAATAATATTTTTATAAATATGGGATTAAGCCACAATTGTCTGTAATTAAAAGTACTTTCTATATAACGTTTCGGTTTTCACTCCGTTTTTAAACTAGTAAGCTGTTGGATGACGAGTACTGTAACACAACAAACGATGCACAGTGTTTGAGGCACATAAATTGAAAGAGGCACCGATGTTCGGAATCGGAGGAGATATGGGCGTGGTTCTTTGGATTATTCCTACTAGCACATATAAGTAAACAAAATAAAAATTGAAAAGAAAAAAAATTAGATGATAGCTAATAGAGCTAAACCAGAAATATGTCTGTGTGTTCAACCCAGTCCAGTCGCGAATGTTTTTCAGCCAGGACATTTGTCGTCTACCAGGACTCCTTTTTTCCTTCGATTTTACCTTTTATGATCAGCTGCAACAACTCGTTCTTCTCATTTCCAAGTATGTACCCTAAATATGTTGTCTTTCTTCTTTCTTCTTCGTTCGTAATATGATCGTTCCATAGTATTTTCAAAATTAAAGCTTCTTCTAAAAAGCCACATCTCAACAGCTTCCAGCTTTCTCATTAAGTCAACATAAACAATCCAAGCTTCGGCACCATAAAGAAAAATATAGTGGATATAACATTTTACCATACGATATCGGAGTTTCAGCTTGAGACTTTGGTACTTAGAAATTTATTCATCTTCAAAACGGCTGCTCTTGATTGCTCTGTTCTTGATTGAATTTCTGATTTCGGATTTAAACCTCCAGAGTCCTAAGGACTTCATTTTGTCCACTTCTTCAATATCTTCATTTTTTATGTGGATCCTTGTAATACCTCTCTACCTAATACCCCTCTTACAAAATACATATATAGCCAAATAACAGTAAAGAATCACACTTACTCGTATGTTCCTTCAGCAAACCTTTTAGTAATGATTTATTTCTGGCCCAAGAGCAAAAAATATAACAGAGATGTCCTGGCAACACTACACAAGAAGATTTCTAAACTATTTAAAATTAGGACGCCCTTTAAAAAAATCCTGTTGCTACTTAGAAAGAAAAGTTTTTCTCTCCTAAAAAATTTTAAAAGTTAATATCTTTAAAAAAATTGTAAAATCCTCGTTTAAAAAAAAATTACATTTTTAATTTTATTTCATATAAACAGTTATTACAAGAAAAATATCTAAATGTTATAAATAGTGCAAACACTCCTGACCACGGCGCAGTAGACGAAATTTGGTTTAGTCCCCACTTTCATGCAAAACGCACTGTACTATGCATTGCATAATTCCACTATTCCACAATAGAACCTTTCGTCTTTACGTGAATTTTGACTCTGCCTTCGCGCAGCCCCATGGTCAGGAGTGTTTCCGCTATCTTTATCAACAAACATTACATTGAGAACAAAACAGACTTTAAAACCATGGTTATGTACCAAATAACGGAAAAAGATGTAGGTACTAACTGTCATATGTCGAAATAGAACCACCCAAATTTTCTGAATTATTCATTAATTATCAAAGGTTAATTTTATCTAAAAGAAAACTAAAATATGACAATTAGTTCATACATAAATCTGACTTGAGAGCAAATCTTTTTACATTGAAGATAAATATTAAGAAAAATTGTAACAAAACAACTTGCTTAAATGGCTAATTATTTCTTTTAAATTATTAAAAAAGTTTGTTACTAACTCCAAACAAATCAGATGCCAAAATTGGCTTCAGGTTATCCTGAATGATAACTATATTATGTATTCGTTACATTTGGCTGTTCACTTTCCACTTAAAACCTCAGCTTTCTTAGCCCTCAGGACGCTGCTATAATCCATTGTCACATAATACAGCTTACAAACGATTATTAGATTAACTCATATTACAAAGATTGCCACATGGCATTTTGAGCTTAAATAACCTTCTTCCCACCAAAACCCACGGAATTAAGCGAAACTTCCGGTTTTCAAAACTCTAACCGAAAACGATGTTTCTCCGTTCAGACCCTGAATTGTTCTCTCTCCTTCTTCGCCACACACCGTGTTAAACTCGTATCACCCCGTACCAGTTTTTACTCGCAACTAATCGGATCTCTCTTTTGCGATGCCTTGGATTCAAAATTGAACTTTAAAGCGCCGGGCCTTCACATTTTTGTGAGAACTTATTTAAATTAAAACGCAGTTGAAACTGTGATTCCTCAAATACACTTGGATAAACAAACTTAAGATCGCTGTTACGTATCAGCCAAGAACGTATCAAATTAGGTAACAATCTAAATGTTACTTAAATGCAAATTGAAAATTTAGCTATGTCATTATATTATGATATATAGTTTTATCGCTTTTTACAATCTATATACCTACACAATTTAATGATCATAACATGCAAAAAATTACGGGATCTACCTCGTCAAAATACACTAACACTGCACTGCACTGGATACATATAGCAAAAAACAAAAATAATGAGATATGTTTTCTTTTTCATATTGACCACCAAACAAAAATATTAAGGTTAATAATTATAGTTATTATTATCTATGTTTACGTTCTTTAAACTGCTGAAGCAGTTGGAAATTGTTGATACTAAGGTTCAAAGCGCGCACTACTTGGTGAAGAATGTTAGACTACCGGATAGTTTAAAAGCTTGACCGGTATCGAAAAACAATTCTCACACATCACAATTTCAGTCACAAAAATTCTCCCACTGGATAAGACACTCAACGCTGAATCTTTTGATCGGCGCTTTGATTACTTCACTTCTCAGGCCGGTCTTAATGGAAAATTCCAATATACGCAATTTGGGCTGAGTAAAACAAACCAGAGTGTTTATTCTATTTCAAGAGGCACTAAGTGTTTTTCGTCGATTATGATACGCAGAATTACAACCTTATACAGAGTTACATAAAAATTATTGCTTTCATGGAATTTTTTATCGGAAATATTTTTGAATCGTTACAGTACTTAGTCACACGTTCATTACAATGCTTATATAGTCTTGTGTTCTGTTTTATGTATATTTGATCTCTCTGGTGTAACTTACAAAAATGATTCTTCCATGAATCATGGAACCAGCAACTAATAGTTCGCAAGTACGCACTGAATGACTACCGAGCTTCCAAAATTCGTCATCTCTTCGCGCCTCACCATACATGCATTTTTGGTATTCACATTTAGAATTACAGTTTCGACACTCTTGACACATTCTTACACATTCTTGACACTCGTTAATACAGGTACCTAACAACTGCTGTTGTTGAATTTGTTGATAATATGTAATAAACAAAATATGCAAAGATTAAACGGTTTTTTACTTATAAACAATACATAAACAATGTAAGATCGCTATTTAATATTTAATAATAAAGCCGGTAGGTTTTAATACTAAAATACCGGTAAATCATATGGAAAAGTGACACAATGTTACTGAAAAAGCATAGAAAATCCTTTAAAATGAGAGGTTGCAAGTTTTTTTATTTGTTGCTTAATTATTGCAAAAAGTCGATTTTTTGAAAATTATTAATAACTTTTTTTAAAAAGCAAAAAATTTTTTTTTCCTTTTTAAAATTTTGCGTGAGAATAACAACAATAATCACATGTATTTAGCTATAAAAATTTCAAGAAGTTTCACTTAACAGTTCTTGTAAAAGTTCCTTACCATTTTCTGTAAAACAGGAACGCTAAATATTTATAAAGACCATCAGGACGTTAAAATATTCAAAATGACCTCATGAAATTACGCTCTACTTTCCGCCGAAGGAAATAAACCTCACGGCATTACACAATTTTCTTACAAAGCCCACGTCTGCTAATGCAAAACAAGGCGACGGCGAAAAAGAGACACTTAAATAAACATACCTACTTGTCCGTCATCTTATTCTCTTTACGTCCTGTCGGGTTGTTATCTGAAATAACAGGATTAGTTTCTGTTCATTTTGATGTTCCAATTAGGAGAATTTTTGGGGACAATGAACATTGCAGCCAGACGGAAATTCTCTTTATCATAAATAGCTTTGAATCTACATCTACAGTAAAATTGCGTATTCCTACGGTGTTCACTATTATATTAAGTATAAGATTGCAGATGCAGTTACCCGCACAAATAATAGTACAGTGCTGTTACAACTACATATAAATTTATGATTTGTTTAACTCATTATTTATATTCAAATTGTTCTCGTTTTTAATTATTTAGATATATAACTACTACACATTGGTAATTTATATGCTGTTTGTTACCGTCGTTTTTTAAAAGCTGTTTACTAAAGTCGTTTGTAAGCGCCGTTTTATTGAAGTCGTAATAAAATGTGATTTACTGATTTCATTTATCGATTCCGTGACCAATTCAATGTTGCATTGATTTGTACTTATTTCTTTTATAAATGCCGATTACTAAAGTTGTTTATAAGTATACCAAAAGATACCAGTTATTAAAACAGTATACAAATATTGTTTATTGGCTTGATTAGTGGCTAGTTAGTGCTGTCTGCTAAGGACGTATACGAACTCATCACTTTATACCTTTATAGCTCCCAATAAAATTTTTAGACCCTCCGAAGCATAGCAAACTGATCACCGGCATCTTTTGGAGACCCGTAAACTCATCACCGTAGATAAATAAACTTATCACCAGCATTTTTGCCTCGAGGCGCTGGTTTGTAATGCGAAACATTGCCTTGTTACCTGTCACACTTTTTATTTACGTGGTACCTAGTATATTAAGTTCAGAAATTATTTTAAATGAATTGATTAAAAATTTAACTGATATAGTTACTATATCGGGTGTCTGACAATGAGTGGCCTATTAGACGTTTTAGGGGAAATCAATAAACAATTCACTATCTATGTTAAAGAAACAAAGGCGGAGAAATTTTTCTCTTTGCGTAGTTTTAGTTTATTCTTAGTCTATTAGTAGAATCTGTATTTAATTCTGTATCTGTTTCTGTCTATTAATAAAATTTAGTGGCATTTCAGAACCAGCCAATGCATTGCATTTGATTTAATACATGCGGACTTTTCTAAGATCGTTTATATATTATGCCGTTTATTGATGTCGTTTTTTGGACCTCCGCATATTCCTGTAATAATCTGAGACAACTTTACGAAAAGTCCCGCCGCTGTCACCAATGTAATAATCTGCTACAGATTTACGAGAAGTGGAGAGGGATTAAGGACTTCTATGTATAGGGTCCTGTAAAGACTGTCACCAAATGTAAAATACAATAGATCCTCAAGGGATGCTAACCCTGCGAGCGGCTGCAAGGAATACTGGTCACACTGGTCTGGAGGGCTGGCTCGTCTTCGTGGATTTACGAGAAGATAAGGGATTTCGGGATAGGGGTAAGAACTCCTCGGTCTCAGGTCCTGTAAAGAGTAGAGGTTATGGGCTTACTTTTGAAGCCGGAGATATGTATACGCAGAATTCTCGTGTTCTCCTAGTCTCTAGTGAGTCGGACGAAGGAACATTAAAAAAAAACATATTAGAGTCAACAATATATTGAATCTACCCTGAAGTTCCTAATACAATCGTTAACACGTTATTCTGCGCGTCGGGAGACGATGTAGCAAGATAGTGAAAAGTTGACAGAGGTACAAATATAATTACACAGGTTAGTATAAGAAATCTGTTACCTTATGTGTATATTAGGGCTTCAACCACGACACGTTCAGTCTTCTGGAACTCGGTCAGTTGAGGGTTGCGAACTTTCGAGCTGCCACAATAACCGGACTACACGCGAATTCTGACAGAAGATACCCGGCCCCCGGAAAATCACCGACTGTCTCGCGTACTGGACGCTATCGCGTCCGGCGATCACTGCCCTGGGCGGCCAGTTACGGCGCCCCCGTTATCACTACTGATTGACTGACTACTGACTACCGACTGTCTGGCGTCCGTCGTTTTTTCTTGTTTTATTGTGGTCGTACTTTCAACGCCGGTTCTAGTACCAAGGTCGTAGGTTCGCTGAGTTGCAGTTTTGGCGTTATGTGCCTATTTGGGTCACGGCTGTTGTTGTTAATAGTTTCGTGCTTTTTATACGTTTAAACAATTATCAAACAATGCCATAACTAGGTCAATTGTTATACTTTGTATAATTTAAATGTATAAGTTAACTGTATTAATTATCCCTTATTTAATTTGGAATATATAATAATTATCTCGAATAATTATTATCTTTTCTATGCTACTTATTGTTCCATTATCCCTTTATTCCAACTTCTCACTCACTTGCTACGCTTACATTACATTACTCCCTACGCAAAAAAAGAAAAGGGCCGAGGGGCCTTTTCCTTTTCCAACAATAAATTTATCTATTTACATATTATATTACTTATAATCTACTATATATATTTTTTATATAAGTCCCAATTTATATTTTATCATTTACTGTTTCTTATAGACTATTGTACCGTGGTCAGCGAATGTATCGTGCTGCCCCCGTATTGAACCTATGTGTATGACAAGTTGAGTTAATCTTGTATTAATCTTATTGAAACTTAACAAGTGAAAGACTTTCCTAACTTATTACAATTGTTCGTGATTACATGTGTCCATTACGACAAGCGTATTCTAATTGTTCTATACGATTGTACTCGCGTTTTGCGTTCACTGTTCACACTTTATCGCGTATCCCTGTGGGAATTATCCGCACTTCACTCGCGTCGTCTTGGCTGTTTTAATGTCCGTTTGCCAATTCCACGTGTCGAGTTAACTATATTGATGCGTTACTGCTGCTGTCTGCCTCCATTGGTCTGTCCTTGCTGGGTGGTCGTCTCAGGTTGCTACTGCTTTGCTTTGTCGCATTATACTTCTGCTACATTGGTATCTGGTATGTGTTTGCTGCATGTGTACCCTGGCCTGTTCTGCATGAGTTGACTGACGGCATTAGGTAAGGATGGGGCCATTAGTAATCTGTTTTTTTTTTTAATTTCTCTTTTTGTTTGGCATCGTCGCAGTACTGTGTCTAAGTATAGCTTTTCTATTTCTCTTTGGTAGGATTGTTTGGTGTAAAGGAATTTGCTAGTGATGTAGGTCATTAGGTCTACGTTTTGAGGTAGGAATGGCATACTAGGATTTATTTTGTGTTTACTAGGAAATTTATTAGGGTTCGGCGGTGTTTAGTTTGTCATACTTCTGTGTTACATATTATAGCCCTTTTGTGTAGCGTTAGAGCAAATATGTTTTTATCTTGTTCTACTATTACCAATTCCTCTAGTGATTGTTTATTAGTGATCTTTTCAACGTGCCCTCTGTAAAGTTGTGACAATTGACTTTCACAACTGTTGTGTTTGTATTGTTCCCAGGTTATTTAGCCTATTGTAGAGTCGTATCGATCGGTAGCGATGTATATTTCAGCATTCTTCTGCTCCTGTCTTCTTGATGTAGCTGTCTAGTCCTCCGTTGACTATGGACGTGTGGCTGTATATCAAACAGTGGAACATGAGTCTCTCCATCGTGATGAGTCTCTCCAGTGTCACAAATCGCACTGTTATTACTTTCCGAACGATCGCACTCCCGTAAGCAGACTTTAGTTCGCATTAGTACTTTTTACGCGTAAGTCCAAACGCACCTTAACCTATAGATACATGTATAGCTGCTTTTTGCAGACAATTTTAGCAATAGCTTTACTTAATCTGACTTATAAACTAACCTACATTGTATTGCATATTATTGTGCCTAATGACTATAAACTGATAAATAAATTGATATCTAAAGCACTATTAATATGTTAATGATAATTGGGACTTGTACTTTTTAAATATTTACAATATAATATATCATCTTTCTGTTATATATACACCCTGTATATTAGAGTCATATATTTTTAATTCTCAACTTGTCATCACTTATTGTATATAGTTACGTATGTGTAACGAATTTTCCTTATTTGAAAAATATTTTAATTACTATATTTACTCTTAATAAAGAGTCAGAAAGTATTGTAATAATTTCTCACTCTTTCCCAAATCTTTTTAAAATAATTCAAAGGTGAAATTTATTTTGATTTCTCGTCAAACACAATGACCTGTTTTCAGTGTTATGATATTTATGTTTCAAGGCTATTAAACTATGTTTTGCTGAGGCCTGAATTTTTATATACTCACATTGTTGATGAAATTTGATACTGACTGATATAATGAACTCTTGGTGTCTGTTATAAACTACAATATTTATTTTTTTATTTAATTGTTACGTTTTTTAAACTTGACCTTTATTAGTTGTTTATTTACCAGTGGTCTGACTCAATCTTTATACTACTTTCTTAGTTGATAGGAATTAAAGTCTGTCAATCAGTTTTGACATAGCAATAAAGGATTGGCGTATGGTATCTTACCGATCCAGCTCTTACTAATCAACAGCAGCTTAGACCCCTATAAACTTTAAATTAATTTACTTATTTCTATTTCTTAAAACTTGCTTTTAGTTATAATGTACTATTATGTTTTCAAAAAAATTTGTTTTCATTGAACTGTGCTAATATTTAACTATGAATGCTTATATTACCTGTGTTTTGTCTTTCGTTCCTTGTTAAAATTTTAGTATTATTCGAGCGGCCGTCTCTTGTAATACCAAGCTTTCAACTTTTCTTATAGTTGTTTTGATATTTTTCGCTATTCATCTATTGCATCGAAAAACATGTCTGTGTTCTCATCCTTCTGTGTTACTATTGCTGTCTCATTCTTGTTTATTATTCTGTTGTACGTGTTCCATCCTTTCTTTTTCGTTTTGTGGAATATGCCGCAACATTTTCTTTCGGGCATCTTGCCTAGTCTATTCTTTATTCGTTCTGATCTTTTTGGTTGGCTGGTGTCTCCCTGACTTCCTTTTCTTCTTCTCTGCTGTTTGTTAATTGGGGTTCCTGGTTCTCATAATGGCAGTGTTGACACCTTAGACGGGTCAACTCTTTCTTCTTCCGTCTCTTCTTGTTCTGGTTCTCCTATTTCTTCTTCTTCCTCCGTGGAATAATCAATTGTTTTATTCTCGTAATATTTCTTTAACCTATTGACGTACACCACCTGTCTATTTTTCCCTTTTTTGTACCTGCTGCATACGTCACTGGTCCAACTTTTTCTATAATTTGAAATGGTATGGATAGTACCATTTTTCTCTATAACTTCTTTGAAAGACCTGTGCTACTTAAGTCTCTCAGATATACCTTGTCTCCTTCTTCGAATTCTCTCAATTCAAATTTTATATATTTATATTCTCCTGTATTATTCTATACACTATTTTCATTTTTCATCCATGTCCGTGTCCATGGGTTCCTATATTATTCTCCTGTTTTTCTTCTCACATTTTTCATTTTTCAACCATGTCCCTGTCCATGGGTTTCCTATTTCCATATTTTCCTATAACTTTTCTCATTTTTGCTCTCATGCTCGTGCCCCTGGCAGTCGTCGCATCTCTTCACATTTCACATATTTCCCAATACTTCTTCATAATTCGTTCCAGAAATAATATTCTCTTATATTTCTGTACTACTTATCCTATTTATTCTTCCATATCCTTCCTGTAACATGTGGAAGGTATTAATTGTAATTCTCCTTTACTATACTTTTCCGTTTACTTCATTAACGAAAATCACAATTCCAGATTCGTTTCGCATTTTTGTTACATCCTGTAGATACTGTATTGTCGTGCTGGAGCCGCGGGACTCTTAGCGGGTTGGGATTCTAGTACCACCCTAGCTTATCCCCTTAGCAGCCTCCTACTTGACGTAAGTTTTACCCCTTAAGGTCGAACCATATACAGCTTGCCCACATTCCTGTAAAAATATACTTCTGGCACTGTATTCATCTTCGTATGCTGTGTGAGATATGCCTCTATTTCTGTGGCATCCCACCTGTGTCCACTAAATTATTCCTTTTTATTTATGGTTCTGCTTCTTTGTCTCAAGCAAAGAAACTGGCTTAAACTCTTGTACATTAAAAGTACCTTCTTCGTCCAAAGTCTCTATATTGTTACTTTAAACGATAGTAACTAACTATGAATTTTCCGTCTCCAGCGAGTCCTTGCCTTAGCAACGATTCAGTGCTTCAGTGAAGGCCCTTAGGTCTTCCTGTCCAATTTGCACTTTTCCCTGGTACATAAACTGTAGCAAGTTACTTTAAACGATAGTAACTATTATACTTTTTTCCGTCTCCAGCGGGTCCTTGCCTTTGCAACGATTCGGCCGCTTCAGTGAAGGCCCTTAGGTCTTCCTGTCCAATTTGCACTTTTCCCTTGTACATAAATTGTAGCAAGTTTCCTCGTGTCTCGCACGTTACGTTTGTCAAAATCACTCTAGGACGTTGACAAAGATTCGACTCAAATTTTCTTTAAATATGGGCCACAGCCCAAAGAACCACTTTACGTGCTTCTATGCATTTTCCTTGCGATGCATCCATTCCCGAACTCATATGTTCGTGGAAATCATTCCACAATAGTGAAAAAGATTTTCTGACGCCACATCCCATTTAAATTTTTTTTTAAATATGGGCCAAAGCCCAAAGAATCACTTTACGTGCTTCTATGCATTTTCCATGCGATGCAAGCTCTACACCTACAAAATATTGACTCTTCCATAATGAATCCATTCCCGAACTCATATGTTTGTGGAAATCATTCCAAAATAGTGAAAAAGATTTTCTGACACCACGGTCAATTATCTTCCAAAGCTCCATTAAATTCTTTTCCCTCTTTTATATGTCCATCTCAGTATGATGTGCCAATTTATGAAGTTAACCAACAATTGTATAAAGAATTAAATTTTTGTTAAAATAAAGAACTTAGAAATATACGCTGCCGAACTTAAAAACAAATCTGTATGAAATATTAAATAATCAAATCAAATAATAATCGATCAATCAATCAATACTCACATATCAACTAAGGTGTTAGTATTTATTTTTTTTTTGAAAAATTAAACTCTATTAAATTCTTTTCCTTTTTACAAATCCAACGCTATTTTTTTCAATTCCAAATATCCCATAATTAATTAGTGAAACAAAGTCATATCTAATTTCTCACTGTATATTACTCGTCCAAGCGTATTTATTTAAATAGAAATATTTTTCAAACGCAAATCATATTTCACTTTCACTTGTTACATTAAACAAAAGAATTTGATATTATGTAAACAGTTAGTAAAATAATACTCAAAGAATTTATATTTTGCGCTTTTTGAAAGCCATAAACTCGTACACTCAAATGAACTTGATCTTGACCTACTAACTTAAATTCTGTATTTTTAACTACTAAATAGAACAATAATGCTTATTTCTTTAAATAATTATTATATTCTATTCCTATATTCGACTGATAATTAATAATTTCCTAAATTCGACTGATAATTTACGAAGTTAAAAACAATTATATTGAGAACATCATATAATGTGTTAGTATGTATTTTTGAAAAAATTTGTACTTGTCATCTCTTCACATATATCATAAAAGCAATTCACCTATCTTAATATTTAGGATTCTAGGTTTCTAGGAAGGGATCGATATGAGGCCATTCTCCAGTGATACAAGACAAAAAAAAAATCTACTATATACGAATAATTTGTGTAAAACTCCTAACAAGTTTATATAACAAAGAGAGAAAAAGGATTTTCTTCCAGAAAAGGGAGTCCTGCACTCCACACAATATTTACTGGATACCTCACTGTTTCTTTAATCTGTTGTCGTCTTAGGAAAGAGAAGAAAAAAATTGGAATGTCACTGGCGAAATGAAACGATGAAGGCTTCTTATAGCTACAAAACTTGCAAAAGTTTACAAGGATACTGAAGAAGTGACTTAATTATCCCTATTTACCGAAATTCCCCCAAACCGGGACCGCTGTCACCAATGTATAATAATCGGGACAGATTTACGAAAGTGGTAAGGGATTAAGGGGATTAAGGAACTTCTAGGGGTAATGGTCCTGTAAATAAGGAGAGCAAGAGAGTGAAAGAGTTTGACAGTACAACTAATATAATTAATAGGGTTATGTATATTGAAATCTGTTACCTTATGTGTATATTAGGGCTTCAACCACGACACGTTCAGTCTTCTGGAACTCGGTCAGTTGAGGGTTGCGAACTTTCGAGCTGCCACAATAACCGGACTACACGCGAATTCTGACAGAAGATACCCGGCCCCCGGAAAATCACCGACTGTCTCGCGTACTGGACGCTATCGCGTCCGGCGATCACTGCCCTGGGCGGCCAGTTACGGCGCCCCCGTTATCACTACTGATTGACTGACTACTGACTACCGACTGTCTGGCGTCCGTCGTTTTTTCTTGTTTTATTGTGGTCGTACTTTCAACGCCGGTTCTAGTACCAAGGTCGTAGGTTCGCTGAGTTGCAGTTTTGGCGTTATGTGCCTATTTGGGTCACGGCTGTTGTTGTTAATAGTTTCGTGCTTTTTATACGTTTAAACAATTATCAAACAATGCCATAACTAGGTCAATTGTTATACTTTGTATAATTTAAATGTATAAGTTAACTGTATTAATTATCCCTTATTTAATTTGGAATATATAATAATTATCTCGAATAATTATTATCTTTTCTATGCTACTTATTGTTCCATTATCCCTTTATTCCAACTTCTCACTCACTTGCTACGCTTACATTACATTCCCTGTTTAAAACAATCGAGGTTTTTGAGATTTAATGCTTCTTCCTTCTCTGCCATATTATTCTCTTCGAAATAGTTCATAGTTCGGAAATACATACGATTTTTAGCTATTCGAAAGAGTTGGTCCAGATGGAATAACCAACGAGCTTCTAAAACACGGTGGAGAAAATATAACCCTAGAGATGACAAGAACTAATATTGCACACATTGCACAATATTACAAAATCGAGGTTTAGATATCTGGGAACAGATACAACTAGTTGCGGAGATGTTCAAGAAGAAGTACGACAACAAAGCTTAAAAGCAAGTAAAGCGGTGGGATTATTAACGACACAATCTGGAAGAACAAGCACCTAAGACAAGACACAAAAATAAGAATCTATAAAGTAGCAATTAGTGTACGAATAAGGAGCTCGCCTTAGCGAACTTTGCTGGTTCGGAGAAAGATTTTTCTTATCGCACAAATCTTCTGAGATACTCCTTAGCTTCGAAGGACCAGCTGGAGAATCCAGCACCTGAAAGGTTGTTCCCTTGACAAGGGATAGGTGTAAATATTAAATATGTAAAGCCTTAAAATATATCTTTATTGCAAGAAGAAAAATAGCCTACATTACTGTAGAAAATAGCATTTAATAGTTTATGGATAAAAGTAAATATTTAACTTGTATAACATGTAAATTAAAATCGTTGTTAAAATGTTAAAATTGTTGGATCACAAATCGTTTATGCACTCGCAGCACGATATGGCAACACCGCGACTTGGAACAATTGCAAAGTTGAGATTAAATATAAGTTTTCTACTTACAATAAGGCACAGCATCTAACTCGTTACCATGCACTCATTGCCAACAATACTGGCCACAAAAACTAGATAATTGGAAAATAAGGAAATAATGAATAAATGAAGAAATGAATTTGACGGGTCGCAAGCGCTTGCTTGTCAGACCTTCTCTTAAGACGGTTGCTTGGCGACTATATGGTTTTTAGAAACTTGTTGGTCTTGCTAACAGTTCAGGACCGAGAATGGACTGGTTTTTGGGACTAGTCCAAGTTTAGATATAAGGGGAGTTTTTTTATGAAAATATAAGATTTTTACAATGTACAAATTTATGGTAAATTTGTACAATTAGACCTATATTAACATACACGGCGGAGAAAACACCTCACACATCTAAAACGAGACGACTACTAGAAACGACAGAGATGAAAATACTCCGACGAATATCAGGAAAAAGTCTGTTGAATAGGGAGAGAAGCAAAAACATAAGAAGGGCATGCAATATAGAAGACATAAATGGATGGACGACTAAACGGAAACAAAAGTGGAAAGAACACATTAGTAGAATGGTAGACGATAGGATAGTACGAATAGAACGAGATAAGTCACCAAATGGACGAAGAAATATTGGCAGACCAAGAAAAAGATGGTGCGATAATTTAAACAATTTAGGACGCTAATATTGAAGAAGAAACAGGCTTTAAATCCTACATACAAAAAGGAAGAAGAAGAAGAAGACTTTTACTTCCAATTCCTCTGCGACCTTCGATTTTACCTTTCATTACGGCGTTTTTTTTTTTAAGTATAAGTTGTGGTTACAGAAAAATTAGCTCAGTTTCAGCAACCTGGAGCGATCTGCTTCAATTCTGCACTTGATCTCTTTACATGGATCTAGTTGTCCTTTAATGTAGCATGATTCTGCACTTGATCTCTTTACATGGATCTAGTTGCCCTTTAATGTAGCATCCCAGATATTTAAATTGGGTAACTCTCTCAATGCTTTGTCGATATATCTGTATCTACATTGTAAGGTCATAAATTTTGCCTTATGGACATTTATGTTTAGAAATAATAAGACTGCTATGTTTTTGTCCACACTTATGATAAATCAAAGAGTGGAAAAGAGAAGTATTTTTGAATTGTGTAAACGTTTATCTTCAGAGCTATGCTACAATGGAACACTAATATGAACAACTAATTTAAAGTTCACAATGTTTCACTTACTTCAAGTTTTTAAAAGTACCACTACTTAGAAGAGATCTCATTTTGGTGGAAAAGTCCAGCAAAGATATTTCTTAAAAAAAAAAGCCGACTGTTTGTTGGAAGGTATAAGGGGCGGAATCGAATGCTAGCCTTTTAAATAATTCTTCAAAAAGATGACAATTGACAGCTTATTGGCTTTTCCTGAGCCAGGCCATCGTAATTCGCTTACACCCTTGATTGACAATTGTAAGAATTCAGTCTCCTAGACAAGATTTTTAAATTTTACGGAAGCATAAAGGCTCTAAAATTCAATGGAAAGTGTCTAATACCCTGAGAAATAGTTAAAAGTATGGTTTATCGTTACCTTTACTGGCAGGTAAACTTGAAAGACTCAAACACGAGGACAGATGCTCTTTACAGCCACATCAGCTGAACCCTGACTTTTTATAGAGGTATTACTCCTCTATCCCTCCTCTTTTCCGGATTTGTGACGATTGCGTCGGGTCTTGAACTACTTATTTTACCCTATCTCAACTTACCTCAGCAACCAAATGTACAGTTTGTTACATTTGTTGATACAAGGAAAACTATTCGGAAGAAGACGTTCAGATGGAAGAAGAACATCGTGGCTTAAAAACCTAAGACACAAACAATTAAATCTCTTTTCCGGTTCCGGTTAGCAGTTAATAAGATGGCAGATAAGATAGCTAGAGCTGTGATAGTACTCCAAGACTCACTATATTAAGCAAATACTTTACCTTCGAAATTCAAGATTTACAGTAGATTAGCGTAAACGTCTTTTTATCGTTCCATTTACATTAAAATCTACTAAAATGATAATGACCATTACAAAAAGCGAAGTATTTTGCTCATCAATAAAAATATTCTCTAAATAATCAGCAACTGGTTCTGCATACTTAAATGAGCGGGATTAATAATTCAACGAACCGAATTTCATATTACCATAAATTTGTCAACTTTAAACCATTCGATCAACAGTTTTGATTAAATAAACGATGTCGCATTTTTGTGTTAAACAGTCAATTGACACCTGCATATTTAACATCGTAAATGGATCAAACATCAGGGGTTGAATTATTAATATTATTGACCAGTCGGCAGATTTAATTTAATAAATTAGAAAAAGAATCCCACCGTTTATTAATTGTTAGTATGTAAATAATATTACAATCTGATAAAATACACCAATAAATAATAAATAACCCTAGGTTAGGTTAGGTTAGTTCTACTTTAAGATATAGTGTGGCGGGTGGTTGTTCCGGTAAATTAAAAATATTTATTTATTACTTACCGTTAAAGCAGGATATAAATATCTTAATAATAAATAAATATTTATTATATCATAACTTGCAATTTGCATCGTCACCATTGATAAACGTGTAAAGTCGTCTGAACGATATTTATTTTGTTTTGCGTTTGAACTAATTTGTGTCTTATTTTCATATTATATTATTTGTATATTCACAATATTTCCTATGTACAAAATTTTTAAATTTCCATGGATTTGCATACAAAAAGAGTGCTTATATTACTAGTATATGTATGAAAACAAAAATAAATATTTCGCATGAATCTCCAGGAAAAATAAAGATTTTACGCTACTAAAAATTAATTTTTTATTCAATTATAACCAAAACAAAACGTTTACAAAAAAAATCGATAATTTTTTGACCATAATTTCAAAATTCACGTGTACGTTAAGCTGTAATAATGCGTTCGAGCCATATCGAGCGGTCTTGACTACGTCACATTCCTGGGCCAGCTGTCAAATGTCATGCGCAATATCATACCACAGAATAATAAACAATCAGAATGCCCACTCTCTATGGAAAATTAAGTATGCGCATCTCGTTCGCGCAGACGTTCCGCCATGCGTATAATATATAGACTAAGCAGTCCCCTATTCTCGCTATATAATCGAGTGTCCGAAAGATCTCCGCTCAAGGTTGAAGGTATGTTTACCAGAACAGCGGCGTGCTCATTTAAATGTTAATGAGAATAATTATTTTTTTAATTAAAATTAAATATTTATGATTTCTTTTTGTTCCCGTCTATAAGAGAAATAATTATTTTGATAAAATAGTATGGCATTTTACTAAAATAGTAAGTAAATAACTCTCAACAATTTAAAATAAAATTTGCTTGTCACATAAAATATGTAAACACACAAAATGGAGAAAATGTTTTCATACGTCCATGATGTTTTCAAACACAAGATCAACTTCGTAATGCTTCGTAAGAAATCATGAACTTCGTGCATCTTCGTATCAAAACAATAAACAATAACAAAGGTAGGTAAAGAAATAATAATAAGACTTACTCACAATCAATTTAATTTAACAATCTGACGACCGGTTTCGCTTTCTATAATTTGCAAAGCATCTTCAGGTCGAGATACAAAGTTAAACTAATGCTGCAATAAAATAAACCCAATTAGGGTGGTGTCTCATAAAGATAAAATAAACAAATAAATAAATTAGTTCATACAAATTATAGTAATTATGCCAATATTACATATATATTGGCATATATATATTGGCATAATTACTATAATTTGTATGAACTAATTTATTTATTTGTTTATTTTATCTTTATGAGACACCACCCTAATTGGGTTTATTTTATTGCAGCATTAGTTTAACTTTGTATCTCGACCTGAAGATGCTTTGCAAATTATAGAAAGCGAAACCGGTCGTCAGATTGTTAAATTAAATTGATTGTGAGTAAGTCTTATTATTATTTCTTTACCTATTTGATATGGACTCACACAAGCAACACATTCATGATTTGAATAACAAAGGTATTCATGTTGTGGACACTTTTTAAAGCGTTCACCGGGTCTATATATTATACGTCATTGGAACCAGTTTTGTTTATGTGGTGTGCATAGACAAATTAACCCGGTTTAATTGACTTACGGCGATCACAGATATACTATACAATTATATTAACATTGTTAAATATAATAACTTAAATAGCGTTCAAATTCGGCATCTGAGAGTGGGCATTCTGATTGTTTATTATTCTGTGATCATACCTTGTATTCATTGTACCATGTATAGCTCCCGCCGCAGAGTCAAAAACAAAAACCGGAACGAGTTTTGGTTACTACAGCCTACAGCAAACCTAGGACCGACTTTGAAAACTCTACAATCGGCACGCCCACTTGATGCGCAGTAAATTTACCGGAAATTATCTTAGTAAGACTGGCAAGACATGTAAGCTAGAGCTGAATCAAGTACAGTACTTTCTCTGTCGGCTCTCTGTGCAGATTGGCAAAATTTCAGAAGTCGTTCCTAGCTTTGACGATTTGACGAATAATATTAGGTTATATTCTTGTGAGAATTCCGATCACAGTTGTATAATTTTTTTAATATAAAACGCAAATGTTTCTTCTTTTAGATTTACGATTTTTCCGGGGTCAAATAAAATTGGAATTTTGATATTTTATTGGTTTTTCATTTTTGTTTTAATCAATCATTTAAAAATATTGTTTGGATTTGTAGTATATTTTCTATTGATTGTTTTGTAATTTATAGTAATTCTTGTAATCATCTATAATTTAGTAGATAAAACTAATAAGTATTACAAAAATGAAGCTAGAACAATTTCGATATTAATAATCTGGTAAAGGACGCTGATAACAAAATAAACAAATCGTTTTTATTTAATAAAAGTGGTTATTATGGTGTTTAGATAACAGCTTATCAGCTTTACTACTGCCAGTTTTAAAAATAATCAAACAATTCTTAAGCAATTAATCTGAAGTAGGTCGTTTTTTTTTAACTTTCAAAATCGATTTTTCATTTCATTGTCGACTTGTGGTTGTGGCAATTTTAGATTATTTAGGAGTAGACGAGCAATGGTCCAGGAAGACAGTGAGGAGAACCATGTATGTAATGGAGATTAATATATCAAGCGATGGACAGTATTTGAGATACACAATACAAAGAAAACAAGTTGCCAAAAAGGACAGAAAACAAGAATTTGCCTAATATGATGCCACTTTGTCTTGACTTGAGTGACAATAAAACTCTTAAAACCAAAATATATAAATAAATAACAATAAACAATAATCAATATACATATATAGACAAATAACCGGTATGAATCACACCTATCTTGTACCTATGTTCGCTCAGTAAACCTGTTATTAATTATTTACTTTATTTACAAGCCATATTTATTATCAGCCAAAACATATATTTAATTGGACATATTAATTTAGAAAAGTTAAAAAAAATAGTGATCAAAACATAAAAAAATACGGAATGAACCCTTTCAAAAATCAGTAACACTGCACTACACTGAGTACATTTAGCAGAAAAATAAAAGTAATAAGATATGTTTCCCTTTTCATATTGACCATCAAACGAAAATATTCAGCATAATAATTATCTGCTGAAGTAGATTAAAAAAGTTAAAACTCACTACAAATTTCTCTCTGTAGACTTTCGGATTCTTTTCCGGATAGAAAAAAGACAGTTTCCCAACTAAACCATGATAGGTTTCTCAACAAAAAACCCAAAAAATCTTATGTTTCCACTCACATTTTTGACCAGAGAACGAAGACAAAAATTGTAACTAAACTTTTAATGGACTGAACTGTAAATTATTTATACTAGGGAACAAAGCCCCAGTATTGTAATGAATAATATTTCTCACACATCATCGCAATTTTAAGTCGCAAAAATTCCACCACGGGATAAAAGTGTTCCACTTAGCGGGCCATTCTCACCCGATCTTAATCTGTAGCCCCGATAAACGCAATTTGTACTGAGTAAAGCAAACATTAAATGTTTATTCTATTTCAAGAGACACTACGTGTTTTTTCTCGTTTGAAATTTTAAAACGCAAAAGGGTCGCATAAACGTTACTGCTTTCTGAACTAAATACAATTTAAGAAAAAATTATAATATTTTTGAGTAGTTACAAACATAAAAGCATAGGGAAGGGTAATTAGGAAAACGGAGCCGCCTAGAAAGAAACACTTACGTATTGATAATTATGCTAATTTGAGATAAGTAGATGAAATTTCCATGATGCATTTTTCTAGGTTTTAGAACAATTTCCAAAGTGGAAATGTAAACGTCAATAAACTTATTTTAACCTTCAATTGTGGCTTATTCCCAATAAAATAGTATGTACTTTACAGTGCCACAAGAAACTAGCTTGAGAACAATAATAATATTGATTTTATAAGTATTATTGAATAATAGGGTGTTTTATTTCCTTGCACAAATTAGATTTTAAAGGAGCTACTCCTCTACACTAAGAGACACGTTATGACTCTAATTTTAGTTATTTGCTATTTTCTTCCATTTTTTACTTATAAATATTCAATAATCAATTGAATCAGCATAATAACTTTAGAGATCAGCAATTTTTGTATAATAAAGATCAAGTTGCAAAAATATAGATCGAAACTTGGGTGTCTGCATCGTTGGGAGTATTAAATGCTCATATTTCTTTGTCGTTGATGATATTAATTGTTTTTAATATATTCGTTGTCTAACTATGAAAGATAATGATAACAGGAAAAAAGATGAATTTTAAAGAACTTTCATGAATAAAAGAAGAAGATAACGAAAATAGAGAAGGTCTAGAAAGTATGTAGTAATTTTTTTACCAACTATTCTTCTTCTAATCAAACTTAACCGTAATACAGATAAATTTTAATAAATTTCCAATACAGTAATAACCCCTTTTAATATAACGAAACTACTGATTACCTCGATCCGTGTCAAACGTGCTCTAAACACTAGTATTAGACAAAAAAGAAGACGAAAAAGGTTAATAATGGCCGTAGTTGATAGCATTCGGGAAATTCCTAAAGCTAATACGTGTCAAAGGGATACACGGTCTCATCTGTTCAAGATGTGATAAATAGCGGAGTCATTTAAGCCCAGCAGACAAGTGTAATCATAATTAATACTCCATTTTAGCCAGTGGTAGAGCTTCTTTGTGAAGGATTATCTCTTGAATAAATACATTTTTTATCGTCTCGCTGGAGCTGGAAAGTCATTTGAATAGTAAGTCAGATATTAGTCACTGTAATGACTTTAATATTACTTAGATCTTTTAGCTACACATAACTTTTAAAGAACTGGAATAATGCAGTGTTTTTAAAAGTGTTGTTACTAAATATAAAGTCATAATAAAATTATATAAATATTGTTCTGAAGCTGTTTTATTACGGAATTTGCAATTAATATAATATAATCTGGAGAGATAATAATAAAAAATTTTAGAATTAAGCAAGTTGGAAACATTTTTAATCAACACCTGGATATGCTTTTATTTTTGTTATAATTATTTATAATTTAATGAACTTTATATCATATTCAAGGTTTAAAACCTAGAATAACTCATTAACGACCAAATTATTTTTGTTTTAATTTTTAAAATTTTACTTATACATGATTATTATTATAATATGGAAATATTCATGAAGTTGTTTTATAACATTGCATTTTTTAATTTTAATCCCAAGTCAAATATTCGCGATCATTTTTAGCGACGGATTTGCCAGTATTCGCTCCGTGCGTGACCATGGTAGGGATACATTGAAACGATGCCAGCGTGCGTAGCGGCGAAATATGACAAAATGGGAATATTGGACAAAATATTTTTACGCATAAATTTTATCAAAAATGCGTGCAAATACACGTTGCGTATTTAATTGTGCTAATAATAGCAAAAATGGTGATTGTAGTTTTCATAGGTTCCCAAAAATTACATATAAATTAGAAAAAAGAAAAAGATGAATTCGTGCTATTAATATGAAAAAGTAAATATCACATAGTTTCATTTTTATGCAATTGAAATAGAAAAAATTTAAATAATTTACCTTGAATGATATTTCATAAGGCTACAAGCTAACTGCAGATGACTTTAGCTTTTATATCCTAACTTTTACTATTATTGTTTTTAATTATATGCTCTTTTGCGTGAAAACCTTGATTTGCCAGTACTAGATTTTTCCCTTTCTTTTCCGTTTGGAGTTGAAAAGGTATATTATGATGAATTTTGAGAAACCCAGTTTTTAATACTACATTTATTTTGTACATAAACTTTAAAATATAGCTAAAAAACTAATTTATTAATAATTGTCAATTTCGCATGTATTTAACAATGTCAAACATATGTCATAAGTTTAACCTGAAAATTGGGATTCCCAAATTGTCAGATGAAGGCGGTAGGTGTCGCATCAGTCACGCACGGAGCGAATAAAAGTCAAAATTACAGTATCCGTCACTTTGTAGTCGAATCCCAAAATCCCAAAAAATCCTAAAATTTGTAGTCGAATCGAATAAGCTTTTGGTGTATAAATTATTTCAATGAGTTATGTCCATATAGACCATGATATTACATTTTTCTGCTGAGAATTATTTTTATATGCTTGGATTTTCTTGAAATTTTGACAGTAGATAGAAAACAGCTTAAAGATCAAAATCTACCCTATGCCAATAATAATTTCTCCTAAATAAAACTGTTTATCAAATCGCAATCAACAAATATAAAATAAAAAAAAAAAATACAACGATTTGTGCACCGATTCACATTCAACATAAATACTGAAATGCTGCAAATTTTGATAACACTAAGTACCAGTGTCCTGTTTATAGATCAGTAAAATAAAACTTATAATGAATATTCAACAATTTATTTATTTATTTAAACTTAACTTCTTCTTCTTCTTCTTCTGGTTCCTATCCGCTTCGGATGTTGGAAATCATATTGGCAATCATAACCTTGCTCGCTGCGGCCCGAAACAGCTCCGTTGAGGTTTTCTTATGTTTTCTTAACCATGATCTTAAATTCCGCAGCCATGATATTCTCCTTCTACCGGGTCCTCGCTTACCTTTGACTTTACCTTGCAATATAGACTGTAGCAGGGAGTAACGGTGCTGATTTCTCATAACGTGTCCCATATATTGCAATTTTATGCGTTTGATCGTAAACACAATCTCTGGTTCCTTCTTCATTTTTCCTAGAACTTCCTTGTTCGTGATCCTTGCTGTCCATGGTATTCTCAGCATTCTTCTATAAAGCCACATCTCAAATGCTTCAAGTTTTTTAATAGTGGCGTCTGTAAGCGTCCATGCCTCCGCCCCGTACAACAACACAGAGAAAACATAGCATCTCAAATGTCTCATTTTTGTAGCAAGGGATATGTTGTGACTTTTGAAGATGGCGCTCATTTTTTTAAAGACCGTTCTTGCCTTTCCTATGCGGCACTTTATTTCCTGTAAATTGCTCCACCGTTCGTTAATAATAGTTCCCAGGTAACAATACTGTTTTACTCGCTCTATCTGCGTCCCATTAATGTATATATGAGCCCCATTTATATTCTCCTTGCTGATAATCATTTGTTTCGTTTTGTGGGTATTAATGTTTAGTCCGTACTGTTGACTGTACTCGTTTATTCTGTCCATTAGCCTCTGAAGTCCCTCTAAACTATCTGCTATCACTACGGTGTCGTCGGCATATCTAACATTGTTTACTCTTTCACCATTTAGAAGGATGCCTTCGTCTATTCCGTAAAGAGCTTAAACTTAACTTACTTAAGAATAATAATGATAAAAGAGGCAAAACAAGAGATAGAAGATCTTCAGAACAAATATGACCTATTCAACCTACATAAAAAGGTTAAAGAAATGACAGGGCTGCAAAAAGGAAACCACAACACAACTCTTTTAGATAAAATGGGAATACTACGATAACGACTGACGAAAAGCTAAAACGATGGAAAGAATATATGGAAGAGTTCTTCGACGATGAAAGAGGAAACCTACAAGACATATCTTCCGAGGACAGAGAATCAAGTATAGAAATTACAAAGGAAGACATATTATATACACTAAAGAACACCAGAAGCGGAAAAAGCCCGGGCCAGATCAACTGCCTATTGATATCCTTAAAATAATAGAAAATGCGTACATGGATGTCCTCTTAAAGCTCTTTAATGAAATTTATCCGTCGGTGACAATACCCAATGAATGGTTGAACTCAACATTTATTTGCCAAAAAAGAAAAATGCTAGAGAATGCACCGACCACAATGCAAATACCTGATATGAATATTGAAGAAACTCAATTTGGATTCCGTAGAGGCGTAGATACCTGTGAAGCTCTCTTTGCATTCAACGTAAAATACAATGACCTTCGAATTATAACAAATCTATATTATGAACCTCAGGAACACATACGCATTAATGAACACACATCAGAAGAGTTGAAAATTAAAAGAGGAGTACGACAGGGGTGTGTATTGTCGCCACTAGTATTCAATGCATACTCTGAAGAAATTATGAAAAGTGCTCTTGAGGGAGAAACATCAGGAATAAAGGTCAATAAAAACAGATTAACAATATTAGATATGAGGACGATACTATCATAATAACAGACAAGCTCCAAGACCTAAAAAAGTTAATGCACAAGATCGTTGAGTATGGAGAAGAATATGGATTATCAATAAACATCAAGGAAACTAAATTTATGAGTACAAATATCAAAAACCCAAAATTGATGAAAGCCTGACAGTTAACGGTAAAACTTTTAGAACAAATTGAAAACTACAATTATCTAGGTACAATAATTAATCACACAAACGATTACTCCAAAGAAATCAAAGTTCGAATAGAGAAAGCACGAACAAACTTCAATAAAATGAGAAAGGTACTTTGTACAAGAGAACTGAAATTAGACTTGAAAATTAGGCTGGCAAGGTGTTATACTTTCTCGACTCTGCTTTACGGGATAGAAGCATAGACACTTAATGCGTTGATTACTAAAAATTTGGAAGCATTTGAACTGTGGGTGTATAGAATAATTCTGAAGATATAATCGATCGAGAATGTGACAAACAACGAAGTCATGAGTGTCAACAAAAGAATGGAAATCTTGGAAACCATCACGACACGAAAGCTGCAACTTGGGCATATTATGCGTAATGAAAGATACAACATACTTCAATTAAGTATACAAAGAAAAATCCAGGGCAAGTGAAGTGTAGAAGAAAAGAAGGAGAATAATCTCATGGCTGCGTAACTTGGGAGAATGGTACGGATTCACATCAATCGAACTATTCAGAGCGGCAGTATTTAAGATCAGAATAGTCATGGTGATTACCAACCTCCGTCACGGAGATGAAACATAAAGAAGAAGAAGAACAAAAATAATCCAATAAACGATAAAAAAAGGGAAGATATGAAACTTTTATTATGAAATGTGTAAATCTAAACGAAGTCAGCAAATTTGTCCGATTTGTATATTTGTTTTATTAAAAGTATATTGGAAATATAATGCAACAAAAATTATAATTCAGTTTACTAAGGCTAAACTATCTATAAACATTTTTTTTATTTAAACAAATTTTAAGGGTTGGAAAAGAAAATTAAATTTTCAGTGATCTATAAATAAGATGCAAAAGCTTTTGGCTTTTAAATACTCCAAGCTAATAAAAATTATAGGTGCAAAAGCGCTGGTCCATTCTGTTCAATGACTCTTAAGAGAGCACTAGAACATGCCAATTGCATAAAAATAAATGGTATAGTACTACCATCTTTCTAAGACACTCATTAATATTCAGCTCAGCGGGGTACTATTGTTCTACGTGTAAAATTCCAAAAACAAGAGATATACCTGTATTGTGGAATGGTCCCTTATTTATGGAATTTCAAACATCGAACAATACCAACCAGTAAGCTGAATATTGATGGGTCTCTTAGAAAGATGGCGGTACTATAGAATCGTTAATAATATACGCTGAGGACACAGCGGTGTTAGCAGATGGCTAACCCAACTTTTACTAAACAATCTACTAGAGAAAGCAACGTCTCGGTCTGAAAATTAACACGACTTAAACCAAGATCATGATCATATGCTAAAACCGCAATTTTCATACGTAAAATAAAAAGACGGATTCTCTTAAATAAAACAAACAATGCGGTCCTCGACGTTGATGCCGGTGAACGGAAAATAAATTTTAGCGGCGTTCGGATGGGTAGTACGAAAAAAAGTAAATACCCAAACTCCGGTGAGCGACCGGAGTACTCGTCCAAGGCAAGGTGCGGTACGGACACATTCGATCAATATTCATTCGCAGGGACGGGAAAGGTCGGTAAACTCTGATAATTACTCAGAGACCGGGGTAGAAGTTCTTGCCAGATCAATACTCGGGATCAAACTTAGTTCTCGTCGTTATTCATTTTATACTTTTGGCCGGTGTTCCATCAACAACGCGCATTGATGGTAGTGGTCGGTTGTTGGTGGGAGTTCGGACACACTAATCGAAAGTGATGACGGTATTATCGTTACAATCTTCAGCAAAATCTAGCCACAAAACTGCAACATCTAGGGTAAGCCAATTACAATATTAGAAGCATACCCATCATACTGTATTTGAGAATATTGATGTGTCGATACCCCACAACAACTCTTTGCATGTTAAATACAACGAGAAAGTCTCCGAACGTAGAGGATCGAGATGGAAAGTGTTCAGACAACACATATAATCCTATCGATCATTGGTGTTATTCCGAAAAGCCTTCTAGAGGACATCAAACAATCTTGGTGAACAACTTTATAACAGTATCCAAGAAGCTGTGCTGGTCGTGACTTCCAGATGTGGAAATTTGTGGTTCCAGTGGTTAATTAGAGCTCGATAACCTAGTAAGAGCCGCTCAGAGATCGACCCTTTGGTACCTCTGTAAAGCGTGAATTTCTTTAAAATGAGTGAGAAACGTATGTAAGGCTTAATTCATTTATTTATTCAATACAATTATTTCAATTTATTCAAAACATTATTCTGAGAAATGTCCGAACTTTATGAATAAAAGATCTGGTGTACAAAATTTAAACATCTTATATTCAAATTTACTTAAAAATGTTCGTCGTAGTCGAAAAAAAAAACAAACTTTATAATTTGATCGTATTTTATAAATTCTACGAATAGTATTCTAGAGTTTGCATTCTTTTTACACTATGTTTATTTCTCAGTGTTTATTTTTATATATTTTTTTGTATTTATTTCCACCATCATCCCTTATTTCGCCCCAATTACCCCTAAAACAATAACCTTCCCACCCACTTATCAGAATTAAATGATTCACCCAATATGTAAGGGTACACTTAGAGGGGAATCATGCCAAAATTAAACATCGCCAAAAGCCTAGGAAACGAGACGAAAACCCATTAGACATCTAAGAAATGACGTTATTTATTTCAAAAGACTTACAAAAACATTAGTAATTAAGATCCCTTTTCAAACTGTTTCGTAATATTCACCTACGCAATGCTATTGGGCCGGCGAGCTGTTTAATCGATTTCTGTAACAGAGACGATTTTTGATTGATTGATGGTAAAATATTAGGAAAAGTTGAAACAAAATGTGAGAATATATAGGTTCGAAAATAGGATTAGACGAAGCGCACATGGATGCGCTTACGATCATACACAAGCTGATGTGTTTGTTAATTTAATAGTTTCCAAGAATATTTTAAGAATAAAAACTAATGAATTAACATTTTGCCGATTCACAAAACTATCCCTATAATGTTGTTCTTCCCCTAGAATGATTTTTGTAATATTTTTTATTACAATCGTCAGTAAAGTGATTCATTATTGTACTCATTTGCGGCTGTAAAGTAACACTTTATTCTACTGAAAGAAGAATGCACTTAAATTTTATGTTATCCTAATTATTAAAATTATTGTACAAAAATAGACTGGTACCTTTTACAGTTTTCGCAAGGTTACGGTCGAATTTTTTAAACAGTGTGCTGTTTCCCACGTTTCATGTATTTTGGATTCCAATCAACATTGATATAGTAGATTTAAGTAAGCTTAAGTGTAGCAAGACTTCCATTGCTTAGGAATTCCATGTTTATTTTGCTTGCTCCGGTTGCGAACACCTGGATCTAAGCAGGTAATTAGACCTGGCATCCTCTATGAATCTGTTGTCTGGTGGAGGAAAGTAGATCAATGAACAGTGAAAGCGAAGCTCGCAAAGATGCAAAAGCTAGCATGTTTGAGCATCATAGGTGCCATGAGGAAAACATCCACAGCCGCTATGGAGATTCTCTTTGGTTTGGATCTCCCATTCCGGTGATAATTAAGAAAGAAGCCTGAAACAGGCGTCCACACTACATAAGGAGTACGATTTCAAAGGAGGTAACCTCAAAGGTCATCTAGAAATTCCCGAAGCCACCTCTTTATTGAACATGGCAGCTGCAAGTGACCAGACTTCGACAAAAATGCTCTTGGACAACAAATATAATTAGTCTATTTTCCAATTAGAGAGGAATATGCGGAGGAGGCCGTAAGTGTTCAGAAGGAACACATACGTAAAAATGGCATACCGATAGTTCAAAAATGTAAACTGGTGTGTCAGGAGTTTTAGAGTCAAGGTACCAAAAGACATGAGTACCTCGATGCTGAAGCCACTATTTTCCAACCAAAAAAAAATACCATTTATATGACAATTCCTTAACCTTATCCTTATCCTCACTGCATCTTACAGTGGTTGTAACCGTAACATAATAATTTAATAGTTCATAAACACATTAAATTTTGCCGGAGAGTATAAAACGAAATTCGAAATTATGAATTCAAACTATTTCTACTGACCGTGCGAACTTCATGATGCGGTGTCAAAGATAGACTGCCAGCTATTATACTCATCCTTAAAAAATCGGTTCGCAAAATGGTAGGATGCTATAAACCGTACTGAAGATTGTGTATTCAACAGTTTGGAATAACTTTTAGTTTACATTTGAGAATTTGTTGGGTAGATATCGTGTAGTTTTACTTTGTCAAACATATATTCACCCTCCTTGATCTATTGTTCACCTGTTGCTTAGTTTCTTCCACTTAAGTTCTCTTACTTAACATAATAAATATAATATCCTTCAGGACAATAGTTCCGAATCCAATCTCTGTATTCCAAACGGTTCATACATTTAGTAAATTTAGAAAAAAGATCGTTCAAATGTTAACAAACCTCTACATAGACATTAAATAAACGCGAAGAATTATTATTATAATCTGTTTCTTTCTTCACTCGCGATATAATAACCATATACCTAAGCAAGGTCAACCGCGAGCTTTCCTGAATAACTAATTTGTATACGAGGTGAGCGCAACTGAAAAAGTTAAAAAAAAGGAATAAACGAATATACTTAGTAATGGTACATTATTTTACAGGTTTATAGGCCGTGGTCTATTATTCCTTCTTGGCATGTCCTGTTTCTACGGTATATATTATCAAAAGCGATGAGATATTAAGCTATTACCTCATCGCTTTTGATAGTCTGTCACTATGGCCTCTTAAATTTCCGGTAGAAATAATTCCAGACCACGACATATGAACTCATCTACTAACTTAACCATTATAAACCACCGGCCGCAAAAACCTGCTAGTCAACATTTTACTAATTCTCCCAATTACATCTTGTTTGAAGAACTCCCAGTGATCTTGTTTTTTGTATGTTCTGTGTAGTCTAGTTTTTAAGAATATATATATATATATATATATATATATATATATATATATATATATATATATATATATATATATATGTAACGTAAAAAGTAATGCATGTAAGAAAAGGAGCATATTAACTTGGAAAAGGATCACTATAGGAGCAATGCAACCAATTTGTGGAATTAGAGTTAGAAGACCCTGATGGTTTCCAGGACAACAACTATGCCATTACTTTTTACTTTTATTATTTACTCCCATTATTCTTTTCCATTTGTTTTAAACGTTTCCACGTTTATCATTCCTTTCCCCAGGTAGCTGTAGCTTCCTCCGTGGTTGTTGTTAAGTGGAAGTATGCAGATACGTATGTCGTAATATGAGTTGTGCCACTTTATTTCTAAGAAAGACATTTGGTGCGGTTTATTTTGAAATAAACCAGAAATGCAAGAAATGAAAAATGATAATCCATGTTGGTAGAATTAAGAAATTGAGAAATATATAGAAGGAAAAAAGCAGTTTTTATTATATTTATTTAAGTTCCAAGAAAAAAGAAAACACAGTCAAATGTAAAAGATAACAGGTCATTTTCATGAAAATAAGAGAAAAGCATATCGAAGCAGGGAAACGAAACTGCTCAAAAATATATAACTTCTGTATAGAAGTAAAAATTAGGAAAGTTGAAAAATTATAAAGAATCTGAATGTAACAGTTGTATTTAATAATTATGAGAATTGACAAATTGTGGATGTTTTACACAATACTGGAGTGGTTCACACAGCGGTTATACTAAAACTGACTACGTCAAAATAGCTTCGCGTCTCTTAAGTATGCTAGGCGCCGTGCCTACAAAACCGTATTAGTTTACGTATTTAAGACATACACACGCCTTAATTAAAATTAAATTAAATTAATGCGTTTATTAAAAAATACTTTAACTTTATACAAAAATAAAAATTTTGTGTGGAGGGACGGAACACTGCGAAACGATAAGATAAAGAGATAATATCATAAAACTAAAATAATGGAAAAATATTTCAAAATATTGTTGGACGAGGAAAGAGCAAATTCCAAGACAATTAAAATCTGAACATACCAGATATCCGAGTGAGTTATAACCATAGACATTATAAGACCTGTCTTTGGTTATAAAATACCAGTTATCAACTGGTTCAAGTCATTCAAAAAGAAGATCCTGCACGTTTAATGCAGGCCATCAGCCTAAGGCTAATTTAGCAACTTAAATTGTTATGGAATAAGGTTAGTCAATGTGTTTTTATGCCATTCTAACAGAAATCTACTCCTGCTATCATGATCTTTTACTGTTCTAGACCATTATGTGATTTATCTTGTGCTTGCGTGTAGATGGGTAGATTACAAAGAAAATTTTAGTGATCCATTACCACATAAGCACACATACTATTGTGGCCCATAACATTGCATATTCTTCTGAAAAGGATAATTATTTGCTGTCGGACCTAACCTAAACTAAATACAATGTATTGATTATGATGTTAATTATATTTACTTAAAGTTCATATTTCTAAAAATTGTTAGATGTGGGTGGTTTTGACGTCTATTCAATTTTATAATCTTATTTCAAATGAGCTTCAAACAAACGTGACTATGCAGCAATAAATAATATTTGTGGAAGACATTTTTAGGTGGTTTTAACTGGCTTTATTTTATATTTATTGTATATGTTTGTATAAAAAACCAAAATTTATACCTTTTTTTATCGTGAATAAACCGAATTCAATTTGGCTAGCTGCGTATTTTTTGATTGATTAAAACTTAAGCACTTTTCCTTTGTTTTATTTTAAAAGTGGCTAATAATAGACATGTATTTACAGTTTGCTTGTATTTCATTTTATGACTAATGCAATAAATATTATTGCACGTGTGAACAATTTATTTTTACACCATTTTGATGGATATTGTGCGGATTTTAACAATGTTAAAAAAAAAGAAATTAAACATCAAAAAGATATAAAATGTCATTAATTGCGTAATTAATGAATATTGTATTAGTATATATTATTATAATATATTTATTTTCGTTACTGTTTTTATTAATCAACAAATGTTTATCAACAAATTATTTAATTGACATTATAATATATATTCGTAAAAAATAAATAACGGTATCTACTCGGGAAAGGGTTTGTTCGTGGTTTTAGATGCGTTAATGACTTTTGGAGAGAGAAAAACTTTTAATTATTCAAATGGTATTATTGACTTTAAGATCTCAGTTGTACCTACCATAGTTGTAGATTATGAAGAATTAAACTTAGAACACCGATACACAATGGGATCGAATGACCGTTGCTCAGTCCTGGAAGATTATGGGCGGGATCGTTCATAGAGGTGAAACATAAAAGAAAATAGATACAGAACAACAAAAAAAAACAGGGAAGAGAACAACTCTTAAAAAAATCGCCACTGTCTTTAAATGTTTGAATCTCAAACAAGCGAGACAAAAAAGATAGGGAAAGGACACATCAATATCAATGAGAAATATAGTCTATATTATTCCGGAGTACCACAGGGTGACAGAACAAAAGAAGAAGTCGGTATAATAGTGAATAAAAGAATATAATCAAGAATAACAAACTACGAACAGTATCATCTAGAATAATCACAGCCCAAATAGAATTAAAAGACACGATAGGAATAATACAAATATACGGACCAACAGAAGGTAATGAAGAAGAGATAACGATAGGATTCTACAACGAACTCCAAAACGCATTAGACAAATTAAAAGAGAGACAAAAGAAAAAATAATAATCTTAGGCGATCGGAATTCAATAGTAGGTAAGGACATTAACAGGGGATTAGGACGCATTGGACAGTATGGGGAAGAAACATTAAATAGAAATGGAATTAAAATGCTGGAATTCTGCCAAATAAATAACCTGATAATAGAAAACACATTTAGTGATCAAACCATTAACGACAAATATACATTTGTGGGTGAAGAGAGAAATGCGAAAAGCTTAATCGACTATATAGTCTATACAAGAAACCTAGAACAAAATATAAAAAACATCGTAACGACCAAGGAACCGGAACTGTCTACACAACACAGGATGGTCACAGCAAAACTGGAGGATGAAAAATGGAACAAGTAGAAAGAAAAGAGTACAAGAAAGTAAATTAAACAAACTGAAGATAGAAAGTGTGAGAGAATTTTACACGGAGTAAACTAACCAAAGACTTAGACAAATAGAGTGCCAAAAAGAAACATGGACAATGGAAGAAAGATGGAATACTTACAGTGAAGTATTAAAGGGCAACAGCAACTGAAGTGTGTGGAATCAAAAAATATAATAAACAGTTGAAAAGGACAAGATGGTGGAATAAAGAAGTGAAGACAGAAATAAAAAAGAAGAAAATAGCATGGAAAAAATACATCGAAACTGGAATAGAAGAAGATAAAGAAAAATACTATAGGCAGAGACGATTGGTAAAAAAGACAGCCACACAAGCAAAAGCAAAAATATGGAAAGAATTTGCAGAAGAACTTCAGGAAGAATATATAACAAATAATAGAAACTTTTGGACAACAATACGAGACATAAGGCAAGGAAAACGAAAGGAAATAAACGCAGTAAGAGATACTTCAAACCAAATACAAATAAGCCCAGAACAAGTAGCTATAATATGGAAAGAATATTAGGAGAAACAATTTGATACCGAACTGACAAAGAAAGACAATATAGTCAATGAAAGCGAAGAAAACACAGAGCTAGAGCAAGTAGAGAAGTAGAGAAGAAGTAATAGAAGGATTTTCAAATATAAAAATAGGCAAGGCAGGTGGAGATGATAAATTGAACGGAATTTGAAAACGGTAAAGTAAAGACTGGCAGAACAATATCATCGTACCAATATACTAAAAGGAGAACATGTAAACTGCGACAACTATAGAGCAATATGTCTGTCATCGGTATGCTTTAAAATATATACGAAAATAATAGAGGAGAGACTGAGACTAGAAGTAGAAATGGTATTGGGAGAAGAACAAACGGCATTTATCAAAAGGAACCCGCCTGCCTCTGGAAAGGATTACCCAAGGATTAACCAAGTAGACTCTTCCGTAATTTGAGAAGTCGGTACGTTCCAATAAAATTTAACAAGCTATTTGCGAATACGACCACCGGCGTCTCAGCAACAGGGGTAAAGGGATTAAAAATAATTTAATATTTTAATTATAAAAAAAAAATGTTACACAATGATAATTGGGAGTATAATTTGTTAAAAAAATTGGTACAATAGCCGTACTGGTTTTTAATTATGGTCAGTTTTGACATTTTGTATACCTAACGGCCACCTCCTTGTTAGGTTCACAAGTGGACCCTTCCGCTGTGACTGTACAAATATGAAAATTTTTAACATGGTTTACTAAGTGTATTATGAAATGAAATGTAAGTACATATATGAAATTATGAAAATGTAAATAAATATCATTTGATATAAAATTAAATTATTATATAAACTAAATAAGAGGTTTAAAAATAACAAGTTGTATTAAAAAAAGTGGAAAAGTGTAGGTGGTACTGTAGACTAGCGGGAATTTTATACTCATTCCATGTGTTTTGTATTTTTAAAATTTAAATAATATATTTAAAATTAAATAAAGTAATTTTATTATTAATTTCTTTTTTTTATATTTTAAACAAATTCAATAAATTATTATATTTGCTCCTAACGCCACCTGTTGACATATTAACAAAGCATAGAAGCGTGCGTTGTTTACTTATGACAAAACTATCAAATTCAGACCAAAAATTAATAATAAAATATAAATAAGTATCATTTGATTGTAAATTTAATTTTTATTTAAACTAAATAGATATGTTTAAAAATAATAACTGTATTTGTATGAAATTATTTTAAAACGAGAATTATTATAACAATTTAAAGAGGTGATTTAATGTTGTTATTAATCGGATGAAATCTATAACTTTGTGACAATCGTTACAAATCGAATCTTTTAGTGACAGATATTCTTATAATTGTTTTACTTCTCATTTAATGTCTATGTTTTGTTAATTATTTTTCATGCAGTTTTTAATTTAAACCTGTTTTGATCGACAGTAGTAAATCGATGTCAAGATCCGCTATTCTATGACGGTACCCGTGACGACGCCTTCTCGTGGCGCTAATTCTGTGATGGTCGCCTCAGCATTTACTGTAGAGAAAAAAGTAACATAATGTCAGTATAGAAGCTTCTCTTAAAAAAATGATCATACAACCAAAAGAAATAAAAAAAATTGGCGGAATAAAACTTAAATAAAAACTCGATTCTCATTTGTAATTGTTTACAAAGGACGATTGATTTTTCACCCCCAAATTGAAGTATGTTTATCCTTAAGAAGTTTTCATATAGGTATAGTAGTTTCTAATCTTCGTTTAAAAAATTATTCCAATGCATGAGCAATAATAATTAATAAACGGTCATAAATAGATAGACTTTATGTTGGCGTGAAGTGTCCTTGGTCAGTTCACGACAAATTATGTAATGCATTGTATGTTCCCCGGTTAATGGAGCGATTTACTCCGTTCAGGCCTGGAAATGAAACTTGAGAGTAATTATTAATGTCATGCACCACTTTTTATCGCTAATAACTAACGACGTTAGTTATTAATGTAGAGGTAGATATTGGAGATCGACCAGAAAATTGTATGATACTAAGAAAACATCCGTAAGCCGTAATGATGGCGTATAAAATGAGAATATATGCATGGGCGTGTAACAATATGAGTGTTAAGTAAATTAGTTTTTCGCAATCCATAACTAGCCACTAACTTCGGCAGCAATAAAATTGATATATATTTCTTTTTTTCAAAATTATTAAGAAAGAACTACTCAAGTTGCCACTACACGAAGAGAAAATAAAATTGAAGAATAATGAAAATAAAGAATACTGTCTAGAAAAGCTTAACCAATTTATATACCAGGGACCGATAACTCTTTTAAGAAAAAAGTAATTGTTCTTAAAAGCTCTGCATGATATTAAACCAAAGATGCAATTATCAGGTATCAAGTTTTATCCATTTTATACGAGGTATGTCAAAAAATATGAATTTTGTTCAGGAGTGGAGTGCCTTTATTTTTTACAATATTGAAAATTGTTGTTCTGAAAAGTTGTTAAAACGTTGTCTACAACAAAAAGTTGTAGAATTAAAACCGTTGTTTTAATATGCGATTACATCTTTTTAATTATAATTGAATTTTTTTATATATTTTTCTCGAAACTATATATACCAAACATTTATCATTCATTACAACAGGATATTGTTTGTAAAATACCCCTCAACATATCCCCGTCTCTTTCAAGACATGTAATTGTTCTATCACGAAAGTTTTTCACTACATATCAAACCATAGTCAGAGTAATACTCTGAACACATTATTTAATGACGCTTTCCAAATCAACATGGACATGTAAATGGCCTTTGCAGATAAACCTTCTCCTTTAGGTAACCTCACAAGAAAAAGTCGAGTGGCGCCAAATCTGGAGTCCGTGAAAGCCAAAAATTTTAAAAATCCGGTGCATAACTCTTCCGTTAAAATGATTTTCAATGTATTGTCTTACATCTAACCTACTGTGGCATGCGGCACCATCCTGTTGGAACCATATTTGTTGACGTTCAAGGAGGGGAACGTTATCAAAAAATCATCAAAAAAATATCAAGAGCAAATATCGGACCGCATTCAAAGATTAAGGCTGTTTTATCGGTGCATCAAAACCTAGGGACTGTTAGTTACCGACAAAATGTCTCGAAATTTGGACACAGTATTCGAAGTTATGTTGCTTTTAAAATGATGGTTTTACTTTTTTTATTTTTTTGAAACTTCTGTTGAAAAATTGGATTATACTGTTTAACGTTCTATTATAACCAAACTTTTTACGCCCATCCCTTGAAAGAGTTTTTTTTTCTGTAATCGTTGATTTTTTCTCCTTTCTGTGTCCAGTAATAATTGAGAAAAGCGTGTTACAACTTTGAAAAAAATTACTAAAAAATACTAAAATCTAATAGTGAAACGTGTTACTCATCATTGTCGCTTAGTTTCACCGTTATCACCTTCGTGACGTCAAATCTCATGAACGTACGGTCAGTTAGTTCGTGTTTAAACTAATTTGAATGGAGAGTAATGCATTTTTGTTGTCATTAAACTACCCGTCTGCTGCGCCACTGAGTAAAGATAGTTTCGCGTAAGCAGTGTAGAAAAGTAAGTGATACGCCCATTTCAAATCGCAGTGTGCTTAAACTGCTAAAATAGCCTTAATGCAAAAAAATAGGTCCAATCTTATCTCCGCAAATGCCACACCAAACATTTGTTTTGAATGCATACTGGTCCCGAAAGTTGATAATATAATTTGGATTAGTATCATGCCACCAACGGTAATTTTGCACACAAACGATAACACGTCACAAGAAATGCATTTAACAAGACAGCTCTGGGTGTAGTTTATTGCAGAAGTTTTGTTCTTTTGAAAAACGTACTAGCGTAATTGAAAAAAAAGTTTTAAATGTTTTAGATGGTTTGTTTTGTGAAAGTTTAAATCCAGCGTTTTTAAGCATTTCGAATGCCTCACATTTGTTGCCAAAACTCAAAACTAAGATTTCATTATATAGCTTTTAAAGGTTAGGCTCTAGGAATAGAAACTTCATAGTGGCCAGTCAATGAAAGGGATAGATTGTATTGATCTCGTGAGAATCATAAAAAATTTCAAAAATCGCTCCACGTTTATTTATTTAATACCTGTATATAACCTGAGTTTCTTTTCGGCAAAATACAAAAACGAAATACGAAAGCAGAACTGTTTACCTTTAAAACGCATCTTGATTTTTGTCGATAGGTCACTTGAATCAAAGCATATCGAATTTTTACCGTCCAGCTGATACAAATTTTATTGAACATTGATTTCGCGCACGTAACTGACATGCAAAATTGACTGTCGCTTCAAGCGTTGTTTTTAAGACAACGGTTCATTCTACACAAAAAATGCTTATAACCATTTTTGTTTAAAATTACCTCAGCTACATTTTTTATTTGAAATATTTTTTCTACTGTGTACAGATTCTTCGTAAATTGATTTTCTTACGTTTTTACCCTCTTGCGAGGGGGGTTTTACGGGGAAGGCCGGGGGTAAAGTGGTAAAAATTTTTGCATCTTTTTGGGGTCCCAAAATTAACATTCTCAGCAAAATTTAGCTCGTTCGTATGATTTTTAGAGGTACGGTGACATTTTCGTCTCTGACAACTGGAGTGTACAGACACGCTATATAGATATGAAATTTCAAAGCTTTCTTCTTTTAGTTTTGTTAAATTGCCTGTATAATATATTTATCAAAATATAAGTTGCCTTTATCCATTCGTTTTTTTAAAACTTTGTAATTTTTTGTGGCCGAAAAGAAAGTTTTTGTTAAGGATCTCTCGATAAATCGAATATTTACTTATAAAATAATTCTTGTTAAATTAATTGTATTCTTTTTTGTTGTTTTGTTGGAACTCTTTATCCGATTATTTAGACCGATTACTTATAAAACGTCTGATATGCCTCTTTTTTAAACTAACTTCAACTCGATCAAAAAGGGGCTAATTTGTCTATGAATAAAGTTCCAAAAAAAAGTCAGTCGTTATAATGGGTAAAATTCGTAAATAGAGATTTGTATCTCACAAATTATTAATCGTTACTAAATATGGAAAATTTGTGTAAATAGATAAAGATATTGATCTAATTCTCTGGTAATCGCTGATCTTAATTATTTCGAGGATTTTAATTCATCATTCATTCTTTTTTTTGTTCTGATAATTAATTATTAAAATATTGTAGAAGTAACCTTTTTAAGGCAAGATATATTCCTCCCTAGTGTATCATTTTGAGTACTGTGTTAAGTTAGGCCCATTTATTCCAGGACTTTCATCTTTCTTATAGTACTTGTTGTTTGTCTATTTTAATATAAAACGATTCAGTTATCTCGACCATTAAAAATAAACCAACTCCAACACTAAAATAAATCAGTTTCTCGTCTAAAATTTATTTTCATACTTAACTAACTATATAAAAAACAAGTTTTTAGCATAAAATTCGCAGGCGAGCCAATAACAGAAAAGTCATTGACACCATTAAAAGTTTACAATCGGATTCTTTTATCTTATCTGCAAAAATTTGACTTTCTAATGATATATGCGACGTTTGTAATTACTCCATTGTCAAAATACTACAAGTCAGGATGTACTACTCGAGTAGTATTGGTAAAATGTGAAAAATAAATCAATAAAATATGTAAAAAAATTTTGTCAAACAATAGAGATGATTAAAAGACGAAAATAAGGTATAAAAGAAAACAAACAAGTTATATTATTCTTTGATGATTTTTAGAAATTGGGGCAATAAACCAAGTCAGTTGTCATCTAGAACCATAATCTTCGTCAATATTTTTGTTTTTATGGAACCTTTTTTAACTGTTATTATTTTTATTAAATATGATCTTCGAGAAAATCTTTAAACTTAGACCGTTCTTCTAGAAATATTTCCATTTACATTGTTATGGCATTATGTTGTATGACTATTTTCCAAAACAAGCAGTTTCCTATTAATCTAAATTTCTATGTATGCATCATTTGGCGTAATCTCTTCTACAGAAGCAACTTTCTTGAAATCGTTTTTGGCGGTACTTTCTGTTAAATTTAAGGCTTTAGCAATCCGCACCCTCTTTATCGGCACGAAGAACTACAGCCTTTGCTAATTCTTTATGCCCAAAAATAAAGTTTAAAGTAACAGATAATAGTCATAATAACAAGAAAAACTTTGAGTAAGAATATCCACTCCATTGTATCATCCTCATCATCAACCAGCCAATCGCGTCACTGCTGGACATAGGCGTCCCTCAGTTATTTCCAGTGTTCTCTACACTGGGCGGCTTGTAGCCAGTTTCCCGCTACACCTTTTATATCATCGGTCCATCTAGTCAGTGATCGACTCCATTGTATATCACTTTATTATTAGTTTTTAAATAATTTTGACTCCCAGGTTTTCCTTATCACTTTGTTTCTGATTTTGTCCATGTTCGTCTCTCCTTTAACTTTCCGTAATATTTTCATCTCACAAGCCGTTATTTTTTTAGATAATCTGTTATATTATAACTGATGATTCGCTTCCATATAAAAATGTTGGTACCAGGACCAAATCGTATTTTTTTGAGATTTATTTTTTATTAAATAAGGTATTATATCGTATGGGATATATTATATTAACTTGTTTTATTCGGCTTAATATTTCTTCCGTTAGTCTACTTTGTGGTTCATTATTGTTCCCAAATATTTCACGTTTTCTATTTCTTTAATTTCAACATATTGAATCTGTATTTGCCGTTTATCTTTTTTTTTTATTCTCTCCACCACTTGCAAGAGCAATTATAACTTGCAACGAACTGAAGTTAATAAATTCCCCTTGTAATTTTATCTGGGAATCGTTGGATATACCACATCTAACAAGTGTTTTAGCTACAAATATTATCCCAAAATACCAAAACGAATTTTGCTACACTACTCTTAAAGAAATCTTAAGTGGATATTCAGATCATATTGTGATCTATACAGACGGGTCAAAATCACCAACATGTACAACCAGTGCTTACTTTGTACCAAAAATGAAGATTAAAAAATCATTTATTTTAAATAATCAATCCAGCATTTTTTCTGCTGAAGCGTGTGCTATATACAAAGCCCTTGAATTGTGCTGTGAAAACCAGTGGAACAAAATTGTCATATGCAGTGATTCACTGTCAGTATTGCACTCCTTACAAAACTTTAAATTCACAATCAATAGCAACATATTCATATTAGAATTTTTCAACAGTTACTAAAACTATCAGATCCATATGGTACTAAATTTTTATGGGTCAAGGGACACTCAGATATTGTTGGCAATACTATTGCTGATTCTATAGCTAAAAATCCATTACAGCACCCACATATGGTGATAGAAGAATTTAACACATGTGACCTACTTGCCTATATCAAACAACATATTAAATTTAAATGGGACAGACAATGGATTCAGTTTGGTGAAAGCAGGGGCACTAATTTATACAAATTACAACCCACAGTAGATGTAAAACAATTTTACAAAGATGTTACACTAACCAGAAACACAGTGGCAACTGTCTTAAGATTAAAAGTAAATCATGGACGTTTTCCGAAACATCTACACAAAATAGGAGTTCTCCCAACAGACCGATGTGAGTGTGGAACTAGTATAGCTGATTTAAATCACATATTCTTTAACTGCCCACTACATCGTAATACAAGCACGTGGCTGATAGAAGAATTGATAAAAGAAGGATTAAGTACATCACTAAACGTAAATCTCCTATTAAGTGAAGACAATATAAAAATCTTTAAAATAATTATGATATTTCTTGTAAAAATTAAATTAATGGTATGAGTGTAAAATTGATCGTATGCTTGAACATTTCCTTTGTATGTTTACCATATATGTTGCCCACCTACCTAACCGTGGTTTATGTCTTGTTTGTTACAATAAAGCCGCTCTGATGAATCCCTGAGCGTGAAAAGTGTCCTCCTTGTACAATCCTGTATGAATGAATACTAATATTTATATGTAATTACGTGGCTAAAGGTTTCAAGCCAAAGCCAAAAAAAAAAAAAATTGCTTTTTGAAGTCCAAATTATTATTTCATCTACCTCTCCTAGTCTTACTATATTCCACAATTTCTCATGGTGTACACTATCGAAGGCTGTTTCTTAAGTGTAGGCTACAGATGTACATCTTTTCATTTGTGTCAAATATTTTTTCAGAAATGTACCACCTCATTACAAATATTCAGTCATTTGTAGAATTTTCTGCTCTAGGGGCTGCTTGGGTATCACTTATAGTTTTTTTTTTATTTTTTCCTTAGCTTGCTTTCAATTATTCATTCATATATTTTGCAAGTCGTATAAAGTAGTGAAATGGGGTGGTAATTTTTACAATTTGCAGAATCTACTTTTTGTAGATAGGTGTCAATACTGCCGTCTTCCATTTTTTAAGTATCTCATTTTTCCCCCATGTATTTTAACATTTCTTTATATTGCCTATCCGTGAAGCTTTTCCCGTTTTTAGCTTTCAAAGGGATATTGAGGTGTCTTCCAATTTAATTTCGTTTTCTTCTTCTTGGTTTTTTTCTTGCATATCGTGTTCTTGATCCTGTTTTCCACTTTCCACTTGTTCCAATTGTTGTCCAGGTAATTCCTTATAATATTCCCTCCATCTTTCTATTGTGTTAATTTTATCTGTGATAATTTGCCCATCCTTGTCTTACATTTTTTAAAGGTTTTTCTTTTGAATTCGATTTAACATCTTGGTATTTCCCTCGAATCATTTTCCATTTTTATTTCAAGTTCCTCCTAGACTTTTGTTTTGGCTTCTTTGGCCGTTAGTTTGACTTTTTCTCTCTGTACTTTATATTTTGAGTAATCCTCCGTACTTTTGAGTGTTTTCACTACCGGCTTATTTTTGTTCTGTGCTTGTGTTTTTCCGTTTTCTTTTCTCGTTTTTATGACTAGTCATTGCTAAATAATGATCACCGCATACCTGATTTCCTCTTTTCTCTTTAGCGTCTTTTATTCTCTTAAGTGTTTTCTTTTTCTACTGCTAGTGTTATTGATTTTTCACCTCAGCGTGGCACTTCTATTATATATTTAGGTGTTTCTTTGTGTTGGAAGAAGGTATTTGCACCTACATTGTAAGTTAAGACTGTTTTAATAAAATTGATCAATGTGGTAGTAACCATTTTAACTTCTAAGTTAATGTTGTTAAATATCTCTGATTATTACTGGTGATGTATGAAATTATATTGGTAATAGATATTACCTTTTAGTTTTCAGAAATTCCAGGAATTATCATCTTACTGAAAATGTTTATTATGTCCAATTACTGCCATCAATTAGCACTATTTAGAGGTCCCATTAAAACTACGTAGAATTACTACCTAGTAATAAATATATATATATATATAATATATATATATATATATATTATTTCATTTTATTGAATACACTCATGGATAGACAAATACTAAGGCCCATGCGGGTGTTTACTCCAGGGATGTACCACAATTAGACATGTCTATGACATCAATCGGGACCTTGATATGGATAATGTAGACAGAGAAATCAATATTGTTGCACTAAATAATTAATATCTACTTCATAATCACATTTCCGAAATTATGCAACTAGTCGCCGACCTTTAATAAGGTATGACACTTAGCATCGTATTTTTGAGTAAGAACAGTCTTTAGTTCTTTAAAATTATGACTTTAGAAAGACCATATATCAAGTCCGGTTTCCCATTTATTCAGATAAGTTTATTACTAGTGGACCAAGTAAGCGAAGATATTTTTATTACATCTTCATGTATAATATTTTACTGCTCTGTTGTGCCAATCAGCGCCGCTCAACAAGTTTTCTTATTTTATTGATATCACCTACGGAATATAATATATCGTATTCTTACAATGAATATATTAACAAAATGTTTTAATGATTTTTGTTTAATTTCTTGTGACGTATAATGTAGGTTAACAAATAATCTAAGTTATGCCTTTGCAATATAGTTTAGCGATATGCAATGTATTGAAAAATGATTCATGTTATATAAAGACTGTTATTGACAAAGAAATATGTACAACGGCGGCGATATCTGTGAAGATCGTGTTACCAGCAAATACTTGTTATCATTTATTACATTTTTGTTGATGGTTCAAAATTAAATGATTTGCTATTATTTAATATCTTAGTATATACTAATCATTTATACTAACAACATTAGTAAAATGGTCAATCGGCAAAATATTATTTAAAACATACGGAACAGTTTTTCGCAATCTCAGTGTTTAACTTATCGTTGTTATACGATATAGTACTGGCTGTAAAAATAAGTTGCAGCTACCATTTTAGTTCTGTTAAACACGCATGACGCAAATATTTGGCATGTTTGGCCCACCGGCACAAGTGTGGAGTAGCTAATTTGTTATTCACGGGCGAATAACAAATATTTGGGCGAATATAACGAAGACGCATAACAAATAACACATAGTGAAGTGTGGCACCGGACAATGAGTAAAAACATGTAGCGGTTTTAAATTATATCAAAATGCATTAAAACATATTAATATCTGTTTTATATATATATATATATATATATATATATATATATATATAGATATATATATATATATATAATATATATATATATATATATATATATATAATATATTGAAATGATTTCAATATGTTAAAATATATACAACTTTAATGGATTTTTATATGAGTTTGTTGTTTATGAATTTCATGAAGCCATCACAATGTGGGTTCGACTCTGAAATAAAAGAGAGAAAAAGATTAGTAAATTGTTAAATAAATTAATTTTGACTTACCTGGTATAGTGTTAATCATTTCTGAATAGTATAGTTGCCTAGTGTTTAGGTGAATCGTCTAAACCTTAAAAAGAACAAAAAAGAAGAATTTTAAAAAAATATTTAAACATAGAAATTTTAATAAACGTCAGAAAATAAACTGCTTGACAGTTTATTTGACAGTCTGTGGGAGCTAAATTAATAGGGGTTTTGTTAAATAAGAAATTACAATGATGTGGAGATGAAAAGAATAAATTAGTATTGTAATAGAATAAGTTTTATATCTAAACATTTTTTTTTGTAAATTCCCAAATTATATGTGATTAAAGTGATTATGAGAAAGTAATGTGGCTTGACAAATATGTCAAACAGGACAGTTTTATGGTTTAAAATATTTAAATAGAAGACAGAAAAAAAAAAGAACGTTGGTTGCTGTTAGCAACGGATAATAATGGAATCGGTTTTTGGAGAGGACGCCGACGAGGTTTTTTTTGGACGAAGGAGAGCCCTGAAACTGTGGAATAGGTCGGGAGTGTTTTTTAACTCGTCTAATTAGAATTTAGTTTTTCCACAGTTTCCACAGCAGAGATATCCAGAAATTTGTTCCAGAGAGTAAGAGAAACAATTTCACTTATAAATTATATTGGAGTATAGAAATGTCATTTAAATTGAGAAAATTAAAATTCATGAATTAACATAATTGCGATAGGCCTTAAAAATTGAAATTATTAATGATCATTAAATTAAAAATAGAATAGTACGTACCTTAACTTCCGAAGAGAGGATTGATATTCCAGTTTCACCGATTATTTTTGAGTAGTTAGTTTCCTTTAAAGAAATCAGAACTGTTTTAAAGTGAGGTTGGACAATAATTTTGGGATGATTTGAAATTTTGATTATATTTGAGTATCAGCGGAATAAAGTGTTCATTTTCTTTTTCTTTATAGTTCATTTAAACAATTTATAAAGTTGCAATATTTATTTAATTTTTAGGTACTTGTAGAGAGTCTCCACATTTTGTAATACATTTTTATTGTCACGTCACTAAACCACGTTAAGACTTAAACGATTCCTATTTTTGTAAATTTTTAAAGGCAACCGAAGTTGCAGACGAATTTTATTGTTTATATTAAATTTGTTCAATATTAATAAATAACGTGCTTCATTTGGGTTAATTTATCAAAGGTCTAAAGTAAATTTTGGTTTAATTTTTTTTTGAACTCTACCAGGAGACTACAGAGTCGACGTCACACAGTGACAGATTGCTTAGAACATATAATTGAGCTAGCTGAGGTATATATTAAATTAAACAACGAACCACATATTTTAAAAATTACATTTATTATAAATAAAAAATAAAATTAATAAAATACAACTTTATCAATATATATTATACATCATTTCAAAAATAAAATTACATGTAATACTTTTTCAAATTATTCATTATGTACTTTTAACTTTATACAATATGTCCTAAAGTACAAACTTCTCATTTTTTAACAAACCAATTCTACAGGATTTTGCATTACTGCATTATCAATGCTGTTTTGTAGCACACTCTATCCTGACAAATCTTTTGAGCTGCATCCAGCATTTTCTCTCATAAACATGCACCATATAGATAGTTCATAGTTATTTGCAAGGTTTTCATCAGAACTTAATCAGTTTCCCTGTTTGTTCATTATGGATCTAAAAACAGATATTCCCATAAATGGGGCGTATAGAGACTGATCTATTTGGCAATTAAAAATTGATCAATTGGGTTGTTGCTGGAGAACCGAATGAAAAAGTATGAAAACATTCCGAAAAGAGGATCAGCGCGGAATTAATGGATGTACCACTGTTATATGAGAGCTGTAATTGATTTACAGAACATATCGGTTCCGGTATTTCGTTTATTTGAGATAGTATTATTGATGCATGGTTATAAATATTTTCAAATAAGAATTTTCTATTTTTATGCGCTAAATTTTCAAAAATTGGATTCTTGTAACGTTACAAAGTAATTGTAGACTCGCGAACGAAGTATATTACAACATGTGATTAAGGAAAAGTAACAATTTTGGAAACTAGACGTAATACTAGACAGTTTAGTAGAGCCAGATATCAACATTTTGCTGATAATGATAACTCTAGTTAGGTAGAGTAACTCTAGTGATTTGATATACTGACAGCTCATATTAACAATATAGAATATCATTTTAAACGGCGCTGCTATCGTCTTTTGGTCGCAAAACATATGACTACGTGTTGTGAAGTGTGCTAAAAATAAAGACTACCACACGTATGTTTTGCACCATTTGGTACTTAATAAGAGTGAAAATTTAAAATTTCGTGTTCAAGAAAAAAATACACCAAGACCAAATCGTGAAAGCAACCTAACATATATACCAAAAGTTGCTCAAAATCTTTTAAGGAGAAGGCAACCTGTGTAAAACTTAAAAAAAGAGATATACTTAGTACTCTTGCATTTAATTTTAAGCCGCAGCTTACAACTTTATATCAAAAGAGTAGAAAAGTATATACGTCGCCGGGAGAAAGTGGACATTATTTGGTCGAGACAAAAAAGCTTAATAAAATAACATAGTTTGGTTTAGTATAGAACACCTTTACCTACCGGATCAGTACTATCGTTATCTATAGTTTCAGTTTTGTGTAAGTTCTTTTTTACCATATTTTCATTTCTCTACCATGGAAGTTTTTTACAGGAGTTCTCCTTACTGGCATTGACAAAAGCAACCTGATGCAAGTGCAGCGTTGCTTGTCTTACTTTACTTTAATTCAGATACCTAAGTATATATTTGAGATCAATCTGATAATTGCCAAGATTGTATTCAGCCAAACATGAAAATGTTATGGAATTAGAGTGGTTTTTATTGCACCTTTTTCATTAAAAAACAAAACTTAACTTACTTTTGTATAAATAAACTATTCTAAAATGTTTTTTTAATAAATAATAGTTACTAAAATTGTAATTACGCTTATAAAATCAACAATAACATTATAGCTTATTATATATAAAAACGCAGGAAGGAGAGTTTAATTTTTAAAGTTTCGACCAGAATGGACGCTTCTAGGTATAAAGTTTTTAAATTTGCGAGTTACGTACAGTTTTTTCGGAAAAAGCTGGAAGTAATAGAAAATTCGTTAGAAGAAATTAAACCTTTAAATAAAATTAAAACACTTCACTATATTTTCATTCTTTGAGTTCATAATTATTTCTCGCTTTCTTGATAGAAGATATAATAAAAATTGGTACAACCTGAATTATCCAATAGCTGATAACTATGAAGAAAAATGATATGCTCTGTTTCTTTTCACTATTTAATAAGTTAACCAAATGAAACCATTGGTACGACTCCATTTCATATCAATGTACCACACCATAAAGAGATACTGTTACTGGACTAGGATTTGGAACAACTCCATATCAAAATTATCTTGAGACATGTATTAGAGACATATCAGCATTCTAGCCTCTCCAATAAGGGTCTACAAATAATATCTATCTGAAAATATGGACAAGAAAAAGATTTTTTCGGCTTACCTCTACAGAGACCCACTTCGGTAACACGTCTTAACGGTTGGGCGTTTTAAGAGAAAAAGAGAAAGACGCTGTTCCTTACCGCTGTGAATCGGGGCGTGAGTGACAAGTTAATGAACGTTCTCATCTACCGGATATGTTTGGGAATTACAGAAGAATCCTTGAATCGGCTACAAGTACCCGGCAGATAGATGGGGTTAGTAGTTTTCTTAAAAAAAAATCGAATTTATAATGAATTTTCTAAAACTTTTAAAACGGTTACAAAATATAGTATTAATACTTATTTCGTTTATGCTGCAGAGGTCCGTCAGAAGGCCACCGACAGTCACCGTGTTCATTTATGACATAAAGTCAACTTTATCATTGCCAACACGGGCAATGTTTCCAAAAACAGGTCCCGTTTGTTACAGTCTAAAGGTGTCCGTAGAAGTTTTCCCTTGTTGTGGTATCTCTGTGGTTCTTTGGTGCATAGGTCACTATCACATTTAGAGGTTTGACATCCAGTTTATCTTTTACACTTATTATTCTTTCAGAGATATATTTACATTCTTGTACTTGGTGTAAAAATTTTCCGTGTACTAACGCAGCGGCTACTTTTTTGGCCCTGGTTTCTTCCGCAACACCACTGTAAATCACGATATAATCATCCATTATACTTTGACCGTTTCATTTTTTCTTCGTCTCTTGTAGTACACATAATATGTAGATATAGGTATATTTTTTTTCTACAAGCTCTTCTGTAATTTTCTGCTCTCGTGTGTTTAGAGACTTCAAAATTTCAAATATATCTATCACCGGATCTTCCCAGAATTGCCAGTTTTATTTGAATTCTACTAAATGATGTTATGTCCATAGTTATAATAATTTAATTCCATATTTTGTAACTTAATAATAAATGTTATTAAGAAGTTATCAATTTTTTTAAGTATACTATTATGTAGTTGATAATAACTAAGCAATAAAAACACAATAATGAACTACATAGTATGACAAAAAAAAGTGTATCACTTTTCACGCAAGTACAAGACTCAGATAAACATTTTTTTGTTGTATTTTTAATAGTGACCAAATAACAATTTATGTATCTATATATCTAGCATATTAATTGAATTTTATAATACCAATCATAAAAAGTTTTACTTATTTTGATTGCTCTGCCAGATCTCACTCACTCTTTCTTTATTATGTTTCTGTGTCAAAACTAATAATCTCACTTATACTCATATACACCAGAAATTATAATTCTTTCGGTATCAATTGACATTTTACTGCATGTCTAACATCTTTTCAAGCACCCGTTTTTATTCAACCGATCTGTAATAATAATAAAACAACGATTGCAAAAACCGCTCGGTTAGGTGTATAAACACACACAAGTCCATTAACCTCTCGTGGTTGTTTCACCGTCTTCGTTCCTTCTTACAGTACAGACCCATTTCCTTCAGTTGTTTAGTCGCAGCTCCAGCAACGGCAACATCGGTCATGCAACTTTGTTCCCTTGGGCTTTCGTCTACTTCATTCTTCTTTTTATAGTCAAGGAGCGTCCTACGAATCGTACCGTTTAAAAAAATGGAGGCGGGACGAACCAGACAGCACAATTAAAATCTTTTTCAATAGTAATAAAAATATAATAAACTGCTTTTAGTGAAATTAAAAAGAAATTGACATAATTCTCAATTTATACGGTCTTGTATACGGAGGCCAAAGAATAAAAAGACTGTAAAATAATTTATTTAAAGTATATACAGTAAAGTATTGCTTGAGTTAGCGATTGGGTAAAAAAGCTCAGACTGGTCGATTTTATGTTTCAGTTGCGCATTTGTTGCTAAACTCAGCTTTTGATAATGTCATTACTGTTCGAGTCATGACGTCATTATCATTTTTTAAATGGTAGTACCTTATTTTGATACTAGTATCGAAAAGAGCGTAGGTATCTTCTGTATACGATTTTTTTTCTTATATCGCTTATGTCACATAACCGTATGTTCAAGAAATAAAATATATTTTGCTTATGTCTATACTACGTTCCACGTTTAGAAAATAACATTGCGGAGATAGGGCCATGTATTTCTTATGGACGATAGCAACGCGGCGTTGCCACGACACACACAAGCACAATTTAGGGTTGTATAATTTGTATTTTCGTTTCCACAAACATGAATTAAATTAATGTTTTTTAACGTAATTGACCAAAAGTGCCCATTCGAAACAAGAGATGAAAAGTAGGGAAAATGATTTTAATTAGATAAATAGTATTTACAAAAAATAATTTTATTTTATCTTATTTTAATTATAGTAACGCCAGTTTATTTGTTTTTTCGGTGAGAATACGATATGCCATGAATCATATAAATCAGTAGAAAATATTGACCGCTTGGAATGTGTATATCTAATTACTAATTGCAACTTAAAATAATACGATGTGCGTATGTCAGCTATTTTATGTCGTCTCTGACTACATAATGATAATAAAGCTTTTATTTAGTAGTTATTCTGACTTTTATAGTTAAATGTTAATTAATGAAAATGAAAATTCAAAAATGAAGCAAAGGGAATATCTTGGACATCCGTGCAAAAGAGAGTGTCTGAGAGTTTTGGCAACACTGACCTCCATAAGCGTAATGTTATTTTCTTAACTTGAAACAAAGAGTACACGTAATTTAAATACGTAATAAACATTTAAACAGGACTCAATAAACCTACAAACTGTTAAATTAAATGCTCAAATTGAAAATCATTTGCCTCTTGACAATATGCACGACGATATTAAAACTTTTGCGAATCATTATTAAGGGAATTGACATTAATTCAATTAATTTCGGTCCTAATTCTCCCTTTAAATTAATCAATACTATTAGGTCTGTTAACGTAAAAAATCGAGTTGGGACAGATCAGGGATCTAGCTGGTTATTCTAAAAATGTGAATTGTCCGGATTTTGATGATTTGAATATAGAGCCACAAGTGCGGAATAATTCGCCGTTGAAGTAAATCATAAAAAGTTGTTGTTACCAACTATTCCCGCCCACACGTTAATTGTGTCCTTTTACAGTCCAGTGAAGGCTCTCCTGTGCTCAGTACCTACTTATAGTTCTGCCTATTTACTATACCTGAAAGAGAAAGCGGCCTCATCTGAAAAAACATATGTCTGCGATCGAAATCGTCATCATTAAGATCATGAATCACTTACACTTTATATGGATGCCACCTATTCTCTTTTCGAGACTTTAAAACATACGTTTGACATATCGATTGCTTCAATGTAATTTGACAGGTAAGGTTTATGGGGATTTTTTGTACTAATAATATTACGTCCAATTGTTGATCTTTATTTATTTATTTATTCTTATCTTGCGTAAGGTGGACGGCTTTCCGTATATTTATTACCGACATTGCCAAAAATTTGTAAATTTTGCTTCGACTTTGCACATCGTCGATTGTGCATTAGATCTATCGGGATATTTATTGTTAAATAACTTCATCATTAAAATCTCTGTGCGTTGGATATAAATGTTACACGACATAGCTGACATAAGAAAAATATGACATTTGTACACAAACAGATGTGCTCTTTTCGATAATAGTGTCAAAATAAGGTATTACTATTTAAAAAAATGATAATGATGTCATAACTCAAACAGTGATGACGTCATCAAAAATATAAGTTCAGCAAAAAATGAACAACTGAAAAATAAAATCGGCCTGTCTCAGCTTTTTTTAACGATTTATTTTAATCTTTATAAGCTCACTGTATATCTTATATCTTCTTAAGATTTTTCCAATTATCTCTTGATCTTTTGATAGTCACTTCTTTGCTACAATTTTCCTAAAGAGATAACAAAAAGGGCATGACCAAGAAAAATCTGGATAGTAGGAATTAGATCAAAATTCTGGAGGAGTTGAGAACGAGCGACTTTGGAAAGAACCAACAAACCAATTAACAGTAAAACTACAGTAGCGATTTCGGTTAACGGTAACATTCTTTTTGTAAGTATACTGCTTTTCTTAATAGTCGAATAAACAGTTTTTGTAAGTGTAATAAGGAGTTTAACAAAAATTCATACGCAGACGACTGGACGCTTGCCGCAAGTCATAAAGAATTCGAGGTCACTGAACGCATTCTAACAAACGATTTAAATGCCCTAGGGAATTATTTCCGCAAATGGAGATTGCAACCCAATCCAACTAAGACAGAAGTGTCCTGCTTCCATATTTATACAACAAGATGGCCAACTATCAACCTCAAATCAATTTTGGGGATAGACTCCTTAAATATAATAAACACCCAAAATACTTAGGTGTTACACTTGACAGAACGCTGAACTTTAAATAGCATCTTACTAAGACTGCTGCAAAACTCCGAACTCGTAACAACATCCTGCAAAAGCTCTGCGGCACTACATGGGGCTCCTCAGCACCCACACTTAGATCGACAGCATTAGGACTGGTATACCCCGTAGCGGAATACTGTGCACCAGTATGGATAAACAGTCCACATACTCACCGTGTTGATGTCCAACTCAACCAAGCCATGCGAACTATATCGGGCACAATCAAGGCCACGCCCACTTACTGGTTACCAGCTTTGAGTCATATAGCTCCCCCACCCATCCGCCGGGAACATGCCCTTGTCAGAGAATTTACAAAAATCAATACTGATCCTGAGCTTCGCTCCCATGTCGGAACTTCCGCCAGAGACATAAATAGGCTCCGTTCAAGACACCCGCCTCTAAAAACAGCAAAAAGGCTAGTAGATCAAAACTTTAATGTAACTGAACGGTGGAGAGAACAATGGGAGAATAACGCTGCACCAGCTAACTGGAACATGCCATGTATTACACGCAAACCTGAGGGCTTCAACCAACCGAGACGAATTTGGACCACACTCAACAGAATAAGGACGAACTGTGGCAGATGTTCCGACTCACTTTTTAGATGGGAAAAAATACAATCACCAAATTGCGACTGCGGCGCCGAAAGGCAAACAGTAAAACACATGGTAGAGGAATGCCCGATTAGATCCTATAACGGCAACCCTTCAGATTTCCTGGCTGCTACAAAAGAGTCAATCGAATATATTTATAATCTAGATGTTTGTTTGTAGAATAATATATTTTTGTATTTACTGTTGTTTGTAATTTATATAATTTATATTATATGTATATATATGAACCTGTGATATAGCCATACGCTAAATAAATAAATAAATAAATAACAAAAATTCATGAGTATACTCTAAATAATTTCGACAAAATAACAGTCTATACAAACCAAGGCCATGATTCGATTATAAGTCTTCAGTGCACAGATTTGTCGGTCCTACAACTTAATGGCACGTGTAGTTATTCTTAAGCCTCTCAATCTTGTTATTTTATAGCGATACATCGTATATAAGTTTTACTTGTAACCGCCAAACCATCGAATATCTATTAACCCGAACACTGTTGTTGTACCGGCGCTGTTACTGAAGTAACGGTAATATTACCCGCCTAGACTATTATTGTTCATTGGCGTTTTCTCCTCTTCTTCTCCGCCGTCTTCTCATTGTTCGCAGTTATGCTGAAGGATTTATGGGGCCCTAGACGAGCGCGAGTCGCAAAAATAGGATAATACGAATACGGCGTTTTGTGAAGGATATTAGATTTTAGTTGGAGGAAACATATTGTCTGTTTACAAGCGCCTCACGCCATTTTGTCCGACTTTAATCGACGATATTATTAACGTTTTATACGCGAAAAGTTAACGTTTGATAAAGTAGGACAAGCAAGATTTTTATTGCCGTCTCGTAATGTTTATATTGGATGTACATACATAAATATTTAATGTCCGGAAATGTATTGCTGTATTTTTGAAAGATTAAAAAGTGTTTATATTCTGTAAGTGTATAATATTTCTAAAGCAGTTGGACTATAACAATACCATTAGGATACTCTCAAGATTATTGTGTTCATTAACCCTTTTTCTTATAGTATAAAATTTAAACTCTGGATACAGTGGTTTAACTTTAAACACTTCTTGTGAATTTTACTGTAATGTTTGTTTCTGTTGTGCGATAATAAAGAACCATATATTTTGAACTTTCACCCTCTCCTGTCTATGTGTTCCATATAAGGATTAATTTGCGTCACGTATAGAAATTTCGAGTATATACAAGAAACACCATGAGACTCGCCTGAAGAATGATCAAGGAAACTACGTTCATACACAGGAAGAACTAGCTAAAATCTAGGCAAACTATGCTTCGTCCCTCTTTGCGGATAATAGACCGAATCTGCCAACTACTAACTTACCCACGAAAAATTTATCCGGTCCTCCCATTATTCGTGCCGAGGTGGAGTACGCTATAAAAGTTGCAAAACTTAGCAAAGCCCCTGGACCGGATGGTATTACTACGGAAGCCATAAAACTGTTGGAAGATGGTAACATCGACATGCTGGTAACAATTTTCAATGCCATATATACATCCGGCTACATTCCAACGGATTGGCTTTATTCAACCTTTATAATGATCCATAAATCACAAAGAGCGACAAAATGCAAAGACCACAGACTGATAAGTTTAATGAGCCATTTGCTTAAGGTGTTTCTTCGCATCCTTCACACAAGAATGTTCAGGAAGCTGGAAGATCTAAGCGGTGAGACATAATTTGGTTTCAAGAGCGGACTGGGTACACGTGAAGCACTTTCTGCTTGAATACGCTTATACAAAACTGCATGGATCAACGAAGCATATAGTCATAATATCCTCGATTATAAAAAGGCTTTGACACCGTAAAACCTGACGCAATGATAAAAACACTGCACAACGCTAACATTGACGAGAAAGATATAGGTTATCCAGATTGTCTATTGGAATCAAAAAGCAGGAGTGAGACTGAACAAATCAACCAACACAGAAGAATTTGAAATTTTAAAAGGGGTGCGACAGTGGTGTATTTTGTCTCCTATGCTCTTCAATCTCTATGTGGGGAACATTTTTGCAGAGGCACTGGAAGGCTCTGAGTGTGGAATAAAGGTAAACGTTACGCCGATGACACCGCGATAATAACAGACAACGAACATGATATGCAGTTGATGTTAAATAAAATAAACATCGTAGGAAAAATATATGGCTTGAAGATAAATGCTGGAAAAACTAAATGCATGGCAATAAGAAAAAAAACGCACTTTTAAGAATACAACTGCAAGTAGATAGTGCTCCAATCGATCAAGTAAAAACATTTAAATACTTGGGAATGATGATAAATGACCAATGGGATCCTCAACAAGAAATAAAATGCCGTACAGAACAAGCAAGACAAGCGTTTATCAAATTTAAACCGCTACTATGTAACCGCAATATGTCCTTTCATCTCCGCTACAGGGTGGTTAAATGCTATGTATGCTCCATATTGTTATACGGCATAGAAACATGGACGTTAAGAGTTCCTTCCATTAATAAGTTGGAGGCCTTCAATATGTGGACGTTGCGAAGAATGTTCCGCATACCATGGACAGATAGGGTGAGAAACTTCTTCTTCTTCAGATGCAAATCCACTAATGGATGTTAGCGATCACATTTTCCATTAATTCTCTATTTCTTGCAATATGTATCAGAGATTGTATGTCGTTAATCCCTGTCCATTGCCTTATGTTTCGGAGCCAGGACATTTTCTTGCGTCCCATTCCTCTCTTGCCTTCAATTTTACCCTCGATTATAAGTTGGGTGAGAAACGAGGAAGTCTTAAGAAAGGCAAATACTGGAAGAGAACTACTCAATTTGATCAAGGATCAAGATTGAAGGCAAGAGATGAGTAGGTCGCAAACAAATGTCGTGGCTACGAAACATAAAAAACTGGACAGGCATAAGTAACACTAGCGATCTTTTGCATGCCGCAAAAGATAGACGTCTGGCCTTAAGATAATTCGCCAACGCACTATAGATGCAAGGTACTATAAGAAGAAGACGATAGAAAGTTTCTACCGTATCTTGTATTATACCGAGTCGATACGAAAACGGTATCGAAAAGGCAGTAACGATTCGACTACATAAGAATGGAGATAAAACTGACCTAGAATATTATCTTACCTGAAAAACTGACCTAAAAAGTTTGGCACCAACGATCACCTGCAAACGATAAAACAACTCATTGAAAATTCCTTAGAATGCAACAGACCTCTCTTATGAGTGTTTATAGATTTTCACAGGGCGTTTGACTTGGTAGAACTAGATAGTGTAATTAAATCAATAAATGGAAGTTGCATTGATATCGTTTATTCCAGATCAGTATACAATATTTGTAGAAAATATGACAAACGTAATAAAGCTACACGAAAACAATAACGAAATAAATATTCAAAGTATCAGACAGCACCAACATTTGGGGTCATAAAGATATAAGTTGCAACGGGGAAAGACTATACCACACGAGTTATGCTGATGGCATAGTTTTGATAGGAAATCACCTATCAAACAACACAATGCAACAGCAAAATCAACACCGTGTTTAGAAGAACTGGAAAGTGCCTGTAGAGAAATCAGTTTAAAAATGAATATTCCAAAAACAAAATGCATGACGACCTTTGTGCACAATAACAATTTAAAAATGTTGATAAATACCTTGACACGCAATTAGAATGGCAAGGACCTCCAAACAGGTGAGATATTACGAATAATAACACATGGATGGACAGCATATGGAGCTCTTAAAAATGTGTTTAACGACGGCAATGTACCAATTAATCTGAAGCCTTCGATCAGTGTGTTCTGCCAGTAATGACCTAGAAAGAAATCTAAACCCAGTAAAATATTTTAAATTACTACTAAATAAAATTATTCCTGCACTGCAACATCTTCAAATCAACTTTGATTTACTTTGATTACAACAAGACGACTATCCTTCATATAATGCACAGGCTATCAGAGACTATTCAAATTTAATTTTTTCTGAACGTATGATTAGTACACAAGGTGCAATAAAATGGTCCCCTCGGTCACCAGACTTACTCCCCTAGAGTTTTATTTTTGTGGGATGCTAAAGACTAATTTGTACAGACATGAATTCGAGCGAGCCACCAACATGGACGAACTGAGACAAAAGATAGTCGAACTTAGCCAAAACATAATCAGCAAGTAAACTGAACGCTATAAGAAAGATGTTGTATATAATATATATTCTATTGAATATATTCTATTGTAAATGATGTCTATACTAATATTACAATTAATTTTACTCTTACAGAAACCTACGTAATGAATTCGTTTGATCGCCTCTCCTACCAAACGAATGTAATGCGGAGCTGCCCAAACTTGATTATGTTAGCACATTTTTCAAATGCTAAAAGAGACGACAAGATCAAATAAAAAGAATAAGTTTGCCAACAATGTTGCCTCTCCTCGCCGATTCCTCCCACTAATGAAAACCTTTTAAATTTTTGGGAAGGTATTTTACGCAAGTAATATTACTATCATTTTAAATGTTTTTCTTATTTCCTAAACTTGTAAGTGCATACCCACCTTAAAGTCTGTCTTACAGCATAAGTCAGTACAATGTCATAAAAAGGAAAATATTTTGTATAAACACTTGAAAAATATTGAATTATTAATTTGTAAAAACTCTTGAACACAAAAATTTGTCACCGAAACCATCTAATTTATTACATTACCAAACTTCGCAACTTTTTCTCCTAACTAACTAAACCACTTTTACTTCTTGTCGCTACAAAAAATCCTAATAACTTTTTTCTTTCTGTTTGCAGGTAGGAAAAGTTTAGTTCATCTCCTCAGAGACTTCGGCGAGCTGGAAAGAGTGTCTTGGTGAGTTGTTCGTTCCCTCATTTAAGAAATCACAATGGGAGCAAAGTGAAACCGTCAAGGTCAATTGGTAGATTTATGAGTTTATGCTTGGGTTGGTTCTTTGCTTTATCTCGGTGGCGCAATGAGGTTTGAACATTTGATTTGTTAGGAATTGCGAGGTGGGCTTTTAAATGTGAGTGACGGTAGACCGATTAATTTAGAAACAATTGAATTTTTCTTATAGGAAATCGAATAGAATATAATACAAGATGCTGTCACATAGTTCGTGTAATACAATTTCAAAATTATTCAGTTTTAACTTTATTAGTTTAATGAACAGTTTAAATCATGATGCCACTTTACGCCTTATTGGATCTCCAACTTTACCCGGTACGTTGCCACACTTAGCCATAAAAGTTTCAATGGTACTAATGGACTCTCTTAATTTTCCACTCTCTAACAATCTGATCATGTTTGGTATAAAACCAGAATTAACTTTAATAAAAAGTAAATCTCTAGCTACACTTGCACTTTGTAACAAGTCCTTACTTTGAACTACACTCTGGCCGTCGTCCTCCATGTTCAAAATTAAGATTTTAACGGCATTAAAATGTTCAGCGTAGAATATAGCCGCGTTATTCCACGTTCCTCATCTGGTAATTATGGTAAACTAACTCCAGGCATTATAGTTTATTCGTCTTCCAGGTTTGGACCGTGTCATTTGTGAGTGACCCAAAAGTGGGATCATCAGATGAACCCACTTTTGGGTCACTCACAAATGACACGGTCCAAACCCGGAAACGAATAAACTATAATTCTGACTCTGGCCGTGGAAGCCTACGATTTTATTTAACTCCAGGCAGTCTATCCCTATACATCTGAACTATTAGAGGGGCTTTGATGAACACTTTTTTAACATTTGAAATTAGCTTATTTACTAACGGAAATTCTGTTCTGATGGTTTCTGCTACACGTTTTATCCCGTGCAGAAGACATGTAACATTCACAAAATTGGGGTAAAATACTTAAAGGGTCTGTCCTATTTTTACCATATATAGGGTAAGGCATCAGATAGAAGTACCAACAACTTTTCTTCTGGCACTGGATTTGGAAAAAGAAGCTTGATAAAGACTGCTGTATGAATCTGGATTCCGTCACAATATTGGTTTTGTCCAACTGCGTCGAAGCTATTGAGTATGCGTTTGTAGAATTAATTTTTTGCAGCATCTTGAAGTATCAGATCTGCGATATATCTGTCACAAGCATCGGTACTTTCATTCACAACGATGTAGTTTTTTCTCGCCAGTTGAAGATTTTATTTCCTGAAGAACTGTCTCGTAGACCAAATGAACATTTTTCTTTCTAGTGGTCGACTTATCAGGAATGGTTTGGCTGCAATGCCTTTGTAAAAATCTTCTAAATTGGGAATGCTGTTTTTTAGCGGTATGTTAACTGCCATCATAGTTTTGCACAAGTTTTTCTTGAAGAAGTTCTTTATCCGACTTATATCTTATACAAACCATTAAACAATTATTTTTAAAGAGGCTTTGCAAAAAACTTTTTTTGCACTAAATTCTAACTCGGAAATACCCTTAACCCATGTCGCATTTATACTATTTTCGTTATTTTTAAAGCCAATCAAAACTCGCTATATAACAATCAAAAATTTAGTTATTGCCGACAATTCAAAGAATTACTTCCTTTTAAATGTAGTTACGTTGGGTTTTTCGATTAACCTTGGGTAAACCTTTCCGTTTTAAGTTCAAAGCTACCATACATTTCCAACGTTAAAAAAACTTTTTTTGCACATAGTAACAAAAAACACCACTATGTTGTTACTAGCTAAGTTTTTTAATACTCTAACTCTACAATTCTAAGTTACGGTAAGATCAATAATGTTTTTAATAGATAATATATGGTAGCAAATTATAATTTAATCTCTTTCAGCCTTGAAGAAGCCAAATTAATTTTCTTTGACGAAAACGTTCGGCAAAACAATTGATACTCATTAGAGTCTTTCTTGCAGATTTCCCCAATATTTAAGAGTTTAGTATTTAACTTATCTGCAAGGATTAAATTTCTTTTCTATATATATATATATATATATATATATATATTTATATATATATATATATATATATATATATATATATATATATATATAATGTTAACACACCAAAGCTTTTCGACAATTTGAAAATACTAACCTGAGTCTAGTTATGCCTACCCAATATTTAATGTGAAAACCAACAACCGTATTCATAAAAACCTCCTTGAAATGGTATGGGGTTGTCCATTTTCTAATACATTATTGTTGATCTAATATGACCATTATATATATATATATAATATATATATATATATATATATATATATATATATATATATATATATATAATATTATATTATATTTAGGTATTATAACACTTTGTGTAGCCTGTCCAAGTGAAGATGAACAAAGTGAATGGCTTGCCTAAACTTTTCAACATTTAAGGATTGACGTTGAAGAATCAAAAGAAACGACGAGGTTAACGAGTTAAATGAAGGTTATGACATTGTAAGATTTATGAAAAGTCAAAGACTGTCATGGCTGGGACATGTGCAGAGACAAAACGATGCAAAAACAACAAAGAAAATGTTACAATGGAAGCCCATAGGAAGGCGAACAAAATGAAGGCCCAGAACGAGATGGTTGGATGACGTGGAAGACGACCTGAAAACAATGAACATAAGACAATGGAGAAGAAGGGCACAAGAGAGATCCGAATGGAAGGACATAGCCAGATAGGCAAAGACACATCCAGGGTTATGATGCCAAAAGAAGAAGAAGAAGGATTGACGTTGTGATTTGATAATGACTATGACGAATGCATGACGAATCAGATATTAAATTCGTTGAAATTCAAATGGAATATCGGTTGGTATCATCTGAATTGTCGGAACGAGAATTTCTTCATCCTTAAATGTTCCCTTTTAGTATCATCGCTTGTATTATAATATTGCCTGTAAGATTTTACACCAAACGTCATCCGCTACATAGTTTTAGTTAGTTCAGATTGCTAATTATGATGACGACCGGCCCCTCTTTAGTTATAAATTATATGCTGGTAAGCCCTGAACAAGACTTCGTTTGTTATACAGTCGATAGATTTGAAGAAATGGAGTAGCCTAACGATTTGATTTTGAATCATTGTTTTTTGCTGCTCAAATTGTTTCTTTCAAACAATTGTGATTTTTGTGACTAGTAATACTAGCAATCGGGAACACTATTAATGAGCTCATCCTTCGTTGAGACCAAATGTCAAAAATTCGACGGTAAAGAAATAAAATCATTCGATTCGTCGACAGGAATAAGTCCATTGCTGATAGCCAGTAATTGTTTGGAGAACGTTTAACAATACAACTGACTTGTTTGTCATCAATTAGTTTCATTAGGTGCAATTCCTTATATTGTGGGTTTGAATTGATTTAATGCATATCGATCATATTCACTTCCACATTTCAGTTATCGATTGAAAGCGTCGCCCAATTCACAAGTTGATGATGGCATTAATAATCTTTGGGATTTCTTAAACTGACACGAATTCGATGTAAAATACCATCTGACATGTCATCTTTGTACTTGTTCCACCGTTTACGTAGATTCGGTGAGAAGCATGCCGAAATAATGATCGCAAACAATGAGCGTATCTGACTTGAGATGCAAAAGCAGAAACAATTGTTTCATCGATTGTCATGTCCCAATGATAATCGTTTTTAAGCAAATTTAGCTGTTAATATGCTGCACAAAATTATGGGCACACTACTCTTTCAAAGTTTGAAGTAAGTGAAATGATATCGGTCCGCGAACATTCACCCGCTACAATCAGCAAGTAGCCTTCGCCACTGATCTAACGCAGTTGACAAGAATAGAGGGTTATTAAATTTTGTACAAGGTATGAAAACATTTTTCTTAGTGCATGTTTTGATTGGAAACCGACATTGAATACTGCAACTGATTATTCAAATGGAAGCAGTGTACTTCTTTTTTAGAAAGAAAAGTAAAAACAAATTTCTTAAAATCAGAAATTTTATGATTGCTATGTCGAAATAATGTAATTCAGTATTTTCCTAGTACTCTACACTTGTAATGTCATTTGTTCTTTAGAATATATTTGAGTTTTCTACAAAATTCTCAGGTTAACTTTATCCTTTTTCTCATCCGAGAATTTTTCCTAGGTTTTTATATTCTTGTATTGTAGACAGAGCATTTAATAATTGTAACATGTATTTATCGTTCCGTAATTGATCCTAAGTGAGGCATATTCTAATGCACAAATCCGTGTTTCCAATAAAACGATAAGACCATACCAGAAACATTTACCTCTGTTACTACGTACATTCAAACATTCTTTCGATACAAATTAAAAATGAATTCAGTTCTGCTTCGCTTTGTCGCTTGTCGCTCTCGTTACGGAATCCACTTGTCTTGTAATATCTTTATTACCTCGGTTCGAACGTAAAGCAGGCAAGGGAAACTAAATATTAATTCAGCGAGTAGTCTCTTGGCTTCATTAAACCATGATTGATGTTTGAAATTGCCGTTGGAAAGTTTCCTTGAAATATTCCAACTTTTTGTTAAAAAGGCGGGCGATGAAAAATAGAGACTGCCGCTCGTGATAACAGTGACTTGAATAAAAAGTGTGACGCAATATCAGAGCCGTAGTGCCGGTGCAGAAATATTACGAATGTGCTATTCTTCGTTCTTATCAGATTCTTAACATACAACGCAAAACTAAAAAATAAAAGTTATGATAATATTTAAAAAACAAGTAGAGGAACGAGAAAGGAAATTTGTTCAGGGCCGAAACAGGTAAGAACTTTAAATTGGGAAACCTAAAGAGAAATATAAGATGATTAAAAAGGGATGATGATTAATCAGTGATAAACCGAATCTTACCACGTCTTTCACCCTACTCGTCTATTCTTCTCTTATCGACATGAGTGGTATTTGATCATGGTAATCAACATCGGTCATGAATTTATTATATTTATTTATTAGATTAAAAGAGCACAATTTTGGTTTAATTCGTTCTTTACCGTTGAGTTTAATGGATTTATAAGTTCATGATAAAATTCAGACTTCTAGTTTCTAGTCACTTTTCTACTTAATAACGCATATTCCATAATCTGTACTGTACACTACTTGCTTTTCCAATTTTAAGTTTCTCTTTTTTTAATTTTACTAGGCTATCTTTTCTAATTATTCTTAGGGTCCCAGTAACGTATCTTTTTTTTTAGAAGAAAAGATTAAGTACTATAAGTACTACTATAAATTTTCCATATTTGTAAACTATGACCAGCTTCAGTATTTTTTTTTCATACGATTATGAACGATTCATGTAATCTTTACAAATTCCCTATCAGCACTTTAACTATAAACAACCACTTGAAGCCACTCAAAGCATATAAAATTAGGTACCAAATCTTTTCCACGGATTCTTTTGTTTTGCACTAAGAACCTTTTTCGAACTTGATCATAAAATTCACCATTGAATAACAATGAAATATATTAGATTTGCAGTAATTATAGAATTAAACTTAATTATTGGTTCTAGTAGGCTTCAGTGTGAACCTACTTTAATTTATTAGTCTTGGTTATGGTTATGGTAGATCGGTGCAGGGCCCATTTATGAGAACTTCAGATACTTAAACCTAAGACAGGTTCATTGTACCACACCTACCATACGGACTAGGCCCATAAGGACCTGATTTTCGGCGTTTCTGGGCCCAGGCTGTTCTGGGCTCCCATATCTGCTAGAATCAGTAGGGGCTCCAAATATGAGCTCTTTCTACTGTTCCGAACGTCAAATCCTTTAGTAACCTGCTCGTCATACAGAAAAGCCACAAGTCTCTTTAGGGGTAACTCCCTCTTTTGGCTCGGTTACATAAAGACCGAACTTAGGGTCTGTCACCTTTGATAGGCCAGTGCCAGGTGCTTCCAGAGGATATGTGAGGAGGTTTACTCCTCTTCATCGTAATAGATGACACCGTGAGTCAGGTGCCGCCTGAATTGGCAGTGGTTGGTTAGCATACTGAGCACTAGAGAGTACCTCCTACGGTTTAAAAGTTGAGTTGACAGTGGTCGGTTAGCATAATGACCACCAGAAAGCACCTTCTTCGGTCTAGAAGGAGAAGTTGGGCTGTAAGACTAATATTTTCTATTATCTTTTAAGATCTTTTTAAGGCCTCAATGGTGGTGCCGTGACTACCGTTCGGGATGGATGAAGAATTAAGAAAGCATAGAAAGTTTGGTGTGAAACCGGAAAGAGGGGTTCAATTAAAAGCCTCAAGAACGGCTGGTGCATTTTAACAAAAAAAAATATTTTATAAAACTTTTAATTTTTATTTTAATAAGTATCAACCAAAAGATGTTGGTATCAAAATATTTATGAAAGGCTGTAAAATGGTATAAAATAATAAACCCGAATTATACTTTTTAAAAATTTGCACTGTATTTATTGACACATGACGTGTTTTGACACATTGCGACACATTCTTCATATATTAATGTTCAACTAATTCCAAACTTAATTCTTCCTCTATCTCTTCTCCTTTGCAAGGATGTAATGGCGTCGTGTAGTTCGTTTGGCTATTGCTATTTAATGAAGAATGAGTAAACAGTCATGTTCTTGGTTTGGTCCAACCATCGCGCTTCCTCTGGATCGTTTGCTTGTTACATTTTGTTCAATTATCATTCGCTTCATGTATTTTATTCTTCTAGCAATATGTCCAAAATATCTTTAAATATCTTAAGTAAATTTTAGTTGATAGTTGTGGTGAGTCTATTGTTTATGTTCTTGTAAAATTGAATTATTTGTGCGTTGTGCGGTCCATGATATGCACAAAATTCTACAGTAGACCCAGATTTCAGATATCATTATACGCTTCCAATCGGATTTTTTGATGGTTCATGTTTCTGAAGCGTAGATGGCGATTGGAAATAGTAATGCTCCAACAAGGCGTGTTTTTTTTTGTATTACCAATGTTCTTCCATATTTTTGTGAGTTTAGCTGTTGCCTATGTGGGCATTGTGACGCGTCGACCTCGTTTTCGCACCCTCCAGTGTTAGTTATGTTTGGTTGTTTCTGTTTCTTTCGATGAACATTCCTTTGTATACCTAAGTACTTATTTTCAAACCATATTCCGTACTAACCGTGTGCAATTTAATCATAATTTACTCCATTTCTTTTGCTGAAGACGCCAGTATAACTGTTTCATCAGTTTATCGAAGTTTTTTGATTTTCCGTCCTCTGTTTGCTGCTCTATCTTGCTATTTCTCAAAAACGTTATGCATAATGTGGTTACTATAATATGCACGTTATTAACTATTACATTGGCAGTACTATTTACGTACAATTTTTGTAATAAATAGATTAGTGTATATGTCATATTTTATCCCAGTTTACATTATTGAAGGCCTTGGAGTAGTCAACAAAATGTTTCCATAGTAAATTCTCGGGATTTTTCTATAATTTGACGAATATTCAGAATGTGTTCCTCATGTGCCTCAACCTAAGACGAATCCGCATTGTACCTTAACTTACCCCCGACATTTCGCCACCTTTGGATGTTCCAGAGTTCATTGCAGATTCTAGGATTAAACTTTGCCAAACTTAACATTAAATTTTTATTACAATTTTCTTATTTGAACATGTTTGAAATTGCATGACTGTGGAATTTGTTTCTAATTGGATATTGAAAGAATGTATATAAATTCTAAAATTAGAAGTCACGAACATAAAAGACGTGTTAATAATAATAAAACAAATTCTTCATCAAAAATCTAATCTAAGAAAACCATAATTTTATTAATAATTATAGAAGGTTATAATAACGAAATTAAATTTGTGTAGCAAATTTCTGAAACTACTTTCTTGTGGCATGTGTAATTTAAATACCCTCACCGGCACGAAAAACGGAGCACTGCATTTTTAAAATAAAAACTTAAAATTTTAATTCTCTTTAAACTTTTATTATTATAACAACGTAAACACAAACAAAACAAACTGTTTTAAGTAATTTCTAATAAAAATTTACCTTTTGAACAAAGAACTGTTACAGTAGATGACATTTTAAAAATGAAGGAAAAAAGGAAGTAAATGTTATAACAAAATGACGGTCAATAAATGAATGTTTCCTCCACGTGCTCGAGTTATTGCCTGAATTCTACTTGGCATGCTTAAAATCAAATAAGAAATATCCTGTTGAGGAATAAGTTCCCCTTCCTCTCAAAGGGTTTCTTGTAACTGATTTAAGGTTAAAGGGGCAGGAACACGACTTCGTATCCTTCGACTAAGCATGTTCGATTGTGTTTACGTCTGGACACAATGCTGGCCAATCCATTACAGGAATTTTTACTTCAGTTAAAAACTGTTGAGTGATTCTCGCACTGTGGGGCTTGGGATTAGCATGCATCAGAACAAAGTAATTTACAACAAAACCAACATAAGGCACAACAAAATCTTGGAGAATTTCATCAATGTGCCTGCAGCTGATATGAGGCCTCTCGGAACGATGAACAATTCTGTACGTGCTTCTAAAGAAATTCCAGCTCACACCATAATTGAGCCGGTTGATAGCGTACACTAGGACTGAAGGTACATTCTGCAAAAGTTCATGAAGTCTTTCGCAATACTCTCTCATGGCCACCTGGAGACCGCAAGGTGAACTTGGACTCATTGATAAATAAAACGTGCCTCCAATTATTTACAGTAAGATGAGCATGGTTTCTGTCTGGCAAACTAAAGCCGCGCAACTCGATGGCTCCTTAATAGTTGTAGGCCTGTTGCAGGTCTGCAACTGCTTAAATTTGGTTCTCCAAGCCTTCGTCTAATTGTTCATTCATTTACGTTAGTATTACGGACGTACTGAAGTTGATTTCAGATTTGTACAGCCGTGGAACGACGATCTCCTAGACTTTGTAAGAGGATGAAGCGATCATCACGGCCACTAGTTCTTCGTTTTGGGATCGGTTTCAGGTCGTCTAGTGTAAGCTTTGGTCGCCAAGAAACGTGTAAATATATGGAGCATAGTACTATTGGATATTTGATACTTTTGAGCAATACATCGCTCACTTCTTCCGTCTTGAAACAATACAACAATAGCAGCCGCTGTTTTGGGATTTGCAAGCATAATTCTGATTCACATCAATAAGAACAAAAGAATAACAATAGAATACCAAAAACTACCTTTGCATTTTTAAAAGTGATCTTCTTCTTACGGTGCCTTATCCTTAAGGACGTTGGCCATTACATTTGCCCATTTAATCTTATTTGTAGCAGCCCTGAATAGTTCTATGGAGGTCATGTTCGTCCATTGCCGTAGGTTTTTAAGCCAAGAGTTGCGTCTTCTTCCTGGTCCTCTTTTGCTATTGACTTTGCCTTCGATTATAAGTTGGAGCAGTTCATACTTCAGTTTAGTTCAGTATCAGTTAAAAGTGATAATAATGGTATAATCTTTATTTCTGATTTTTTATGCTTTTTTGTCGGATAAGCGCTTAGTTTAGCTTTAGTTTTGTCGGATAAGTTTTAATCGAAATTACTTAAATCAGTTTGTTTCGTTTGTGTTTACATTATTATAATAATAAAAGTTTAAAGAGAATTAAAATTTTAAATTTTAAGTTCTCTGTTTTTCGTGTATTATGTTTATATGGGATTATATATATTTATATATATAAATCCAAAAATAGTACTATTATTAAACGAGAGAATTTTCACAAGTAATTAATTATCTGCCTAAGTTATAACTTTAACAAAATTAGTTCTTTCTACTTTCTTATTATTATTAGTGTTGAGTTTTTAATTTCATGGAGTCATGGAGTATATGTAACTAAATAAATGAATACATAACTCGTAATTTTTCAAAAAAAAGCCTTATTGATTTCAATTACATGCGTACGGCAATGGTTTATGGCCTTGACGATAATCCTTAACTTCTATTTAACGATTTGCATTTGTAATGAGCTGCCACTTCTAAACAAATAGACTTTAACTAATTTTTGACGTTTCGATTTCTACTCCGGAAATCGTCTTTTTCTTCTTCTTTTTATGTAGACATGACTCATGTCTGTTTTTCAATGTGCCTTAAGTAAGTTGTCGTTCCATCGTTTTCGTAGTCTTCCTACTGATCGTCCTTTTATTGGGAATCGTTTCTTGTCGTCTTTACTACTCTATTTGTTGTCATTAGGCTTGTATGATCATTCCATTCTACTCTTCTATTTCTCACCCAGTTCTTAACGTTCTTTACTTCTAGCTCTGTCCCATAGTGTCTTGCCATCAATCTATCTAAGTGTTTTCATCTCTGCTGTTTCTAACATCCTTTTTGTCCTCTCTGTGTCAGGTCGTGTTTCTGCCGCCTATGTCATTATTAGTCTGATAACTGTTTCGTAAATTCTGCCTTTAATTTATTTTCCGATATTTTTATTTCTCCATATTGTTCCATTCAGGCAGCCTGCAGCTCTGTTTGTTCTATTCACTTGATCTTCCACTTCAGTTTCGAGCTTTTTGTGGCTAGATAATAAGATGCCTAGATATTTAGACTCCATCACTTATTCTATTATCTGACCTTCCAGTTCCAATTTACATCTTAGTAAATTTCCTGTTGTAACCATGCATTTTGTCTTTTATGGGGAAATTAACATGTTAAATTTTCTGGCGGTTATATTAAATTGGTGCAGCATACGTTGCAAATCATCTTCACTTTGAGAGAGTAGTATTGTGCCGTCTGCATAGCAGATTATTCTAAGTTGTTTCTCCCATTTGGTATCCTTTTTGTTCTTACTTTTTTTATTATTTCATCCATAATCAGGTTGAACAATAGACGACTCAGGGAATCTTCCTTATATTGCCACCTTCAATACGGCCGGTTAGTTCTTCTTCCACTTTTACTTTCTTCTTTCAAAAAAAGGTTATTATACAAATTCAGGAAAAATGTATAACCAAGGATAGTATAGTTATGACCAGCAACAAATATCTTTGGTTATAGATTTTGCCAGAATTTGTTTAATAATCTTGTTTAAAAAATATTTCCGCAGTGGAAATGTAGTTAGTTAAAAATGTGATTTTCATTACAACCAATAATTGATTCTTAATCCTATATAAACAATATTTAAATTTGTGCAAATCTAATTATCTAGAAGCTTTAGAGATCAAAAGGATCTCCTCAGTTTTATATTAGGTATGAAAAGAATATGGTTGTGCTGACGGTATTTTAAATAACTGCATTCAATAATACTATTTATACTAGATATTTTATAAAATACTCAAATGCTCCTGAGAGGCACATCATTATTCTAAACTTTTTAGTTCCCTTTTCTTTTTAACTCTCTTCAGTATCTTCAAATATGCATTAATATACTTAAACTAAAATCCTTCCATTACGGCCCCGTCATTCCTTTATGTATCTTTTAACTTTTCATGTTTTAAAACGATTATCCCTAGAAGTTTTCCAAGCAATTGCTTAAGGTTGTTACTGTTACGGCGACGCCTTACAAAAAGTCCAATTCGTGTTTTTACGTCGTTTTTGGTATTCCCATTATCACCTTTTATGCGCAAATTGTAATACATCACCGGAAAATTAACGTCAAGAATGTTTCTTTTGTAAAAATTGTTTGAAAAAAAAAAGAAAAGAGCTTTATGGAAGTTGGAACTTGAAAAGGAAATGGAAGCAATAAAATTTCTTGAATTATAAGCTATTTCGTATTTTCGTTGTTATATTGGTAAATTGTTAAAACTATAAACTATGGATCTTTGGATAGAAACTTTGAATTTTCTAATTTTAACTCCCGACTAACATATATTCAGTTGTACTGAACGTTTTGTTTTTAACCCTTCTAACTAAGCTTCAACTATTATCTCATGTTAGTATTCTTTTCAGTTCGGTTAGGTTAGGTTATGAAGGTCTTTTAATTATAGGAAAATATAATATCGTTTACAATAAGTACAAATTATTTTTTTTCTGTTACACACTTAAAGTTAGTAAAGAGAGCAGATGGGAGATAGTTTTTTTAAATATGCTTTTGCTAGTGTACTTAATCATTTTCAATAATAGCTCTCTAATCAAGGAATATAAGAGAATGAATATGGTTCTGCAGTAATCCAGTAAAATTATCCACAAAATATTGCAAATGTATGATAATTTATAACTAATTTATGGTGATGAAAGTGGTGAAAAAATATTGATAGAGACATCCCATTATGGTTTTTGTCTATGCATCCCATGTAGTCACTTGTTTATTTTCGAAAATACTTCTCACGATATTATTTTTATGACCGTTTCGCAAAATTTCTACGTTAACGAAAAATTCCGTTAGATATTTATTTTGAAAATATTCTAAATAATCCCCTTTTAAAATACCGCAAACAGCTCCGCCACTGTACACATGTATACATGGTGTACATACTGTACACCAAAGTAATTAAAAAAATGGGAACTATTTTTGATAGATAGGAATCTACTACTCCGAAAAACAAAACAAAAAATAATAAAATGGCTTTAGAAATCAGTCTCTGTATGAAAAATTAACTAATGACAAAAATACTTATTTACAGAACAGAATAGAAAAGTAAATTTGTTTAAAATCTAATTATAAGAGGGTTGGTAATAAAATGTAACGATATCCATTGCTGGGGAACCTAGAATTAATAAATATAAATGAATTATAATGTGATATGAATTTGTTAAACTCACCATGTGGTTCCATTTGGAAAGGATTTTACATCGAAGTGTGATGTATGATGTATGAAGATTGCTAAAGTTCTCGTTGAAATGAATATAGGGATATAATTTTGAAGTATCAAGGTAGAACCGATGGTAGCTGTTTTTTCCTAGAGGACAAAAACTGAAAAATTTAGGCCATGTCTTGATCGGATTTAGGTGTACCTAAGTTAAATTATGAAGTGTAACATTAAACTGGAAAGATCTTAAGAATTATTCAACAGCAAGAAGTGATCAATGATGCTGAGATTATCAATGTCAGTACGTCTGTTCATTTACTTATAAGATAGTTCATTCGATTACATGAAATCAACTTTAACTTGAGAATATCCGTCAGAAAAAAATCATAGCATGTAATTCGTCTTGATAACAAACACATGATATGATGACAGTAAAATTCTCCTGTTAGTGATTCCATAGTAAATTAGGAGGGAAAAACCAGGAAAAAACCTCATAATACTATCCCGACATTGTAAGTATTTGTTCGTGAATTTAGTTTACCTTCAACAAACATCAAAATTCTGATTTTTATATGTTACGTTATTTAAAAAATATAAATGATGTATCCTCTATATGTTACTGACTTACTAATACTGGTATTTTCTTATTAATAACTTCCTCTTTCAATATTGGTAACCAGATCCTACTACATTCTGCCGAGGAATTTGCGACACAATTGGCCTCATTTAGCATAATTAGGGCCGCTTCTTTGATTTTTATTTTTTTACCATCCGTTCTCTTTTAGGACTACATTTGAATTATTCCATTGAACCCCATGTTCATTATCCCATGCGTGTTTACATATTTGAGATCTATCAAATTTTCTATTTTTAATATAAGATTGATGTTCACTTATTCTAACATTTAATGGCCTTGATGATTCACCTAAATAAAACTGATCGCATTCACAAGGTATTTTATAAATGCAATTCTTTGATATTTCTTGTTCATTGTTAGGTTTGGTTTTGGACAAAATAGATCATAACGTGTTTGTTGTTTTGAATGTTGTTGAAATGTTGAATTTATTTCCTATTTTTACTTATTTTAATAGATTGGGGTTTAAATAATTTGGTAAGTTTCTCTGTAACCTCAGGTGTGGAAACCTCATCAAGGTGGAATTCATTGTTGTCAAGTATGTTATTATACAAATCTCCCACATTGGTATAAGTTGGGTCAAGTAAGGACTTTGCAGTAGAAAAAAAATATTATATATAAAAATATTATAATAGTAGAAAAAAGATTTCTATTAATAAGAAAAGTTGGATAAGTATTCTCAACTAATATGGTTTTGATTAACTGAGTGGCTTCCCTTATGTATAAAGGATGTGACAACTTATGAGTCCTTAAGGCTAATCCCTGTACGAGGTTCAAACACAACCCCCTGTGAAACTGAAAGTTCCACAGTTCTATTTTGACCAACTATATTGAGGAAGAAAATTAATTTTTTTCCATTATTTTAATTTTTCTAAATTTTATTAAGTACGTATTTATATTTTTAAAGAAATTATTACAAACTTTTGTATGTAACACTTTACATTTTTCACTTATGTTAATTTCTTATTTACATTTTTTTTGTTTTTCACCTAAAGTATGCACTACCGTTATTTTGGTCTTATCCAAGTCTTAATTTGAAAATTCACATGTGCCAAAAAATACAGTCAGGGGACAGGTAAAAATATAAAAGGCAGCAGAACGTTTTAACACCTACAGATCATAAGTAATAACAACCTATGTCAGGGTCACTGAATTTACATCCCAATGGCGCGCACGACAGTTTAATACCTACAATTTATTTTATAAGTTGATCTTAAATTATACCAGCGATGATTAAAAGGAAAGCGATATATTGGTTAAAAAATAATAAGATCAGGAAGGTATGAAGCTTTCTTCGTCTTCCGTGTGCGAGAATTGCGTATAGAACTTCCAAGAACGTTTGGTACTTTGAAAGATTTTAACATTTTAGGTTTAAAAAATTTAATCAAGTTATATAAGGGGATTCCTGTTACAGGACATACTGTAAGTTCTTTTGTCTCTATGTTCTATGATTGTGGAATCAGATAATCTTTATCGATTGCTGTCGCATAGCTGTACTTCGCATATCAGTTTTCACTACCGTCTCTTTATCTCTCCGTCTATCTATGTAGTTTCATTATTACTCTGTCACACCCAACTAACCTAACTTCATGGTCCAAACTTTATTTTTCCAGGATTTTCTAGGTAAACCTCGCTTCTTTCTATTTATGCGTTATTTTTATAACCATCTGCTGTTGGTGGATCTTCTTACATGACCGTATCAGTTTAATCGTTTCTGTTCTATATATGTTAATATTAGTTTTTCTAGCAACGTTCTCAGTCTTATTTCTGATTAAACAGATACGTGATCGTTTCCTCTCTGTCCTGTTCAAGCTATCTCGCTTTTTTATCGGAAGTTACCACTAGGGTAGCAAAAGGTTATTTTATTTATTGTACGGACCTTTTTAGACAGTCTTAACGTAACTAGCTACAATTAGTTTTAAATAATTCTATCAATAAATAATAACAGGTTAGTATTGGTATAGGAAATAGCTGTTTTAATAGATATTGGGTATAAAAAAAACTAATCGCGTGAGTCATACTATAAATTTATATGAGAGCTGGAACACTATTAGAATCCTTTCCTTCGTTTTCAATGACTAAAAATTGTCTTGCGGAATTTAAATTTGGTCGTATAAGCTTAAATGGTGAACTCCGTAGTGAACGTCCAAATCTTCTTCTTTGTCAACCATTTTCCATCCACTCCTGAAGGTAGGTCTCTCCCAATTGCTTCCATCTTTCTCTATCTTGCGCCAATCTAATCCACTGTTTGCCTGCCACTGCTCTTATGTCATCTACCCATCTTTTTTGAGGTCTTCCCATGCTTCTTGTTGTCGTCCTTGGTCTCCATTCTAGAATTCTCCGTGTCCTTCTGTTGTCATTATATCGGGCTACGTGACCTGCCCAGCGCCATTTCATTTTTGTAATTTCTTCCACAATATCCCTAATCTTCGTTCTACGTCTTATCTCGGTGTTTCTAATCTTGCCTCTTAGGGATATTCCAAGCATGATTCGTTCCATTGCTCTTTGCGTTGTTTCTAATTTTTTGGCAGATTTTTGGTAAGTGCTACTGTCTCCAAGCCGTAGGTACAAACAGGTAGTATGCATGTGTTATACACCTTTTCTGCTTTTAATTTCAGCATCTTGATTTGGTTTTCCTAGTTTGATAACATGACCTAGATATACATAATGTTCAACATTTTCTATGGTATGATTTTGTATTGTTATATTTGTCTGGTCTCGGCTCAGTATTTTTATTTTGCTGTAATTCATTTTTAAGCCTACCGCTCCTGAAACTGCATTTAATTGTTGTAACATATCATTTAGTTCTTGGATATTATCGGCTATTAAAACTATGTCATCTGCGAATCTCAAATGGTTTAAGTATGATCCTTCGACGTTGATACCCTTATTTACTATTTACCAAATACTGCCTTGGATATATCCTGGAAAATGTTCTCCGGTGGGTGTTTAAACATTGTATAGATAATTTTAACTGAATCAAGGAAAAAAACTAAACTTCTTTGTGCCGCTGTTACCCACTCTAGATAAAAACTAAATTTGAGTGTTTATCACATCCATTTTGGCTTGTTATTTTCACAATCTAATGTCTTGCTGTTTCATAACTGTGGATGGAATGTCCGGCAACATACTCCCTAAACTATAAAGAACAATCCAAATTGTGAACAACAACGGTTTTCCGTTAACAAAGAAAGGATAAATTGGGGGTTCTCATAGATTTATGTTTGTCAACTTACGATTAAAACCATAAATTACTTCTAATTTATTCTGCAGCAATTTCAAAGATAACCTTGATATAGAAGACAGATAACATTATTTTGGGGACATTCCATATTTGTACAACATGGGCATTTATCTACAAAGACTATCCCACAAAAATTCTAGTTAACAGTAGATCATGACCACGTCACTGGCTTATTGAAAAGGAGCCAATAAATAACAGCAGACAAAAATTATACTCGCCTCTCTAAAACCAGCCAGCAAGTGTGTTTATCTGTCAGCAAAAATGCAACCTTGAGTTTGATTATTCAGCGCTTTGTAATAAATGTGATATTATAGTTTGCTAGAGGTAATGACCTTAATTCTGGACAAGTGAAAATAATGAGCGGCTGGGTCGTTCTAAAGAGAATCAACTTATGAATAAATAGTACAATAGTGCGTTCCAAATAAATTAAGAAAGATGGAAAATTAAACTTTCATATCTATAAATCGTTTAGGAAAATTAAAAAATAATTAGTTATTTTGGCGATATCAACCCAAAACCTAGTATTTTTTGTATTTTTTATTAGTAAATCATCTGCCCTGTTATAATTATCAAGAAACGCGATGAGAAATACATAGAGAAAAATTACTGCGAACAATGTAAGATCTACAAATCTCGAGAAAATTAATTAAACTAGTTAAAATCGCATCCGGCAATGTAAACACGAAGATTAAATCCAACGGTAAACTCTCAGGCATCTTTGGGACAATGCAAGGGACAAGGAGATCCTCCGTCTACGATTATATTTAATTTAGCCCAGGAATGGGTTCTGAAAGAAATTAAATTAAACAAAACAGGAACCTCAACGACAGAAAACTATCAAGTATTGAATTATGTAAAGGATATATTGTAATTTGCCCTATTAGATTTATAAAAGAAACGTGCATTATATTTAAAATCGCAGCAGGAAAACCTATTTTATCATGATGAATGAATTATTTTTTTCTGAGCTGATTGGCTTTGTAAGCTATTCATCATCTTACAAATTCTAAATTGTTCACCCCGTTGTCATTAGAATCCGCATCTTCTTTTTTTTGGGATTATAGGAGAAATTGTATTAAAGAAAAGGCTTATGCAAAAGAAGGATGTAAGGTTCCTGTTGTAGCCGAATCAGTTAAATAACATATATTGGTAACTGGGATATTTAGGAAGAATACTACAGACATTGATCGAGCTGGATGACAAAAAAAGTTCAGTGACCAAGAGAAATATGATTAGATAAAACAGAAAAGGACACTAAAGAGAAAGGTGTAACCAACTTTAGAGTGAAAACTACACTTCCAGATAGAGCGAGCAATTTTCAAACGATGGATGAGAACAGTCTTGAGTTGTTCTCTTGTATTCTAATAAATTTAAAATGTCCCGACAACATGATTCCAGGGCAGGAATATCTTCCTTCTTGTTATTAGGCAAATTGTGTTCTATCTTCATGGACCTGCCCTTTCTGTGCTTGTGCTAGTCGCAATTTCAAACGTTTCTTTTACCTTTTCAGTGCTCCAGATGCAGAATTATTTTCGTTTTTTCTTTCGTTTTGATATTATGCAGATTGCCTGTTTTACCTCACCGCAGGAATATTTTTATTTTTTTATATATTCTTCTTTTTGCCTCTTTTTGACAAGACTTTACTAAATTAACAGGACATTTACTCAACAGGGACACTACAAATTATTCGCCTGAGTTAGTGATAAGCTATAGTCTTAAAAAATCATTATGGAATTATTATGGAAAATAAATATCTTTGCCATATAAGTAATTCTGTATTGTTATTTTCGTATCGCTTGAACTGGGAATTTTATTTAATTGCCTGCTATATGTTCATAACTATAATACTATTAGGGGGGATGGTGGGTATTAACTTATTTTTAAAACAGTCTTCAAATATATCTGAAGTTGTGTTGTCATTGTAATTGAGACATGAATCACTGATGTTTTTAGCTGATAGAGATAAGGCATTTGGAACCCTCCATCGACTGATCCAGCATGGAATATTGTTATTTTTTTTCCTCCATTAGAAGGCGTTTTTGTTGAACAATATTGAATATTATCTGCCCAGCTGTAGATGGCGTATCGTGAGTATCAAACCACGTTTCATCTAAATAAATAATAAAAATATTCCGTTCGCCATATGCGTAAACGATAGGATTCCATAAGTACCTGTCTTTTAACTACTTTTTTGTATTTAAATCCTATACGTTGCAAACATTTCCAAACAGTTGTTCTACCGCACTTAATTTCAGTATTGTGGAAGTGAAGCCTGTCAACTAATATATCTAATGTGGGTGGTCAGTCAATTTGACCTAATTAAGATCTTCATAATTTTGGGCGCATTTTCTTCGGTGAGACTTAAAATAATAATTAATAAAATAATACAATAATTATGGAAAATTTGTGTGTTTATAAAACGAATTTTTTGACATTACGCTTGAATGATAATATTTTTGATCTAATTATGTGTACCTCTACCTAAAGTTGACTTATATGCCGGTCCTGGCAGCTTGGGTAGCTGTGATAATTATACAACAATAGAGTATTTACAACGGATTATTCAGTTTTACAGCAGTTATTAAAATAACTTTTAAAATGAGACACTAAATTTCTGGATACAGTATAACTCTCGTATATTTATCCAACACAAAAATTGGCTATAAAAGGATCTCCCATTATTGACACGAGTCTTTAGTTATTTAAATCGTATTCACCTCCCGCCTTATTATTATATGCCACGACTAACCTTGGCAATGAATGAATAGTCGATTACGCATTTGTTATCGATTATATAAGGAAGGATTTAGTAGATAAGTAGAGATTATTAATATAGGTATAAATTTGTTATACCGTGACTTGAGGTATATTACAACAATTTATAGACACTTTTTAGGTAATTTTTATCGTCTAAAACTGGAGGATGTAGATATATACTTGATAATTAATTAGTTTAAACTATAAAATAAGTAGTTATGGCATTTCTGTTACCACTGATAGAAAAGCATTGTTTATTCTAGTTTTCAGTCTACTTATACCTATTATCATTGTTGTTCTTGCACTTGTTTTTGTTCTTATTTTTATTATTTTCTTTATATATATATATACAAAAGGCATAGTTAAAACGCTAATATATATTGTAGTCTTTTTTATTAAATGTCAAGCTTTCGAAACTGTTTAGTTTCTTTGTCAAGACAATAAAAATATAATTAGTTTTATGACCTTCTATTCGTAAAAAGTACTTACTAAATGTTGAGATTGTAATAGTTCGCAAGTCATATTAAGATGAAAAACAATATAATAATTAAATACAAAAATTCAAAAACACAATATAACCTAATTTGAAATAAGTCAAATTATGTTATATTATTGTACTCACATAATTTATTAGTATTTAATCATATAGTATGGTTCAAGAAACTCCATAAAGCTATATATACATATATTTCTACCTGTATAATACGTACCTGTAGGAGTTTCCGTAACGTAACACCTTCCTTACACTGTACCAAACACAGGTACACCTCGTGAATAATAAAAGACTCGATTCTGATTCTCCCACTCGGCGAGAGAAACCACAAAAGGTGTTTGTTATATGAGTACGTACGGTAAATATGATAATAGTATCGATTACGACTTTCGGATCAATGTTGTTGTTCCTTCTGCCGATGCCTCCATAGAGTATGTAAATGTGGATTAGTTTTTTGGATCTTTTAAGAGAAACGAATAGAGAGGCTAATTGCGCGGAAGGGTGAAAATGATATTGTAGCTGAGGGGTGAATATTCAAAGGAGTTAGCTGCGGAAAAGTATTGAGTGTGCAGATATTTATACGTCCATGGTGCAGATACAAACCTATTGATGTGAGTTACAGAAGAAGTTTTTGGTATTAGATTTTATATCATTGATACGATATCATAGTTTGAAAATACATAATTGTATTTTAGACGTCATTATTCTTGATGTTGTAAATACATACATAATTGGAAAAATGTTGTGAAGGAAACATTCTAACAAAGTTAGAAATTTATGGAGAAATAGAATTAGATAAGTAATTATCTACCATAATAAGGACAAAACCAGAGTGATAGGTAAGATTAAAATTGTGATGACATGGATAGTGAATCACGAGCATGAGCCACGCTTTTTAAGCCACGCTCCGTGTAAACATGTACATTCGTGAAATACCAAGATTAATTCACGACTCAAAATTTTGATTTGATTGACTTTTGGATCGTGTAATTCGCCACGAAGCAAATATTTGACGTGTAAACTCGACGAACTAATGCTAAGACTAAACAAACAAGGAATGACCTCGGTCCTGAAGTTATTAAGATTCGTGTACTGTGAGTGTGGCTGTTGCTCGTGATTCATTACCCTTGCTAACTCGGCTTATGACATAGGAATAACTAGGAAAACTAGCCTGATATATCTCATTTTTATATTCGCTTGTTATAAACCGGTCGTACTGCAGCCGATTAGCTTATTGTACATCGTCCGTTCCAAAAGATAATGCCAATTCCAACATTCTGGAACCCTGTACCAGCTTGTATGGGTCATTGATGAGTAGCCTATCATTTTTGAATCACTGAGTGGTCTCCAAAAAGGCTTTTGCTGCCTACGATCGGCAGTCATGCGAAATATGCTTGCAAATTTTCCGAAAGTTTTTTTTATCAATATTCTTCATTATTTTCTTAGTCTGTATTTGCCCTTGAGTGGTTCTACATTTCTTTTGATGATTCCTTATCAGCCACTTCTGAACCTCGCTTCTTACAGTATCATTGGTAATGCAACGCAATGGTTCTAGGCCTACAAAATTTTTCTCGAGCCTTGTTTTGATAACAATATGATTTATTGTTTAAGGTTCTCTGGTACAGAGTCTGCCCATGATAACAGCCCCATGGTATACTCCATGGACTGTCGAATGACCAATAAGATTGGTTTGGTTCCAAACAACAAGGTTCAAAACAGTCTAAACCAAAGTGATGATGCTCAGATGCTTCCGACAACACGGAAAATGGTATTAAAGAAGGCAAAAATAAATCAGACCACAAGACCAACAAGTAGGACCCCTCCTACGTATGCTCGGACAGGGCCAATCACAAGAAGCACTGCCAAAACACCGCTTCGACCGGGAGACTTAGTTTACTTCAAGCATCAGAATAAAATGGCATTAAAAAACAGCAAAAATGATAAAGCAGTAGGTCCAGACCAAATCCCTTTAGAAATCTTAAAATGCATAAATGATGAAACCTTAGACATTATAGTAGACTTATTTAACTAAGTATACAAAACAGGACACATACCGAAACGATGGTTGTTACTCTCCACCTTTTGTGCTATCCCTAAAAATACAAACGCTAAATATTGTAGTGAATACAGAACAATATCACTAAAATAAGTCACATTATCAAATTATTTTTGAAATAATACATGGTCGTATAAATAATAAAAAACTGGAAGAAGGAGTAGATGATAGTCAGTTTTGGTTCAGAAACTGACCAGGAACCAGAGAAGCGTTATTTGCTTTTAATGTGTTAGCTTAAAGATGCATGGATATGAATGTTGATGTGTATGTTTATTACGTTGATTTTGAAAAAGCATTTGACAAAGTAAGACATGAAAAATAAGTCCAAATTCTAAAGATAAAAAACATAGACCATAGGGACTTACGAATAATAACAAACCTCTACTGGAATCAAAGAGCACAAATCGTAGTAGATAGCGAACCCAGTCCAGAAATTGAAATTAGAAGAGGAGTTAGGCAGGCATGTATTATGTCCCCATTGATATTTAATGTATATAGTGAAGCCATTTTTGAAGAAGCATTACTATCTCAAAGTGAAAGAATAATAATTAACGGAAGATCTATTAACAACATAAGACAAGCAGATGACACCGTGATTATGGCAAGCTCTGCTGAACGACTCCAATTACTGCTAAACAAAACAAGCAGTTTCTGTGAAAAATATGGACTAAAAATGAATATAAATAAGACCAAATACATGAGAATAACAAAGAAAACAAATATACCAACAAACATACATTTGGGAAATGTACCAATAGAAAGGATTGATAAATACAAATACCTAGGAAGCTGGAATTCAGACAATAATGATAAAATAACCGAAATAAGAGCCAGGATAGAAATAGCAAGAAATGCGTTTGTAAAAATGAGAACAATTCTCTACAACAAAGACCTTAGAATTAGAACTGAGAGTAAGAGCACTGAGATGCTACGTATTTTCGATACTGCAATATGGACTTGAAAGCTGGACATTTAAGCAAGAACACATAAATAAGTTACAGTCCTTTGAAATGTGGTGTTACAGGAGGATGCTTAGAATAACATGGACACAGAAGAAAACTAATATGGAAGTATTGTGAGAAATGGGCAAATAATGCAAAATAATAAGCACGATAAAAATAAGAAAGTTACAATCTCTGAGATACGTAATGAGGGGACAGCGATATGACCCGCTAAGGTTGATAATACAGGAAAATATAAGAGGAGGTAGGAGTATAGGAAGAAGAAGAGTGTCATGGTTGAAGAATTTAAGGGATTGGTTTAAATACAGTTCTATTGTATTAATAATTGCAATTGCGACCTTGCCGAAACGTCGTCAATCCTGTGACAGAACTATGTCATTTTGAAGATCAAAAAACAAGTCGAAATTACAAAAATGGTTGATCTCTGGGTGACTGTGTACTAGAAATCTAGATAGGGGCGAATCTAAGCACCAGAATTATAGGTGTAAGCGGCAAAGTATGCAGCTTAATACTTTCAAGTGGTGCGTTCTTCCAATTTAATTCGTACTGCCCGCAGTTGCGGAACTGCATCACTATTAGGATATGTTATTTCAATGTATATTTTGCCACGTGCTTGACTAGGTATAACTTCCCAGTTATTAGAGTTATGTTGTGTTCGGATCCACGCTTTGTTTGGGTCGCTAACGTTGCCTTTTGCCATTCTTAAGGTCGGCTCCCGATCGAAGTCTTTTTAGCAGATCCCTTTTTGGCAAGTTCATCAGCTATTTCAGTACCATGTATTCCGTGATGACCTGGCACCCATACCATTGGGACACTGTTATGAATCCGCCAGTCAATGAGCGCTTCTCGACATTCCCAAGTTAGGTTAGAATCTACCTTAGAGCTCCTGAGAGTCCCCATAGCCACTTGAGTATATGTGCATATATTGATCCGCTTAAGTTCAAATCCTTCATGCCAATTTTTCCGGCGCAATGCAAAGTTTTACTGTGATCCCTTATTCAGTGTCAAAAACAATTAGTTCATTATCGGAAAAACTTTAAAAAGACTCGTGAAAAAATCTTGGAATTCGATTTTATAGTAAGCTGGAATTAAGATTGTTAAATAAAAAGGCAATCCGCAATCAAGTCGGATTTATGGATATACTAATATTTTTGTAGTTCTTGGCTGAGAGCCAGTTTTAGGTGCAATTTAATTTCGTGTTTAAAACTTTTTGAGTATTATGATAAAACGTATTGAACAGGGTTGTACGTACCAGTTAAATCCGGAAAAGAAAAAATCAGTTTATGTTTGCGACCAAATCGTGAAGCAGTGTCGTAACAGACAATTTTACATAGTAAGCTAGTTAAATGAATAAAAATTTTAATTTTAAAACAAATTATGTAACGAATCAATTACTTGAAACTATAATATAATTAACTTCAACTACTACTACTACTGGGAGTAGGTACTACTGTAATCAAATAATTTATCAAATTTACTGCAAGTGTTTTTCACTCTTAGCACATTGATTATATATTTTTATGTATAACGCTCTTCTTATCACAAGAATATGCTAACCTACACGAATATAAAAAGGCCTAAACGGCTGAAAGTTTCCCTTCTGTCCCGTTTACAGACGATAGAGAATATTAATTGTGGTATGATTTCTACCAATTTTAAAAAACTTCTTGATCCGATTAATATCAACTTATCCCCATGAAGCCTTACTTTTTTGAAGGTATCAGCAATCTCCTAGTAAATAATGCACTCAATACAAACTGTGGATTACAAAGTTGTCTGTAAAAATCTAATTGACCGGCGTTATGCATCACTAGACCAAGCGCCAATTTCTCAAATTGTGGATTATGGCGCTTTCTGGTGGGAAATAGCATAAACTATCTACAGAATAAATCCCATTAATCTGTTTTTTAATAATTGTAAATCGAATATTTGTCAAAATACATACATGAACGTTGTTGACAATAACTTGTTGAGGCGTTTAGGTTAAGAAGTAGTGGCAGTTATTCCTTAAATTTTTCTACAGAAGATGCACAAGAAGAATCACTGCATATGCCTTCAACTTCTAAAGGAGAAACAATAAGTAACCTTATTCCTCAGCAGAGAGCTGTAATTTGTTCAAATATTTCCGAAGTCCCAATAAAGCGTAAAAGACCAAAAACCAGTAACAAAATAAATATTACAAGAATATACACAATATCCGCTGTGACAGTGTGTAAACCTTTCTTTTTACAGACCTTAAAAATATCAAGTTGCAAAGCCAATGCAGCATTAAAAGCTCTGAAACGTCCAATGGGTGTTCGAGATTGTTGTGGTGAAAGTGGAAATCATAATAAAATTAACGATATTCGTGTACAAAAAGTAATTGAGCACATGAAGAGATTCCCTTAGTACAAGTTACATTACAGAAGAGCTAACACGGAAAGAGAATACCTAACAGAAGACACAACATTAATTAAAATGTATGAATTATATATATTGAAGAAGCAGACAATGAACCTGTTAAATTTTCGTTTTACAAAAAAATATTTTTAATACGATTTAATCTTCAAAGAAAAAAGTTAAAAAAAGATACTTCGATACGTAGTAGATGTCATTTTTTCAAATTAGAAATTAAAATTGCGCAGATAACGAAAAATTAAGCAAGTTAAAGGAAGAAAAAAATGTGCACTTAGAAGAAGCTGAAAATGCACAATCTAGAAGAAAGCTAGGCATTAAGATTAGCAACGATCAATTCAACGAGCAAAACTCTTCCCCTTCCGAGAATTTCAACAAATATCGTATATTATAAGCGTCAATTATGTATTTACATTTGCAACCTTGATATCCATAGCGGTAAGGATAACAAAGGCCACTGGAAAACGATTTTGGAAACTGATCCTACCATTGAAAAAAAATACATTACGCTAATAATGCAAACGTGATGAAGAAATCCTATAAAATGAATCCACTAGTAGTTCACAGAAAGAAAAAAGAATTCGTTGGAACAAAGTAGTTGGAAACTATAATTACAAACCGTAAATCAGACATAGAAAACATAACATAAGCTACCTTAAAACAAGACAAATTTAAATAAGAAAGGATAAACCACTGAGTATTTTTATGAAAACTGATTTTAACACTAGTGAAGTTAAAGTCGATCTTCACAAAGAAACTTCAAAAAAGACGATCTGTAAGTAACCACTTGATGTAAGATGGTAAGATTCCTCTTTTCTCCACAGGCAAGCCACTTTCTGTGCCCAAGCTTAACGACTTAAGATCTTTAAAGTAACTAAAAACCAAATGATGCAAAACCTGTGTGTCTTTTCCTTTTTAGTAACAGTACAGTAGAAGATGACATTGTCGGACTTAATGGAGACTTAGACTTTGGCATACAAGATGAGTAATGTTTATTTACTATTTTCATAATATTCAGAAAATTGTACCTACTGTTTTTCTTTCATTTTTGATTATTTCCTTAAGTTATATAAAATATTCAAAACAACGACTTTTATTGTAATACAAAAAAAGAAAAAATAGCTTGTCGTTTGGTCTATTGATATACAGCACAATTATACAATGTGGCGAAAATCGTAAATCGACCAAAAGCCTTTTTATTTATTTTTTTTTTCGTTTTTCTTCAACATTAGCAAGTTACGATTTCGCACTTAATGAAAACATAAAAAACTGTCTTCGAAAACAAAAAATTACGACTATTGTAACATATACTGAAATTTAATACAGTGAAAACTTTGAAGTCAAATATATAAAAATAACTTTTTGGCGCTTGGTCTAGTGATGCATAACGCCATCCAATTTAGTACACTCTCTGCATATTTGACTTTGGAGTAAATGGTTTGTTCTTACAATAAAAAGATTGTATATAATGCTTAATGATAACAGTAGTATAATTTCATAGGGATTCTTAATTAAAATTATTACAATTCCTTTATTCTCCTTTTTTGAAATTTAGTTCAGTTAGATATAGGTAATGGATTCTGAAAAGAGCTATGACCTTGTAAATAACTGGTAAACTTGTGTACTGAATCTGCATGACTCATAGCTTTTGTGAAAATCCATTACCTCTAATAAATTTCGTTAACTACCGCTGACCAGTGCGACAGTAGTTTTTTAAACTTAAACGTGTTACTTGTTTAAACATTTTTTTATGTACATATTATATTAAAACAGACTGTAATAATTTTTCTTCTGAGTTTTTCCAGGACGCGCATGTGTGTTGTGTATGCAGTTATCAAGTAATTTCTTTTAAAAATGCGAAGGACTCACTTGTGCGCTTTAATACAAATTTTTGTATTTAGTAAATTAAATACAATTTTTTGATTGAAACTAAATTTGATTCACACAAACAGGAGTATAAAAATGTAAAATAAAAGTATAGAAAATTATTTTTGTAATGTCTTTCTATATCATCATCATCATCTTTGGCTCGACAATCCTCTGTGTATCTTGGCCTGCTCTAAGATTTGTCGCCATTTTGTTCGGTTTTTGGCAACATGTTGCCATCTTCTGATTTTTAATATTCGTAAGTCGGTTTTTACTCCATCTAACCACCTAATTCGCGGTCGGCCTTTGCTTCTTTTTCCTACAGGTGTTCCTGTGGTTAGCTTTTTAGCAATGGTATTTTCTGGCATTCGTATTATGTGTCCAGCCCATCTAATGTATTTCTGTATGAATACATGATATTCTATGAAACTGTGGTCTAAGTAGAGGGCAGATTTATCGGGACATTCTTGGCAATGATAAATAGTATCTGTAAGTATCTTATTTTTATTGCATGTCTGACATTTTTTCCAAGTTTTACCATGTTCATTATGTAACCCAATTTTTGAAGATGTGTGGTTACACCCGAAAGAGCTGCTGCTTCTTGACATTTTTCTGGTAACAACTTTTTAAGTATTGGCAATAGCTTATAAAATATGCTTATAAAATAAAACCAATGTATGCCAATTTTTTTGTACCAACGTAAAATATTGAACGGCGCACTGATAATAACAAGACATGTGGTCCTAAAAATCTACCCCGCCCATATATTTACTATATTGAACGGTTGGCAGTGGTTTAATTTTCTCATCTCCTCGTCTATTTCTTACAGTTACAAAAACCTAACTACGTGAGTCACTGATCCGGGACGAAATCTATGAATAGCTTTTCAAACCTAACTACGTGATTCACTGAGCCGCGACGCCATCTATGAATGGAAGTTATCTTTTACAAAATGCGGACAAAGTTTTCTTTATCTCCTGAAACTGTGTCATCTTTAAATATTGGATAGATCACCATATACATAGGCTGTTTAAGTGCGCCATAGGCATTTTACAAAGAAATTAAAGGCGCGCATGTGTGCTTTACGCGGCGAAAAGGTTATGCCAAAATTTTTGAAAATAGAATCAATACTCTAGAGATTCGTTCAATGGCGTAAGGGAGAAAATCGTCGCAATACACGCTATTTTCTTTACAAAAGAAAATTTAATTTTCACGCAGAGTTCCCTAGAAAACCCCACAGTTTTCATATATTTTACTATCCTGGATTTCATCTTTCAGTAATCTCGAAAGCACAAGGGATAGAATCATAGCTGAACTTCTATTAAAATCCAACGGACTATTAGCGAAATTTTCCGAAAGAAGAGTTCTTTTGGAGGCAATACGTGAAAATAGACGAAAAATGTACCAATGAAACGTGGTTAAATGAATGATACACGTAACCTAAAGTATGATAATATATGAATATTAAAACTTATAACAATAAAGACGTTTTTGCAACGATTGACTTTAAGACCATATCTTATCTACAATTCCCATCATTCATTTTCCCATAAGAAGTCTGTAATTATAAGTTTCGCTCATAAATCTATACCACTAACAGATCCAGAATACAGACCAACAGCAATAAAAAAAAGCAAAAAATGATCTTGTAAAGAATGCATATCCCGAACATCTTATCGAAACTAGCTTCAAATAAAGACTCAATAAAATTTATAAGAATACAACTAACAACAAACCCAACAGTATCAAAACTACTTATACAACTCTTTTATATATAGAAGGTTTATCCGAACAACTAACAAATATTTTAGCCAAACATAATATAACAGTGGCCCACAAAGGCAACAACCTCTTAAATAAATATTTCACAAAACTCAAAACACAAACTCCAAAACTTAAAAAATCACATGTTGTTTACGAGATACCATGTATTAATTGTGAAGGTGTCTATATCGGTCAAACCAGTCAACTGCTTCAATCCAGAATTCGTTCTCACAAATATGACAAGAACAACGTCACTGCGCTCACAAAACATGAAAGTGAGAAGAAGCATAAATTTGATTTTGGAAACATCAAAATTTTAAAAACAGAACAAAACAAAAAGAAGAGGGAGATATACGAATGAATAGAAATAAAAAGAAATACCAACGCAATAAATGACAAAAAAGAGTCACAAAACCTAAATAAAATATATTTCAATCCGATTTAAATAATAATAATGTAACATCATAAAAAGCTTTTAAAGTCATAACATATCTCCACTTTACATTTTTCGAAAACATTAATGATACGCCCATATAAAAATAATTATATACTAATGACAGTAAACCATGAGATATCAGATATCAACTTTTATTTGTTAGGCCGTTAATGTATGTGTCCCGTTTTACGTTTTGGTAAGTCATATATATACATATTTTACAATATCTGTCCTTATACATGTATGTACATTTTAGAATCTTGACAAAGGCAAGGGTTTCCTGCCGAAACGTTAATTGCTATAAATAAAATCTAGGTCCACATGTAATATATCTTTATTGAACCTAAACCCAAGAAACACTAATTTTATATTACGGTTCAAGAAACTCAAAACTACTATAGGTTTGTTCTAGCAAACAGACAAACTAGTCAGAAACCGTCAGCAAACAGTTGGTCAGCGAGAGAAAATAATACAGTCACCAGTGCTATATCTCCTCTACTCGCACTGGTCCACTATTCGCTGATGGTTTCAAACCATTTGAAACTGATGCTAGAACAAACCTTATATATATATATATATATATATATATATATATATATATATATATATATATAATAAATATATATATATATATATATATATATATATATATTATATATATATATATATATATATACAAACTACAAAGTTTATTGGGGCTGCAGTCAGAAGTTTGGCCGGGATGTTACAGAAACACTCTTTTGACTTTTGGTCTAGCTTTCGGAATTGTTTAATTCCTTTATCAAGACATAGTCGTTGAGATTATTTGTAAGAAGCTATGACACTCAACATTAATAAATTAATAACAAACATATAAACTATAACTTATACAATAATGGATAGAATACATTTTAAAATTTAGTTAAAAAATGGGTAAGTTAAAAGAAGATGTAGAAAACGAATTTTTAGAACTTTTATTATTTTTTAACTAAATTTTAAAATGTATTGTATCATTATTGTATAAGTTATAAAAAAAAATTTGTTTAAAATCCTTTATAAAAGGTATATAAAAAAAACCAAACGGGCTATCACAAACACATTGCAAAACGTTTTCGGAATAAACAATCCATCATCAGTGCAAACCTGAAAGTATATAACCACTTGTTCACTGAAAGTATATAATCACTGTTTGTGATAGCCCGTTTGGGGCATTTTTATATACCTTTTATAAAGGATTTTAAACAAAATTTTTTTGTGATACATGGTATACAGCCAGCTACAGGAACTTAGTTTCCTCGTGGAATTTTATAAGTTATAGTTTATATGTTTGTTATTAATGTTGAGTGTCATAGCTTCTTACAAATAATCTCAACGACTATGTCTTGATAAAGGAATTAAACAATTCCGAAAGCTAGACCAAACTACATCATATACGTCGAAGAACTAAAGTAACCGACATCATGGGAAAAATAGCGACATTGAGATGGCAATGGGTAGCGCATGTAGCAAGACAAGACACCAACAAATGGTCTCATAAAGTGACATTCTGGAGACCTCGAGAAACAAAAAGAAGCGTGGGAAGACCTAAAAAGAGATGGATAGACGATATAACTGCTGTAGCTGGAAAGCAGTGGATGAGAATTGCAAAAGATAGGGAAGCGTGGAAGCAATTGAAGGAGGCCTATGTCCAACATTGGATAAATGAAGGCTGAAGAAGAAGAAGACCAAAAGTCAAAAGAGTGTTTCTGTAACATCCTGGCCAAACTTCTGACTGCAGCCCCAATAAACTTTGTTGTTTGTTTAAATTGACAGTCACGAATATCCAGTATTCATTATATATATATATATATATATATATAATATATATATATATATATATATATATATATATATACAGTGTAGGTAAAATTTTATGGTCGGTATGGTAAAACTTAACAGGATATCTAACACAGATATAAAATCATATTTTCAGCGAATAGACAAAGATAACAATCATATTCCCCCTTGGTCTCCCCTCCATAAATCTTCTTGACGCCCATTTTGCCTGTTAGTGAGACGATTAGTTCCGATCAGAGATATTTTACATATTCTGTGGTTCCGATCCTCATAAAGCTAAGAAACTAGAGGTGGGTCCTTTAGTTTTTTAAATTTTTATCGGAACCGTTTTTCGTAAACTGTAACTAGTTGATTGTTTACCAGTATTCAAATTAGCGAGTACACAAACATATTGGCTATTATCGTTTATGTGTATAAGTATTAAAGTGAAAGAAACTAACGAAGAATATATTTATTATAACTTGAAAAATAAATTAAACAATACAAATAGTACTTACATTTACATGGACTTAAGTCATCTTTATCAGTTTCTTTTTCTTGTACTAGTCAATTTTCAATAGTATAATCTTCTTTTTCTTTTTTTTTATAGAAGTAACCAGCTTCAACCATCAACTAGTTGATTTTAACGAATTTAACCGAAAATTTAGAGTTTAACACGGTTTAATTAGACTGCTGCCATTTTTCTGGAAACCATAATTCAGAAAACATCGCTTTTAAAATTAGTGAAATTATTATTCAGTGGGGTCTAAAACAAAAAGTAAATTTTGCAGTAACTGATAATGCCTCAAATATGGTCATAGCTATTAAATATGTTTTGGAATGAAAACATTTAAATTGTTTTGCTCATACGTTAAATTTATTGATGGAGGACGCACTTAAATGCTGTCGTGTACAAATAGATAAAATAAAAAGTCTTTTTTTCGACAATTCGGCAAAAAACACATTTCAAAAAAGTACCTTATCTTCAGAAACGCTTTTAAAGTATCAATTACAACATAACAAAGATCCCAAACGGCCAATCCAAGACGTGGAAACTAGGTAGAACTTCACCTATTACATGTTAGAAAGAATGACGGAGTTAGAAGAGGCAATCCGTTCCACATTGGTATCAGTTAATACAGACTTAGACTTAGACCAAATCTAAATAATGAAGACTGGATTATTTTTTCGTAATTGTCCTAAATTTTACGGCCTTTTAAAGAAATAACAAGTACAATGAGTGGCCAAAAATACTTGAATGATAGTTCAGTGATTGTTCTGGTACGCTGCCTGCAAAAATCTTGCAATAAAATTTTAGCAAACAGTAACCTTACATCCATAGTTAGTATCCGACGTAGTACGGGTTTTTATTACTAATTACGGGATAATTACTAATCTCGGGTTTAGCAAAAAGATTTAGAGGGATAGAATACAGTGGCATATTGTCATTATGTACGTTTATGGATTCACGATTTAAAGTGCAGGGATTTTCTGATAAAAATGACGCTAAAAAAACAAAAGAAAGAGTTAAGAAGCTGGTTACTTCTATAATTAAAGAACAAGAAGATTGTACTATTGAAAATCAACCAGTATAAGAAAAAGAAACCGATAAAGATGACTTAAGTCCATGGTGTATTTTTGATCAATTAATTGGACATGACTCATCTAAACGTACACCTGTAGCGAGAGTCCATTACAATGGTGGAAAAACCATCGCCATGTATCTCCTAACTTAACCACTATATTCATAAAGTATTGTAAATGTGAACACATGTTCAAAATCAGGTTTAATTTTAAATAAAAGAAAAACACAATTAATAAGAAGTAAAGTAAAAAAACTTATGTTTTTAAATGTCAATTTAGACGATTCGTGATTTAATAATAACGTGTAATGTAAACGTAGGTACGATTTACTATTTGTATTGTTTAGTTTAGTTTTCAAGTTATAATAAAATCTTTTATTAGTTTCCTTCACTTCAATAAATATACAGATAAACGATAATAGCCATTATGTTTGTTTATGTAGGTAGTTTCTTACTTGAAACTACTATTAAAAAATCATAGTTACTTGTTTACGAAAATCGGTTTTGCGACGTCAATGACCCACCTCTATTCGTAAATACCTGTTTACCCTTTGATTCGGTGATTTGACCACGCGACACGCCACGTTGGCAAATAGTTTTGTACGAAGCTTTTTTATTTATATGCAGTTTAATATTTTTATTGGAAATAAGGCATAATGTCACTTTAAAATAAGCTTATTTTGATGTTTAGATTTTTAATTCGGAAATCGTTTTTAAAATACCAAACATTAATAAATTTTATTTATATAAAACGATTTCCGAAGTATAAATCAAAATGTTATATTACACTTATTGTAAAGTAAAATTGTGGCATATTCCCAATAAAAAACAATAAGCTGCCATTTAAATCCATTTCGCCCAAATTTCATTATCTTGGAGCATTGTTCAAATGCGAAAAAGACAACAGGTCAAATAAAACCAATAAGTTTGGCAACGTTGAATTTCCCCTTTTTATTATATCCACTCCATATCCACTCATTTATGTTCGGTGATATAAAAGGCGGACACCTAATATATCTCTCTCTTTTTAAACAGTTGTTTCTCACTCCATCTCATGTAAGGTCCATACCGACCATAAACTTTTACCTATACTGTATATATATATATATATATATATATATATATATATATATATATATATATATATATATATTATTTGTAGTCTCAGCAATTGGTCTGTGTGAAATAAAACTCTATTTGTTATTTCTCAATATTTCGTCACGATTTTGTGACTTCTTCAGGAGAAAACTGTAAATTTATTATAATTATTATATGTAAACAAAATGAATATTTCAATACTTACAACTTAAGATTAAAAATTTTAAATTTTGATAACATATCCAATTAGATAAATGACATTTTTTTGATTTAATTTATTTGGGAGTTATGGTAACCGCAATATTTTATAGAGTGAATTCCCATTGTACAATTTTTAGCGAATAAGTTTTAATAAACAATTACATATTGTGACAGTATTATCCATATAATAAGGTGCAAAAGTAGAATATTGAGAAAGAATCAGGAACATGGTAAATTGATCTATAAAATGTAATTGATGGTACGTAGTCAGTTATTGGTCTGATGTTGTTAGATATAAGATATGAAGATCTATCATATTATATATTGTTTAGTATATTACAGTAGATATTACTTAAATGGTTGGTGTCTGTCTTATAATTGATAGATTCTGGAGTTTTATTAATGTGTACCATTTCAAGGAAAAGTCGATTTTTATAATTATCAATTTGTTCTAATATTTTTACATTATTAAAGTCAAAGTTATGTCCTGTCTTTAAGTGGTGGTCTACTAAGGCACAAGAGTTTTTTCGTAAGTTACAGTCACTTTTGTGTTGAGTGACACGTTGTTTAAGCCACTGTTGACTTTGTCCAATATAACAACTTTGACATTGACTGCAATTTATTCTATAAATTATATTACTCATTAGTGAATTTGGAGTTTTAACTTTTATTTTTGAGAACAACCTTGAATTTAGAAGTGGATTGTATTTAATTAATTTAATGTTCGGAAATGTTTTGAAAAGTGGGACAATTTGGTCTGTTAAATTTTTTATGTAAGGTATTTTTTTGTATAAAACTGGTTGTGGATTATTTATTAAAGCAAATTGTCCACTTTTCAAAACATTTCCGAACATTAAATTAATTAAATACAATCCACTTCTAAATTCAAGGTTGTTCTCAAAAATAAAAGTTAAAACTCCAAATTCACTAATGAGTAATATAATTTATAGAATAAATTGCAGTCAATGTCAAAGTTGTTATATTGGACAAAGTCAACAGTGGCTTAAACAACGTGTCACTCAACACAAAAGTGACTGTAACTTACGAAAAAACTCTTGTGCCTTAGTAGACCACCACTTAAAGACAGGACATAACTTTGACTTTAATAATGTAAAAATATTAGAACAAATTGATAATTATAAAAATCGACTTTTCCTTGAAATGGTACACATTAATAAAACTCCAGAATCTATCAATTATAAGACAGACACCAACCATTTAAGTAATATCTACTGTAATATACTAAACAATATATAATATGATAGATCTTCATATCTTCATATCTAACAACATCAGACCAATAACTGACTACGTACCATCAATTACATTTTATAGATCAATTTACCATGTTCCTGATTCTTTCTCAATATTCTACTTTTGCACCTTATTATATGGATAATACTGTCACAATATGTAATTGTTTATTAAAACTTATTCGCTAAAAATTGTACAATGGGAATTCACTCTATAAAATATTGCGGTTACCATAACTCCCAAATAAATTAAATCAAAAAAATGTCATTTATCTAATTGGATATGTTATCAAAATTTAAAATTTTTAATCTTAAGTTGTAAGTATTGAAATATTCATTTTGTTTACATATAATAATTATAATAAATTTACAGTTTTCTCCTGAAGAAGTCACAAAATCGTGACGAAATATTGAGAAATAACAAATAGAGTTTTATTTCACACAGACCAATTGCTGAGACTACAAATAATATTTAACACAGTACGGTCGAGAATAATTTGATATATATATATATATATATATATATATATATATATATATATATAAATATATATATGTAATATATATATATATATATATATATATATGTAATATATATATATATATATATATATATAATATATATATATTATATAATATATATATATATATATATATATATACGTGCGCTTGATAACCAGAAAAGGAGAAAAGGGCACTTCTTTATTTTAATACTTCGGTCCTGTAGGAAAATCTGGAGATTCGCCAAATCTCTTTTCATTCATTTACGTGTATTAGACATTAAAGCTTGAAATTGGGTATTAATAATGCAGAGACAATAATTGTAGATTAAGCCAAAGCACATTTTTTACGAAAACAAACACCGTTATAGCATTTTATCGGTGTATACGATAGAGGTCGGCGAACTACAAATATTTAAAGGATTTTATACAAATAAGATTAGGCGGTTTTATATTTAGGACAATATTATAAACAATAACGTCGGAGATATTTTATGTTCTATAATAGAACTAATTAATTATGATTCGAATTTTTAAATGACACGGCGATATCTGTTGTTATATATCCCTTATTGTGTGTGTGTTTTATTGGCATTGGATTTAATAACCAACTGGCCAGTCAAGTTGTTTTGAATTTTCTCTTTACAGTTATATCCCTTATTGTTTCGTCTTCCCTTTTTCGTAGTAGTCGACTTGTCTGTGCTATCTTTTATCATTCATCATTATCATCCATCCTTCATTTACCACGTTCACGTCTTGCTCTTTGTTACCAATTTTTCGTGATACGTCTGATGTTGTCAGCCCAACGTGTAGGTGGTCTTCTTCTACTACGTTTCTCTGCTCTGCTCTTGGCCTCCAAAAATGCGTAATTTTGCTCGTCCATCATGACTCATGCATTCTCGCTACATGGCCTGCCTGCCCCCTATCCAATTCCGCTTTAATTCCGAATTTCAGTTCCGCTATCCGCTATGCGTTCCAAAACATCAGCCATACTCGTCCTTTATTCGCAGATCTTCGTTTCTTATTCGGTCCTGTAACGTCACTCTCAGCATAGATCGTACCATTCGTCTCGTTCTGTGACGTACTATCTTTACATTTTTATATTTCTCACCAATTTTTCATTTAGTTATGCTGCTTATCTCCTGTTACCCTGATCTTCATTGCATTATATTTCTGCTTTTTAGGAATTGATTACTGCGTTCTAGTCCTGGTTACATGTAAGGAAAGGAGTGAGTGGAAAGGGCGATGAAAGATAAAGTAGAGATAATAGAAATGTTGGTCTAATATCGATATTATATTAATTATTATTTTGGTATGTAGGAAAAACTAAGAAGGTGCTGCCTCGAGTGAACAACGCAAACAATCAAAACAAATAACTGAAACTTAAGAATGTAACGTTTACCAATACCTTTGTTTCCAACGATGAACGCACATTTATTTAAACAAATTTAACTCATTTTTATTTAGAGGGTTTTATTTAAAGAACAAGTGATATATTTTCAACCTTATTGGTGAAGTAAATGATATTTCACTGAAGTAAAGATTTTAAAAATAGAAACATTTAAATTTTAATGTAAATGTAACACTCAAGATTATACTGGGGTTAAAGAGCAGGAATAAAATTTGAAGCCTCCCTGCATCATCTAGATCAGAGAAGATCTAGAGAAGATGGGAGTGCGACAATGTGAATTACTGGCTCAGAACCGACAAACATGGAAGGCGATAGTAAACGCGGCAAAGACTTACGAAGAGTTGTAGCGCCATTGATGATGATGATGATGTATCAGCTGGAAAAGCTATAGAGTTTTTGACAACAACATCACAAATGCTGTTGATACAGCTACAATAGCCAACAAACAATTTGGTAGTTAAATATAAGTTAACAATTGTAAACAAACATCAAAAAAAGATAACAATTGTAAACAAACATCCAAAAAACAACAATTGTAAAAACTTAGACTTTAATGGACAGGTCATTGAGTGGGTTTGACGATACAAATATCTTTGAACTATTGTCAACGAGACTAACCAACATTAAGTAGAAATTTGTAGACGCATTGAACAAGCAAGTGTCTGCGTTAGTCAAAATTAAAAAAAAACCTTTGGCAGTACCAATATTTTTCTACGACTAAGAATCAGAATAGTTACACGTTAGTGTTTCCAATATTCCTATACGGTATGGAAAGTTGACACTCAATAAAGACCTTTTTTAAAAGATAGAGGCCTTTGAACCAGCACAAGAGAGTATATTACATTCACTACTTTTCGCAGATGACCAAGTCATTTTTATATAGGACAGGGAGCACATGGAATATATGATAAGGAAATAAAAGGAAGAATATCAGCTATATAGACTTAAGATAAATATGTGTAAGACCGAATACTTATGTATTGTATCCGAAGTTGCAGATTTTGAACTTAAGTTTAGAAAAAGACTAGTAAGACTTGTAATATTTTTAAATGTTTAAATTTTTAAATGTCAATGATGAGCCCAGATGGCACTTGTATGGAAGATATAGAAATGAAAATAGTGCTGGGGAAACGACTAATGTGGAACAACACTCTAACCAAAGAAAACAAAAAAGAAGGATATTTCAGAGCCTAGGGAGCGGAAGTATATCCAATGACAATAACAATACGAAATAAGATAAGAACAGTAGAATTCAATTTTATGAGATATTTACAAATCACCAACAGAATAGAAGTAGAATGCTTAATTACAAAAAAGATCTTTAATCTTTAGATTTTAAAAAACATGTCGCGGAATTAGTATATTCTATGATATAATCTAGAGTTCAGATGTTAGGCTGAATCCAAACTGGTTTTTGTTATACACAGTGAGATAACACAAAATATTTGTGTTATCTCAGTATCCGCTTTATTTCACCTATGTATGTTTTTACATATCTTTTGTTGCTGGCCCCTGTTTATAGCGACGGGTAGCCGCTATTCCAAATTGAATTAATCCGACAGTCTATTAAATTTTCTTCAATGAGTACGTGTACCTTCTGTACTTTCAGTCGCTGGACATTTTTATTTCCTGATTTATATCTCATTACACATCCATAAGCTGTTCCGTTATCTTATATAGTGTTGGTTTTGTTTATTACGTTCATCTTAGTGATTCTTATATTTAACACTGAACCGTGAAAACATAATTCTTCAATATCAAAGTGAAAAATCAAATAAATAAAATTTTTGAGTCATGTTTGGTATTTTTGCTATTTTTTCTTTGTCTTGCATATTCTGTTTTCTTAGTTCTTTCGATGATAATGTACTATCGAAAAATAATTTTCAGAATTTGGCTTCCGGATATAAATATACTGAACCGATACAGACAAAAACTGCGACGACCTATATATGTTCGGCTGGTCGAATTAGAGTAAGATATTCAATGAAATAATAAAACTCTGTATATATCTATCACACTAATACTTACAACAGTATCCCTTATATACTTTCATTATAACAGTACATTAAAAATAGTCCCTCGTTTATTCTCACCACACTATTGAATTTCGTTTTGCATACTAAATAACCTTCCATATCCTCCCGTGCATAAAAATTAATATGAACTTGTGTAATTAGTCTCGGTGACTTATTTTCACCCATACGGGTCATGGTATAAATCAGCAGTTTGCAAAATGTTCTTCGACCGAACATCAAGGTCGCTATTAATTAAAAACATAATTACGAAACCGCTTCAAAATTAAAGAGAAGCGTTTAAGGATATTTTTTAAATGTATAAGATGTTAAGAATGAAGATGAAATAGTGAGAGTTGAAAGCTCAATAATACCAGATGTGAAGAGAATGCCACTGATATGGTACGGACATGTCCGGAGGATGGAAAATACGAGACTTTCTAATAATATTATGGATTTTAGAATTAAAAAAAAACAAAACCGTTTAAGATATCTGGATAATTTTAATTACAGATGCCAAATTACTCATTAGAGTTATCATCATCTATACATCATCATATACTCATCAGAAATGCCTTTGTCTTTGTCTAGTGTTCAATAACAACAGGAGTAGAAGGAAATAAATAAAATTCATATTTGTGTACTACGGCAGCCAGATGATTGGTGGAGAGCTAGTCATCGGTTCGAAACTAGCTTTTGGGGGCGAAAACTAGCTTCATCCAACGGACGAAATAAGTAAAGATAGGATAAGATATTAGAAAAGATACAGAAATAAACAAAAAGGTAGATTGGTAAAAGTATAAAAGAGAAGATAAGATAGAAACAGGGCGCCACTCAATTTTTTTTGGGGTTTAAGGAGAAAATTAAGAAGCCTTAGAAAAGAAAAGAGATATGGAAAGATACTTAGGTTCAGAGATCAAACCCAAGAAAAGATATTAACAGTTAATTATTAAATAAATTTGGTCAACACACTGTATAAACCAATAATAAATATATTAGGTGGACTCCGTCCATCTACTTACCTCCGAAACTTAATCGGCCTGATCTTTCTACTGGTCAAAGGTATAGTAATATTTAAAGGTAAAAAGCAAATATTCAGAGTTATTGTTATATCAGGAAACTTGTTAGGAGTCGACAAATAAAATGCATATATAAAACAAAAACAATATATTCAACAACACAATGATATCGGTAGCTGAATGTACACACAAGATAAAAATACACCATCCATTATGAAATGGTGGTATACATATAAAAATAAGCTTTAATATGAATAATAAGTACCTTTACAAAAACAACAATATAATAATGCACAGGTTCAATTATCTGCGAAGAGAGTCTAATGCTGAGTAAGAAAAAAATTAAACCAAAGTTGATTAAAGAAAGGCTCTCTTTGCTGTTTAATGAGCATATCTCGAGATGCTGGGTTAAAAATTTATAACAATTATAGCAAATAACAAAAATTAATCAAATCTAAATTTACAAGAATACAAAAAGGTTACAGAAATAAAAATTTAACCAAACCGCACTTGGTCGTAGTTAATTATCTATCTCACACTGTTATTTAATGATTGAGAACTAAATGTTCGTAATTATTATTTATTAGAATTTCTTAGTAGCTGATGGAAAGTTCGTAAGAAACTATAAAATGTTCTTTAAATTTAATGCAAAAATTAGTAGTTACTATCAACTGCAGGTGAAGACAGGGATGAACTTAGATTCGCCCAGGTGATTGTAGATAATATGATACCATACCATATTATTCGCCCAAATAAGTGGAAATACGAAGATTATGGTAACTTATAGTAATTCCTTATGATTGCTGCACTAATCCACTGAAGTTAATTTACTTTATTATAATACTTTACTTGTATCTAGCACTGAAGTTAATTAAAAGTAAAGGTACTCTATACCAATATTTAATCTAATATGATATTAGATCAAAAAACTCAAATATACAAGTGTATACATACTTAGAAAGAAAATGCACAGAGAAGGTAACACAGAGACGGTAAGATATGGCGAAGCGCCTCACAAAAAGTACTTCTTTACTCAACGAGTGCCCACTCAGAAGTGAGTCTTTCTTCCCTTCAAATTGCAAAAACTTTCCTCAAAAAAAGAAGGGATATCTTCCCCTTAAAAATGATAGGACAGTTGTATGTAATTCTGAGAAGGTAAAAAGACTTCATCGTAAATCGGAAAGTTTGAGGTATTTACGGTACTAGTAATTGGACGTGAGAAACATAGAATCCTTTGGATTAGGTTATTATAAAAAAACATTAAAACGTGCGTTCGACGATAAAAACCGAATTTATGAAAAAGAACTAGACGCGAAATCGGAAAGAGATTAGCCAAGGATTAAAAAACTTTCGTAATTTGGGAAGTCGGTACAGTCAATAAAATTTTAAAGATGGTAAACCGACCATGAGCGTATCAGCACGGGGGTAAAAGAATTAACAATAAGTTAATATTTTAATCATAAAAAAATGTTACACGATTAAGTAGAATGTTAAAATACGTTGGAAAATTATTACACGTATACATATTACATATATACTAGTTGCAATATAATAGATACAAAAATAATGCCAAAGAAAAACAATACAAAATAATTTTATTTTATAGTTTCGTTTCAAACCTTCTAACTTTTCAATATTGTTCTCGTTAACCAGTTAAATTTCAATTATTTTAACTCTAAAATTAACCCTGTCTTCTTTATATTTAAATTTTTAATATACAGAGTTGCTCCTCTCTCACAAATATCTAGTTTGGTAGATTCCTTTCTTTGTTCTGCTTGCATGGAATTTAGGTCAAATGTCCGAAAAATCCTTCCTATCTCTTTTGGCTTCAAATTTATCCGTGTCTATGGTTCTCCTGAGGAATAATAATTGTTCTTACAAATGCTACAAAAACTCATATACTGCAAACTTTTCGCAATCAGCATTCCTAGTTCAGAATTGCTACCATCTTTTAACCTCTTATTCACAAAATTACTTCCACACCGTTTAAAACAGCCGGCACTAGTTCACTTGTCAGGATTGGATGTTCTTTCTCCACGGCCAACAACGGAATACCCCATTATTCTCTTCAAAATCGCAATCAGATCAAAATCTCGTTTCACCAGTCCTTTTCATTTCAACTAATCTTTTAGCCCTCAAAATCACACAAAATACCTATTTTCAAGAATGACTTTCAAATTTCCCATTTTTGTTTTCAATAAACAACTCTAACAATGCCCCTTCTATTTCACGTTCTACAATTTTTTCCAGAATTATGAAACCGATACGAGACACCAAAGAGATTGTTAATCCCTTTTTATCAAGACCGTTGAGAAACAGGTATACGCTTTTTCCATGATATTTACAACAGTAATTTTGTTTTTATATAGTCCTTAAAACTACAATTATCCTAAATTTTACAATTTACCCATGGAAGTCAATAATAAGTCCTTTTAAACAGATACAAAAAAAAAAACGGTTGAATATAATTCACTCCTCCATTTACAAGCTAAATGTAGAAATATCAAATTGTTATACATTTTGGTAATTCATCTTTTTCTCTATATCTTTTTAATTTGTCTAAATTTGCGTATCATAATAATATATATGAACAAATCTTTGCTTTAGTTGTAACTTTGTCACGATGTCTATTTTATTCTACCATCGAATTGCTCCCAATTCTATAATTCTTTCCCTCTATAATACAATTCGTTAACTTTAGTCATAATCTTAATATTAGAATTTATCTTATTTCTTTTGTTCTAAAAACCATTAATAAGAATAATATACTACTAAACTAGTAATTAATTACATCTTACTTGATGTTTGGATTTTTTGTACTTAATTCCGAGTCAATGTGAAAATAATTACATTCATTAAATAATAAGATACAGTACTCGTATATCTAGAGAAAGTCTATAAAAGTTTGGCAATCACTGGTGTAAGGTGTACTGTACGTTTTACATCTCTCGGTCAGCTGGTTGGAAAAGTGTATGTAAGTAAAGTAAAAATAGGGCGAATCCTTTTATAGTAATAAGGCGTTTTTGAGTCAGTCACGACCTTTGACCACGACAGTGGGAAAGTAGACAATTTTAAAGCAGATGCAGGTGTATTACTTGTGAGGCCTTAAATTCGGTTAAAAGTCTGTCATTCACCACACGTCTAAGAGTGTTGAAGTGCTACGTTTGGTCCGCTCTATTCTATGAATGTGAAATCTGGACAACAAAATAAAACATCTTAACTATTTAGAAGCGTTCGAGTTGTGGTGTTACCGTCGCATGCTTAGAATCCCGTACACAATAAACATATCTAACGAACGTGTGCAAATTTTACAGAAAATCAACCTACACCAACACATATTTAAATTACTATTTAAACCACAACATAAGTATCAAAAAGTGAATCCTCAAATCATTACATTATAAAGCCCAAAAAACCTGTGTTCCGACCTCCACACTTATTTTTGTTTTTGTATTAAGTATTTTTTTTATTACTTTGATCTTATATTTACTTTTTTAATTAACGCTTAATGATACACAATTTGGTTTTCGCAAAGGCTTAGAACGCGTGAAGCTCTTTTTTCATGTAATATATTGATACAAAGATGCCTGGACGCCAATTAAGATATATATGCATGTTTTATTGACGGTAATAAAGCATTCGATAAAGTACAACATAAACAATTAATGAATGTCCTGCAATCAAAGAAGTTTACAACGACCTCAGGATCATATCAAATTTATGCTATAAACAGCGAGCAAAAGTACGTGTTAACGAACAGCTGTCAGAAGAAATTAAAATTAGTGTGGAGTAAGACAGTGGTGCGTATTGTCGCCAATTCTTTTTAATGCCTACTCCGAAGAGATCCTGAAAAATGCTCTTGAGGGTGAAACAGCTGGAATAAAGGTAAATGGAGTTACCATTAACAACATTAGATATGCGGACGACACTGTGATCTTAGCCGAAAACATTGAAGATTTTCAGAGACTGGTGACCAGAATAGCAGAGTATGGAAAAGAGTATGGTCTAACAATGAATGTCAAGAAGACGAAATTTATGAGAATATCAAAACTCAAAGAAATGACGAGAATCTTCTAATAAACGGAACCAACGTCGAACAAGTGGACAAATATGCATATCTGGGAACAATGATTAACTCCACAAATGATTACATTCAGGAGATCAAAATAGGAATACAAAAGGCTAGAGCAAATTTCAACAAAATGAGAAAAGTGCTATGTACCAGGGATTTAAAACTAGAACTAAGAGTTAAGTTGGCGAAGTGCCAAATGTTTTTTCGAATTTATTTTATGGAATGGAATCTTGGACATTGAATGCGACATCAATGAAAAAACTGAAATCATTCGAGCTGTGGATATATAAACGAATTTTGAAAATATCGTGGACAGAACACGTCACACACAAAGAGGTTTTGAGAAGGATGAATAAAGAAATGGAAATTTTTAATACAATTAAAACAAGAAAATTAGAATATCTCGAACATATTACTCTTCTTCTTCAGATGCAAATCCACTAATGGATGTTAGCGATCACATTTTCCATTAACTCTCTATTTCTTGCAATATGTATCAGAGATTGTATGTCGTTAATCCCTGTCCATTGCCTTATGTTTCGGAGCCAGGACATTTTCTTGCGTCCCATTCCTCTCTTGCCTTCAATTTTACCCTCGATTATAAGTTGGAGGAACTGGTATTTTTCATTTCGCGATTACATATTACACCATATTACATATTAAACATGGAGGGAAATACACCTTGCTCCAACTGATTATGCAGGGAAACATCCAAGGAAAGAGAAGCATAGGGAGGTGTAGAATGTTATGGCTGCGCAACATGAGAGAGTGGTACGGATGTACATCAAATGAACTTTTCAGAGCAGCCGTCTCAAAAGTCCGATGATTGCCAACCTCCGCCGCAGAGATGGCACTTGAAGAAGAAGAAATTAACATTTGTTTTATATATTTTTTTTAATTATAAACTTGATATTTATTTTATAACTTTTTAAAATTTTAAAAGTTTTTTAATGCACCTTCTTCATATGTTGCCGTCAAATTACATTGTGCTAAGAATATTTCTTGCCTTTGTCGTTGCCATATTTTTTATTTTTATGAAACTGGCCTCTTTGCCTCTTTTCCGTTCGTCTGTAACCACATCCCCAAGGTCCTTTTGTATCTTGGATTTATTTTGTGTTAGGTTGTTTTCCATATAATTGTTCCGTCCTTCCACACATTTTTTAATTTTTGTATTTAAGTATTTTTTATTAATTTCATTTTATACTCAATTGTTTGATTAAAGTGTGTTTATGTCTTATATACGTAAACTAATACGGTCCTGGAGATACCGCCCTTAGCATACTTAAAGAACACGAAGATATTTTTGGCGTACTCACACTCAGACTTGGTATAACGGCTACGAGAGACACTCCAGTTTTATGTAAAACATCTACCTCTAGTGTAAACAGACGCCCTACCAATCCAGTGCACTGGAAGAAGAAGAAGCCCTAATTCATCATTACAGATACCGTAATTTGATTTACATACATGCACAATATTGACATTCATTGATACATTTACATGTAACCTATTTCGGAATAAAAAAATACCAGTACCTATAAATAAACATTTGGATAATTGTTGATTCTCATAATTATTAAATACAATTTTTACAACCTGATATAATGAAAATGCATTTCAGGAAGAACAAAACCTAACAAAGGTGTTAAAAATTGATTACTCATTGTCATAAGCAATCCAGAAAGGTTCACAAGAAAGGATTTAAAGATGACAACAATACCATGTGTAAAGGGGTTATCAGAAAAATTAAAAAGGATAGGAAACAAACACAAGATCACATCATTCAAAACAACTAATACACTGAGATCTATCATATGAATCATTCTACACTGTGAATGCAACAATTTTTACGTGGAAGAAGCAGGACCACTAAGCGACATAAGTGAACATGAAATGTAGATCAAAAATAGAGACTTTGACAGATCAGAGATACGTAAACATGCCAAGGACAGTAAGCACAAAGTACAACAGAAAGATGCAATAATTATACAAGAAACATGCGTAAAAGAGAAAATCAAAGAAGCAGCTCTCGTCTTCATGAAAAAAGTAGCAGGCTCTAGTTGCCAATACTAAATGAAGAAGCCAGCAACAAGAATATACCAACATTAATGGATTATTAATTGCAAAAGACTGATATGTTTTGTAGACACTTATGACAAATGAATGAATTGAAAAGAAAAGTATTTTAAAAATGTATAAAATATTATATTTCTAGTTGAGCGCTTTGGCTTACAAAGCCATCTTCCGGTCTATGATCAAAATTTAAAAAGTACTAATATAAAAGGAAGATCCAAACGTTTAACTTTTGTTGATACTGCGTACGCGCAGACACATTTAAATGCTTATTTTCCAGAGACCAATAACGTACACCGGATGGATTATGTTTCCTGTGAATTATAAAGAGGGACTCATGGGTAAACAAAACATTCTTCAAAAAGATGAAGATACGTCGATAGCAATTAAAGTAAACTGTATACCCAAGCTTAATCAAGCCATTCAGAGCGGTGCTGGGAACAATTCTATTCCACTATGAACCAACAATTTACCCATATATATTAGCCCATATAAACCTGCACCGCTCTGAATGGCTTGATTAAGCTTGGGTATACAGTTTACTTTAATTGCTATCGACGTGTCTTCATCTTTCCTCACTAGAGGTCTCTAGTTGCATACTCTGGTAGTTATTTCCCTATAATTGCCAGAGTAATCGGTGCGTTTTGATTTGGTTTGAGTCTTCTGATGACGGGTAGACCCAGAAACACGTGTCAGGGAGTGGTAAGAGACTCAAATTAAATCGAAATGCAACCTTCTTCGTATATTTATCGTCATTACTCGACGCGATGAGTATAATAATGATGGTAAATTTATATGGGTAAATTGTTGGTTCATAGTGGAATAGAATTGTTCCCAGCACCGCTCTGAATGGCTTGATTAAGCTTGGGTATACAGTTTACTTTAATTGCTATTGACGTATCTTCATCTTTCCTCACTAGAGGTCTCTAGTTGCAGACTCTGGTAGTTATTTCCCTGTAATTGCCAGAGTAATCGGTGCATTTTGATTTGGTTTGAGTCTTCTTACAAACTCCTTCTGATGACGGGTAGACCCAGAAACACGTGCCAGGAAGTGGTAAGAGACTCAAATTAAATCGAAACGCAACGTTCTTCGTATATTTATCGTAATTACTCGGCGCAATGAGTACAATAATGATAGTAATTTATATGGGTAAACTGTTGTTTCATAGTGGAATAGAATTGTTCCCAGCACCATGAATGGCTTGATTAAGCTTGGGTATACAGTTTACTTTAATTGCTATCGACGTATCTTCATTTTTCCTCACTAGAGGTCTCTAGTTGCAGACTCTGGTAGTTATTTCCCTGTAATTGCCAGAGTAAATCGGTGCATTTTGATTTGGTTTGAGTCTTCGTACAAACTCCTTCTGATGACGGGTAGACCCAGAAACACGTGTCAAGGAGTGGTAAGAGACTCAAATTAAATCGAAACGCAACCTACGTATATTCTTCAAAAAATTATTTCTCCATCATAATTGTACATAATTTCATCCATTTAAAATGATTATTACGAAATATTTCATGAGTGGTCTACACTTTTTTTTTTTTATTTAAACACAAAACCACATCAACCGCGCAGGGTTATTAGTGGCTGTAACAAATACATGAAATATTACATTAAATACAATTGAATGATACATTAAGTACAATTGAATATTACATTAAATACAATTGAATAAATTGATGTCTTTTAAATAACTTAACACTGTTGAAATTTTTTTGGTGAGAACTGTCTTGAGATCATCATCTGTAAATCCATGGGATCTTCTTTTTTCCATGAATTGAGGACAATCAAGCAAGATATGTTTGGCAGTCAGTGGGTTAGAGCAGCTGCAGCAGATAGGTAGTGGTTCTTTTGTTATTAAGTATTTGTGTGTTAAGGCATGTATGGCCAATTCTTAGACGATTAATAATGACTTGGTTTCTTCTGTTTAAAGGAGTCTCCAGAACATCAGTTATATTTTTGGGCAAATTACATTTAGTTTAGTACCTAATTTTTCCCAATAATTTTGCCAAGTATTAATACAATGGATTTTAACCAGGTTTTTTAGATCGGTGTACGGATATGTCTTCAATTGTGCAATATGGTTTGAGTTCATTCGACTTTTGTTAGCCAGTTGATCTGCTTTTTCATTTCCGTAGATACCTATATGTGATGGTACCCAAATAAAAGCCGCTTCCTTTCCTAATGATGAAAATTTTTCTAGTACGTTTTTTATACTCTGTATAATAGGGTTGTTGGTATATATTTGTTTCAGTTTCAGTAATGCATTTAATGAGTCTGTTACGATAATGCACTTCATCGTTCTACTCTTTTCGAAGAAGATTAGGGCTTCCAAAATAGCTGTAGCTTCACCTGTTAGTATACTGCAGTTGGTTGGTATCGATATGCTATAAGAATTTTCTTTACAGTAGTAGGCAGCAGCGTGACCATTGGGAGTTTTAGAGGCATCGGTAAAGATTTGCAAATAATTAGGATAGTGGTCTAGAATTTCCATAAATAGAGATTTAATTACTGTGGAATTTGTAGTAGATTTGGGATACTTGGTAAGTGTTACATCAATAGTTAATGGGTGGCTTGTCCATGGGGGATAGTTTGCGTTTATATGTAGTGTTGCATTGAAATGATTCCTATCAAAAGTTGTAAGGTTTATTCTTTCTATGAGGGTGTAGAGTTTTTAGTCTTATTGTTAGGAGGAAGGCCAGGGTTGCAGATATGGAAAAATACAGGATGCTGTTTCTGGGATGATATCTTTGCAATGTAGTTCAAGGATAGTTGCTGTCGTCTTATATGTAAGGGAGGTTCTCCAGTTAGAACTTGCATGCTACTAACTGGACTAGTTTTAAAAGCTCCCAGTGCTAATCTCAAAGCTGTAGTTTGAATACTGTTTAGTTTTTTTAGAGTGGTTTTACATGCAGCATCGTAACATATACAACCATAGTCGATTTTAGTTCTAATGAGCGATTTGTAAAGCCTAATTAATATTTTATGATCAGCACCCCAAATTCTGTTGGATAATATTTTGAGTATATTTAATCTTTTTTGGCAGGAAAGCTGTAGTTTATTTATGTGTGAATTCCAATTTAAAGTTCTCTCAAAAGTTAGACCTAGAAAGTTTATTTCTTTTGACTGTTCTAAAGGTAAATTATTTAATGTAAGACTAGTTGTGAGGTGGGTTTTATTTTTATTAAAAATAATATATCGTGTTTTTTCAGTAGAAAAAAACAAATCCCGTTTTAATCGTCCAATTACAAAGCCGATTTAGGAAACTCTGTATAATATTAGTTGCTGTCATTATATTATTCGATTTAGTATAAATAACAATGTCATCTGCGTAAAGACTAGCTTTAATGGCGCTTTAATTACATCAACAATACTATTAAAAGCGATTAAGAATAAAGTTGGACTAAGAATCGAACCTTGAGGAATTCCATTATCTAGTATTTTAGATGAGCTTGTAACACCATTTATTCTAACTTGAATCGAGCGTTTTTTTAAAAAAATTTTTATAAATGCATGTATGTTACCTTGAATGCCAGTATCTTTCAATGTTTGTAGAATACAGTGTTTCCATGCTCTATCGTATGCTTGGGTTATATCGAAAAATATTGCTATTAGTTTTTGGTTATTTGCAAAAGCTTCATTAATTGAAGTCTGTAATGCAACGTGATTATCTAATGTGGACCTGCCTCTTCGAAAACCACTTTGGAAGGGAGTAAGAAAGTTAATATTTTCTAAGTACCATATAAGGCGGAGGTTTAAAATTTTTTCTAATATCTTACACATGCAACATGTAAGAGAGATTGGTCGGTAAGAGGTAGGATTGTCTTTTGGTTTGTTAGGCTTAACAATGGGAATGATTATTGCTTGAGACCAAAGATCTGGGAATTCATGCTTTAAGAAGCAGGTATTAAATAAATCTAACAGAATTAATTTGGCTCCGAATGGTAAGTTTTTTATGAAGACTGGTAGAATATCATCTGGTCCTGCAGATATGTTTTTTATATTTGAGAGAGAAAACTCTAACTCTTGAAGAGTTATAGGAGCATTTAAGGGGGTGTCAGAGTTGATAATGGATATTGTAGAAATTTCTATGTTTTTCTTGTATGTTAGGGATTCGTAAGAAATGTTTTTGTCGCTAGAATTATGTTGATAGACATCAGCTAAAGCTTCTGCGATTTTATTTTTGCAAGTGATTAATTCATTATTGTGTGTTAAGGTGTTTATATGTCTATAAGAATTGGAGCCTTTAAGTTTACGAATTTTAGTCCAGACAACCTCGGAGGGTGTAGACGAATTGATAGATGATACGTACTCTCTCCAGGTTTCTCTTTTGCTTTTCTTTATGAGATATCTTGCTTTAGCTCTCAGTTTTTTGAAATTAAGTAAATTTTCATTTGTATTGTGTTTTTTAAATACATTAAAAGCATGATTGCTAGAAGATAGAGCATATGCTACTTCATTGTTCCACCAAGGTACTGGAGGTCTTTTGCAGAGCTTTGTTTTACCTATATTATTTAAAGCTGCTTCTATAATTATATTGTTTAAGAAGGTAATATTAGAGTTTATATCATCACTTGGATGATAGTTTTCAATTTTCTTTTCAATGTCATCTTGATAAGACGACCAGTTTGCAGTCTTTAATTTCCAGGATTGATAGATTGGAAAATTAGGAGATTGAATATGATTTAATGATATGCAGATAGGAAAGTGGTCACTGTCATATAAAGATTTTAAAGTATTCCATGTGAGAAACGTTGATAAGGATTGACTACATAATGATAAATCAATGGCAGAAAAAGAGCCGTTATAGGAGTTAAACCTGGTAGGTTCTCCTGTATTAAGTAATAGTAGATCAGAAGAGTCAATGAGATGTTTCATTAGATTACCATATTTGTCTGTTTTAGAGCTTCCCCATGCAGAATGATGACAATTCATATCCCCTAAAATTATTTTTGGGTGTGGAATTTGATCAAGAAGGTTATTTAGTTCTTGTAGGTGTAGTTCGCTAGGATGTGGTAAATAAATGTTGCATATATTAATATGTTTTTGGTACGTTATACTCACTGCTACAGCTTCGAGATTAGTTCTTAATACAATTGGTTTAGCTTCTAGGTCTGTACTCACAAAGATAGCTACTCCGCCACTGGCGTGTTGTGCTACTCTGTTTTTTTGAAAACACTGATAATTACGAAGATTTATATTAACTTGTTTAAAATGAGTTTCTTGAAGACATAGGATCTTTGGGCATAATTCGTTTATTAAAAGTTTTAATGGTTCTAGATGGGTATAAAACCCATTAAGATTCCACTGTAGAATAAAGGAATTGGACATGTTAGAATTCTGCTTGAGATAATTGTTCATCTGTCTCTTCTGTGGAAGAGATATTATTGGGGTTTATTTTCTTTTTTAATCGAGTTATATTATTTTTTAATTTTGAATTGTGGGTATAAGCGTGAACAAAATTAAGGATCTCAATTAGTTCGGCATTTTCATTAGAGTAATCTTTAGAAATTATTTCAGGGTGTTTGGCATATATTGTGTTTTCTAGGAAGTCACATATTTCATTATAATTTAAGATAAAAGGTGGTGATCTGTTTTCTATTTGGTCTTTTATTGACTCTAGTGAAAGTAAAAGTTCTTCCCGGGAATTTCTGGATGACTTTTTTGACTTTTTTTTTGGTTTGCTTACTACAGGAGGAGTAAATATCTGTGAATCGGTCTGTGGGGTATTTTCGTTAATGTCTGGAGAAGATGAGATGAACCTTTTTAGTTGATTAGGGACATTTGTAGTAATTGGATTTGGTGTTATTTCTACTGGAGTAGGATTTCTGATGTTGTTTGAGGTTGTAGGTGTTAAAGTATTTAAGAAAGATATTTCACTTCTATTACTTATGGATCCTGTCTGGTTATTGTCAGTTTCCATAATTTGTTCTGTTTGGTTATTAGAGGATTTTGTTGGAATTGATGTGTCTTGAAAAGTTTCTGGGTGTGCACTAGCAGTGGATGAATTAGCTTTGTCAAAACTTTGTAGTTCTGTTTGGTTATTAGATGTATTTACTGTAGGTAATATATTTTGAGAGGTTTGTGAGTGTATATTAGAAGTAGTGGGGTTTTCTTGGTTAGAGCATTCAGCTTCCTGATGGCCAATAGTCTTGCATTTTGTACAGTTAAATCCTTCTATAGAAAGGTATAATCGATAATTGGTATTATCATAAGAGATAATGAAAGAATCAGGAATAGATATATTGTCTAAAGGTGTAATAAAGATTTGCCTTCTAAAACTCAATACATGGTTGTATTCGCTTTCAGGCATACCTACTCGTAGGAAAGTCATTTTTGAGACAGGGTTTATACCCATCTGATGTAGTTCTTGTTCAATTAACGTGTTTGGAACAGTAGGGCAAGCATTTGATATGACTAGTCTTTGAGCTGGAGAGATAAGTCTTCTTATTTCTATTTGAGTTTCTTTTATAATAACATATTTGTAGGAATGTAGTAGTGAATCAACTGCATTTTTAGATGAAAGATATATACAAATTCTGTTGTTGGCAATTCTGGAAGCGAAGGATACGTTACGTGGACCAACTAATGAACCAACGGCTATGATATAGTCATGAACTTTAGTTCCTTCAATGCTGGAGAGTACTATAGCTTGTTCTTTTGTTGGGTCTTTAAATGTGTTGACAACACTGGAATATGAGACATGAGATGAAGTGTGAGTAGTATTCTTAGTTTTATTTGAAGTCATGGTTAATTAATTTTAAGTCCGGACCTGTCACCGGTTCGAAAACCGGTGTGGATTTTGACCCAAAACTGGATTTGTTTCTATTTCTTCGGAACGTTATAGGTTATATTAATATTGATATAGATACTATAAAGTGATTTTCTGGTACTCACGTAAACGTTTTCTCGGCCGACTTGAAGACAGCACTATAACTATGTGTATAAAGCAACAAAAATAATTTCTAAACTTGGTTTTTTCATTTAAAAACCTAAATATTTCAGGACGGCTTGCAAGGTGATATATTTTATCACTGTCAGCACCGTACCACCGGTCTACACTTTATAACAGTGGTACTTACTTGTTTCTTTTACAAATATTCCTCACTGTTATTTCATTTAAGTCAACTTCATCGGCAATCTGTCTACTTGAACACGGCGTCGCTTTAGCTAATGCACAGACCTGGGTTTCCTTGAAACAAATCAGAATTTGTCTGTCAATTTTTTTGGCTAAGCGCCAAACCAATACACAACAACAGGTGTAATAACCTCTTTAATTTTAACTTTTTTTTTTAATTTTTTGAAAACGATCTCCGGAGTGGAATTCGAAACGTCAATTAATTATAAAATGTAAATACTGTAATTTAAAAACATAATATACTAAGACTACCGCAAGAAAATAGTTTCAAAACCTCTTTACTAGTCCTTAATCTCTTTAATATTCAGTTTTAGCGTTTCATAATTTTATTCTTTTCAAAATTTTACCAAATTGGCTGTCTCAGATTTTCAGTTGATATTTAATATTTTGTTCATACCTGTAAATTTGGTTTCTCCTTTTCCAGTTCATATTCTTGTGACAAAATATAAATTTATTACTGATTATAAATCGTATTTCTGCTTTATGGGGCCATTGACATTTCGCATAAGATGGAGAAATAATTAATATCCGGATTAAATTTACAACTTTAACACGTACAATAATAACTATAAAATGATTAACTTCCGTTTCTGATAACGACCGAGTTATGTCTGATAGTTGACACTATTTGTTTAAACAATTGGTCGGCGTTTTGGCTGCTAATTTTAGTTCACCAAATAAAGCACGCGAATATGTTTTCGTAATGGGTGAAGACCTGAAGATTATTATTTATTTAGCTCAACAGGCATCAAAAACCTATTGCTTGAATTACTATCTCATACTATACAGTACAATTATTTTTATTTAAAAAAAAGTAGTCGTAACAATGTCACAATTATAAACTGTTATATATTTAACCAACCTATTCGTATATGAGTTGTATCAATGCTATGAAAAATGCAACATCGTCCGGTCTATTAAAATTAATAGACTAAGGTGGCTAGGACACCTTGAAAGAATGAACACTGACGACCCCTAAAGACAGATATTATATCAAGAGCCAGTAGGAACCAGGAAGAGAGGTAGGCCAAGATCTAAATTTAAAACTCAAGTCGAAGATGAGTTGAGGAATCTAGGGGTCAGAAATTGGAAAGCCAGGGCGAAAGATAGGGGGGAATGGAGACTAATTCTTGAAAAGGCCAAGACCCACCCAAGGTTGTAGAGCCAAAGATGACTCGTATATACTTTTTATAAAACTTATTGTTACTTCGTCATATAGTTCTTCTATCTAAACCTTCAAGATTATACAATGCTCTTTTGGTAGCCAGAAGAAGTGTCCGCTTAAAATTTCCAGTTATAGATATTGGTAAATAAATATCCCTTGTAATAAGATTAATTCTAATAAGAAACTGGAACTTTGCATGGAAAAATTGGAAAACTTAGCATCTGAGCTCAATTAATGCTTAGGATGGATATCGCTTATACATAAATTCTGGACATGAGAATCCCGGAGTGGAGACCAAGAGAAAAGAAAATAAAAAAATAGGACATCATCAAAAGATATGTGTAGACGACATAAGAGCAGTGGAGGGCAAAGGTCAATGCAGACATGCTTCATTGCTGTTTAGTTTTTATATTGTATATTTCATATATAACAAAAACAACATCAACAAAGTTTTTACCCATTTTTCAAAGAAATAATTATATCTAATGTTTCTGCTATTATCATATCGTTGATCCCGAATTTTTCATTCTTTGCTATGGCATGTCTTGAAGCATTCTCCCAAGATTGAAGAATTGGAATCCAACGTTGTGAAAAATTGAAATCATTACAAGAAAAAGGAGACAACTTTGCGCTAGATAAAAAGGTTACAGAAATTTCGGGGGTATACAGGAAACACTCTCTTGAAGAATGGTCAAAGAAACTACGTACATACCCAGGAAGAACTAAATAAAATTTGGACTATGCGTCCGGCTTAAAGGATAATAGACAGATTCTCGTAACTACTATATTACCAACGGAAAATTTATTCGATCCACTCATTATTCTTGCCGAGGTGGAGTACCTACACTATAAATGTAGTAAAACTGGGTAAGGCTCCTGGACCTGATAGCATTACTAAGGAAGCCATAAAACTGTTGAAAAATGTTAACATCGACATATTGGTAACCATCTTCAATGCCATATATAATACCTGCCATCTTCCAACAGATTGACTTTATTCGACATTTATAATGATCCCTAAGTCATAATAGTTAGTAGTTCAGCTGTCTGATCAGCTTGTTTAGACAGCTGGAAGAGCTAACCGGCGGGACACAATTTGGTTTCAAGAGTGGAATGTGGATACACGTGAAATAGCTTTCTACTTAAGTATGCTTGTACAAAACTGCAGGGACCAACGAAAGGATATATTTGTCACATTTCTCGATTATGAAAAAGTGTTTGACACCATAAAACATGACCCAATGAAAAAAATGCTACACAACGATAACATTGAGGAAAAAGATGAGTAATCCAGAAACTCTATTGAAACCAAAAATCACGAGTAATGCTGAATAACTCTAACACATAGGAATTTGAAATTTTAAGGGGAGTATGACTTTTGTATATTGTCTCCTCTGTTGTTCAACCTCTATTGTAGAATGTTTTTGCATGGGTGCTTGGCTAGGTGTGCTATAAAGGTAACACTCGTTACGCCGATGATACCGGAATAATTCCATATCTTCTAGTCTTCTATCGTCCATTTTTGGACATAGGCCTATCCCAACTCCTTCCATCGATCTCTATCCCGATCAACATACTTCCAATTTGTTCCGGCTATTCTTTTTATGTCGTCTACCCTTCTCATCTGGGGTCGTCCTCTTGTCGTCTATCTTTGTAAGGTCTCGAATGTTGTATTGTGGAGTTCCGACGTTGGCCTTTTTAGTGTGACCTGAGAAGTTCCATTTGAGTTTGGAAATGTTTATTGTGATATCTTCAACTTTTGTTTTAGATCTTACCCCGTTGTTCCTCTTTTTATCTGACAGTCGTATAACTAACATTGCTATTTCCATTGCCCGTTCTGTTGACTTGTTTATTCATATTTGCGTTGGTTATTGTCCAGGTTTGATATCCGTATATCATGATAGAAAAGATGCACTGGTTGAACACTTTGCTCCTCAAATATTGACGTATTTTGCGGTTCTTCCGGATCCAACTGAGTTCTTCAAATCCTGTCCATGTCAGTCTTGCTCTTCTAGTAATTTCCGCACTTTGGTTCTCTTTATCAAGTTTCAGAATTTGTCCTAGATATAGTCCTGGACTTGTTCTATCTCACTGCCATTTACAGTTAATACGTCTTGGATCGTCTGTTTCGGTCATTATTTTTAATTTTTTTTCATATTTATTTTAAGGCCGATAATTCCAGATAACGAACATGATACGCAGTTGCTGATAAATAAAATACATAATGCGTAAAAAACATACAGCGTGAAAAAATTCTATTTTAAGAGCACAACTGCAAATAGACAATGCTCCCTCCAATCGAGCCAGTTAAAACATTCAAATACTTGGGAATGATGGTGATTGACTAATGGATCCCCAACAAAAAATAAGTATTAAACAAGTAAGATAAGCTTTTGTTAAATTTAAACTGCTAAATAAAGAAATCCTTTATATCGTCCAATATAAGTGATAACCAAACAACCCTCACCACTTGGAACTTTTAATCCAGTAGACAAATCTTCAATAAACTCCCAACGAGCGTTTGTAATTTGTTTATCTTGCCAAACTTCTCTTACAAAATATTAGCTCTAGAAAACAGTTATGTCATCAAAAACACCAGAAATGTCTACAACATAACTAACAAATGCATTCACGAATGCTCTGAAGCCATACCCAACAAAGATATGTCCTGCATAATAGATAGCCACCTGTTTCTAACTTATCGCCTAAAACTTGGATTTCACTAAATCGCATCCATTGTAAACATAATAGAAGAATGATCCCGCGATGATGACGCGACGGTCATATGAAGGCATTTCTGTTTTTGAGTAATGTCATAGTCTATAAAATATATAACTATCCTGACATTTTTAAATTTAACCACAATGTAGAGTTTACTTTGTTTTATATCATCGAGTTAGAATCTATGGAGAGGGCATCACGTGACTAAAAAACGACCTCACTTCGGCCATATTGTTAATACTATTGTTAATATTGTTTTGACACTTTTGACAGATCATATAAGCTTATTTACGTTTGTTGTTTTTCGAATATTTTTAGTTTTATAATACTTGTATAGAAACTGTAATAATATATTGTGAAGTGCATAATATTGGTTTCTTGTTCTCAACGTAGTTGCAGTAGCAGAAGCAATGCTAATAAAAAATCTTCAGGAATAACGTTGCACAAGTTAGTATACAAATATGTAAACAAAGTAATGGCACGTATTTCAGAGAATAAATTAATAGTTTTTGACTGCATTAATTTATTTTTATGTATAATATATCGTGTTTTTAGTGTTTACCGCGGGATATATAAATCATAGTTTATTAAAAATGTATTGCACTTTTTTAGATTATGATTAAATCTTTTAAATAACTAGTCATATTTTTATAGTAGTTTTAATATTATTGAGTCCGGCCATGATCCCACCGCCATATTGGTATTATCATTAGTCACACCTACCTACGCCGTTTTTAATACACACGTTAATATGGTCATAGCTTCTCCATAGATTCTAACTCGATGTTTTATATAGAGTAAATGTCATATTTTGTATTTTTAAATGTGCCAAAATACCATACTCTAAATTAATATATACTCATGGTTCCAATAGGTAATTTTCAGCTTTTCTCAATACCCACGTTTGGGATTCTTATGTAGCATTGGTCAGAAACCTTAATATCAAAATATTTGATAGCGCGAGTCTTCTTCTTCTTCTTCAGATGCAAATCCGCTAATGGATGTTAGTGATCACATTTTCCATTAATTCTCTATGTCTTGCAATATGTATCAGAGATTGTATGTCGTTAATCCCTGTCCATTGCCTTATGTTTCGGAGCCAGGACATTTTCTTGCGTCCCATTCCTCTCTTGCCTTCAATTTTACCCTCGATTATAAGTTGGAGGAACTGGTATTTTTCATTTCGCATGATGTGACCTAGATACGCCGTTTTCCTTTTCTTGATGGTTTCTAAAAGTTGGCGTTTTTGGTTTATTCTTTTAAGAACATCTATATTTGTGATTTTCGCTGTCCATGGTATTTTTAGGATACGGCGATAAAGCCTCATTTCGAAAGCTTCCAATCTGTTTATATCCCTCGTTTTGAGTATCCAGCCCTCTACGCCATATAGCAGCACTGACCATACGTAGCACTTAGTAAACCTTAGTCTCAGTTAAAGATCGAACTCTGAACAAGTCAGCGAGTCTGGCTTGAACTAAAGAATGATTGTTCTTTTAAACATTTATACTATTTTTAGTGAAAAACGTGTACAATTAAGGCATGTACATATGCGAAATTATTAAAATAATTTCAAAGTTTTAGGACAATAATAGGTCTTCTTCTTCTTCTTCTTTTTATGTAGAATGACTATGTCTGTTTTTCAATGTGCCTGCAGTAAGTTGTTGATTTCGTGGTCTTTCTACTGATCGAATTTCTATTGAGGAATCGTCTATTGCAGTCTTTACTACGCTAGAATCATAGGTGTGGTTCAAAATAATTAGGTAAGGTAATTAAATGTTATACAGGCAATAAATAGCTGAATCAAGTTTCTAAAAAACTTTACCAATATTTCTGTTATATACACTCGCGCACTTGAAGTCGTCATATAATCAGGGTAAACATGCAGTGGTTTCCCATATGTGTTTTAATTATTTTAGCGTATTAGCGGTGTTTATCTATAACGGATCCCGGTGTTTTTTACTGTCTACACGTTACTGCTTCTTTGTAACTAATCGTTTATTAAGAGAGGAGGAAAGAGCGAAAAAGCGACAGTTATCTACGGCAACAAATTAAAAGAGGTCAAAAAAGGCACCAAAATCAGAGAGGCGAACAAAGCGTCTGTTGTCTCCTGGAGAAAGAGATTTTTCGTTTACATTGTCCAAGAATGTCTATACTTGGTAGGATTAAAAATAGGTAGGAGGAATTATTACTAAGGGTTGGTTAAGGTAATGATTTAAAATTGAGGGTGGTAAGTATAGGATTCGATAGAGTGAAAAGTATAATATTGTTTTCCGCATGTAAAAAATTGAAAACAATGTACTTGGCTGACGTTATAAATGAATTAATTGACATCAAAATCGCTGTTGTATGATTTGCATGTTGGAGAATACTCCCACTTTTGAGGCAGAGTGACTTGTTTATGGATTTCCTTTTATATACCTTTTGATTTATAACAATTTAATACCTTTTATAAACATGTCTAGTTTAATTATCTCCCACCATTTTTTCTTTGACATTTAACTTCCTCTAACCATCTTAACCTACGTTCTCTTATATTGGCATTAATGTATATCTACGTAGATACCCTATAACTGCCACTGGCGAATCAAGTTATTTCGCATTAAATTTATAATATCAATCAATTTTATTGAGAAAATCGCCATGACGAGCCCTACAATTTGTTCTGGTTATCGAAATTGATCTATTATCTGCAGTCAGTGAACTATGGATGATAATATTAGACTCATGGACAGGATGGTCGGTAACAGTACACTGAAAAAACTTGTGATTGATTCTGTTTTCAATTTAGTTTTTATCGTCTCTTCTTCTATTTCTTTATATTGTTATATTTTGCAAATACAAAGAATTCTTTGGATATTCGAATATCACTGTTCATAGAAAGAATATCGCAAGCATATCTTTTTTCGAATACGTTTTGGGATATTTTTTTTAAAGCCATGTGTTGTCATAACCGTGGTACTGGAGTTAATTGGTTTATTGTAGATCTTCCATTAGTGTAACCTTCTTTCTAAAGTTGCTGGTGCTACCGACTGCTTGGTTAGCCGATTCCGACGGCTTTACGTACCCTTAGAATTACGGTGGCGGCTCAGTTAAATTAGAAATTTCTGTTGTCTGCTGGGATCAATCTCCGGGAGATAGCTTGTTATCGTCTTGGTAAACTAGTACCTATCCAATGAGCTATGGTTGCTACAACTTCTTTATATGAAGCTGTTTCCGTTGCGAACGTTAATAAAGAATGTATTTTACAGTTTATATAAGTACGCTTGTTCAGCCTTGGAAACAATTGTAATCACTCAACTGACGTTCTGCAATGTTAGTATTATTTCACGTTTAGCAACGTGTAATATCTGTTCAACACTGTGCAATTAGAGTAATGTCAGAGAATGGTGTGAGTATAGGATCTGTCCATAGTATTGGACACAAACTGTGTTGTACAAGTTGGTGCACAATGGTGAAAAGTTGGTGCACAATGGGTTCCTCGTTTTTTGGTGGAGGACCGAACAAGCTTGCAAAAAAGTTTATCTCTACAACATCTTAATAGAATACAGGCAAATCGGTAATGACTTTCTTTTGTCAATAATATAGCTGGCGACAAATCCTGGTGTCATTATTTTGAACCATCCAGTAACCTGTCGTCGATGCAACTGAAACACGTAAATTCTCAACAACCACAGAAGTTTAAAGTTCAACCTTCTGCAACCAGGGTCATGTAATCATTTTATTTCCGCCATGAAGGGCCCTTACTTATAGAGTTTACAAAAGCTAGAGTGCATATCAACGCAAACCTGAGAAGCGTTAAAAGGTAGTCGTAAAGGTAACTCTGAGACTGTGGCTAGACCTTATCCACCTCCTAAACGTTGTTTTATTTTATTTCCATGTGAGAAATGTTAGTTATCCACCGAAGATGGAATATACGCAGAGGGTACTTCGAATAGTGTGGTCGAAAACTCTCTGTAAGGCACCGTGGGATGGATAAGTGGCCGTAGTTTTTCAGGCCCCTTTCTTCCCATCTGGTAATATATAAGAATTTCTCGAGCAACAGTATACATACATCGGTTGGTGAAATAACGGGATATATGCCTTAATTATAGTTTAATTATTTGTAGATATATTTATGTAGACATACATATGTTATATATATATATATATATATATATATATATATATATATATATATATATATATATATATATATACAATTATAAATGACTTTCTACAGAAAAACAACGTCAGAACACGTCTTTTGCCTTTTAGATGCGTATTTTGCAGCACTTGAGGCTTTTTCAATTTCAACTCATAATTTAATGAAAGGAAAACGATAAATGTGGAGATAAATAAAATTCAGCTGTTATTAAATCGTCGGAATAAAACGATGACCATGAAAACGAATCGCGAACAAAGTAGAAATCAGAACTGACACTCGATTAAAAATATAAAAATAAAATTATGGCTTTGCTGTGGTCGCTGAAATGAAGACAATTAAATTCTCGTTCCAAAGTTTCATTAAATTGTCCTTGACTTTTATTATAACTCGGTAGAATATTACAGGTTGGTTTTTCAGATGGTTATTTTAATATAATCTAGAATTCTAGTCGTCTTTTTTGTGTATAGTAAATTGAATTCGATGTAGAACTAGGTGTAATAAAGGTATAATTAAAATGGTTTAAGATTTCTGTAAACAAAATTTTAAATGGAAAATTCCCATTGGATGGCTGTATACAATAAATTTTACAATGAAAATTAAAAAAAAAATTACAATGAAGTAAAAACTTTCTTTTTATTTTAATTTTTTTTTTAAAATGTCCAAAATGGATTTGTAAATTTTTAGAACGTTTTAGATCCTATCAGTGAAAAACGTCTATAAAGTAGTTAGAACTAGTCACATAATTAGGTCAGATGACCTTTAAAATATATAAATAGAGTCACTCTAGCCTAGCGCCTTATTTCCCGCATTGTATTTCTTCTCCATTCTTCTACTTTCCGTCTCACTTTGCCTTTTCTTCCTGCCCTATTGACCTGGCCTCTTACTGGCATAACCAATAAGGCCCGTTTCTTCTTTTATCTGAACTCTTCTTACAATTTCTTATAAACTCTTTTGGCATTGATTTATGTCAATGGTTCCTTCTCTTTATCATTAAACGCTAGTCAGTTTATCTCTCCATTTCCACAGGACTTGTCCGACCATGACCTGGTGTTGGTAGTCTCCAACAGTGACGCAGGTGATCTTAATGTATCAGTACGAATTTACTCTCACGCATGTTGGCACCCTATCATTGTTTAGGACAATCAGTCCTAACCACCCGGCATCACACACTCACTTTTCCATGACCTTACGAGTTTCCCACTCAAATTCAGTTAAATCTAGCATCATATTACGGTTACGTCCTCCACACTAATCGTTTTACTTCCTTCACAAGTCCGTATAAATCTTTGTGATATCGTTTATTTTGTCGTCACTTTTTTTCTTTTGCAGCTTACTCTACCACTTTTTTTTATTCTTCTTTTCCTAGTGCTGCTGGTTCTTCCGTTTTCTTTGTTTTAACATGGATATATTTTTTGGATGTCTTCTCCTCGTCCGGTGACTTCATCATTCCATGTTCGCAGATTTTTATCTTTACATATACATATTTTCTGGTCATTCTTCTTATCACAATATTTCTATCACTTCCTCTTCGCCATTTACTTCTGTGTTCCTACATTCCTCGAGGTTGTACTTACTGTTTTTCATCAACAGCATCATCATTCTTTTTGCCTTTATCCCTATGCGGGGTCGGCGTCATTAATTACATTTCTCTATTAGATTCTACCCTCGGTCATACCAATAAAATTTTCCTTTACCGACATCTTCTACCTAAGCGTCTTCTCCAAGGTCTTCTTTGGTCTTCCTCTACTGGTCCTACCAAGAACCCGCAGATCAGTAATTCTTCGTACTGGGTGATTAACATCTCGACGTTGAACATGTATAAATTATCTTAACCTATGGTCTTTCATTTTGACATCAATTGGTACCATCCCAAGGTTTTCATTAATATACTCATTCTTAATTTTATCCTTTTCTGTCACTCCACTCATTTATCTAAGCATTTTAATTTCTTGCTCATAGATTGTTCCTCTTTATTTTTAACTGCCTAACATCCAGTTTCGGACATTACAGCTGGTCTTATGGTAGTTTTATAGAATTTTCCTTTCAGCTTCATTTGAATTTTTGTCGCAATTTCTTCTGCTAGTGCCTATCCTCTATGGATGTTGGCTACCACAATGGCCCATCGTATTTTATTAGCAGTTGTTCGAAATAGGTCTGTGGTGGTCATGCCTGTCCACTGTCTCAAATTCTTAAGCCAGGATATTCGGCGGCATCCTGGTCCTCTATTTCCTTCTATTTTCCCTTCTAATATCAATAATAGGATTCTTTATTTATTTTCAGTTTTCACTATATGTCCGAAGTATGCTAACTTTCTCTCTTTAGTGGATTTCAACACTTCAGGTTTTTTTTTTTGTAAACGTTTCATTACTGCGTCGTTAGGTATATGATATACATGATATTCTGAGCATGCGACGATAGCACCACATCTCGAAAGACTGCAACCGTCTACAAGACGCATCAGTGAGTGTCCATGCCTCTGCTCCATACATCACAACAGAAAACACATAACAATTAAGGATTTTGAGTCGGAGATGTAAGTTCAAGGTTAAATTTGAGAGAACTTTCTTCATCTGTTGGAAGGCACTCCTTGCTTTTTCGATCCTACATTTAATCTCGTATGAGTGATCCCAGGTGTCTGTGATGTTGCATCCTATGTATGTTATTTTTTCTGTTCTATCCAATACCTCATTGTCTACCTGTTAGCCAATTTGTTCATGTTTCTCCTAATGTTGTCCACACTTCCTTTGGAATATCATCTGGCCCAATTGCTTTTCCTTTCTTTATTTTTTGAAGTGCTTGAACCACTTTCTCGTTTGTTATTTTGGTAACCATTGCTGTTACTTTCTCTGTTTTGCTGTTACCGTCTGATTTTCTGACAAATTCTTCATTTAAGTACTTCTTCCATATCTTTTTTACATCCTTTTCGTGAATATATATTTTATTATTTTCATCTCGGATACATCTAATCTTTGCTTTCTTTACTCTCTGTTTGACTATTGTACATATCTTTGTTTCTCCCGCCCTGGCATGGAACACACAACATGTGTGCTTTGATATACCTGTCAGATGTTATATGTTAATGTCATATACCAATTTTTTAATCTATGTTATACTTTTAAAGAGGGTAAACATGAAATATAATTGTATAAGGTAATGTTTATAAAATAAAGTGTTTATTGAAAATAGCAAATATCCGAAACGTTTAAGCAATAGTTAACTATTTTTTTACAACATACCGACAAACCTACGAAATAAAAATAATAAATATATTATTATAGAGTTGTTTGCATTTGTATTTTCAATTATAAATATGTGTAAGGATATATTCTTACTAAATGGATATTATAGAGAAGCAATTTAATAGTACATACAACGCTGTTATTTTTTTGAAATATTGAGTTTCAGTTCAAGTAGTCGCTTAAAAGGTTATAAAAGATTAAGATGAAGTAAAAGAAGAACGGTTTCAATTCTAATCTCGTAACAATACTTGAATATAACGGAAAGTTTCTTCATTCAAACCGAAACTTTATCTCTTCTTTCTTCTGACGAACAATTTACTTCATGAGATGCTTTCTCTCGACTTCGCAGCGACTTTCAGACGAGCGATAAACGCATCGGATTCGAAAACAACTTGCTCCGCTGCCGTCTAGTTTTGTTTGTTGTGCAATAATCCGCCTGCTCGAGGCTGTGTCTTTGTTTTTCTCTCGTGATTCCATACGCCATGAACTATAAAGCTCTTGCGTCATGCTCATTGTGATTCCGATTCTAAATCAGTGACCGGTGATCGCTAGCATTGGATTTGTTTTTTTTTGTTACAACTATTGCTTTTACGCCGGGATTGATGTAGTTGTATGCTTTCAAGTTTTAGGATCTAAAATAATTTACTATTCTGATCAGATACGACATATGTAACTCGGAAATTAGATAAAAGTTAAAGTAACTTGCTCTTAATTGAAATTAAACAATTACAATACGTACTAAAAGTAACAAATTACATGAAGGTTCATTAAATACCCATCACGTGACAAGACAAACAGAAATATCACGAAATATATATGTGTACAAGGTGCCCGTTACGTTGAAAGTTCCCGATATGTGAGCCGTCTCAGAAAATGCTTTATCAATACAAAAAATATTTACAACAAATAGTCTCTAGTTTTTAAACTTCATTTATTAATAGCCATATTTTCTTTAAACAGTGTCTATAAAAGTTTCCCCTCTTCAGTCCTGACCCCCCATAGAGATCTAGTGGTGTCGTGATGCCGTGTTGCCGTGTATTGTCCGTCCTCAAAGATATCTGTGTTTGGATATTTCTTTTAACTCATGCAGCTTCCTGTAATTTGGTTGATCCATCTTGTGGGGAATCTTCCTTGTGTTCTTCGGCCTTCTACCTTTCTTGGATAATAAGTCTTTCTATATTTTCTGTGTCTGCTGTCATAACATGACCAAAGTATTTTAATTATTGGAGATTTACTTTGCTGACCCGTTTGCTAACCTTTAGTTCAATTGACATTAAATTTTTTGTCCGGTGGTTGGTCCACGGAATCCGTAACATTCTTCAATGACGTCTATCTTTCTTCTTTCCGCTTGTTGTAGGGTCCAAGATTCACATTATTATGTCAGTATTGGCAATATTAAGCAGTTGATCAACCTCATTTTTAGAGTTCGTGAAATGTGTTAAAAAATTGTTACGCCTCGTCTAGCTCGCTCAGTCTCTCGGGCGTGCGAACGTCTTATCTTAAAATGTAAATCTGAAAAATGAGTTTGGCTGGGACAAATAACGTTATTAACAAATCGTATTCACTGTACGTTGTAAATTAAAATATTACATTGAAATTTTAATTTTCTTCTTCTTCTTCTTCGTGCGACTATGATCATTCCTGTTTGTCTGCCTCTTATTCTGTTTCAGTCGTTGTTGACTGTACATTATCTTTCCATCTTTTTGGCGGCCTTCCAACGCCTCTTCTGCTATACAGCTTGTTGTTTTTACAGATGTTCGCTAATCTATCTGGTCCCATTTGGTTTACATGTTCGTTCCAGTTTTTTTTCTTTTTATCCACCTGTTAATATTTTGAATTTTGCATTGTTCGCGTATACTTCTGTTGGTTTATCTGTCTCTTAATGATATGCCCGCTATTGATCTTAATAATTTCATTTCGATATTGTTGAGCTACCATGTGGTATCCGTGTCGTTTTCTTACTTCGTGAATTATTTGATTCATCACCATATTGAATAACAATGGACTGAGCGAGTCTCCTTGGCGGAATCCTCCTTTTAGTTCTATGCATTCTGTTTCTCCTGTTGGCATTATAACTCTGGTCTTGTTGTTCTTGTTAATTTCATTAATTGTCCTTATTATCTGATGGTCTATTTGTTCAGCTTCTAATAAATTTAAGTTGTCATTTCACTTCACCCTGTCAAAAGCACTTTTTAAATCTATAAAGCACATGTATGCTGGTTTTCCATATTCAATTTCTCTTCGACTTTTCTATTATTTGTCTGTTATAAAAATTGCGACTATTGTGCTGCGATTCTTCCGGAAGCCTTGTCGCTCATCTGCCATGTTCGCTTTTTCCTCGATTTTGTCTTTTATGACTACCGTTAACAATTTTAATGTACTATTCATCAGACTAATCCCTCTGTAGTTTTCAGGATTTCTCGAGTCTCCCTTTTTAAGTATCGGTAGCAGGAGACTTTCCTTCCGTTCCGCTGGTACTACTCCTGTATTTATTATATCGACGAATAATTTTAGGAGCCATTTGCGTAGTGATGTTCCTTCATATTTAGCAGTTCATTGTTTATCTTATCAGGACCAGGTGCTTTTCTGTTTTTTAATTTTTTTATTCGTTCTTGTAGCTCTTCTTCTGATATTAGTGCTCTATCGTGAGTTTAACGAATGATTCTGTCTCTGTTCTCTTTTTTTTCCTTCTCCATATAATTTCGTGAAATGCTCAGTCCATTATTCCTAAGTAATGTTATCTATGCCTACAAATTCATTAATTTCTGTTTTTTGTCTACTTATCATCTTCCACCCCTTTTTCTAGGGTCCATAGAGGTCGTACTCCATATCTTTGGTAAATTTCTCCCAGTGTTCTTGTTTGATGTTATCTATTTCTTGGTTTACTCTATTCCTGATTCTCACGTAGTCTTCTCGTGCCTCCAGTGTCTTCACTCCTTTGTATGTTAGGAAAGTTTGTTTCTTTTCATTTGCTAGTGCTTTCAGCCTTTCGTCGTACCATGGAGTTTTGTATTCCCGTTTATTTCTGTTAACTTTTCTTTTACCTACAGCTTCTTCCGCTGCTTGTAGGATACATTTTTTAATAATTTTCCAGGTTTCTTTTATATTCTTTTTAGTCTCTAGGTTATGGCTGTTTAGCTTTTCTGTTAGTCTGTTTCTATAAAAGTTTTGTGTCCCTTCCTCTTCTAAGCTTTCTATGTTTAACTTTTCTTCTACTTTTGTATTTCGCTTGCCTTGTTTGGTGATTGTTATATTTATTTTTCCTAGTACCATGCCATGGTCGGATCCTACATTGGCAGAAGAGTGCGCATATCTGTTATATACTTGGGGTGTATTTGTCTGTTTGTTATAATGTAGTCAATCATAGAGTTACGTCCTCTTGTATCTGACCAGGTGATCTTATGTTGTATTTGGTGGTCAAAGTATGTGTTGTTAATTCGGAGATTATTCATTATACAAAGTTCTAGAGGTCTTTCTACGTTGTCGTTGACCGTTTCTTCGTTAAATCTTTGTGTAACTCCAGTCACAGGTATGTTGGCTACTCTGGCGTTTAAGTCGCCGAGAATTATTGTTTTACTAGCTGCTATTGTGTCCATAAAAAGCATCTTTGTCTTCCTTGTTTTTGTTGTTATCCGGTGTATATACGGGGATAATATTAAGTATCGTCTGGTGAAATTTAAGGCAAACCACCATTATGTGTTCGTTGATGTATCTTATTTCTTGGATATTGTTCCTATATTTATTGTGTATTAAAAGGCCTACTCCTGCCTGAGCTCGTTTGCTTTTATCTACTACGCTGTACAGTAATATAAATTTGTTTCTATTGGCACTTTATTTCCCGTTTTTTTTTATTTCGTTCAGGGCACATATATCAATTTTATGGAGCTCCCACTCCTGCACAACTTCCTGTTCCCGTTTGTTCCACGGTGCGATGTTCCAAGTGCCAATTCGTAGATTATTTGGTCTCTTTGTCCTTTTTCTTATGTGGTTTGTCATCTGTGTATCCGTCCAATTCCGAGGCTTCTGTTCGGTTCTATGAGCATTGATTTTTTTGACAGTAGGTAGGCTGCTAACCTTGCTCACCAACCCCCTTTTAGGAGGATCATTTCTCCCTTCCTCGTCAGCCCTGACCCTGCCTTTCATTGGGGTTGGTTACCCAGTCTCCAGCAAAGTTGCTCAGGTTTTCCAGGGTTCACCCGTGCAGCCCAAGCCGCACTTCGTGGAGGTGAGGATAGGAATTGAGTAGGAGAGGCTAGAGAATACTAACTGGAAACAGCATCTTATGTTGCGCTTTACTACCCCTTAGAACCCCAATTTTAATTTTAAATAAAAAAAATCTTGCCTACAGCTTTACATAAAGATGTTAAAATACTTATGGCAAATATTGTTGTCTTCAAGTAGTTGGATAGGATTGTAGAATGTGGTTGTTGGTTTCAGATGTAGCTGAATCTGGAGACTTGCATGTATGTATCTTCAGGTGGCCATTGAGTTCTGAATAGCAGCTGCAGCTGTTATTGCATGGTCGACTATGTACTGTGGAGAGTCTTTAGCGAGGCTCAGGAAGTTCCACCCATATGGTTTCAATATGTTCCACCAAAAGTTGGACAAGGAAATAATAAGACAAAAAACCTAAATAATAAACTTTGTGTTGGAAACATAATAACTTTTTAAATATTTCCTTGTCATATAAAGATCGCAAATAATTACAATATTAAATAAAAACTAGCAAAATAATTATTATTAAAAAAAAACGTGGTGTGTAGCTTTAGGTTAAGTTAAAGAGGAAATTATAAAAAGTTACCAAAAAAAGCCATTCGATATTGGTTAAATATTAAATATAAACTTACTGCAGGGAAGTTTTAACCATAATGAATTTATTAGCAGAAACCTCGTCTTAAATATATTAAAGATGTAAAAAAATAGCGACCACCATTATCTAGAAGATTTAGAAGTGAAGACTGACGTGATAGGAGTCCATACTGACAGATATAATTTGTCGACTTAAGTGGGCATAGAAATTTTATGTTTCACGGCATAGAACATAATGGGATCTGAATAAAGGAATTGAAATATTAAGTGAAAATTGAAATTGGAATTTAGATTATGACAAAATAATTAGTAAATAGAAAGGTGATTGAAGAGTTTAGTGCCAACTATTTTTAGAATAAAAATAGTAAAATAAAAGATAAAGTTAATAGATGAAAAAAATTAAAAGAAATTGAAATAAAATAATTATTTAAATAAAAATAACAAACATGTGCCAATTATAACCTTACAGTCATTCATGTTAATGAATTATTATATTTTTATTAACCAATAGGTTTTTAGCATCTTTTACTTTTTAATTAATACAATAATATTATTTTTAATTTCATTCCTCTATCCTATTTAAAAATCAATTAACAAAAACCTATCATTGTTATTACCGTATCAAAATAAAGCAAGGACAAGAAAGTAAAAATACCATTCTGTAAAAGTACATAAATTTTTATCAATATATCTGTTAAACCGAATCCGATAAAGGACTGAACGCATTTCGCGCTTTTGTGCAACCTTAATCAATTTATTGTGCCGTTATTTGTTATCGTACGCATACTGTTGATTGTCTGCTCGAATAACATCAACCACCGACAGAGAGCAAACTATACCGTCGTTTTCCCAATCTCCGTTTTGTCCTGCCACATTCTAGCAGAGATGAGTCGGTGATGAACCAATCGTTTCGGAGTATCTAATCCAGTTACTTATTTTTTAGGGATGAGTGGTAATTAAGTAGCTATTAATATATTATCAATTTCACGAAGATTTGAACTATTTTATTGAAGGGCCTTACAATAATTTCATATCGTGCTTATACACTTATGCATTTTCATACGTACGCTTTTAAACTTAATAAATCAATAGCAATTCTGCAATAAATCAGCGTTGTCTAAAAAAAGGGGAAAATCTTACTTTCAGGGATAAAATTAAAAGCGAGAAGAATCCAAATATGCGACATCGTCGAACGAATTACCAAACTGTGGCAGTTGGCAATGTGAAAACGATGAATGATTCTTTCAAAAAGGGCAGACAAACAAGATATTAAACCACTTAAACGCTGAATAATCTAATTTTTTTAATGATGGATCAAATACACACAAACAGCAATTTTTTAAGAAAACGTGTGGTAAATAAATAGGTATAATAAGATCTGTAACTTTCGATTATCCCGGAGTGGTTTAATTTCAAATCTTTCTTAATTTAAACATAACTGATTTTAAATTTAGAGATATCATCTATACTAACGGATAATGCATCTTATCATAGTCGAATTAGAAATAAAAGACATATTGGTAACTATAGGTGATTCCAACTATAAAATAAACAAAGATTTGACGGAAAAGTATAAAAACAAATTAACCTGGCGTTAATCAATATTAAATTCAGTAGAACAGAATTACTTCAATATTATGAATTCACAGCCCCCAAACATCTTTTACTAAACTACACAAACCTGACCACCCAGTAAGACTTGTAGTTTCTTTTTATACAGCTCCGTCATATAAAATTTCAAAAAAACTTTTAGAGATTATTTAGAACACACTAAATTTTCACCTAAAAATTAAAATTATCGTAAAAGACCAATAGAACTAGTGCATAAAATACATTTTCAGTTACCCAACAATTCCAGATTAATTTCATTTGACGTAAATAATCTTTTTTCTAGTATTCCTCCTACAGAAAGGAGGTAAAAAACTTTTGTTCTGATAAAAAACCCTTTTAGACCATAATATTACAAATCCAACCATTACATCGGAAATTTTAAATCTTCTTGAAATATTTGTATATCGGAAATACATACTTTGACTTTAATAATCAAATATATACAGATAACAGTGAAGTACTTATCATGGGTAATCCTCTAAGACCATTGCTATCAGATATTCTTATGGATCATCTAGAAACAAAGATTTCAAAGCATCCCGTATTCAAACAGTTTTTATATTGGTGGAGATACGGGGACGATATATTGGAATGCTCTACAGAAACTAACAGGACCAATTCTTTTCTTACAATAATTTACCCCATACTAATATTGAATTTACAATAGAAACAGGACAGAATGAATCCATCAATTTTCTACATTTAAAAATTATCAGACTTAAAAAACAAACATGAGTTATTTTTCCGTATTTCATAAACCTACCATTACTTACACCACTACACAATTTATGATCCCATATCCCATCCTACACAACATAAATTGGCAGCTTATCATAGCATGTTACATAGATTAATAAAAACTCTTTATGTCAAAAAATAACTTTGAGATGGAGTTGAGTATCATTAAGCTTCTTCTTCTTTGTGTACCCTGCCCAAGTTTTAGGCGTGGGTAGCTTCCATGACGATTTGCCGATATCGTTCTCAATCTTGCGCGGCATGTAATAATTCATGTGCTGATAAGCCAGTCCATTGACGAAGGTTTCGGAGCCATGAGTATTTCTTCCTACCAATTCCTCTTTTTCCATCGATCTTTTCGTTGAGTAACAACTGCATTATCCTGTATCTGCTTCCTCTCATTATATGCCTAGATATTCGAGTTTTCTCTTTTTTGTATTATCTTTATTAAGTCACCTTCACCTTGACCTACTCTGTTAAGACTTCTTTGTTTGAAATGTGTTGAACCCATGATATTCTGAGCATTCTCCGATATAACTACATCTCGAAGGCTTCTAATTTGTTCATCATGTTAACCTTCATAATCCAGGTTTTACATCCGTACAGTAATAAAGCATACACATAACATTTTAGGAACTTAATTCTCAGCTGTAAGTTCAGCTGTAGTTGTATAGCGCCGAAGCCTTCTTTACTAACCACAAATATCTTTGTTGTATTTATGATTAGTCCGTGATTAGAGCATTCTCTAGTGACTCGATCTATAAGGAATTGAAGATCTTCGATACTTTTAGCCATGATCGCGATGTCATCTGCATATCTGATGTTGTTAATAGTTTCTCCCCCGATTCGAACTTCACATTGCCCTTCCAAGGCTTCGTTAAAAATTATTTCTGAGTAAACGTTAAACAAAGTTGGAGACAACACACAACCCTGTCTAACACCACTTTGAATACAAATTTTGTATGTTTCTTTGCCGTCTACCAGAATAGAAGCTTCTTGATTCCAATATAGATGTTGTAAAAGTCTCAGATCTTTATCATCTATTCCAATCATTTCTGGATATTCAAACCGCCTACCATGTTGAACCCTATCAAACGCCTTCTTAAAATCTATAAAACAGACGTAAATTGCTTTCTGTGCTTCCCATGATCGTTCAAGTAGTGTTAGCATGGAGAACAAAGCTTCTCTTGTTCCCAATCCTTCTCTGAAACCGAATTGTTTATTTCCCAGCGTGTCTTCACATTTCTGCTTTATTCTATTAAGAATTATCCTAAGAAGTAGCTTGAGAGAGTGACTCATGAGACCAATTAGTCTAAAGTCTTTACATGCTGATGTATTAGGTTTTTTTGGAAGTGGGATTAATGTAGACTCCAACCATATTTGTGGCAGTGTTCCAGTTTCATATATGTGGTTATAAATTTTTGTTATTTCTGAGACATTGTCGTCGTCTAGAAGTTTGAGCCAGTCTGATGGTATTTGGCCAGGGTCTGGAGATTTCCCATTTTTGCTTTGTTTACTGGCTTTCTCTACTTCTGCTTTTAAAATAGTAGAACCAGTATTCGTATACTTTATGGTGTTAAGTGATGGGCTCGTATCCAGGAAGAGCTCTGTGAATATGTTTGACCCTAACCATTCCCAGCTGAATATTGTGTAACTTCGCTCCGTTCGCTTCGGCCCCGTGGTCTGGTTATGATCTTCCTCCCCTGCCGGATCTTGGATTCTCAAGTGCATCATTATTAAAAGTATGCATACTTTCTTCCCTTGTCATGGAAACTGTTCTCAACCCCAGGACAAAAAGGTGCCCTACCACTTATCAACTCCTACGGCCGAAGCCGTTGGTCAGTAAGTGGGGGACTGCTTATACCGGCAATCACTGGGTGAAATTTTCGCCATATCTGGCTATCCTCACTTAGTTTAGCCTGCAGACCAATGCAGTTGCCCGGGGTATGGCACGTGGAGCCATAAGTGAGAGTTAGGTGTCTAATGAGGACCAGTTATTAAGAACCATCTCCCGTCTATGACGCTCGATGTGGTCGTTTCAATAAAAGGTACTACCTCTATAACACAACTCTACAACCCATATCATTAAGCATATAGCAGTAAACAATGGGTACAACGAACAAACAAAGTTTTAAACCAAAAACTGCACAAGAATGCAGTCAAAAAATTAGTCATTTTACCAACAGAGAAACAAAACTTACTACCTTCTGCTCGATTACATATCCAGCCAAGATATCAACAAAAGCAGCCACACACATAAAAAGAAAGGAATAAGAGCAGCTTTTAGAACAAACAATGACTTAAGCAACCATATTAAGAACAGCAACCACCAAAAGAAAAATCACTTAAACAGTGGTGTATAAAAACTTACATGTGGTGACTGCCCAAAAACTTACATCGGTCAAACTTGTAGAACCTTTAAAAAACGTATAGCAGAACACAAAAGGACTTTCAATAATAGAAAAACAGACTCTGCATACGCACTTCACCTTCTAGATCATAATGATTCTTTTAATGACCAATTTCAAATTCAAGATAAAGGCTTTAAGCTATGTTTATAAGAATCTATTAAAATTAATAAATTAAAAAATACTGATATAATTCTGAATGACCAGTTAAAGACTATAAAGTGTAGATACATAGTAAAAATACATCACTTGAGAAGGACACTGCCGAAACAGCTGTAATGATAATAAATTTTGTTGAAATATTTAGAAACAAAGTTTCCAGTGTTTTATTGTTAGATAAAATGAACTTCTATAAAGTAACGGTCGAATCCATCACTTAAGTAAAATGTATGTCCTCTAAACAAAAGACAAAACATTGAAATTAAATCACTGGATAGTATTTTTTTTGTATAGCATTTTGTATGTAATGAGTTAATTTGAATACTGTTATGAGATATGAGGTTAAACTTCTGATCATAAGTAGAACAAGTTTTACAGGTATACAGGATTTCAGTAATACAGGAAGCATCTTAAGAAAACCATTCCGCTCCAGATCCGGATCCCATCCACCTCTACCCGATGCGTCACGGCGCGTTTAGGAGACACGGGAATTTACAGCGCCGTTGCCACGACGACCGCAGTCGCGTGTTGCGAGGCTCCGGTGCGCTTAAATTAACTGTTTATTGATAATGACGGAATAGGTAGGCGGAAACATGTGGACGCAAGGGTTGTAGTAGCATAGCGTAGCAGATATCGGCTTGCATCACAGAACAAAGATATAGGATTGTTGGGACAACACGGTTTGAATTAATAGGTAATTCGACAGACGTAAACATTGTGACGGGAATAGCAAGATGGTCTACTGAGGAATAATCGAAATGAACAGGTAATTGTGCAATCGAATTTGAGGATCAAGATGGAAAGTGCTAAAAATAAACAACAAATGTATATCACTTCTTTTATTTTAATTATACTTAATGGATTATAATTATTTACTTCTCCTTTATCTTCTAGAAAAAAAATTGCTTCTCGTTTTTATGTGGTTTGTCCGTTCTTACTGACGTTTTCAACCATTCTGACGATTTTTTTTTATCCTGTGCAAGTTTAATCAACACTGTGGACGCCTGTGTAGTCGCGAATGTTATTCAGCCATGACGCTTGTTTTCTACTAACTCCTATTTCGTCCTTATCTTCTTCTTCTTTAAGTGCCATCTCCGCGACGAAGGTTGGCAATCATCACATGTCCGAGATATTGCAATTTCCTTTCTTTTATTGTATTTTCCATTTCCCCCTCTCTGTCTATTCTCCTTAATACTTGTGTATTCGTGACTCTATCTACCCATGGAATACTTAACAATCTTCTAAATGTCCACATTTCAAACGCGTTAAGTCGATTTATTGTATTCCGGTTTAATGTCCATGATTCATCTTCATAGTAGAGTACACTGTGTACATAGCATTTAATTAGACTTATTCTGAGGGCCAATGTCAGATCTTTGCTGCATAAAATCTTTTTCATTTTCACGAAGTTGTCACGTGCTTTTTTAATTCTGACTCTTATTTCTGCAGTATAATCGTTATTTTCTGTGATTATCGTTCCCATGTAAGTGTATCTTTTTACTCTCTCAATCTGCTGGCCGCCTACTGTAAATATTTCGCTTGTATTGTTGTTCTTGCTAATTTGCATGAATTTGGTTTTTTGATGTTAAGGGAGAGTCCGTAAGTTCCACTATATCTTAAAATTTTGTTCATTATTCTTGTCTTCCAAGTTGTCGGCTATTATGACTGTATCGTCGGCATACCTAATGTTGTTAATTAAACTTCCATTCCGTGCATTCCATACAGCCGTGTTGGCTGTAGTATAAATTTGATATCAATGTTGATATCTGGATGTGACATCCGTCACATCCAGATTTTTGTTTTTAAGTACCTCTATAAGTCAGTCATGTTTTACCTTATCGAATGCCTTGTTGTAGTCTATAAAGCATACATAAAGATCTCGATTAACATCCAAACATCTTTGGGTCAGCACGTTAAAAGAAAATAGTGCCTCTCTTGTGCCCACTCCGTTCCGAAATCCAAACTGGGAATCACTAATATCCATCTCCAGCTTAGCGTGTATTCTATTATGGATGATTTTTAGCAGGGTTTTTTGATATTAGACTGATCGTTCGATAATCACTACATTCTTTGGCATTTACTTTCTTTGGTAGACAAATAAATGTTGTCAGCATTTCACGCGGAATGATTCCTGTGGAATAGATTGTATTCAGTAATTGGACTAAAAGATCTATGTTTTTTTCATTGGTCAGTTTCAGCAATTCACTTAGTATTTCATCTGGACCAGCAGCTTTATTATTTTTTATGGACTTTACTGAATGCATAACTTCTAACTTTGTTATTTCGGGTCCCTCGTCTTTACTCTGATTATCTTCATATATATTTTCCTGTCTCTGTTCATGAAATAATTCCTCTATGTATTCTTATTATCTTCCTAATTTTGTTCCGTCTCCACTAAAATGTTTCCTTGTTTGTCCAATAGTATGCTTGAGTTTTTTTGTTTTGCTACCCCAACTAATTCCTTAACGTTCTTATGGAGATTGAAGTAATCACATTTGTTTTGTAAGTCTTCTATTTCTTGGCATTTTCCAGCGAAACAAGTCTCTCTAGCTTCCCTTATTTTCCTTCTTATTTGATTATGCAGCTGTTGATACTGAGTTATTTTGATATCCTTTTGCCTTCTTCTGTCCTCATCATTTCCAAGATTTCTTCTGTCATCCAATCTCCTTTCTTGCATCTGGTTGTTGTGAGTTCTCTGCGACTTGGTTCGATAATTGCATTTTTAAAGAATTGCCATTGTTGTTCTACATCACCATCAATTGATTCCGGTATGGATTCTAGGTTTGCATTAATTTCTTGTCTCAGTTTTTCTTTGCGTCTTCTGATTTTAATTTTTGTATGTTTAGTTTATCACTTTTGTATCTTTTTTAAGTGAAGTTGGAATTTTGCTACAAGAGGATTGTGGTCCGACGCCACGTCTGCACCTGGGTACGCTTTCACCGATTATTGCGTTTCGGTATCTGTGGTTTATTAAGATAATCGTCCTTATATCCTACATTTATTAGTTGTAAGATACGACATTAGTTATCGTAAGTAACCTAGATAAAACATTTTTTAACATTTTATGGTTTTTAATACTAGTTTTAGCTCTTTGTAAAATCTTTATGCTTCATCGTTTTTTTCTCCCTTGCATTCGTAGCATTCTTCTATGAAGAACGTCTCTAGGGCCTCTAGCCAATTTTTAGTCTAAATACATTACTAACATCTGGCAGTTTGTTGCGATAGTCACGATTATTTTGTAAAACTTGACCTAAAAATCAAAAAAATATACTCACATTGTTTATATTATACCCACACAATCTGTTTTTGTTGTCCATTTTATTTGTCGTATATATGGATTATTATTTTGTATTTGCTACACAGGTAGTTTTTACATTAGCTTTTAATCTATAACATTATCTCCCTTATGAATTTTAAACACATACTGTATATTATCGTATAATGTTCGCAAAAACGCTGAACGGGTTATTAAATAAAAGCCATGAGTTTTCAAGGGAACGTTTTTTCAACTCCATGCAGCAAATTATAAGTTCACCCTCATTTCAACAGAAAAACACTGCGGAATTAATTACTATTTTCATGACTGGTTTCGGTCATAAATTTCAGGGTAAAATGTTTTATCTTTACATGTGTTTTCTTTTACGTGTTCACATCTATAATGAAAATAATGTCATTTTATTATATATATGACTGAACATCAATGACTAAAAAACAAAACAGTAATAACATACTTATTTCACGCATTGTGATATTTGTAAATCTTCCACTTGCGGTTTATGCCAGAACCCAATAGTGACGTCATGTATAAAGAATACAAAGACGTAAAAGAGTATTTTGAGAGTTCTTATTTCTCATCTATTATACTGAAAATAGTCTTAGTAAATTACTGAAGGATTTCAATAATGGTATTTCTAACAGCGGTACCAAAATAAATGGAGTGTGTTTAATAACACACAATAATGATTCTTCTTTATAACAAGCTTTGGAAGGCACCTCGGATGGTATAATTATAAACGGGCAATGTATAAATAACCTGCGATATGCTGATGATACTGTCATACTGGCAGATAATGCTGAAGCCCTGCAACGCTTAATGGACCGAGTAACGACAGCCTGTAGAGAATTTGGAATGAAATTGAATACAAAGAAGACAAAAACGATGGTCATCAGCAAGCACCAAAACAGAAGGGTGAAGGTCAATGTCGACGGAACAGATCTGGAAAGAGTAACAAGATCAACGTACCTTGGAAGTAATCTTGACGAAACTTGGGACCACTCACTAGAGATAAGAATACGCCTGGAAAAGACACGTACAATGTTTTACAAAATGCAAAAAGTTCTATGCAACCGCCAGCTGGGCATCTCATTGAGAACTAGAATACTTAAGTGTTATGTTTTCTCCACCTTGCTCTATGGTGTTGACGCCTGGACAATGACAGAAGCAACAAAAAAAAGAATCCAATCATTCGAACTCTAGTGTTACCGTAAAATGCTCAGAATATTATACATGAGCCATACGACAAATGCGGAAGTCTTGCGGAGGATGAATAAGGAAAGAGAGCTTATGCTTATAATAAAAGAACGGAAAACACAATATTTTGGTCACATCATAAGAAATCAAAAGTATGAACTGCTCCAACTTATAATCGAAGGCAAAGTCAATAGCAAAAGAGGACCAGGAAGAAGAACCAGGAAGAACTCTTGGCTTAAAAACCTACGGCAATGGATGAACATGACCTCCATAGAACTATTCAGGGCTGCTACAAATAAGATTAAATGGGCAAATGTAATGGCCAACGTCCTTAAGGATAAGGCACCGTAAGAAGAAGAATTATTCTTCTTAGGTTTCTCCATAACACTAAAATATTATATGAGGTTAGCTCAAACGTCTTTAACTTCACTAAGTTCAATTATGTCTTCATTTAACAATTTGTCTTCAAAATTGTCTTCATTTTGATCTCCTGCTATTTTATAGAATGTTGATGTAGATTAGAACGGTTGAATTTCTTCAGCAACTTCAATTAGATAAATTAGTACCTAAACCTTCTCTTCTATACATAAAAAGTTCTGTTACATACCTGGTTTTAATGTGGAATTCATTAAGGATTGTTTAGAGGACTACTTAAAAATGGCTCCACTATATAATCAGAATCTTCAAGTAATAACCAATTTCTATGATCTCCATTTAAACTTTTTTTTAATTATCAAGATTATGAAAACATTGAATGTCTAAACTAAGTGAAAAAATAAGAGGTAGAATACCTACTTTTATAAACTTTTATTAACAACTATTTACAGAATATTGTCAGAATATAGGTCATTGTAGGTTTACTTAATCTAAACCTCTTAAAAAAGTCTCTATCATTACAAAAATTAAAATGGTCGATTCTGTCTCAAATATTACATTGTCGCACAAGTTTATAAACAATAAAGATCAAACTCTTCGATTGTATTAAATCTTCTTATATTGGATCCATATCTCTCACCCACAATAAACAACAATATATAGGTTAGATTTTTGATTTCGCGATAACCTACAACATAATAACAGACTACAATAAATACAATTTATCTTCCAGATAACTTCTTAAGCGATACTTTATTTGGCAAATAAATATTTTATCTGTCAGATAAGTTTATTCATATCAGTTGGTAGTTCAGATTTCTTTCCTAGGTAGCGCTAGGTATCTAAATCTAAACGAACATAAAGCTTTAAATTATTTTGTTTATTAAATATTATCTTAAAATTACAACAACCAATGTTTTTGGCAATTATGCGAAAAAATGTATCGTATTATTAATTAGATTAATATGAAATTAATATTATTAGTAAGTATTTTTAATTAAACGCATCGTTTCAAGAACAAAATATGATTGACTCAGTAGATTGAAATGTCAGTTGGTAGTTCAGATTTCTTTCCTAGGTGGCGTAGTTACCCTACCGTACAGTGTGACTTTTCGTCCTAGCCTTTTATATAGATATATGTAGTACTTTATTGGGTTACAGAAAAATTCTAATAAAACTGAAAAATAATTTGTTAAGACCACCGTAAGATCATATAATGCAATGAAATTGGTTATTTTAAAAGACATGTATACAAGGGTTGCAGAAAAATGCTTGGATGGATGAGTGATGTGACAAAAACTATGTTATCTGAAATTTTATTGTGGTACTAGTGGATTCCAAATTAAATTTTCCAAGCGAGAACTTTTTAATAATTATTTTATTATTCAATAATTATTTTATTAGATTAATAAAATAATTATTGAAATTTGCGTTTTCTGAATAAAAAATAATTTCTGATTCAAAATTTAAAAAATAATATTATCTTTAGATCGGAAAACTAATGTATTATTATCTCATAATAATCTTTTGGAGTATAAATGGAAGGCCACGTCACTGACACACCATCGCACACGGCTATCCCAGATAGATAATTGAACAGTCATGTCTACTTCGTGCGAGATGATTCATTGCCAAACGAAATGGCGAAATTATCAAGTCTATTGCAAGTTCAAGTCGGTCATATGCTTATAGAAAATTACCTTGCTTGATTAAACGGACTCTACCCAGAGTTTTTCATTAGGATGGATTGTTAATTAGTCCACGGTTTTCCTCTGTGTCTAATTTGAAAGTAAAATGGCGGTGGAAACCCACGACGTAATCTGTTCGGTTGTGTAGGAACTATCCCGCAGTGAAATCTGTTTTTTAATATTGCACTACAGTGGTGTGGGATAACATTCCTTGAAGGGATCTGAACGTCAAGTTATAAAGATTAAACGTCTAAAAATGACAGCCTCAACAAATTTGGTAGAAAAAGTGCAAAGTATACTTTATTCATTACAGTTTGCGAAAATTTATTTTAAGACGCAGAGCTTCATAAACATTGACTCCTCCGAAGTCCGTTTCATCATTTGTTAAGAATGTGTTTATTTTTTTATTTATTCTATTACAGAGAGTAAAAAAAAGTAGAAAGAGTCCGAAGATGAATGAAGGGATGAATTGTAATTCATCAAGCAATAGAATCTTAAGAATCCGATTAAGGATTTAAACTCTTTTACAGATCAAATCACAGGTCTTAGAGGAAACAAAAAAAATTAATCATGTAAGAACTACAGATTAATATTGTTAATTAGTTCTGCATATAAAATACTGGCTTGGATTCTGCTAAAAAGATACTGCCCTATGCCGAAGAAGTAGTTGACCAATAATTGGCACCAGTTGGGCTTCAGGTCTGGAAGTTTGACCATTGATCAATTATTTGCAATTAGACAAATGCTTGAAATGTTTTGGAAGTATACTCAAGACACATACCAGATTTTTATAGATTATAAACAGGTTTATGATTAAATTAATCGTCTGAAACTATGGAATGCAACGGTTAACAAACTGGCTGCGATAACCCGAATGTCTATAAGTAACTTCGTTGTGCAAGTTAAAATAGGAGGGAAAACAAATGGTTTCTGAGAAGAAATCTGGATCAAGACAGGGAGATCCGCAGTCCCCATTGTTATATACCTCAGCATTGAGAAATGACATGATGATGAACATGATGAATAACACATTAGAAAAATTTATCTCGAACGGGAATCCGACATATCTCCTCTAGGAGCAAAGATTGTTCTAGCCTTTGCAGATGATGTGGATGCAGTAGAAGTTACGGACATTTTCTCGAGTTTTGAAGAAGTGACCTTGAATATCGGTCTTGGAATTTTAAACTGGCCTGGGAATGCAAAAGCCTTTAGAGTTAATATGGGCCCTTGTAGAGATAACATAATAAACGAATGAAGGTGCGCAGATACAAAAATTAATTAGATACTTTGTACGGAAATGAAAATCTAGGATACATAAAGGCCAATAGACTAAGTTGGACGGCATGTGTGATACGGAGTAGGAATAGTTTTATTACCTTATAGAAACTTTAAAAATCTGATTTATCATACTTTTTGTATGGATAAGTATTTTCTTTTCAAAATTTTCGTTTCTTTTATTTCTTTTCGCGATATACAACAACATATGATTCTTGTGCTTAACATTAAAGTAATTAAAATATCGAAGAAGACCTCAGAAGATTAAGTTATGGATGCTAGAAGGTGAACAAAAGCAAAGGTATATATATATATATATATATATATATATATATATATATATATATATATATATATATATATGGGTGTGAATTAAAGAATTATATAAAGTAACCAAATATAGAGCAAAATAAGCAAACACTAATTTGATTTTGACGTAACTACCTCTGATATTGTCCCGTTGTATTTTATGGATTCTTCATTGAGTTATTTTATCGTTTCCAGTTGGCGCATGGCGGTTAGTACCAAACTTTGATCAAAATCCCGCCTGCTCCCTGTTTAGGTACAGGTCTAGTTTTTATCCAATCTCGTTATGATTCTTGTGAATAATTTGTATATATGGCTTAACAGGATAATGGTCCGATAATGTTCTGTCAGATTTATCTCCTTTTTTTGTAGCAGTAGAATTATTATAGCCTTAAAATAATTATCAGTCTGTCCCATGGATTCTGGGGGAGGAGGGAAAAAAATTGACAAAGACAGGATATAGTTACCCGAATAAGACGATACTTTATATATGAACATATAATGCGCGTTCCCTACTATCCGATGAAATACTTACTGAACTTGAGTGCGAACTAGAAAACGTAAAGTGGAACATAGTCGGTCTCAGCCAAGTCAGAAGACGTGACAAACACTTAATTAAACTAAAATCAGGACATAGTTTTTACCGCGTAGGTGAGACAATAATTCCTTAGGAGGAACCGGCTTCATTATACACAAGCGTCTCCAAACAAGTATAGTATCACTAAAGCAATTTTCCGCAAGAGTGATTTGTCGTACTCTCAAATTGAATACAAGGTACAATATGAAAATAAGATAGGTTTATGCACCAACAACAGACCATGATGAAGAAGAAGTGGATCTATTACATCTATTCCAATCCTACAGAAACAGTACTGGAAAACTTTGGCTTGGATGGTAGAAATAAACGTGGCGAAATACTATTAAGGTTCGTTCTGCAACATGAATTATTCCAAATGAACAGTTTTTTTAAAAAGAAACCACAGAAAAGATGGACATGGCAAAGTCCTAATGGAAAATTTCAAAACAAATTAGATTTTATTATTACGGACAAAAAACACACCGTTAAAGACATCACGGTTCTAAACAGATTTGTTACCAGTAGCGATCATAGATTACGAGGTAAAATAGAAATAAGCTTAAAGAAGGAGAGGTATACGATCATTAAAAAGAAGAACAAATCAAAACCATGGATGAAACTATCAGATGTAGATAGTTTTCAGCAATGTATTTCCGACATACTTAGTAGTCCTGAAACAGAAAATCATATAAACGACTTAAATAATAAATTAACAAATGCCTTACTCAAATCAAATTGGAGCTGTTGGACAAGACACTCGAAAATACAACCAAGAACAAATCGAACATACCATTGAGAATAATAGGAGTATAAACGGATTGAGAAAAAGACTAAGAAAGGGGACAAGGCAGATAATAAAGATTAAAGATAGAAGTGGTCATCTTACAACCAACAGAGAGGAAACCTTGCAAATATTTGAAGACTTGCTTGAAGAATACAAATTGCTGTACACAAGCAAATAGCAGAGAAGATCCAGAAGTACCAGAAATATTAACAAACAAAGAGGGCATTATCAACCAAGGATCAGAACCACTACCAGAAATCACAATAGACGAAATAAAACTAGCCCTAAGAAAAGCTAAGGATAACAAATCGAAGCGAAGATTGTGTAGTTACTGATGCAATCAAAATCGGAGGCACTTGCCTACCAAGAAAATAAAAAACCTTTTTAACATGTGCCTTTTGGACAGTAATATACCCGAAAAATGGCACAATGCTGAGGTAATTCTATTGTACAAAAAGAGAGATCCCCATGAATTAGAAAACTATAGACCTATAAGTCTTCTTGGTTACCTATACAAACTCCTTACAAGAATAGTAACGAACCGTCGCTGTCGAGTTGGTGGAAAATACATATACCTTGGACACGAAATGAAGATCACAAGATACAAGAAAACATGCAAACTACGCAGAAGAATAAACCTAGCAGGGCAGCCCATGGAAAACTCAAAGACTCAAAGCCTTAAAAGCTTTAACAACTCAAAGACCAATTTCTTTAAAACATAAAACATTTGACCAATGTGTATTGACTGTGAATATCTATGGCGCCGAAACTTTTACATTGACAGCTACAACTTCTAAAACGCTGCAAATAGATCAGAGGAAAATGGAAAGGTCAATACTGAGTGTATCGCTTTGTAACTGAGTTAGAAATGAAGACTTAAGACGAAGAACAGGAGTTACCGATGTAATTTCCCGATTGCCACACAAAAATGGAACTGGGCCGGACACGTCGCCTGAATCAGTGATGAAAGTTGGACGAAGAGATTGCTTGAGTGGAGGCCAAGGTTAGACAAACGAAGTAGAGGAAGCCCCCCTACTCGTTGGACTGACGATCTCAAGAAAATGTCAAGAAATTGGATGAAAAGTGCTCAAGATAGAGCACAACGGATAAAAATGAGAGAGACCTATGTTCAGCAGTAGACGCAAACGGCTGAGTGATGATTATGATGATGGTAATGATGATGTATTTTGAGGATCAGAGTTTCGCTCCCGTTCTTGAATGATTCTATATCATCATCTCCTGGTGATATATTGACTTTAGTTTTTTCCATTTATTGCCTTTATGTTGTGGAAATAAAGTAAATTATTTTTTCTACTCTCTTATTAGTAAATTGTATATTACCTACTATTTGGATGCTAAGTAAATGCATCATAACAGATACTGACACGTAATGACTAGCACGTAATAAAAAAAATTACGCTTCAGTTTTATAAAAATGTGTAATATCACATAAGCCTCGTAAGTCAGTTGGTCGGGTTACCATGGAAACGAATTAACAGACGTTATTTTGACAGATTAAAAATTATTAATCTGTCAGTGTAAATATAGTGGTAATTTAATTTTTATTTTATAAACGAAAATAATCGTAGAAAAAGTATAGTACACAACTTGAGTTGTAAGCTTATTACATGCTTGTAAAATTACTGCGCTCGCCGCTACGCGGCTTCTTTGCAACTTTTTTACTCGCATGTAATAAGCTTCTTACAACTCTCGTTATGTAATATACTATAACACTAAATTTTTTTGACGTTATTGTCTCACTATTAAAGAAAGGCACCACGGATAGGTATAGGGCAACGGGCAACCACTTTTTAGATTTAGATTACAGAAAATATATTACAAAAAATATTAATACATATTTTATGCAGCATTTCAAATATTAAATTAGGTTGCTAGTTTTTGATTTTTTTATTAAAAATATGTTTAATACATGCAAATTCCCAATTTCAATTGCCCTGTTCGGTAATTACCAATTTTTATTTTTATATTGCGTCCTGTTTTTATTTTAAATTTGTATTCTGTCTATTTCTGCATTAATATTCACTTACTATTCATGGAAATAATTTTGGTCGACGTACATCCGATAAACAAATTTTTGATACATTAAAAAAATATATATTTTTTTCTTTTATTCAACAAAAAGCAGTGTCCCAATCCAATATACATTACTGTTTGTTGTTAAAGCGCCAAAGCGTGTTGTAAATGGTAAATTCAAAGCGAAAAGAGAAAATTATTTAAAAAAAATCATACTGTTACGCGTAAAGAATAAAACGAACTATTTAAATGAGACCTGCAAAAGTTCTTCGTAGTTTCTAAATAAAAGTAAATGGCTCGTTAAATTTAACATCCCTCGCAATAAAATGAACACTTTTATCTCTCAGCTAGCGTCACTTACATTTTATAAAGAGTGAATTTACAGATTTCTAAAAGAAATAAAAGATGTTTATGGGTATTGAGATTCTAACCACTTTGGCACTACAATTTATTTGCGCATATATCAACTTCATTTCATAATAGTAAGGACGTAACCGAAGCAATGTGATGCTATCTGATTACTATATTTTCTCTCTAGTAAAAGTGGCCAGGAGAGTGGTCATCTTGATTACTAATCTTCGTACCTAAGGTGGCACTGGAAGAAGAAAACCTTATTCATTTTATAATAAATTTGTTCTTGTAAATGTTTCTCTACGTTTCTGTCTCCTATGATTCCCCCAACATCTGCTTCCAAGCATACCTTTCCTTAGCTGCTCTACTCCAGTTATCCACCCTCAATATCTCGTTAGCATCGTTTCTCACTTCGTTTATCTACTTCTTTCTTGGTCTTCCTAGAGGCGGAAGTCCCTCATAGTTCCACTAAGCGTTCTACTAGGTGTTCTGTTATTATCCATGCTTATAGGGTGACCTACTCACCACAATCTTTATATTTTTGCCTAATTTGCTATAGATAACTCATGGTTGAACGTCATTCTCCACATACCATTTTGCAGATGGGTGGGGCATACCTTCACAATATCTTTCTTTCAAAAGTATCAATAAGGTTTATTGTCTTTTCTGCCATGATCATAAACTTACTTTCCTTTTCCGTATTAACTCTTCAAAGTCTAATAAAATTAAACAAAACATAAGTAAAAAGGAACTAAAGGCTGTAAGAACTTTAAAAAATGACGACTCCATAATTATTATACCAGCATACAAGGGGAATGCAACTGTAATAATGAATAAAATTCAATATGAAAACAAAATTACAGATTTAATAACAAATGAACCAAATAAAAACAGAATATATAGAACTTTATTCAAGTTTAAAGATTTTTTAACAAATTATCAAAAAAGATTAATTACACCTTATTAATTATTACTCACTTACTTAATCAGTATACCCATTTCGGTAATACCTTTCGGTGTTGGGCCGTTTACGGCTCATTAATTATTAATTACTCAAAAAAAAAAAATAAACAACAAATAATATTGTAGTACGTTTTGACTATATGTAAATAGTTTATTTACAAATGTGCCAATAGATAGACTTTAAATATAATCAAAAAAATAAGAGAATGATGATACATTGGCAACTAGAACCAGACTAAATATATCAGTTTTAATGAAGTTATTAAGATTATGTAACACTATGATAACACCTATTTTAAACTCAATAATGAACTCTATAAACAAAATTTTGGTCTAGCAATGGGCTCCATTATTAGCCGATATATTTATGGAAGATTTTGAAACAAATATTATTTCCAAACAAAATTTAAAACCCACAGTATGGTGGAGATACGTAGATGATGTATTCTCAATATGGCCGCATGGATTAGAGTTGTTGAACACATTCCTGAATGATATCAACGATAAAGATGAGACAGTAACATTTGCCATGGAAAGGGAACATAATAACACACTTCGTTTCCTGAATGTTTTAATCTCTAAGAACGATACTGGATGTGAGACTCAGGTGTATAGAAAACCAACATATACCAATAGATATCTAAATTACAAATCAAATCACATCATTATTAAAAAGGGAATCATTTAATCCTTATACGATAGAGTCAATATTACTTCTTCTAACGGATATTCGTTCTTAGAGGAGAAACATTTTTTAACAAAGATAGGAAATAAATTCAACATTTCAACAACATTCAAAACAACAAACACATCAAGATGTATTTTATCTAAACGTAAACCTAACTATGAATAAGGAAGAATAAAGAATTGTATTTATAAAATAGTCGGTCAGATAGCTCAGCGGGCTGTGCGGCTGCCTCTCATTCGCTTCACTGTCGAATGGTTTAGTGGATGTGGGTCGAGCCCAAGCTCGGTGTACAGAAAACAAAAAGTCTAACGCAGCAGTTTAAAATTCTAGATGAATCTGCGCCTTAGACTAGGATATGCTGGGATCTGATCGGCCTATGGTGGAGCAGTACGGCAAGAGATAAGGGCTTGCGGCTCGGTGATACTCCTCCATAGATCCCTACCGGACGGGCGTAACGCCTAAAAAACCGGATATATATATTTATAAAATACCTTGTGAATGCGATCACTTTTATTTAGGTGAAACGTCAAGAACGTTAACTACTACTACTATCGGTTTACAGCGTTCTCCGACACCTTCCGACTCCTAACCGCCATTCTTCTCTATTTAACCATAGGTCTGGAGGGATTTCTCTTTCCTCTAGTTCTTTTTCAATTCCCTCTCTCCAGCTTCTTCTAGGCCTTTTTCTTTTCCTTCTCTCTTGTGGTATTCACGTTAAAATATGTTTCGGAATCCTGTCATCTGGCATTCTTTGTACATGGCCGTACCATATTAACTGTTTTGTTTTTATGTCATCAATTATTGTATGCTTGACTCCCATCATTTCTCGTATTCTTTTATTTGGAATCCGATCTCTTCTTGATTTGCCTGCTGCTCTTCTCCAGAAATCCACTTCTGTTGCTAGTAACAGTTTCTGTGTTCTTTGTTTTATTGGCCAAACCTCACGTCCATATGTGATTGCACTTTTAAGTATGGTGTTGTATATGAATTGTTTGTTCGCTTTAGATATTGTTTGGTCCCACAGAATGCCGTTGATCATGGATATGGCTTTTCCACCCTGTATGTTTCTGTCTTTTATAGCGGCATCGAGTGTTCCACCTTGAGTTATCTTCATACCCAGGTACTTGTATTCATCACAGTGTCTAATTTCTACCCCATCGTCTAATATGATGGACTGCTTTGTCCTTCCAATACACATGGCATCAGTTTTCTTAATGTTGACTTCGAGACCCCATTTGTTATATTCTTCTATTCGCTTCCGAGTCATGTAACTCAAGTCGTCATGACCCTAAGCAATCAGTATTTGGTCATTAGCGAAACATAAGATGTACATTATAGCCTCGTAATTGAGAGGGATTCCCATGCCATTACATTTTCTTTTTCTTTTTCTTAGGCGAAATACAGCAACCCTGCTTTAGTCCTTTTGTGACTTTAAATCCCTCAGATATTCTTGATCCAGTTTTAATTTTTGCAGTCGTTTATGTTTAGTTTGAACTTCTTTATTGACGGCTGGTTTTTTCTCAATAACTTGCGTAATAGAGTACAAGTGGACTACTGTGGATCGTCCAGCTCTAAAACCAGCTTGCTCCTCTGCTTCGTAATCTCTAGTCATTTTCTATTTTGTTCCTAATAAATTTCCCATACATCCTACTTATTGTGCTGTTTACCGCAATTTCTCTGTAATTTTCACATTGATCCTTGCTGCCGTTTTTGTGGATAGTTGACATGATAGATAATTTCCATTCTTTTGGTAATTCGTCCCCATTCAAGCAGTCTTGAAAAGTTTTCTTAACTGTTCCTGGAGTTTGTCTGTATCGGCTTTCACTAATTCTGCAGGGATGTCACCAGGACCAGGGGATTTTCCATTTTTCAGGGATTTGGTTATTTCTTCCATCTCTGATTTACTTATTTGTAATGGTGATGAATTTATACGTATACCTATCATGTTGTGTTCCATGTTAGTAAATACTGGTCTTTGTTCTGTAAGTAATTTTTTGAAATATTCTTCCCATTTTTCTGTTATTATTGGTGATATAACGTCTTTTTTCTTATTATTTCTCATAGTTTTAATCAATCTCCAACTCTCTGTGCTTTTTCTACCTCTTATGTAGATGTTGATCTTTTGGCAGTTCTGTTCCCATGGTTCTACCTTTTTTTTTAGTTATCTTTTTTCTTACTTTGGCTTGTACTTCTTTAAAAATTGTTTTATCGTTTTCTGTATATGTCTGAATTCTAAATACGAATGAGTCAATTAAAATTAAATTATTAGGAGAATTTTTCACCAAGTAACAAAAAAGAAAATTTGTTTAATTTATTAATATTTTGTATTTTGAGAACGACTTCCGAACTGGAAATTGAAACGTCAATAAACTTATTTTAAATGTAAATTGTCGCTTATTTCCAATAAAAATAGTAATTGCAAGAAAGCAGAAAACCCTAAACAACAAGTTTAGTTATGTAATGTATTCTTGTGTGCCACTACCAACCAATGAAAGTTTTATTTCATATCCTAATTACATCACAACTGTTTTTTTTAAGTAGTAAACGATTTACTCTGTTATTAATGACATATTAAAGAACGGTAATTAAACATTAAAGCAATAAACCGAAACTCTCGAGGATATCATGGAGTCTATTTTCGGGTGTTCAACTATAATAGTTGAATCTTTCGGTAATGTTTCAGTTGCCTTTGACTTTGCTTTGGCGTGTAGTTAGTGATATCTGTCTATCAAAGAATAAATATATGGACAATCCTTTTGACACAGTTAATTTTTGGAGGAAGTAGAAAATAATTAGTCTGGAGATATTTATCTGAGGAAGATACTATATTATAAAAAGCCAATGCGTGTAAAATGTTTTGTGTAGATTTTGGAGAAAGAAATTGTAGAATATGTTTTGTAGTCCGACATAACAAAATGCTAGAAATATTGGAAACAGCTGGATTGGACGATAAAGATCTACGAATAATTACAAATCTGTACTGGCATCAAGTGGCAAGAATAAAGGTTGAACAAGAACTGTCGGATGAAATAAATATAAAAAGAGGAGTGAGACAAGGCTGTATATTGTCTCCTTTACTTTTAACTTATATTTGGAGAAAATATTTAAGGAAGCCTTAATGGAGACAACCGAAGGTATTATTGTGAATGGAGTAACCGTCAACAATATTAGATATGCCGACGATACCTTAGTCCTTGCCAATTGCGGAGAAGACCTTCGAAATCTAATGAACAAAATAAAACAGACTTGTGATCAGTATGGATTAAAACTGAACGTTAAGAAAACTAAATATATGATAGTTAGCAAACAAAATTATATACATGATGACGGTATAAAAGTCGGAGATGCTACACTGGACAGAGTAGAAAAACTCGTGTATCTCGGCAGTAATATCAATGAGAGCTGGGATCCAACCGCAGAAATTAAAAGCCGAATAGAACAAGCCCGAGCTGCCTTTGTAAAAATGAGAAACGTACTTTGCAGTCACGATCTTAGCATTGACCTTAGAGTTCGTATGATATCTTGCTACATCTTTCCTGTCCTGCTGTATGGAGTAGAAGCGTGGACCCTAACTGAGGCTATGCTTAAACGCTTGACAGCCTTTGAGATGTGGGTATACAGACGACTACTGAAAATAAGCTGGTTCGACAGAGTTAGAAATGAGGAGGTCCTTAGACGGCTGAACCAAACAACACAACTGGTCAATATAATAAAGAAACGCAAGCTGGAATACTTCGGTCATATTATGAGACACCCTGAAAAATATGATCTTTTACATCTGATCATTCAGGGAAAGATCCAAGGTAATCGTGGTCCTGGTAGAAGAAGAACATCATAGCTGAAAAATCTAAGGCAATGGTATGGAAAATCAACTACATCGTTATTTAGAGCTGCTGTCAATAAAGTCACGATAGCGAATATGGTAGCCAACATGATATCCAACGATCGATAACGGTCATGGAACTAGAAGAAGAAGAAGAAAATGTTTGGACATAACCGGGTTAATTTCTCTTCATATTTTGGTCACACAAGCGCCAAATAATGACACATTTGGGGGTTCTCCCAAATCATGCACACGCGTCAAGCTGTTAAATATCATTCGATTGATAGTACTCTAAGTAGGTGTTTCTACTATGCGGGGTGCCTTCTGACTCGACGATATCCGATAAGTATATTTATTGATGGAAAAGGGTATTCAAGTGAACAGACACATGCATTTTTTTTAACAATGATGATAGTGATATTAGTAACTCTTTAACTATAGACAGTAATCATAAAAGTGAACCAGAATATGATATTATGTGTGAAAACCATATTCCAGAGAGTTCCAGGATTTATAATACAGGGCCTTTCTGACCATTCGGGATATCATCTTCTTCTTCTTTGGGTGCAGTGTCCGTATTCAGACGTTGGCCGTCATCATGTTTACAATTTCCTGAAACCTTTCTCTGTCGGCTGCTGCGCGAAATAATTCTTCTACTGTGAAACCACACCATTGTCTAATATTACGCAGCCATGAAAGTTTCTTTCGACCAATCCATCTCTTTCCTTCCACTTTTCCTTGTATAATAAGGCGAAGTAAATGGTATTTGGGTCCCCTAATTATATGGCCGAAGTATTCTGTTTTTCTCCTCTTTATGATGTTTATGAGCAGACGTTCTGAGTTGATCATTTGAAGAACATCTTCATTGGAAGTGTGCGAAATCCACGATATCTTTAGGATTCGTCTATAGCACCACATTTCGAATGCTTCTAACTTGTTTAGCATTGTGTTTTTTAACGTCCATGTCTCACAACCATACAATAGGATCGACCACACATAACATTTCAGGACCTTCTTACGAATGTTCATTGACAGGTTTCTGTTGCATAAAACTGGTTTCCAGGTCATAAAAGCCTTGCGTGATATTTCGATCCTAAATATTATCTCTTCATCAGAGTCACAATTTACATTTAACCAGCTGCCAAGGTATTTGAAATGATTTACCCTTTCTATCTCTTCTCCATTAAGAGAAAACAGACCTTGATCTATATGGATCTTTCCAACTGCCATCCACTTTGTCTTTGAAATGTTTATTTTTAGGCCTCTCCGATAACTTGCTTCACTGACTAGATTTAGTAATGTTTGGAGATCTTGTAAACTTTCTGCAAGAATGGCTGTATCGTCAGCGTATCTAATATTGTTGGATATCATCTATAAGAGTAATTACTTTCAGTAGTAAGTAGTGATGATGAAGAAAGTGAAGTGAAGCACTATAATGCATCTTCTTGGTTTAAAGTCTGCTGCAAAAGACTGTACCGAAAAAACGTCGTATAATTTGTGAAACCTTATTTGATGATCATCAACATATTAATTGTGAAATGCAAAAATGAAAAAAATAGCGATACTGCCTCTTTTGTTGAACATATGGACTTCTTTTGGACTTAAATTAAAAGCACTCTATAGACTTTATAAATATCGTCTGTCTTTAAATCAAATCATCAGGGTGCTGAAGGACTATTTGCAAGTGACAGCACGGGACGTGACTCGTTTATGGAAAACGTAAAAAGTTTATAAACTTTATAACTTTTAAGAGGGATATACCCAATCCTCAAAAGCTTTCTGTTCTGATATTAGTTATGTCTCTTATTGAACCGATAAAGACAACTGGAAGAAACAACTGGAGGTAACATGTTTATATTAAATTTTTGAGCCAACTCTTTATTTAAAAATTTCGTAATGATAAAATGATAAATACATATATAAAATCTTCAATTTATGTCAGATCAAAATTAACCCGACGAACCAGCTACGAGTACCAAAATGACGATACCAGTAAGGGTTAGTAATGAAGTAGCTTTATTTCTACATTTACATTTACAACATCGAAAAATATTATTAAACAGAGATCTTTTTTGTGCCCGTGTACAAAACACCTTACACCATGACTTACTTTTACGTCATTATATTGATCTTTAAAATTATTAAGCGTGCATTAAGGTTGTTGTGTAAATTAATTTACGAATAGATTAGTCAACAAATAATAATAAAAATATGTAAAGTACACACTTGAAAGAGAAATGAATCCAAAATTGAAAATCAAAAACATTACGGCAGAAAATACAAACACAGACCTGAAAGAACTATGGTCCTAACAGATCTAATTCAGTACATTCAAATAAATGAAGATATTTTTACATTCAACGAATAAGCGAAAACAAATTTGTTTAACAAATGTACACGTTTTCTTCCAATCTGCCATATAACCTCAATAAATTAATAAACAAACAATCGACGAATTCTATTCATAACATTTAATTCCACAACATTCACGGTTATTAAATAAAACACTTTTACTTTTCCGTTGAGTCAACAGAACAGAGCAGGAATTGGGTCAGCTGCTATAAATATACTACACAGATCGCAGAGGTTCGGAATTAATTCGAGAGAAAGTACAGAGAAAGCGAAGCTTATAGGTTTGTTGTGAAAAAGATCGTCAATAAATAATTAAAAGTATAATATTCATTGTGTTGTGTTTTGCCTACCACGTGTTTTGAGGATAAAGCTTTTATGTGAATTATTCATTATGACCATTAATAGTGGATGAAACAAAAGTTTTATTTATGAAAACGGACGGGCGATTATAAAATTTTAACATTACTGACTTTTTAACAGACAGGGAGAGTCCGGAATGCTAGCCTGCTTGCCTCTGATTGGAAATTGGAATCTAACTTGGATGACTCTCTCTACTATCTTACTGGCTGCTAGAAGTAAGCTAATCGGTCTGTAATTTTTGCGGAAATGTGTGTTTTTCCTTGGGTTCAGTAGCGTGATTACCTGGACTTCCTTCCATCGGTCTAGGAAGAGCCTGTGTCTTATATTGCGTTTGTTATGTTTGTTATATATACAATTTCTTCCGAAGGAAGATATTCTGAAACTGTTAGTGATTTCGTCTGGACCAGGTGCTTTCCTTGTAAACATTGTTTGATCAGTTCACCTATTTCTTTGGGTGATGTTGGATTTATTATTTTTTCTTGTTCGTCTGGCGTTTCTAGTTCTGATCCTTCGACTTTTTCGATAAAGTCCATGCCTTGACTCATGTGATAATTCAGCGTACTCTTTCTCCCGCTCTGTCTCTCTCTCTCTCTCTCTCTCTCTCTCTCTCTCTCTAAATTATCCTTCTCATCACTTCGGCTTTCTCCTCAACAGAGTACACGATTCCGTTTTCTTCGTGGGAGAATGAGTTTTCTAATGTTTCTTAAAGTTCTTGGGAAGTCCATATTTCTTGCATGTTTTGACCACCTTTCTCAATTTCTTTTATCTAATGTTTTTGGCTTATATGTTCTGCTTAACTTGTCGATTCAGCGGTTTACCCTATTTTTGTCTTTCTGATTTCTTTTTCTTCTGGCCCTCTTTTTGGCTCTGTTCTTTTTCGTTATCATTTCTTTTATTTCCTGATGAATGTCTCTAAATCTTTCAATGTGAATTTCATATTATTTCTTTAGTAGGACTTTTCTTTCTTCTAGGACTTTTTTCTCTTGTGGATTGTCTATTATAGGAACGTTTCCAATTCCTAAGCTCAATAGTTGTTTGAAGTTTGACCTCTTTGTTTTCTTCCTTTTCCTTGTTATTATGTTACCTTCTTCCCATGAGCCCATTTCTAGGAGTATGGGCTTGTGGTCTCCTGATTCTTCGTTTAAAGTTTGGATCTCTGTTTGTAGTCCTAGACTTTTAGCCATTGCTATATCCAAATAGGTTGGTCGAGAATTTCCTGGAAAGTGGGTTGGTTCGATGGACCCAATTACCATGGGGTCTTCGTTATTTACTAGATAATTATTTAATATTCTTCCGTTTTGTTTGTACCACTATCGTTGTAGTTAGGGAATGTGGTGTTTAGGTCACCTATTATTATGGACGGTTCTTTTATCTTTTTCTATCTAGACTTTTATTGTTGTTACTTCCTTTCGAAAAAATCAAAAGACTGCTATGTAATTCTCGAATAAAACTCTAAATTCGAGTACCTTTTATCAAAATGCTACGTCTGATCTACTCTTCTTTATGCAGTTGAAACCTGGAAGCTTAAAACATCAACGGTAAATAAATTGGAAGCCTTTGAAATGTGGATCTACGGGAGAATCCTAAAGATTTCATGGACATATCATACCTCAAATGAAGAAGTGCTGAAGTGAATAGGCAAGGAACGGGAACTTTTCAACACACTAAAAGTTAGAAAAACATCATACCTATGCCACATACTGAGAGATAATATAGTACCAATATGCTCAACTAATGTTGAAAGGAAATATCGAGATCAAGAGGGGACTAGGAAGGAAAATATATCGTGGCTAAGAAATATCCGACAATGACCAGGGTTAAATTTTGAAAAGCTAATAAGAACAGCTGAAACCAGAGAAGAGTTTGGAAGTGTAGTAGCCAACCTCCATGAGGAGAGGCCACTTACAGAAGGAGAAGAAGCTTTCATATGCTTTCAGAAGAGGATTCCAGATTAATGTATGTAATGTATGATGTAATATCTGTTGTAATGTATGATGTATTTTTTTCTTATTAGGATAGCGGTTTCTTCTGAATTTGCTCTGTGCTCGTTGCTGTAGATGCCGTATCCTGGAAACTTTATGTTGATGGTATGAGTTAGTTTATTTTCTTATAATGCTACAACATCTATTACATATCTGTTTATTAGTTCGTTCACCACGTTTGCATTTACTCGTATACCGCTAGAGTTCCAGGAGCCTATCCAGGTGCCTCCTTGTCGTACCTTAGTTCAGTGCTATTTTTAAATTTTTGAGCGCCTAATCCATTTTAATAACTAGCTCTTCTTCCATCATGGCTAGTCCTTTTTGCTGTTCTTTTGAGATTCGTATGGTCGAATCTATTGCTGTATTTTGTGTGGGTTTGGTGATTTGGTCGTACGATTCAATATTGTTTCTTCTAGGTTGTTGTGCTCGGTTTTCTGTTGCTGTTTGTCAGGGTCTTCTTCGGACAGGCAACCTTGGGCATCCGATATAACTTGCTGGGTGTTGCCCTTTTCAGTTAGCACATTTCGCTTTTTGTTCTGCTGAAATCTGACATAATTGGCTTCTGAGCACGTATAGCGTCTTTGAAACATGCATTTTGGGCATGGTGAAAGCCATGGCAATTAAAATATTGAGTTGGTCCGTTGCTCTTTCTTAGATCTTCTATTACTACTCCCATGTACAGAGATTGGTAATTTTTTTGGCCTTGGTCTTCATTTCCACTGTAATTAAAAACATTGGCATTGTTCCTTTTGTATGTCCTTAGGTTTTGTATTTGAGGTAAGTCCCCTGATAATCATTTTGATTTTGATGTTTTACTCTAATGGTAAGTCGATCTGTATTTTCGTTGTTTTTTGTTATAGTCTTATAAGATATGAGTGAATTTTCTATAGTCTTCCGTTTCTGTAAATTTCTTTTTAGGCAAAGGCCTAAGTTATCATCTGCGTAATACTGCACGAAGTGCTAAGTTACATTAGACATGACTGTAATTAGAAGTAATATTTGTATAACCCAGGGTAGAAACACATGCATAAATTTAATTAGATAAGCCGAATCCACATAGAAATATAATGTCAAAGAGAACGATTGTTATCTCCTGTCCTGTCACATTGTCATTCATTAACAACACTTTTTTATTAGCTTCCTTTTAACGATAAACTGATGCTTACACTCAGATTTTCTTTATTTTAGAATCTTAATACTGATTTTTGTATATTTTTGTTTCTTCAAGTATCCATCTATAAATTATTCTCTTCCTATCCAAAATCTTCCTATATTTACCAAATATTACACAAAAATCGTCTGTGTCTCACACGCACGCACGTTCACCCTTACATTTTTTATTGCACAGTTCTCGTAAATTCTCCAGAGTACAACTTTTATATCGATTTCTCTCGTCGGTGTGCATGCTCGCCTCGTCCTTGATTCTTTATTTGATTAGGTTTAACTCAGCAGCCGGAGGTAAACAAAGACGAGATCAAATCAATTTTTATTTGCCATTAATTCTGACCTCTTTGCTAGTTCAAAAAGTAAATTTTGTTTTAAAGTGAAAATGAACTTCTATTTTAATCGTGATATATTCGGGGCATCCAATTGGGTTTTTCCACTTTTACTCCCATGCAAGGTGTTTTATTTGATGCCATTTATAATGGTTTAACCGACAGATAACTTTTATAGAATTTATTATAGTGGGTCAAGATAGTTGATTAAATCCACATATACTTTATCATAAATATTTATTTTAAATTGAATAAGCATAAAAAAGTATATGATTTACCTGATTTATTCTGTCTATTTTTTTTAATATCTATTCGTAATACAATAGATCATACATTTGACAGATATAGATAAAAAAGGAATTTTTTAAGTAATCGCTTTGTTATGGAAACGTCTTTGGTGAGTCTCGTAAACAAGTTTTGTGAAAATTTACATAATATTATGTTTAACAATTTTCTTTACATAAATACAGTTCTAAAATTATACTCTTGAAATCAACTAATATGTTGATTAATTCCAAATTAATGTAAACGTAGAAGAACCAGCGGAAAAAATCATTATAATAAAGCAATAAATCACATAATGTGTAAAATAAATAAATGAGAAACAGTAGCTGGCAACGACACCAGAAATGCTAAAATTTGTAGGGAAAAAGCTAAATAAAAATTAGACGGAAGAGAAAATCTCCAAGGATTGGAGACAGGGATACTCATGCCTCATGCCAGTATTCGAGAAAGAGGATAATCGAGAGTACTCTACGGAAGAATAATGATATTTAGCCTTCTTTAAATATTTATGAACAAATAGCCACTTTTTGATATAGAAACTGCTTTTGCATTCTTCTTCTGTGGATGCTTTCTCCTAACGAAGATCGGCAATAATTTTGACATATTTTTCTCTGCCTTTGCTCTTTTCTCTGCAAATATTTTGAGAACAAGCCTGTTCAATTTCGTATGTTCTTGAGCCAATAGCCACTGTCTGCGACCTGTCGCTGTAACTATTTTTCAATATTCCATTTACTGTTACGCAATCTTCTGCGTCTTTGAGTGCCTTTTGGAATACGATCTCAGAGTAGGTACATGGTAAAAAGTAAAAAGGTTAATTGTTTGACTATGTTCAAGCTATTTTCGCTATTTGATAGATGTGTTAAATAATTTCTAGATTTTGGTCCAAACAAGTCTAAATTTTGTATTTCTTTTAAAGTGTTGCCAACGTTTCTTTACTTGATACAGTCAAATGCTTTGCTATAAACGATGAATAGTAGATAAACTTCTTTCGATGGTCTCTGTACTTTCTTGTAAAACGGATAGCGCAAACTCTAAATAATTCTTCTTATTCTTCTCGAAAACCCATCTGCAGTAGGGAAGGACGCGTGAGTGGTTACTTAGTTCCTAAATTGAGTCTCACTCATGAACAGGTGATTAAGGCGTGAGTCACGAGGCACGTCATATAAAATGCATAAATTAAGTGTAATTCAACTTTAATACAAATTCTTCTTCTTGCAGTTTTTTCTCCTATCGGAGATTGGCTATCATCACAGCTATCCGTACCTTATTGGTGGCTGCTCTAAAAAGATCTAGCTGCAACTATAACACTCTCTTAGGTTTCTCAGCCAGGAAATTCTTCGTCTTCCTATGGATCTTTTACCCTTGATTTTACCTTGCATTATGAGCCTTAATATCTCATATTTCGCACCTCTGGTAACGTGGCATAAATATTCCAGCTTTCTTGTTTTGATGTGCTTTATGACCTCGCAATCCTTTTGTAGCCTTCTTAACACTTCTGCATTAATGCAAATGTAAACATAAAAATCAACCTATGGTCGGTCGGTTAAAAAAAAGTTTTACTTCTCGCCACAACTTTTGACTGAAACAAGACATCAATTCACGAACATCAGTACAACAACATATGAACTGGAATTCAGTGAAGACGATGAAATAACAGTACAGGAAGTCGAGAAAGCAATACGAACTTTAAAAAATCGGAAGTCATGCGGACCACTAGGTATACCAAATGAATTATTAAAACATAGCCCACAAGTATTACGGGAATTACTGGCGTATGTCTTCACCTTAATCTATAATGGACACGACCACCGGAGTGGACAAAAGCACATATTAACAACATCTACAAAAAAGGAGATAGAAAGAATTGTTCAAACTACAGGGGGCTAAGTGTCATAAATTCACTCTCAGGACTGTATGGAAAAATAATAAAAAATAAAATTGAAAAAGAGATGACAGATATAGAAGACCAGAATGGCTTTCGTGCAGGCAGATCCTGTATGGACAGTATATTCTCTCTAAAGCAAGTTATCGAGAAAAGATTAGCCCACAACCTTTCAACTCATATAGTCTTTATAGATCTGACAAAGGCATACGATAGTGTACCGCTTTCAATGCTTTGGGTAGCAATGGAAAAACAAGGAATAAACAAAAAAATATACAAGCAGTAGAACAGCTCTACAAAATTATGACGGCAAACATTAAAACTGGAAATAGATTAACTAGAGAAATTCCTGTTAGTAAGGGCCTAAAGCAAGGCTGCTGCATAGCACCTACACTCTTCAAAATATATCTAAATGAGGCACTCTCACTGTGGAGAAGAAAGTGCTGCAATATGGGCATCCCAATCGGAGATCATTGATTGTACACGATACACTTCGCTGACGACCAAGCCATTCTAGCTGAAGACGAGAGTAATGTAAGCTACATGCTTAGAAAAATGGAAGATGAGTACAACAAATGGGGCCTCACAATTAGTATACAAAAAACTGGTACTTAGTCGTAGGAGAAAAACCAGAAAGCCTACAAATCGAAATGGGAACTATAAAACCAACAGACAATTTTACATACTTGGGAGTCCAAATAACATCAAAAGCAGGAAGTAGCGAAGAAATACATTCCAGGATTGGCCAAGCAAGATCAGCCACCAGACAGCTACACGGACTATTATGGAATAAAAAAATAACAAGAAAATAAAAGAAGAATTTATAAAACAATAATAGAAAGTATTGGGCTGTACGGCGCCGAACTCTGGGAAATAAACCAAAGAAACCAATAAAAACTAAGGCCATGGAAATGAACTACTGGAGACGATGTTGCCGGCTCACTAGACTTGATAGGGTGAGATGATGGGGAGACGATGTCGACGATGCAATGACCGCCATAGATCGAACAACTGAAGATTGCTTCGATAGAAAACGCTGGAAATTAGGATGCGAGAAGCGGCGCCAGCTGTAGAAGACTCGTTTGTTATCTATATATATATATATATATATATATATATATATATATATATATATATATATATATATATATATATATATATATATACTTCTCGCCCGTAATCAGTGGTCATATCTGGCTTTCCTAACTTAGTTTGGGCTATAGGGCAATGCAGTTACCTGCAGTTACCACCAGTGTGCGGCACGTAAAGCCATAAATGAGAGTTGACGTCCTTGTGGGGATCAGTTACATGAAAACAGCTCCAGTCTATGACTCTTATTACACCCGTCGCAAACAAAGGGTACTAACTACAACGGAACTTAAATATATTATTTGGAATTATTCCCACGAAAGGTATTTGAGACAGTTGCAACGAAGAGGAATAAATAATAAACTCAGGCGTTCTCCTTCTTTTCATTCTTATTAATAGGTCTACTCCATTCTTATTATATGCCTCTTCAATCTCCAGAATCTTATAAACAGCTACAATTCTTACTATTCTCTTTTGCGGTATTTTGTCAGAATGTTTATTCCATTCTTCTTTTCTTTTTTGTACCCCTATGTTAACCGGATCTATTTTGGACGGCCCTATAATGATTTCACTTCTTTTCCTATCATATAGAGTTTTGTCGGTTATTTTTTTTTAATATTTTCATCTCTGTTGTTTTCATTATTTGTTTTGGCATGTCTGAAGACCAAAGCTTGCAATTCTAGTACTAGTCCACCATTAAGCCAGACCAATGATAGGAAGCCCAGAAGTTGGGTATTACTTTTTGTAATAGAAAAATTAACCCATGGGGAAGTTTTGGATTGGAATATACGATAAATGAAGAATTCCAGATCTATCTACGTTCACTATGCAAATCGGCACTCAGGTGTTTTGAAGGACACAACGGCGAGCTTTTTGGGACGTAGGTCTACAGATCGCTTATTAGGAACATGAGATTCTGAAATCAGAAAGAATAGGGAAAAAGAATTCTATCAACTTAAAGAAAATGGGTAAAAATTGAACCAAATCAAAAGGTGAAAGGGTACCACTTTATCTTTTAAGTCAATTAGATATTATTTTAATGGGAATAAGCCACAAATGAAGTTTAAAATATGTTTATTGAGGTTTTAATTTCCACTTCGGAAATAGTTCTTGAAATACAAACATTAATAAATGAAACAAAAAACAAAATTTGTTTAATTTATTAATGTTTAGCACAGACGATCCTTGGCAGTAGCTAGAGCGAGCTTTGCTTTCCTCTTTTCCACCTTGTATATATCCTTATCTTCCTCTCTTCTAGACCTGCCATAACCTCTTTCTAGCCTCTTTCTTCTTTCTAACCTTCTGTTGCACCTCATCGTTTCACTACCAAGTTTCTTTGTCTCTAGGAGGTTCCTTACCAAATGTTTTTCCTAGCACTTCCCCTCCCACTCACACCACAACTTTCCTGTTGGCTTGAGGGCTCTCAAACCACTTTTGAGAGCCCTCAAAAATTCTTCCTTTTTCTGTTCTTCACAGCCTTCCTGTGGCGTGTAGGCACATACATATGATGTTCACATTAGTATTGCCTATATACGACCCAGAAAAAATTGAGATAGAACAGAAGTGAAAAACTAATGGGGATGAATAGTAATGAATATTATATAATATAATATATAATACAATATATAATGAATAAAAAAATAAGACGTTATCAAGAGAATTTATTTAAAACTAGCATAAACTTAACACCTAACGAAACATTATAATTTTAATATATTGGAAACTTAGTATTTTAAACTATTTGACCAATTGGATAATAATTTTTTGTTCTTATTTTCAGGGAAGGAATGCGCCTCTTGTAAAGTTTACATTAAGGTAAGTTATTTTTATTTATTTTAATATCTTGATACTGGTAGGATTCATTTTTTCCTGTAGCGCTGCTATACAGACAGCAACATATTGAAAGATTCCCGTGTTGACTACCGTACGATAGGACCCATTTCTGAGCCCTTAAGATACTTAGATCTGGAGCGGATCTATTTTAGGAATTTTAAGGTCCAGAATAGACCATAGTGATAGTCTGGTCTTTCGCGCATCAACTTAGCACTTTAGATAGACCAGGACTGGACATTGACAGAAGAAATACACGAGAGCTTTGTCCTTTTGATCACATGAGCGGCACCATTAGTAAAACAAAACGTAGATATAAGACTAATCGTTAACAAAAACTAATATTAAAAGTACTCCATTTAAATCTATATTTTATGCTATAATTTATGATCTATTAATCGCTACATCGAGTTATGTCGAGTGTTAAGAGTCATCTTTAGTTCTTTTCTAGGTTTTTAGAGTTGGGCATTCACGTTCCGACTTGCAGTCCCACTTAGTAGGACTACTATATTCGTCTCCACTCACGCTCCGACTTGCTATCCAACTAGCGGTTTAACTTCAGTTCTAGTTTGTTTTCACGACGGTGTACATCACTTAACAAAGAAATATATAGAGTCACCACTACGCAAAATATAATTAGAAGGAGGAAAATGGCAGCATTGTGCTTGTTATCCTTATAATTTGAAAAAAAGAAGAAAAAATGTTGGATGAAGAAATTATTTGTTGATCGTGTGAACTATTGTGACATGAAATTGCTCAATGTCATTGATGATTGGTCAAAAACTACCTCAGAATGAACAATTTCACTTTTCGCTGTTGCTGGAAAAAGTTTGTCTACTCATTTCCAAAAAAGATACCGTCATGCGTGAATGTGTTAGTACTGAACAACGCCTTGTAGCAACTTTAAGCTTTCTGGCCACTGGAAGGTCATTTAAGGATCTGAAGTTCAGCTGTAAAATATCTCCACGGCTATTGGGAAAGGTGATACCAGAAACTTGCACCAATTAAGATTTTGTTTGGAGCGGATGTTGTGAGCAAATTGTAGACAAGGAGGAAATATCAGTTACAAAGTGATCTTGTAGTAAATTTACTATTTTATTTGGGAATAAGCCACAATATAAGTTAAAAATTAAATGTATTTAACGTCTGGACTTCCACTTCGGAAATCGTTATCAAAATATTCCGAAGTTGAAGTCGAAACGTGAAATACATTTAATTTCTAACTAATATTCAGGCGTATTTCCAATTAAAATAGTAAATTTGCATAAGATGACACAAAAAATAACTTCAGAACAACATAAAGAAACAGATACTTTTAATTTCAGTACAACTATGATTTAATTTTCGTTCTTTGTTGATAATTCTTCTGTAGCCGATCCCGAGTGTTGGAAATTGTACCTGTGTGGGAGTGTCCGAAATAGATCTACAGAAAGGAAAATTATTTCTATAACAAAAAGAGTAGATGGTGATGAACAATCGTGTATTTTAATAGGGGTAATTTTTGTGCAATTGAAAGTTTATATTCTATTAAATATTTGCGAGCTAGGGATCTTTGCGTAAAGCAGTTCATAGAAATCTCATACTTAACAGGAGCTAAAGGTCAACTGACAGGAAATTTTCTATCCGACCTGTGATCCGATTGCCAACTTCACTATTTACGCTCCCACTTCGTAGCTAAAGTATATTCATTTAGCAAATTCCCATCTGTAAACACACGCACGTGTTGATATTCGATCTCTCATTCGTCAAGAGGCTATTAAATATAATGTATTGCCTAAGCCAGACGGATTCTCATGTTACAGATCCAAACTTGCCAGTCTGTTTAAATTCAGACTGTAGCGTATTGGTTTTTAAGTTAATATATTGTGTGTTATAGTTATTGGTAAGTTATTTACTGGTCGTGGTATTTTTTAGAGTTTAGTTTAAGTGTTATTTAATGATTAAATTTCAAATCATATGATACACCTACGACCCTGTTTGGCTTTCACGTGCGTCTGTTGATAATTGGGAATATGTAAAATGAATGTAGTTTAGTCGGAAGTCGGACCTTTGGTCGGACCTTCAAGTCGTCCCTCTAGATGTTCCGAGTTCCGACTCGTACCACTAGTTGTCCAACTAATCCAACCAACCCACTCACGGTTCGATTTCAGATCCAACTGCGGAAGTTAGACCACTAGACTAGTCGGACTAAAAATCGGAACGTGAATGGCCTGTTTATTATATTTTTATCTATCTATATAGTTCTGTTGATTGTTTGTGTTAAATCCTAACCTTATCGAAAAATACTTTTTTTCTTTTATATAATGTACCCGATGTTTTATGCTTACTGTATATATAGTATGTAGTCTTCTATTTTCCTTTTTACGTCCTCATGCCACTAGGCTATCGATTTTTACAAATTTTTCTTTCTTTTTCTTTACCAGAGACTACACTCCTTAGTAATAGAATATCGGGGATTCCTTCTTGCTAACGTAAGCCGTCTAAATTTCCGTTTCTTTGTTATTGCAGCAGAGTGATCATCAGACAATTATATGATTTATTTACCCATAAATATTTACCAATAAAATAAGGTTCGTGCTATTTGATTTTCTGATCTATTAATATGTTAGCCTTCCTTTTTCCTCGTGACTTACGCTATGGTAATCCGATTTCAATAATTATTCGGTGAGTTTTTTAATAAAATGCTAATTCATAAACATATTAAAAACATTTTACTGACAAATTACGTTTAAACTTCTTTTTAAAAGTCAAACTCTTTTATTTTGATCGCTGTTTAAATTAACTTCCAGTTATTATACAAAACAATCACTCCTAACAGCTTCTTTTTTATACCTTTGTGCAGCATCCGCGAGCTGATGAAAAGGGCTCGAGCTGAGCCGTCCTTAACCCAGTTGATCGCACCTCGCCCTATCCGCGGCGATTTTTCTTCTGCCCTTGCATTAATAATAGCCTCGCCTTTCTCGGCAAACGAAAACGTTATAACTTTGTTGCTCTTTTGATTCGACGTCATTTTATCTAACAGAAGCGCGAGAATAAAAGTTGCGCGTTGGATGACGAGATGCAAGGTCGTGTCGAGTTAATTAGAGGTTTCAGTGCGTTTTATGAGTTTTGTTTTGATCATAATAATTTACACATTCTGCAACGCAGATTGAGTATTCAAACAAATTAAAGGGTAGCAAATTAATTTATCATATTTACTCTACATAAACAACGAAACTTTTAGTTCAATTACATATTAAATATAATCAACACATCAAGGTCAAATATAAAATTTCCCGTCTCTTCCATTTCTGTGTTAAGGATTTGTAACTCCCAACATGTGACGAATTAAGGAAATTTTAATTTACGTTTTATTTGTAGTATATTTGCACATCGATGCCACATTCTGATTGGATTTAGTATATCCTAGGTTTAGTATGTTAGAAGTTGGCGTTCAGTTCGTCAATGACGAATGGGTTGCACATGTGAGTCCATTTTAACAGGTTTGTAGAAATTAATGTACTCACAATCTATTTTATAAACCTAGGAGAGACTAATTGGCAACTGATTTAAAATATAGTTCGGATTTATTGATTTTAAAGTCCAAAACCATAGTATAATACAAAATTGCACTATGTCTTAATCATTTTTAAGTGAAAATCATTAATTTTACTCCAAAAACGCTTGAGCGTATCAAAAAATCCATTTACCCGAAAAGTACTGGATTTTTTATGGTGAGTAACTGTGTGAAGTTACAACACAGATTTTTCTTAAGTTAACAGGGGCTCAGCTTAGCTCTCAGCTTAGCACTAGTACCCCCAGCGTCATAATTTTAGCAAATTTTAGAACCAATCTTATACACAGTTTACAACAGCGAGCTCCCCCGCCCGTATGATCAACATGAAGGACCCTCCTCTATGCCGACGATACAGCATTGCTCGCCTCAGGCACAGTAGACGGAACTATAAGGAGCCGCTCTGTATTCAATAGATCTCAAGGTCAACTTGACAAAGTATTCAAATGGTGCAACAAGTGAAGAGTAACTCTCAACTCAGCCAAGACATAAGCCATCACGTTAGATATCCGGGAACCTCCCGATTGAAGACGAGTGCAACCTAATAGAACTTTATGGATCGAGACTTCCGTTCCAAAGATCAGTTAACTACTTGGGCAATTAATTTCAGAGGAATCTCCATTAGAAAACTGAACTTAATCTCACTCTAAACATAATAAGAAAATCAGAGACATGAGACACAGAGCAAGACTCTCCTCCTCACCTACAAAACTTACATCAGACCTATTATTGAGTACAGGCCGTTCTTTTTTCCTTACTGAACAACCGCCAAATGAATGCCATTATGACCACTGAACATAAGATCTTGAGAAAGATCATGAGAAAGATCATGAGAAGGAGTGCTGATTTTCCGCCGACACTTATCCACCAACTGACGAACATACTAACTATTGACAGCAAATTTTAAACTCTCGACAAGAGATATGTCCCTAGCACGATAGCAAACTCTTTTTTGCCACCGCCTAGGACACATATATACCAGACCCTTCCTCTCGTCCAAACTTCCTAACTTGGCTGGAAACGAACTTTCTAATGAGTACTTAAACCTAGAAGCGACGCCAATAAGATATCGTAGAGGGTAACAATCTACATGCCAAAATACTCAGTCGAAAAGAGCCGTTCCTATAGTATAGCTGGTAACTCGCGAAAGGTACCTCTTGCAGAACCCAGAACAGCATGGCATGACTATCAACCTTCCTTAACACCAACACCACCACGCACCACAAAACATAACAAAACAATACACACACTGGCTGACTACTGCTTTTTATCAAGCCACTCGTCTATCCATCTTCGACGACGAAAAGCATAGATTCCAGGCCACCGGGCTCCTTACCTGAAACCAAAAATATACATAATTGGTAAGTGGCTACAATTCATGTTTTTGCAGCTAATAACTTTAGAAAAATATTAATTGTTCGTAATTCTATTTACAATTTTTTCCATTTTTTTAACTTCTTTTATGAACCAACAAATTTAATATTTCCTACTTAAACCGAATTCGTACTGTGGCGAATTAAACAATCAATAAACTATTACCAGAATTAATAGTAATTAAATTAACACCAACTATGTATATTTCCTTTGATAGCCCTGGCAAGATAAATGAACTTTAACTCATAGGTGTAAATTATTATCAAAATTTAAATGGTTGCAATAAACAATCAAAAACAATTTAAAGGTTCAGGTAAAACTAGGTGAACTTACCGCTAATTACCATGGTATACACTACTTTACAAAACAACGAACAAAACGAATTCAATATGAGTGCATCGGTTCACTCTCGGGTTGCGTCTGTCCTTCTTAACGACTCAAGCTCTTGTGTCTTTAGCGAGATGCATTCCCCGAGAGGCACTATAGGGATCGTAGGAATACAGGTAGGACAAATGTATTAATTCGTTTCTTCTTCTTCTTTGGGTGCCGTGTCCGTATTCAGACGTTGGCCGTCATCATGTTTACAATTTCCTGAAACCTTTCTCTGTCAGCTGCTGCGCGAAATAATTCTTCTATTAATTCGTTTACACAACCATATTTGAATTTAAACACGTACTTTCAATCAAGTTGTCGCAAGATCATCGATTGTCAGCCCATATCTCTCAACTGCTGACCATAAGTCTCCTGTAGCCTGTTCCATGTTTCTTGGTATTTAGCTTGTATCCAATTTTAGTAATACTGATCCCACCTTTTATTAAATAGGATCTCTAAACTGAGTTTGTCCTCTTCATCATTCCACAAAAGAAAGACTGGGCGAGGAAGGTAATGGTTGATGAGAATCGAGATTTAATACAGGACAGGTTCACAGTTGATCGCTATTATTATTCAGTGGTCGTAATACGGTGTGTCTTTTAGCTGTTTTTAAGGACATATTATATATATTTTTATTTAGATACTTTCTCAAAAACGGAATAAAACGATAAAGTTTATTGGTAAGCCTTTAAAACTAGTTATAAATATATAATCTAATTCCTTTCTATCCGTAGAGTAAGGGATTTAAAACTAGTAGTAAATAGAACTAAAATGTCTCATAATTAATAACTTCCTTCTGCTAGAATAAATTTTTCTAGTAAACAATTAAGATTAGTAGATCATCTTTAGTACGAGCACAAACACATTCAAAGTCAAAGACGAAACATACGTAGCTATTCCCATTTCGAGTCGCGACCTGCCTTGTCTAAAAATACTTTAAAGCGAGATATTTCAGTTTGTTGTGAATTTAGTGGATTCAATTTGGAGGTGAATGCGGCGTGGAACTGAACTGGTGTATATTGTGTAACAATCAACATTCCAAGAACGGATTAACGACTTTCGAATGTTCCTTTGTAAAGAGGTCTTTAAGAGAATCGCACTTCTGGGTAATGGAATGTGTTCAACAAAATACGTATGAACTCATAGAATTATTTGCAAGGAACGTCACAGAACTGTTTTTAATTGCAGTCAGAATCCGCTCTTTTACTTTAATTATAAATAAAATTGGAATAAATTATTATTTGTATATTATAGTAGGTCTAAACTCTACCTAACCTAAAGAATTAGGCATTTGGGTTCCAAAAGTTAAAATTTTAAAGGCGGACGTATGTTCTTTAGCATCTAGTTTCGGTTCGCTTTTAAGGGATTTCAGGTTAAATCAAATAGCGGTATTGTATGTTATCCAATATTGCCGTTAGATATTTCTCTCCGCTATTGGTAATTTGATTTGACAGTTTCATCTTACTTCAGTGGTTTTCAATGTCAAATCGGTCAAAAAGGGTGAAACGGACATTAGTAAATATTTTTCTTTTGGCTTTATAAATCGGTTCGCGTAGAAAAATTTCACAAAGTAGCGCAAATATATTAAACCTTTATTCTAATTTGTCAAGCAAGTATTTTTAACCAACCCATTTAGAACTTGGATAGGGACTCCCTAGAACCCATTTGATTAAAACTAATGTGTAATTAGTGTTAAAAATATTTTTAAATTCTTTAATAGTTTAATAGCTAAATAAATCGAATATTTTTTGTTTTTCACGTGCCGTCTTCGTTTGGAAGTTTGGGTACCTTTATTTTTATTTGGATCTTAGATACAGCTGCAAGGAACAATTGGTTGGAGTTACAACCAAACCACTCTTTTAAATTCCGCAGCAAATGCATCTTTCTTCTCCTTATATTTCTTTCTCCTACTAGTCCAGTTACTGAGGGTTTTTGTCTCCGAATTCTTTATAACTGAATCGATTCATTTGAAATTTTGTGTGTTGGTAAATAATTACTCAAGGAACAAAAGTTATATAGTGCCGATGTGCGCTTCCACTCTGGGGGTGTTGGCCACCCCTTTTCGAGGGTGGAAATTATTTCACTCAATAACCACCTCAATAACTTTTCAAAATAATCACGCTATTCAATAGAAGGACAAATTTCAAATAAAAAATGTAGTAAACATTTTTTTCGCTTTTTGAGTTATTTGCTGTAAAAAACTGTAGTTTTTCGTTAAAAAAAAACATGTTTTTCAAAGGTTTTTTAAGAATAGCTCTGAATTTAAGAATTTTATCAAAAAAAGTGTAACGACTAAAATTAAAGCTCATAAAAAAACAAAAAGATTGTCTTTTTAATGAATATTTTCAGTTCAATATTAACTGAGTTATGGCTGTTCAAAGAAGGTTTGTTTTTGTCTTTTAACATGAGTATTTAACGTTAAATAACGGAAAACGTGTACATTTTTCGACAAAAACTCATAAATATTTTTAAAAGAGCTTGAAAAGACCTTTAAAATGAGTGGTGGTAAAAGTCCTTTGCACCAACTGTACGTGAGATACGATAAAAAAAAACGATGGGTTTCTCAAATTTTTGTAAAAAAAAACGCAATAAAACTAACGTCATGTTCACTAGGATTGAAATAAATTCTTTTCCTTATAGAATTCACTTTATTTTAGTGTTTTTTGTATGATCCAAAAGTTTAGCTACTTCAGAATACCCAGTTTTTGAAAAAAGTATGATTACATTTTTTTTTGTAAATAAAAAAAAATCTTTTGGTTGTAAGGGTTGAAAATTTCCAATAAATAAAATATTATTGTATAGCTAGGATATTACTTTTTATTTGTATTTAAATACATAATTGAAATGTCTCAAGCTGTTACGATTTTTTTGTCATATTATTTTTATAAAGAGTATTATCTATCAAGGGTTTTTAAAGGGATGCAGTTATAAAAAGTTCGGAGGTATTACCATATTTTAAGCTTCAGTAACGGAGTATACACGTTTTCCCTGGATTATGTATTGTAGAAGTTGATACTTATCTCCCCGCAATGTCCAAAATATTTTGTGTTTGCCTATAAAGTTTTGAACTTCTGATGGCCAGTAATTCTTTTTCTTTTTTGGATTAACAGTGATTATTTTTCTTTTCTTATCTGTAAACCAATTTTCTGGTACATTTGAATTTTTGCCTAATTTTATTTTGGATGTCTTTGTATTTTTTGATATTATTTTTTATATATTTTTTTTGGCTATCCATGAGCATTACGATTTTCGATGTCATTTTAACTGTTACTGGAATGTGGCACTTAACGTTATTAAGTGGCTCAGCGTTTATTATAAGGCACTCACTGATCTCGGCAAGCGCTAATTCTGAGATAGGTTCACTGTAAAGCTTCTTCTAGTTTTTGACACTGCTCATGTAATATTTTCTCCTTAGCTTTTTTTATTCTCTTTTTAATTAATCGATCAGTTTCATTATATTTAATTTGATTTTTTGTTTTGAATGATTTTCTTTCATTCATTAATAGTCAGTCATCCAGTCTTTATGTTTTCTATTCTTTGGTTTTAAGTTTTCATTTGCTGTTTTAATTATTGCTACTTTTATATTTTCCCATTTCTGATCAATGTTATAGCTACTTTTATTTAGTTATTGGGCATTACGTAGATTTTCAGTAAGAGTTTTTACAGTTTGTTCCTTTGTTTGTGGTTTTCTTAATCTCTTATTATCAATTCTACTTTGTGTGGGTTTTTTAACCAGTTTCAATTATTATTTTCGCATCTTATTATTCTATCCGTCACCAATATAAAGAGTACTGAGCTGAGGTCTGAAATCGTTACTCTTAAAACATTACAACTGTTATATCAAATAGCTGACTTCACTATACATGAACGTAACCATCGGTAATACCCCTTTGGAACAAGCGTATTACTTCTACTCGTATAGAAGCTTTTTTATTTTGTAACCACACCCCTTCATTTCTACTATTGTTTATATTACCGGATATATATGTTTATATTAGTGTTTATATTACCGGATCTATTATACAATAATTTTAATTATACTACATGTCACAATTCGTTGTATTATATCTTCATGATGATTAAACGAACAGTCACTGGAAAAGTTTCTCCATCCAAAGTAAAGTGTAATGCAAACTCCATAGTCAATATACTTAAAAAGTCAATATTTTCAACGCCTACTCGAATGTATTGCTCCTAATTCGATTCGTGGAAGAATTTCTCGCTCGCAATTTATTAACTTAGCAGTGTTTCTTTTCCCTTCTTTATTAAATCGTTTATTTCCTGCCTCGAAATATTCGCATTCAGGACCAATGACCCAAAAACCGCAGAACTGTTTTTAAACTCCTTATAGGATATAGTGATTAATTCAGGGCAGAACCGTAGAGCTCTCCCGGCGATATGCTGTGAGTTTAATGGCTTTCGATAGACAGAAATTGATTTTGTGGTGATGAAAGGCTTATCAAAGATTGAAAGTTTCTGAGGGAGTGATGGGATAAAGGATATGGTAAAAAAACGCACTCTCAAACGAGAAACATTGGTTAAAAGCATGAAACCATTTTAAATCCTGTTGAATTAAGTTGAGATTAGGGTACTTAGTGGTATGTGTTATGTTCCAATGTATCTAAGAATAGTTACTGTTGAAGAATCAATCGAATCAACATTTTTTCATAAATATTTTCAATGAGCTAAGTGTTAGAACTTCTAAGAGAAATATAATTTTAAAATAAATCTTGTGAGTATTATCAAGTTGATGTGTAACTACTGTTAGGTATTCTTCTTTCATTCTTTGTAGTGAACATTATTATATTATGATGTGATATAAGGTGGAATGCTCGAATAAATGAACTTTTTTCAAATGAAAGGCAGATATCGATCACAGTTTATTTATTAAATCTTGCCCAAGTACTTTCGTTCCTAGAGTATCTTTCGGGGCATTTCGTCAAATTTGGCCTATCCAACAATCTATTGAGAATGTCATAAACATAATAATGATACATTAACACTACACGACACAAGGACAAACAGTTTAAAATTTAAAAAAACGGCGAAGCTACATATTGGTTGGTATTAGGAGAGAGAATGGATGATTCTCGGATTCTCCCTACATAGTAAAATTCTGAGCGCAAGACCAAAAGGTAGGCCACAGAAAAGGTGGGGAAGAAGAAATGGCAGAGGATGCGCAAAATTTGCTAGACGTAAGAATCTGGAGAAGATCGGCGTTGGCCGGCAAGGCTGAAAGCATAGTTTGGAGGAGGCCAAGGCTCCTTAGGCTGTAGCGCAATTGGAGATAGTGAAAGTATGGAACTTTTACTTCAAGTCTGATACATCCTGGATGTGTTTTAGATAATTAATGATGATCTAGTACTCTTACTTATTGCTAAGTTGCTAAAGATATAAATATTTCAAGGATACTTACTGTATGAAATGTTCAAATATATTAACGAATTATAATCATAAATAAATTAATAAAAAATGGAATTTGCTTTTGTTTCCATTTAATCTCTGTTCCCATTCAATATTAGGCACTATATTAGTTCATGTGGAATTATTTGTTTTCTTAGACCAATTTTAAGTCAAAAGTCACAAGTTAAATAATAGTCTTTAATCTAATCATGTAATCTGTTGTAATCAACTACGAATTTCCTTAGTCTTTAAAGTATTTAAAACTACTTTTAAAACGCTATTGCACTTCTCAACCTCATAATATGTTTCAGAAAACTAGATCAATCCTGCTTTCTCGATAGCGCACTTTCAGAATCCACTAAAACTTTTACACATAATAAACGACTCTACACTCTACAGTCCTGTCCTGATCGAATGCCTCGAAGTTCACAAACCGAAACTGGGTCATTTTCGTCCCAGCTAAAAACGATGAACACCCGGAAAATGTCGAAAAGAAGTTTGTGGATATTACTTGATTGAAGTTTGTGCTGTAACCATGAAGATTCGCTAATTTTCCATTTACCGCATCGTCGTTTATTTTTCAATATATTTTTGTACACTGAGAAAAGGAAAAACGTTATTGTGTATTTCTAGGAGAATATTTTTATTATATTAAGATTTCAATGTTCTGAACATATCAGCAATAAATAATTAACTATAATAATAACCGGTGAAACAAGAGCCTAAAATAGATATTTGTCTTTTTCTTTAACACAGCAATGAAGACAGAGATAATGTATTTGGATAAAGAAGTTGTTAAAATCTGTGAATGATTTGACAATATCTGCAACAGAAGCAGATGAAGCATCAGGAATTGTGTCATATAATAAGCTCAGAAACTAATAATAATTAAGACAACCATTGATCATTAGTTGGGCTTTTAGCAAGTAACATTCAGCGTTAGAAAATAGCAATAAGTAAGACAGAATAAAATATTCACAATTGGTATTACGGTTATAGTTAAGGTCTTCGTAAGCGTATTTCTTTATTCACAAGGAATCTACGTTCTTGTAATTGGCTGTATACCATATATTAAAAATTTAATTAAAAACCATTGTAAAAGGTATATATACTTCATCTAATTTAGATAACCACTTACGTCATGATCTACGTCAGAGATCGAAGTTGACATAGTTGCCAAATTATAAAAAAATCTTGACTCCATTTTAAATCAAATAGATCACATAATTATTGCAAAAGTATTACCATCTCTTTACAATTACTATTTAAATTCTTACGTGACATTTTTGAAATAAAACACACTAATTTGTTCTAGAAAGCACAGATTTTATTTAATAGGTAAAAATATAAAACAAGAGATATACACTTTAAAATTCAAAATATTAAAGTACAAAAAGTGTCAACACCGCAACTGTCAAGTAAGTGTTACCAATTTATGCCAAAATTTTACCTTCGTTCGATTACAGTTACAGTGTGTTCCGAACAAATGTTCTTGATAAAAACGCTTTATAATGCATTTATACAAATTAAATGAAACATATTATTGTGTATTTCTTTAAGTTAACATTAATAGAAATTTTTAAATATTATTTCTACGCGTATATAATAAAATATGTCTAGTGGCTGTAATGCCAGTGTACTCGGCAAAGTGATTCTAAAAAAGAACACACCTACCGCATAAATATTTCGTGTTGGTATCATGTGACGTCACAGGCTATGACGCCGATGACGTGAATCGTTATATAAATTAGATGAAGTGTATTTAAGACCCAAACGGGCTAATTAGACAAAACGTTTTCGGAATCCATATTCCATCATCAGTGTCTAGGAGTACATGAATGTAGCCACTAAATATATGGGTAAAAACCCGTTAACAAATAATTAGTTACATTTGGTTTACAGTATTTCTTATAATATGTTAAGATGTTAAAGTTACCGTTGGATTAGGTAACATGGCGTTCGCCATTCGCCATTGGTTTACAGTATTTCTTATAATATGTTAAGATGTTAAAGTTACCGTTGGATTAGGTAACATGGCGTTCTCCATTCGCCATTGGTTTACAGTATTTCTTATAATATGTTAAGATGTTAAAGTTGCCGTTCGCCATTCGCCATGTTATCTAATCCAACGGTAACTTTAACATCTTAACATATAAGAAATACTGTAAACCAAATGTAACTAATTATTTGTTAACGGGTTTTTACCCATACATTTAGTGGCTACATTCATGTACTCCTTGACACTGATGATGGAATATGGATTCCGAAAACGTTTTGTCTAATTAGCCCGTTTTTGTTTTAAATATATACCTTTTACAAAGGTTTTTAATTAAATTGTTTTAATTAAAAATTTTTTAATTAAATATTTCTTTATTCTTGTAGTTTAGCAACATTTTTTTAGGTAAAGAGTTTTTAAAGAAGTTTTGAATAACATTTTTATTCAAGCAAAATCTGAATTTAAGACAATTTTATTTTAAATGATGTTATCAGTGGCTTCACTCCCAGGCTAATATTGATACCGAGATCGGAGGTATGGTACGAACGCACCTTAACGTTCTTCTACCATGCTCTTTAATTTTTTAAAGTGTTTAATTAATCCATAATAACTTTGTTATTAAATAAGCGAGCGTTATAATTAAATGTATCTGTTCCGACATTATATTTGTAATGTTTTTCGCGCTTTCTAGGTAAGGGTTCGTTTCCTAGGAGGCTCTGTCACTGAATGCTGCCGACTTCGGTTCACTGCTAACAATTATATGATAGCAGTTTGTTAAGTTTCGCTGCCGTCACTGAAAATTTTTGAGTTTTCGGTTTACCTTCTGAGTCGTGATATACTTATCGAGTAAGTTCATATAATACTGGATGAGACACGCGAGAATTTGTGCCTTCGCCACCACTGATTTGAGACTATCTTTAAAGTTTTTCACGAGAGAGAAGATACTGCGAGTGCTTGTATCTTCTACAACGACTATCTTGCGACTGTATATTGATGTGTTGTTTTTACGTTTGGGTTAGAAGAAGAGGGCTGGTGTCTGACGTCACAGATATCGGGAATACTCGTATATTGCTCTACCGTACCATACTAAGCTATTTACAAAAGAAAGGATTAGCGTACTTTTCTGAAATTTAAGTAGAAATTATATAGGTAAAAATAATCTTTGAATACATAAATGTTTACTGACAAATTTACGAGAGTTTTGAACATTTGGCAAAATGGGATAAAATAATTCGAAGAAGGAAAATTCGTAAAACCACCTCCGCAACTGTCGGCGACCGAACACTCCGCCGGTGATTCCTTTTCCGTTCCAATTCTGCTTCGGCTCGTTCCAGCAGACAGTTCTAGGAAACAGTCTTCTTCTTCTTCTTCTTTAAGTTCCATCTTTTATCGAAGGTTGGAAATCATCATGGTTATGCGGACATTGTTGACTGCCGCTCTAAATAGTTCTGCACTACTACATTCAAACCATTAACTCAAGTTCTTAAGCCACGATATTCTTCGTCTTCCCACATTTTGATTTGCGTTTGACATTCTTCGAGTCCATGATATTCGTAGGATTCTTCTGTAACACCTAAAATTCAAAAGCGGTCAACTTATTCACATGAACTTGTTTTAATGTCCATACTTACTACTACTACTACTACTTGTCGGTTTATAACATTCTCCGATGTTTTCCGACTTTCAATCGCCATTTAGTTCGGTTGTTCCATAGGTCTTCTTTTATGGTCCTTTCTCTCAGTTCTTTATTTATTCCTTCGCTCCAACTGTGTCTCGGTCTACCTCGTTTTTCCTTTTCTTCTGGTTGCCATATTAAGATTGCTTTTGGTATTCGTTGTTCTTTGTATTCGTATTCTGTATTGTAATGTCCATACTTCCAAGCCATAGATAAGAGTAGTGGATACGTAACATCGAAGCATTTTTGGGCGTAGTCCTAACCCTATAACCCAACAACAAAGACACTTTTATGTTTAACGAATGATGTTCGTGCTATTTCAATACATGTCTTAATTTTTTTGGTTTGGTCTACATTTAATGTTATCCATGTTCCTAAGTATTTGTAGGTATCCACACTCTCAATTACAGTATTTTCAAGAATCAATTGGATGTTTGCATCTGCTGAGTTTGCCATGATCATGAATTTAGTTTTTTTTTTTCAAATTCATCCTTAGTCCCTATTCATGACAGCGTTCATTCAAGTCGTTGCATTACGTTCTATAAATCATTGTTGTTGTCCGTCATTTATTACTGTATCGTCTGCAAAACACAAATTATTCAAACCTCTTTACTGTTGTGAATCTGAGAGCTCTTCTTTAAGTAGGAAACAGTAGCTCTAGATAATTATTAGTCCACTTTAATGTTTGCCCATAATTTCAACAGAATATAGACACAGGCATTTTTCAACGATAAAAAGTGTATTGGAAATGTGTATTCATTAAAAAAATCTTCTTTCTAAAATAGCTTGCTGATGCGAAAATTTTTATTTGGTAGATCTCAGATTGCAAAAGATGGTATACAAAACATAGTGTGCAACAGTTTTGAAAAAAGCCAGTTAAAAAATTTCAAGAAACTCAAAGACGCTCACCTTTTACCAAATTAATATTTGAGTTAAGATTTAAATGCCTTTTGCATTTGACCAGTAACGAATTTTAAAAAAGGTGTCAAACATGCACCGTTGTCTATTTTATATTAAGAAATCTTACAACATAATGAACTTTAGCGAGAGAAAAGTCCTTCCAAAAAAGTACTGGCTGTAGCATTATAAAATTCTACTTTAAAATTTATAAAACAGATCTATCTTGTCTGTATATGAGAGGCATAATTAAATTATGAAAGGAATTGTTTTTAATGAATATAAGGAATTACTTTTAGAGAATTTGTTTTATTTGTTTGATTTATTCTTAAAGATATATTTGATAAAAAGTGAAATGTCATTAATTATTCTAAAACCCATCAACGCGATTAAAGATTTTAGATTTCCAAACAGCACGTTCATTTTTCATTAGCGCAAAATGCTAATCGGTTCGAGACCATTAAACAGTTAAACAATAAGTTATACAAAGATTTTCGCAATAAAATATTCACGATAAAGTGTTTTTTAAAGTAATCTCAGGCCGTCAGTTACACTGTGAGACGTTGACTTATGCAAAACAAAGTTGACCCAATTTTTGTACCGCCGCATGTAAAAGAAAGAGAGAGAAAACGAAAGGTCAAGGCCTTTCCCATTGTTCGGTTCGTTGTTGTATTGTGAGTTAAACAGAGATGTATGTTGTGTGTTTAGTGTGGCGTATAGCTGATCTCTTTAGCCTTTAAAATGTCGCATAATAATATAATGAAACAATTTTTACAATTATGTAATAATCAATACAGAATGAAGTTGTATATATATATATATATATATATATATATATATATATATATATATATATATATAGGGTGTTATGATTAATGAATGCCTTACCTTAAGCGTAGAACTTGCGAAAATTGAATTGTTTACTCACCTGCAACAAAAAGTAATAACGATCTGTTTGTGTATTATTTTCTTCAAAGTCTGATATGAGTAAATTACAAAGAACAGACAAATATACATAAATATTTAGATCTCGGACTATTTGGTGAACCTTTTATACGTATTTCTCCCTTTTTTGTATCAAGACACCAGTGACAGAAATGCCAATGGTGTGTTAATGGCTGAGGCACGTTCTGGACATTAGTGTACTAGAATTATCGCAAAACAATATATTCCCCAGTGGAGTGACAGTAGACTTTTAGCAGATGACATTAAAGAATTCATAATCATCATTCTGGCTTTACAATTATTCGTAGGTCCTAGACTCCTCAAGGATTTCTTTCCAGTCGTCCCTATTTATCGCTTTTCTCCACCAAGCACGTATTCCCAAATTTCTCATGTCTTCATCGATTTTATCAAGAAACCTTTTTTTTGTCTTCCTCTTTTTCTCTCACCAATGGGCCTATATAAAGGAGCGTTTTTCTAGTTTGATCGTTTGGTTTCATCCGCATTACATTCCATATCTACCTCAGACGTCCTATCTTAATATATTATTTTACGATATCCGCTTCCTGGTATATTCTATAAAGTTCCAAGTTGTATCGCCACACTTCATTGTCGTTTTCATTATTTTTTATTGGAGTCCAAGTCTATTAACCATATGTTAATACTGAGCGTATTATTTGTTTTGTAGAGGTTTGCCTTTATATTTATCTATATTATTGAGTATTTAAGAAGCGGTTATATTATTTTCAGTCTTAACGAGCGCTCCCAGGTATACAAATTTGTTCACTGCTTCGATGACGTCGTTTTCTATAACAAGTGGTTGTAGGATTTATGGTTGCGTGCTGATTTTCATGTACTTCTTTTTATTGATGCCATGTTCATGTATTTATTAAAACCCATTTTTGTAGCTGATTCTTTTAGTGCTACATACGCCTCCCGTACATCATGTTTCGATCTCCCAATAATATTGATGTCATCAGCATAGGCAAGGATTTGCACTGATTTGGTTTATATGGAACCGGTAGTTGTAATTTGTGACATACGTATTACTTTTTCCAGAGCCAGCTTGAATAGAATACATGAGAGAAGGTCTACCTGCCGTTATTTGTTTACCTACATTCAGCGTTTTCAAGAGTTACTTTTGTTAAACTTATCAACTGATTTGGTACTCTTTTGCTCTCTCATTGCTTTGAACATTTCGTAGGCTGCTTTGTAGTCTAGAAATATGTAATATATGTGTGTGTGTGTGTGTGTGACTATCTATGCCGTATTTCAGTATTTTTTTTCTAAAATTTATGTCACGGTTGCAATCCAATCTGATGAATTGCCGATTTATCACCCATAAAACCAGCCTGGTATTTTCCTACTATTGGTTCTGCATATGGTGCCATACTGTGGCATAGTATTGTGGAAAATATTTTATACGCTGCATTTAGAAGCGCAATTCCTCTGGTTAGAGCATTCAAAGACATCTTCTTTTTTGTTTAAGGTGCAAAGTATTCCAATCACTGGGGAGGGATGTCCTGTGTCCATATTTCTTTTATGTGCTACTGTAGTGCCATTATGGTATCGTGATCACATTCTTTATATAGTTTAGCTGGGAGGTTATCTATTTTGGGTGATTTGGTTCTCGCTAGACTTTTAACTGCGCTTTAACTTCAAGTATCGTTGGTGACTTTTCCGTTGATGTTAACTTTCTAATAGAATATTCTGAATTCTTTCTCTCTCTGTTAATGTTTTAAAGAATTCATTATGAAGAACTTATATAAGTATTTGCGTTGGGGAGTTGAAGAAATTAATAGTGACCATGACATAATGATCGTTGATGAACAGCCTATCTTTAACGAAGATTTCATAACTTAAAACAATTATTTGAATCGAACAGCATGGAGTAAGCAGCTTACTGATCAAATCCACCTATAAAGCTCCTCTACTCTCATAAAATAAGTGTCTAAAAATCAGAATATTTAAAATCAACAAAAATAACCAAACATACAAAAAAGAAACGAATAACACAAAAACAACATGCGCCAAAAGAAAAAGCACTTACACAATTATGTACACAAAAGTACATGTGGTGACTAAAAACTTATATTGGTAAAACTAGTAGAACTTTTAACAAACGTATAGCAGAACACAAAAGGCTTCCAATACAGAAACAGATTCTACATACACACTTTACCTTCTAGATCATAATCATTCTCTTAATGACTAGTGTCAAATTCTCCATATTCCAAATAAAGCTATCTTTATGAGAATCTATGGAAATTATTAATTTAAAAAATACAGATTTAATTCTGGCGGGCCAACTTGAGACAACTAGTTCCTTCCTTAACTTGCTCAGTTAAAGACTAAAAGTGTCAGTATTCAGTTATTTTGATCTAATTTCCTTGCTGCCATTGTTTCTTGGACCTTAACATTATAAGTCCTTTTTTACAGTCCCAGTTTCTTCCTTCCAATGGGAACCCACTGCGACAATATTTTTGACCATCTATTCCTTTCCATTCTCTGGAATGTGTCGCTCTTGTGTTGCCTTCTACTTGCATCCTCCATCTGATCTCATCATTTCTATCTATCTAAGTGATCTAAGTAATATATTTGTTTATTCTGTTCTTGCGAGTTTAATCATTAGTAAATAGTTTCCTCCCCAAAAATGATCTCTTGTTTGTCAACCAAGGAAGATTTTCTGTTGTGTTGTTCATACTTTAGGCCCACTTCAAAAGTTTTCGTAATTTTATTCTAGAGAAGACACGGATAGTCTGTGCCACATATGTCATACCTTTATCAAGCGTTGGAATTTAGTTCCTCAAGTAACATTCATGTTTTTATGAGGGAATCTATTTTTTAATCAGAAATGCACGTCCTAATAAATGTTAACTAATATATAAATTATACCTAAAATATACACATTTTATGTCGAGATTTGCTTGTTGAAAATAGTTGAAAAGTGCGAAGAAAAGTCAATTCTCATTTATCGGTTTAAAAAAACTGTAATAATACTAAGTGGGATCAAATGAAATGTTTTCTACACGAACCGATCTATACAGCAACACTTTAAGATACATACCTATGTAGTTTGATTCGGCTATGATAATACTGCACGTTCTTGATTTATTAATCTGCCTGTATATTAAATAAGGAAATCTACTATTAACACAAGAAAAAATATTTAGTATTATTAAAGTTGAGAGGTCCGCTCACTGAAACTCTAATATAACAGAATAGAAAATATTGAATAAGATGAATAATAATCCTTTGATATTGTCTTTTGGCAAATAAGGTTCCGTTCGGATTTAACTGTTTTCCCAACAATATAATCCTATTATCGATACGTAATAATTCCACAATGTCGTATGGCCTAGAGCCTATTACTCTCCTCACACAAAACATTTCACTTAAAATTATTGTTCCTCGTTCAAGCTTAGTTGCCGTTGAACTCTATCGCTGCCTTTTATCTCTTTTTAGTCTCTCGGCCGTGATATTTCTTTGTCTAAAAAACGTTATACCGGTCTGATAGATGTATGAAAAGATCAAATGATGTCAGAAGGTATCTAGCCAATAATTTGTGCATTGATTAGAATATAAATCAATATTCTGTATTTTTTATATGATATATAATTTCTCAAGTGTTGTCATTAGCGTATTTGACTATTATTTAGCTGTCATACAAACCTAGATGTTCCAAAACCAATCCTTTGGTTATTGGTTATTCCTGTATTAATTCCATTCCAACTTTCTTTTGTCTTAAACTGTGTATATTTTTTTTTGTTTTCGGAAAATGACATAAATTTATATCTGATCCATTGTAAACAAAAATTTACAGTGCTTGAGTAAAAAAAATTGTATTATGATTTTTGCTTTCATTCATAATTTCTGCTTACATAGAAGCACTTTTTTCAGTACTTTAGTATCTACGGGACCTTAACATTTTTTACACTGTGACCTGAAAAACCGTTTGTGGGTACCACGCATCTATCTTTGTGGGGATGTGGGAGGTTGCAGCTCTGGATGTAGCCTATTTTGGATGCTTGCTTCCACAGCATTAAACCTTTTCCGCGCTGCACCGCTCATACTTTCTTGCTGGATGGACCTTTTTTAGTCCTTGCTGAGCTTCATCGCAGTATCGATGGCTATATTTTAGTAATTCATCTTTGTTATCCAGTTCCATAGTTTCCAGATGACTGAGACTGCTTTTTTTTATCGGTTCTTGGTCTTACGAGAAGCTATGCAATAGATGAAAACTTCCGGAGAATCCCGCAGAGACAAGACTAATAAAAGGGTATTGATCAATATTCGGAGTTAAGCGCTATTCAGCTTTGACTCGGTCCTGATCACTTTAAAGGATTAATGACTACGACCGAGTTTAAAGATCCATATCACCATGACAAGGTCTCAAGGCTCTCGGAGAAGAAATTTCACCGTGCTTTCCCTTTATGCTCGTGTCACACCGTTACAGCTTTTGACATTGTCCACTTATTACGCTTCTTGGCATTTTTCGTAAGTGATCTGGTACGCGAAACATATTCAAATTTTGTAGGGTTTATATTATACTAATTTTATTTATGTAGAGATGTCAGTCGTATTAGAGACAAATAAATGAAGGTCTGATAGCAGGTTAATTAGTAAACGTCCGTGTCCAAAGGTGTAGGGAATATTGATATAGGTATAGTACATATTGTGACGGGTAGCTCTATTAGATATCAGATTATCAGTAATTCGCAAGTTTAATCTAAATAAAAATATGTTCAAATAAATAACAAAATAAAATGAATTTCTGTATAATATGTACCTACAATGAAATAAAAATCCAAATCCTAGTGAATAAAATCGAACAGCTGTTGACATCTGCGAAAAATAAATATTGTTAATACAAGGATGGTTAAAGCAAAAGGACGGTGTACTGGTCAATATCCAAACACCGGGGAAGACTACCAAATAATTACTCTAAGTTAGAGGTGGCTGATCGACCACTACTCTAAACGGACAAGGAACGGAATCAAATAATACTTGGTCGCCGACGGGAAGGTCGATTTGGTTCTTGATCAATTCTCAAAGATCCCGGTAAAGAGCTATTAATAGATCAGTACTTCAGCTTGAACTCCCAGGACGGTTGGCCTTTGGTCAATACTTAAAGGCCCAGGTTAGAGTTTCTACCAGATCGGTTCTCCGGTTCGAACTCGGTTCTATGTTGCCGCTGCTGTTACCACCATTTTTCATCATTAGAAAAGGGTTCTATTTCTTTTTTTGTGTAGACATGAATGCTTGTTTTTCAATGTGCCTTCAGTAAGTTATCGTATCATCGTTTTCGTGGTCTTCCCACTTACCACTGATTGTCTTCCCATTAAGCACCGTCTCCCGCCATTTTTACTGTTCTATTTTTTGTCATTTTACTTGACCGTTCCATTCTTCCCTTCTATTTTTTACCCAGTCTTTGATGTTCCCCACAGTGCATCTCCGTCGTACATATGTACTTCTAGCTTTGTCCCATAGTATCTTGTCATCGATTTTTCTAAGGGTTTTTATCTCTGCTGTTTCTAGTATTTTTTTATCCTCACTGTCTTAGGTCGTGTGTGTGCTGGGTATGTCATTATTGGGCTGATAACTGTTTTGTAAATTCTGCCTTTTATTTTTATTTCTCCATATTGTTTTATTCAGGTAACATAGATCTGTTCGCTATATTAACTTGATCTTTCACTTCTGTTTCGAATTTTCTACAGCTAGATAGTGTAATGCCTAGATATTCACAACTCCGCCGCTTGTTCTATTATCTGACCTTCCGCACTAATTTACGTCTTAGTAGATTTGCTGTTATAATCATGCATTTTGACTTTTTTGGAGAAATTTCTCGATGCCCAATGCCCGGTACCTCTGGCGGCAAAGGGTGTCGTATCGCCTGTTGAGGTGAAGTACAAGTGGAGGCCGTTGAGATGTAGTCGAATTAGAGGAGAGAAGAAGAAGAATTTTAGATATTCTTTCCAGAGTGTTGTCTTTTGTGTGTTGAGTATGTTGACTTGACGGTAACAGCGACCACGTTTTCTAGTTATTATTGTTTCTGCACGTTTAAACGTTTTCGGTCAACTCCAAGACTAGTATATTGCACTAAAATTCTGTTGTTGGCCGTTCATGTAAATAGCCTACAAGTCCATGGAATATTTTTAATGAGTCATTTGACCCAGAATGAATCACATATAAAACAATACTACAATATGTAATAACAACTTTACAAATTATGCCGTCAATTCTTATCGGTACGCATCAGTCACAGGATAGAGAAATTTATCACTCAAGAGGGTGAGTGTTTTTCTCCAAACATTTTTGTACGGCATTTAAAAACTTAGGTAGGTAATAAAAAAGTAATGACCTGCGACCTAATGCCGTACAAAAATATTGGTATCCGGAGCATGGAAAAATTTTTATTTCCGGAAAAATTTTTCCATACTTTTGGGGAAATTTAACACAGTACGACATTCATACACAAAGTTTCAAATCGGTATATAGATTAATCGTTTTGCAACGCCGTACATTTTGGCTGGGACAGCTACATATGTGATTCATGCTGTCAAATGACCTATTAAAAATGTCCCAAGAGCTATTGTAGAGCTATATAGTAGTATATAACGGCTAGGCTTCGCCAGTTTTTAAGGCAATTCGAAGTTTGTCTTTTCAGTATTTCATTGTTTTAACTAAGAGAGTTGCTATTATGGATTATTGTTGCCCTTATCTGCTATAAGGAAATAAATTAAAGATCTGAGGCTAAGTACATGCGTTAAACTAAATATATTACTAAGAAATCACTTACACAATAACACTCCGAATACAATTGGATATTAGAAGTATTCCTCAACCATAAACTTCTCCATTTTTATTTGTTGTACTTTTGACTGTATTGTAGGTCTTTCTATTTTATTAGGTAAATAATAACAATTTTTCGTCGTTCCTTTCAGATGTAAATATCACAAGTCCTTCAAAATCTACTGTCGTATTTTACCAATATTCTAGATTCAATTTTTTTCCGACCTTCCAAGCAGATCAAATCCACTTCAATATATCAAGCAATAACTTATAAAATTAAACGGACCGTTTTGTAACTGGCCTATCACTTCTTCCAAGTATCTCATTCGTCATCTTTCTCTGGCAACTCGCCTTCGCATTCATCTCCTGCCGTTCTTCGAGAATTTTATTCAAGGGGCATCTGCCGTCTCCTCTTCTCTGTTGCGAAATGTTTTTCTTCCGGATACATTGAAATATTGGCGACACGATTTCATTTTATCATGCTAATAGAGATGAGGGGAGAGATTTAAGTCCTAAGCGTCCAATTGCAGTTATAAACGTTCATGAGATGTTGTGATATTTAATATAATCCTTGAAAATTACCGAAATATTAATAAGTCTAGAAGTTAAAATAAAACTAAAAGTTTAAAATTTTTAAACGAAAAAAAAACAAACGATGTAAGGTAGAATATTTCACTCTGAAACTTCGCCAAATAAGTAAAGTGACTATTTGGCTCACTGTTCATTATACTAGTTATACACACATCAAAGAACAACAAAAAATTGGCGTAAAAGTATAGTCGATTAGTTCAACGATGATTAGAGGGTAGTAAGTTTTGTAGTTAAGTAGTGAATAGAATGAAGTACAAAATCAAAGAGTGATAAATTTTAGTAATATTATGAGAATCTTAAAAAATAGGCAAAAATCGCGCAACGTTTATTTATTTAATACTTTTATAGAAACTGACTTCAATTGCGGCAAAATGCAAAAATTCTATAAAAAAAACTACACTCTTCAACTTTAAAACGCTTTTTGATTTTTATCAATAGGACACTCTGATCAAAAGATATCGAATTTTTACCGTCGAGTTAATACAAAATATTAAGATATTATTCAGACCATTTAATTTATAATAATCAACAAAAATGTAATACGATGATAAGTATGATTTGATGGTAATACGATTTTCGCCGTCGCGGCAACATATTTCCTTGGTGATAACAGTTTTTAGATAACATGAATAATTTTTCAATGATATTTTTGGATTTAAGAAATTAATTCCCGTAAAAGCTTTAATCATAGAATGTCACGTATAGCAGTTTTCATATCAAAATGCTTGCACGTCATTCAAGATTTACGACGTCGAAACCCCACAGCGTTGCGAAAACATCAGAATAGTTAGTAAGTGAAAAATTTTTAAAATATCAACTATTTGTCAAACTATTATATTAGCAGTAAATAAACTTTGTTTTAAGACTACTGCAACACAATAAAATACATAACAAAACATTTTAATACAAAATTATATATTTTGTATTAAAACGTTAAAAACGTCCCGACATTACTTCTTGTTCAAAATAATCAATCTTATATGAAAGCTTATCAGCTTTCTACAGATCTACAGACTATTTATTTGTTTTGGCATAGCGCAATCACAATACACAACAGTAATAAGTTTTTAAAGCTATTAATCTAAATTTAATATGTATTTATAAATAATTCTGATTCTAAAAAAGCGGCACCACTTTATACACTTTTGCCACACGCTAAACTGTCTATAAAATTTGAAGTATTTCCGTATCAGTTGCGTACAACTGTCAAATATAGTTAATTAAAATTATTATTTTGTGGAATATTAGACTTAGAGTTATTTCATAAAATTTGTATTATTAATAATAACAAATGTTTTTAGTTATTTAATCAATTTAATTCTAAAATTTCCAATATAATGATAATTACATTTTTCTGATTATTACACCACGTTGACGCCTATGAAAGGTCGAGCAGTTCCGTATGAGTTTCGTATTATTAGCTGTGTTAGGAAAATTTGAACTCTAAGGTCGACGTTCTGAAATTTTAAATATAAGTGACGTCACTTTATATAAATTGTGACGTGCAAGCATTATTGTAGGAAAAATGCTATACCTATATTCCCACAATATTATGTCAAGATCGGGTAATTACGAAATTCACAGAAGGACAAAGGCACGGATAGAGACATAACGATGGTATTAATTTCTAATAAAATAATTCAATTCTAAAAAAATAATGAAATAACCACGCCGCTGTTGGACGATTTTAAACAGTTGGCAATTTTAAAATCGGTTCTTGAATGAATCACCCTTCTTATTTTCTTGTCAGAGTATAGTCTACAGTACCGTCTACTGTACCACTTTTTTATTACTTTTGAGTTCGGAGTTTTTGCTTTGTTGTCAACACAAGAAGTTTTGTTCTGAAGAATATATTGCTTGTTTGAGGTGATAACAGGATAATACTTTATAACGTAAGCAAACTACTTATGTACACAAATAATCTAGGCCCCTCGCTCGAGTCGAAAGAGAATTGGGTGTGGTTTTTTCAAAATTCATATACAATCTGTTTTATGATCTTTAAAATTAAAGTGAATTGGGCGCCAACCGATATTTTCCCCTTGTAAGGAAACGAGCTCAGACAAAGAAATAGAATGAAAAATTTAAAACAAAACTAATCTTTAATATTTTGTAATGAACAAAAAGTTATTAAAAGATTCCACGTTAAAAGGTTACTTCATCCCAGAAAAGAAATAAACAGTCTCTGTTTAGGTATCAAATTACACATTGGAAGTGCTTATACGAAACAAAAATTACAATCATATTGTAAGGAAATAAACATTTATATTTTTATTTAAGTTATTATTCTCTTATTCGAAAATAAAATTATACTTATCCCAAATTTCAAAATTCGTTCTCATGAAAAAACATGTTTATAAATTATGTAGATGTAGATATTTTATATTATGCAGATATTTATGTAATTAAATGATCAATAACAAGTCACTTCACTGTTATTTAGTTCAGGAATAATCTTTACTGTTCAATAAAAAAATATAAAATTGGTACAACCTGAATTATTCAAATGCTTGTGTGGCTTGTAGAAAGGATATAATTTTTACCACTAGGTAATCAGGCTGGGATTTCAGAACTTTAAATCTATCGGCAGCAGAAATATAATATTCACCATAAAAATATATACGATTGGGCGCCAAAGCAAACGGGATATTCCACAAAAGGCACTTATACCAAAGAATACTGAAAGCACCGCAGAAACTGCAGCTCAATATACGTTCTTGTTTCAGAACATATACCATAAATCCAAAATTAAGATATCATCGGACCAATAAACATAGTTCTGGCAACTATTAGGGCTTCCGGTAAGGGTGAAAAATAAATATTTATTTGAAATATAAAAGAGAAAAGGAATTTTTCGGCTTACCTCGTCACGAGATCTTTCAAACAAAATTTCGTCCTGCCTGCTGGACGTTTAGGAGCAATTAGGAACTACAGTTGGATCCTTGATCCTTGCGTGAGCAACAATAATTTGAATATTTACTAGGAATTATAATAATAAATTTTTGAAACAATTACAACTTATATAAACAGTATTGGTGACAATAGAAACCTTTTTCCTAACCTGTCTTTTACAGAGATTTCTTAAAACCTCGCAGTTTGGGAGGACTTGTATAGGGATTACATTGGTTTTCATTACATATTATCACGCGTATCCTATTTGGATCTAAGATTAATACATATTAGGATCTTATTTTCCTATTGTTTCCAATATTAAATTACTTTTTATTCCACAAAAGGATTTCTACTTGTATAGTCCCATATAAATTTGGTGCTAGACCATCGAATATTTTGATGTTTAGTCCCCGATAGTTCTATTTAAGATTAAGTTGAATAAATCTTACAATGGCGTTAATTTCTCTTTGACGGAATCCTTATGTTCGATTCACGATCAAAATCTAATTTGATTTATGTCTCAAGACAATCGAATCTTCTAAAAACAGATTGTGGAAAAGTCTTATGTTATAGTGGAACTTACTGTAACAAGTTATAAGTTCTAAAATAACATTTGTCCGCGAATTAACTCTATGCCACCTCTACATCGAACATGAAATTACAAGCCATAGAACAGACTGATATTCTCTTTGTGTACTATTTTGTTTCCATAATTTATAAATGGATTTTGTGTTTATTGGCAAGCAGTCCAGCGCCGTTTATTCCCAGATTTCCGATTTTGTTTATTTGTTAAATAGAAACGTATCTGGTAGAATCAATAAATGAATTCATACATAATTGATAAATTTAGGGATTTACTGGAATTATGTTTGTTCTGGCGTCCACGGTTGTTCGTCGTTTAATTTTTTATCGTATTACGGTTTATTGGTGGGTTGTTTTGGCCCTTCGAGTGTTTTATGAAAATTGTTCAGAAAGTGGAGTGATTTGGCCAGGTGATTGATTGTTATCTCTTATCCAAGAGACTTCAGGAGACTAACATACATTATTTAAAAGAAGTGTCTGCTTTTCAGCTATAATAGAGTTTTATCGAGGTGTAATTTTGAATACAACATGCCCCTGTGGTAAATAGTTTCGTCCAGCGCATAAGTAAAACTATATTTTGGAATTTTGTCGAAATTTATTATAAATATATTATTTTTGGCGTTTCGAATTTCAATTTCAGTTTGTTTTCTATTTAGAATACATTGTTAGTTTTTCTGAGAGTTCCGGAATTAAGTGCAGAAAACAGTTGAACTAATTTTATTTAACTCACTTAACTACAAACACTCATTAATGATGACTATATTTTTATTGAGAAGTCATAGTCATGTAAACAAAGCGTTATGGTCTCTTGTCTTAGGACCGGACTTGTTTTGTTCTGTATCAGCCGAGTAGCCGCGTGTAACTTTTTCTTAAAGTTTTTTTCTGCATTGAGATAGCATTTTGTTGTGTAATTATCGTAACATTGCTCTCCTCTTAAAAGATAGTTCCTCCTGGAACCTTGTCGGGACTGGAACTCGAACGGTATGCTGTTATCGGCAACTGGACCCTCTTTTACAACTTCCAGGACAAATATAAAAATGACAAGCGACAATGCTTCGGATAACCCTCCAATCTAATTGGCGGCACTCCAACTTTGCCATGGCTAACTTTTGCATGTCGGACGCTAGTACTCTCAATTGAAGTAAGGCTTCCCATACATCTCGGTAGGTAGGTTGGTCCCGGACAAGACACTGTTACTTGTTACTAGGTAAAAAAGGTAACGTGATGTATCTTGCAGTTTCAAGGCTTTACCGGGAGCTGGCACTTGGCATTGAAGTTCTGCAACTCGACCGAACTTCTTTCGAAAGACGGATGTCAACACTGGTGCATCTTTGATTAGTCATTGGGAAGCGCGAGTAGATCTTGCCTTTCATCAGTGGTAACATAATGTCTTGCTTTACCAGTACCTCCATAGGCAATCATGAATTCTTCATACGTGAGGTCAGACACATCTTGGACTTGGTTTACTTCCACTTCTTCATCTACGTCGTGGTCACCTTCGAAAGACGCCAGCCAGTTATGATGTACTATCATCGGCTTTCCCCTCGGAATCTTGCTTATTCGGTAGATGACATCGTTGATCTTCTCCATAATGAGGTATGTAACTCCACAAAACTGCTGCAACTTGGGAGAACAACCTTTTTGCTTCTTGTGATTATAGAGCCGGACTTTGTCGTTCTTCTTAAAGCTTTTTCTTTTCGGCTTGTGTATCGTACCGTTTTTTCATTCGGTCCCTAGCGATCTGAAGGTGGGAACGGACCAAGTCGTGTACATCGTCCATTCTTCTTCGTAATTTGATCACATAATCTTCACCTGCTACATCTTCTCCAGGTCGACACCCAAACTCTAAATCACAATGTAGTCGCATCTCGCGTCCGAATGGGACTCTGGCTGGTTAACAGCAGATCTGTAGGCCATTGTGAAGAACGGAAAATATTGTTCCCAGTCTCGCTGATGATCGGACACCATCTTTGTCAAATACTTGCCAACTGTCCTATTCATCTGTTCTACTATACCATCCGATTGCGGATGATATGCTGTAGTTCTTGATTTCTTCATGTCTAGTCTATCACATATTCCTTAGAATATATTGCTTTCGAAGTTCCTGCCTTGGTCACTATGGATCTCCAAAGGCACTCCAAATCGGCTGATATATTCTTGGATCAACTTATCTGCAATAGTTGCGGCCTTCTGGTGTGAAAGTGCATAAATGTTGACCCACTTAGTGTCAAGCAATGTCCAAAGCTATTCTTTCAAACGGGCTTCCAACATTATACTGTCTTGTAGGAGCTCTCCTTTTTCGGTAAGGCCCGTTACTCGTAGCACAAATAGTACATTTCTTACATCAGTCTTTTACGTCGTCGGAACTGTTCATCCAATAAAATCGCTCCCGAATTCGCTGAAGGATCATTCGATCCACCTGCGTATCAGATCCTGCATCAACCACTTAAGGGCGGCATGGTCGGTTCGGATTAAAAACTTTCTTCCATAGACGTATTGATAGAAGTGCTCTATTGATTTCACTACTGCTAGAAGTTCTCTTCTCGTGACGCAATAATTCTGCTCAGGTTTTGAAAGAACTTTACTAAAATATCAAAAAACTCGTTCCTGTCCTCCTTGAATCTGAGACAGCACTCCTCCAATTCCCACATTACTTGCATCTGTATCTAAGATGAACTCTACTTCTGGCAGTGGATACCCTAAAACTGTTGTTGTTATTAAATGCTTTTTCAAGGTCTCAAAGGCATTTTGGCAGTCTGTATCCCAGCGGTAATCTCTTGCTTCCTCTGTTAGTCGCGTTAATTTCTTAGCGATATCTGCAAACTTGCTTGCGATTATGCACTTGATGTTTGTCAGTTGGTTCTGGCCATTCCTTAATGGAATCGATTTTTCCCTTATCCACGGTCACTTCTTATTTACTGACTGTATGACCCTTATAATTGACTTTATCTTAAAATAGCTGGCACTTCTTGGGGTTTAACATCAATTGGGCAGCTTTAAGTCGATTAAAAACGTTTTCTAAATTCTTCAGATGGTCTTCAAATGTCTCCCCCAAGACGATTATGTCATCTAAATAAACCAGGCATGTTTTCCAAGATAGCCCTCTCAACACATTTTCCATAAGCCTCTTAAATGTCGCAGGAGCATTACAGAGTCCAAATGGCATAACATTGAATCGCCACAATTCAGATCCTTTGGTGTAGGCTGTCTTTTCTTTATCTACTGGGTCCATTTCTACCTGCCAGTATCCAGAAATCAAATCCAAAGTAGAAAACAATTTACTTCCAGCCAATGTGTCCAACGTGTCGTCGATCCGAGGCAGAGGATAACTATCTTTCTTGGTAACGTTGTTCAGCAAACGGTAATCCACACATAACCTCGTCGTTCCGTCTTTTTTCTTAACCAGGGCTATTGGAGAGATCAAAGGGCTCGTAGAAGGTTCTGTCACCCCGTCTTGCTTCATTTCCTGAACGATCGTTTCAGCTATCTCTCTTTTCGCCTGTAGTAATCGTTGAGCTGTTTGACGAATTGGCTTAGCATTACCAGTATCAATTTTATGCTTAACAACGGTAGTTCTTCCCGTCTTTCCTCCTTTCGGTACGATAATATCACGATACTGCCGAAGAAATTCCCATAATTTCCTTTTCTCAATCTGATTTAGAGACTGTCCAGCAACTACCACCATTTGGTCGAATTTGTCGTACTCTCTCTTCGGTTTACCTGTTCACTCCATCTTCCTTACAATCTCTTTTATCTTTTCTTAGAAGGCCAACATATCGGCAGCAACTTGGTTTTTTAACGAAGATACTCTATCGTCGAGGGCAGACATCACAGAAGTGACTTTAGGTCACCCGGACTGGTTTTCATTCGACCTTCTTCTGGAAACTTGGAATTGTAGGAGACCCGTCAGTTTTTACCTGAAGTTTCTGCCGGCTGGTGTATGATCTAGAAAAGACGAATGGGTTAGAAACAATATGTTTAAAGTTATGAGTCATATTTATCGTAACAATATTTTTAATTATAGAAGAACAACAAAAATCCATCCATCCTATGACTCTACAGCCTAATTCAAGTTCTGGCACGACTCCACGATCGCCTGTATCGGTTTCTCGGTTTTTCAATAAATAGGTCTCTTCCCCTGCGTTCTTGCATTTAGTAGTGTTTTTGGAAGTCTGTTTTCTTCCATCTTAAATACATGGCCTGTCCATCGAACACTCTGCAGGTGGACATACTGAGATAAAGGTGGTTCTTTATATATATTTTATAATTCTACCCGATTCGCCACCTGCTGTTCTCATTTATAATGCCTAGTATTCGTCTCAGCAGCTTTCTTTCAAAGATGTCTATGCGGTTTACAGATTTTTGAGTCTACACCCAAGTGTCATATCCATAGCTTACTATCGGTCGGATTATGGTCTATAGATTTCCATCTTAGTTCTTTTATGTACGTCTCGTGATTTAAATATCGGGCTCATAGCTAAGTATTGGCTAGTATGACTCTTCTGCTAAGCTCTGAACAGTCAATGTTGGCCTTTGTGATGTTGAATCCTATTAGATATCTACGTATTCCAGTGCTAAATTAAACAATGTTGGTGCTAGTCCATCGCTCTGCTTTAATCCTTGTGTTATTTGAAACTAGTCTGTCATCTCATGTTGTATCTGTATCTGAACCAGTATACCCGTCATCGTCATTTGGATGACCTTAACTAATTTGGACGATATTTCAAATTCACTTAATATTTTGTATAAGTGTGCACTGTTTATTGTGTCATATGCCTGCTTAAAGTCGACGAAAATATTATGCGAGTAGACATATCTCGTGTTCCCAGGCTTTACATAAAGACCTGCTTAATTGTGAATTGTGGGCCGATGGTTGATCTTCCTTACCTAAATCATGCATGATATTCTCCAATGATCTTCTCTGCGAGGGTTTGTAGTCTATGGTTAAGTATAAGTAAGGGTAAATATTTTTGATGTACACAAAAAAACAACAAAAATAGTTATATAATTAATTAGTTGATATTGTGTCAAATATATTTTGTCTAATGCACACGCATGTATGCACGCACGCACGCATGCGCGCACACACGCGTACACTCATACGACAGCTTATTAAAAGTCATTAAAAAGGTAGGTAAAAACCTTAAGTGTCTTTATTTTATACTTAATTGCATTTAGTTCTCAATTGCTTTCTATATTTTTGTCCGTTATAAAGTATATTTCTCCACAACGGTAAAATAAATTCCAATTACCTGTTCATTAACCAGTCAACTCATCACACTGAACGATTCATTACCGACATATTATAGCTTCGCAATCGACAGTTTCGTGTACCAGATACAAAAACGCAAAGTATATACACAAATCACCAAGCCTTATACATTTCCAGACCTAATAACCCACAGAATCATCAAACAGCATTGGAACATAATGGAAACAGCTAATGAGGTATAAAATTAATGTTGTATTAGTTGCTGTAATACCGACTTTCTTTAACGGGAGTATGTTTTGTTTGTTCCAAACGAGTTTACGGTCTGTTCTTTTCCGTCGCTTTGAGTTTTAAATTTCTGAGGAGAAATTGCAGATTAAATGTGCAATATTTTACGAAATTTGTTTCTTATACTGTAAAAAACGCTTGGAAGTAGAAATTAAATTAAATAATGTAAATAGTTGTAAATACTAATCTAGAACGGACTACATATTTAATTTCAACAGTCAAATTTTAACCTTTTTTTATTGTTGTAATTGATGCAGTTTTATTCCTTTGATATATTATAATATTGGGTATGATCGATCGATCGACCTGCACGTTTTTGCCTCTTCAAGGAACATTTTTATCACTCCCCACTAGCTCTTTTTTTTGCAGATCTAGTGGGGTGTGATAAATGTCAGAATTGATTTTGTATATTGGTTTTTGGTGGTGGACCGCTCAAGAGCTGTGGTTCGGAAGGTGGTCTTTGTCTTTGGAGCGCACTAGTGGAATTTTTGGTCAGCCAGACAAGCCATGTTACACCAGCTATACCAGGAACGGCTCTTAATCAGCGTTTTTGGCTTGCAATTGTTAACTGCGATATTTTAGGGGGATTTCTTCTAGGATGGTCGAAATACTCATCGGGTAGTTCCTTTTCAGTGTTGTGTAGAAGTTTTGCTGGAAGGAATGGAACTTTTCTGTGGGAGCCCTGATAAGTATTTGCCCTCGGCGACGGCAAGGAGATTTGTGTGTTTGCTTGGCTCGGTTGTTTGAGTCAGTATAGATAAGACATATCTCTTGCTGAGGGTTCGGATTCTGTCCTTAATCGGTGTTATGTTTGCTATATAGGTGTGCAATAGTGTTTTATTTGACTTGTTGCCGAGAAAACGGTCCTAGTCGCCCTTTTTCTTATCCTGTCCAGGGTTTTTGTATGTCGGTTTTCCAGTTGAGAGTCCTACTAAAATAAACTCCCAAATACGACACCGAGTTTGTGCAATCAAGGTTTTCTCCTAGGAGGGTTATCCCTTAGTTGAGTTTTGGAGGCGTTGATTGCAACTCTCCGTCTATTGCACCAACCAACAATTCTATTAAATAATTTTGAGCTCTTACGAATACAGCCGGTTGTCCCTGCGTCGCTCTATATGAGCTCATAGTGAGCGGCGCAGTATCGTCAGCAAATAGCAATAGGAACTTCGATAGTTAGAATTCAGCCCTGGGGGACTCCAGCTTGTGAAGTAAATTATGTGGATAGCGTGTTGGCAACTTTGATTCAGATAGTTCGATTTGAGAGATAAGAACATATTATTTTAACGAAACTTGTGGGCAGTCCAGCAAGGTGGAGTTTTTCAATCAGACCTGTATGCCAGACCTGATCGAAAGCTTTCTGGACGTCTAGGAAGATGCCTATGATGTATCTGTTTTCATTAATATATTGTGATATAAAGGTTGCTGCTTCAATCAATACACTTTGAGTGGAACGTTCAGCCCTGAATCCGAATGGATAGTTTGGAAGGGTGAAGCGTCTAGTAATTCTATGAGTCTCACCTTAGGGATCCTCTCGTAGACTTTACCTTAGGTGGCTTATTAGCGAAATGCGGGTTGGTTAGGGGTTTCGCTGGTTTGGAAATCATGACTGTGTTGGCCTCCTTCCATGAGGTTGTAAAGTAGCTCAGATGAGACATGCATTGATTATATTAGCGAGTAGCGGGATTATATTCTCCGAAAGTTTTTTGAGGCATCTTCGTGGGTGCCGTCTGGGCCAGAAGATGTGTTTTTAGCTAAGTTACACATCTGCTTGACGGTGTCCTCCGTCACGGGAGCTACCATCAAAGGGTAGTAGAATATATCTTCCACTCTCCGTTAGACTACCGTTTTGGATCTGTCGTTGAAGTTGGGGTTATTTAAGGAAATGAGTGCGATTTAAAGTATATTTTTAAAAATTTCGGCCCTATCTTGCGGATAGTTTATACTGATATCATTGACTTTGAGATGTGAGCGTGGTTGACTTTTTTGTTTAGTTAGGAATTTGAATTGGTCCCAGAATTTTTTCCCATCTCGGTAGTCTAGGTTGGCTCTAACTCTCATCCAGTATTTTTGTTTCAACTTGTTTACTTCCAACCTATTGACGCTGATTATATTCTGTTTTGATAAGGAGATCTCGGAATATTTTATACTCTTTGATTAGTTTGCGTTTCGCTTTTTTTACCATAGTTCTTTGTGAAAGCATTGGAGTATATAAATTATATCGAGTTATTGAAATTCCTAGGCTTGAAGCTTCTTGAAGAAGTCTTTCAATTTTGGATATCCATGTGTCAACTTACTTGTTTGTTGACATGCTACATAACTCAGGGAGGTTTTGGTTGATACATTCATGGAATAGTTCCCAATTAGCCTTACGATAATCTTGCCTTTAGATAGCAGTTCTGTTTTTTGGAGGTGAATTGAAGTCAGTTTTGACTAGTAGTTCCTGTCTATCATCCTGTTAGTTGATATGAACGGCTATGGACATTCCCCGACGATTAAAGAACGTAACTTCATTGTTGGTAATTCTAGAATTGGCTATGATCACATGTGCTTGGTTGTATACCAATCACCCATTTCCAGTTGCTCCACCCACTTCCAGCCGAAGTCAAGATTTTGTTTTTATAATATTACACAACCTGAAATCCTAATAATATTTAACTACATCCCTTACAATCAATACAGCACAAAATAAATATTAAATTGATTAAACGATATTTTGTTCATGCATTTTTTATAAAAAGTAATGCTGAGTTTAATTTTTGAAAAATATTGAAACCATTTCAAGTTGCAAAACTTTGGAAACTGAATAAAAATAATGGATTTACGAAAAAATAGTGTAAGTTTAAATTTGACAAAAAAATTAAGTGATTCATAAATGCATCATGCCGTGAATAATAAATATGATGTAACCTACATATTAATGGTCAAGAAACAAGTGTGGTTTATTGTGTATGAAATATTTTAAAACAATTTTTGTCCTTATTGAAATACAAAGCCGTCGGCATTTTTCACATAGTATAAATGTTTGTGAGTGACAATTAGGTATTTTACACCTCAACCTTGTAGAATTCCATTTGGGAAAATGGATTTCATTGTCAAGTCGAACATCGTTGGGTGGACACGGCATTACATTAACCGTCTTTTTTAGATTTAATTTCCTCTTGAACTGACGATGGTATTCCTCGTTTGGATCGTTCCGTTCTGCTTCCTATACTACAGAATGTTCTTTCCAACTGCATTCTAAATTGAGCCAGCTTAAGTTTCTGATCAGGGTGCACTTTTTAGCTCAAGCTAACCAAGCATTGATTATATAGATATCTAGGTAATGGTAAAACTAGCGCATCTACAATTTTTTATCATGATTCTGATCCTACAACGGCCTATGATACTATCAAGTAAGTCAACACCACCCATGTGACGATTATATTCTTTCACGATTGTCGGACATTTAATTCTTATTTTCTTCTTTTGTTTTCTACCAAAACGTGATGTTTGGTCTTCGGGATTAATCTCCACAAATGATGACAAGAACAAAACATTTTTGTTGTCTTTCGATATCTTTCGCGACTCTCTTGCGATACCCATTTACCATCGTAGATCTCAAAAATGGCATTTACTGCATGAAAAATGGAAAATCACCTGGGTGGACGAAATCCTAACAGAGCAGATAAAACACTTCGGGCAAAAAGTGAGACAATGGGTGCTCGATATAAATATTTAACATCTGTCGTTCTACTTACCAGATTCCAAAACTATGGCGTAAATCAAAAGTAGTAGCCCTTCTGAAACCTGGGAAAGACCCTGAACTACTGAGTAGCTACCGTCCGATATCTCTGCTATGCCATTTGTATAAATTGTATGAACGCCTTATTTTGAACCGCATCCAGGAAACATTAGATGCAAAATCTAATCCCACAACAAGTAGGCTTCAGACCAGGTAAATCATGCACAGGCCAAGTGCTGAACCTAACAGAATACATAGAGGAGGGATTTTAGCAGAAAGATATAGTGGGAGTAGCTTTGATAGACCGCACAGCGGCCTATGGTACGATAAACCACAGAACCTTGCTAACTAAGATCTAAATACTGTGCTTGACTATGACCTGGTAAATATCCTTAGATCACTGTTGTGTAATAGACGCTTCTACGTTGTGCTAAATGGAAAGAAGAGCAGGTGTAGAACCCAAAAAAATTACCTACCTCAAGGAAGCGTTCTGGCGCCGTCCTTATTTAACATCTACACCAACGACCAACCAATGCATCCTCAGACTGAGAGTTTTGTTTACGCTGACGACCTTGGTATATCCGTAAAGGGGAAAACACTCAGACAAGTAGAGTCGACAATGGAAGAGGCTTTAAACATGATGTCAACTTACTACAAACAAAACTCATTAAAGCCCAACCCTACTAAAACCCAAGTATGTGCATTACATCTCAACAATGTTTCATGGGAGGGACAACGCTTGAAACATACTGATAGGCCCAAACATCTTGGAGTGATACTAGACCGGTCACTAACGTATAAATTCTACTATCAGAGCATAAGAGCAGAGACAAGGTTTCTACGAGAAACAGCCTTCTCCGGAAACTTGTGGGGTGCAAACCCGCAGGTCTTGAAGTCAACAGCTGAGGCCTTATGTTTCTCAACAGGGAAATATGCTTGTCCCGTCTGGAGTAGATCTAGACACGCCCAACACGTCACCACGGCGTTAAATGAAACATGTAGAATAATTACCGGTTGTATGAAGCCTACCACTCTACCCCTACTCTACCGGGTAGCTGGATTCGCATCACCAGACGACCGTAGATGCGCCTCACAATATGTGGAGAAGTTCAGGCAAACTTTCGATGAAAGGCACCAATTATACGGTTTTGACGAACCGCCAGGAATCAGCCGACTTAAATCAAGGAAAAGGTTTATGAGAACGACCTAATGGAACGAACCCGGACTGGAGAACCCGGCGGACACTCAACCGCATACGCACAGGTGTTGCCCCTGTAAAACAGAACCTCATTAAATGGGGCATGAAGACAGATAGCGACGCACTTTGTGAATGTGGGGAAATACAGAACGGGGAATTACAGAATTACAGAATGAAATACAGCTACAGGAATTTAGTTTCCTTGTGGATTTTGGCTTTGGAATGTTATTTGCTTCTTCATATTTTTTGTCGTCGACGTCTTCCAATTCATCCTCACTACCACCCTACCACTTGGTATATTTGATATAAGTTCCTAAATGTCTGTGTCATTTAAATCATCAAGCGTAATTGGTTTGACACCCTAATTAAAGGCATCTGAAAGATAATAAAAAAATATCTGTTATATGCGCGCTATGTGAATCATTTAAAAATCAATAAACATCCGTTTCAACCAATCATAACAAGTAGTGTGTACATTTGCAAAATAAACCATTCAACATTCAACTAATAATTAAAACAATAATAAGTTAAAATAGTAAAATAGTCATGTTCAAACTACAAACATTCCAATAACAAAAACATACAGTCTGGTAAACCTTGTAATACTCGAGAGTTTTCTCTGTGTAGGCATCGCCTACTTGGTTATTAAAATTAGAAACACAATGAACACGTTCAACGTCGGCATCTGTCATTGTTCAAACCATCTCTATGTTTATTTTTACGGCAACGAAACTCGTGAATTTCTTTTCGACGCTATGTTGAAACAGGTGTTGGACGTGCTATGTTTAGACTAGGGAATAGAATCTCGTGTAAGATATAAATGCTCAATTCTAGTATACGGAAATTGAAGTATAAAAGTTTACTATACAGTTCTTTGAATTTTTCTGGTCAAAGTCTATTGTTCACAGCCGAAACGTTTTCCCAAAAAGTATAAAATATAAGAATGCTAGGGGAAAATGTTTTACATCTACGCTTTGATTCTACTCCAATCTTTTTTCTTCAGTTGCGAAGAAGAGTTCAGTTTTCCATCAGAGTTAATTGTTTTTAATCCGACTTCGATGTAAAAGAAGGTATTCAAAGTTTTAAATTTTGACATGTCTGGTGGTAAATAACATTAACAGACTCAAAATCTATCGCCTGGTTTGGCAGCAACAGATTTTCAAATCAATCCATTTTCTGAAAAATGTAAATCTCTCGTGATTATTTTCGTGCTATGATTTTATACGATTTTTAGTGATAAAACACCAAACCCATCGAGTGTTCACATCTGTTGTCCCTGTAAACATTGCTGCTTTGCAAGAGCAAACCAAGATCTCATGGAGCGTAAAGAGCGTCAGTTTATGTCTGCGAAGAGAAATAGAAAATAGGTAACAGTGAAAAGAAAAGAGAGCACGGTTCGCTCGCCATGTTACTATGGGAAATTAATAAATATTTACTTTTTGATAACTACACCAATGAAACCTTTCCCCTCGAGATCGAGGGTTTACTTTAGTTTTGTCTGTTGTACACCACCAGTGTTGGAAGTAAAAATTTTAGTAAGTTGGGTAATTTATACAACAATAAAAATTATAACACAACTTGGTTAGACTCCATAGTAGAATTAGCACTACACTGACCGCACCAGATCCTAGACGCGTCGGAAGTTTAGGAGGGGTAATTACGTTACGTAATTATGTATCAGCTTCTAACCTTCTTTGACGTTTTGCCCTATCCCAGTGATCGTAAAACACGAATATTAAGGGGAAAACGGTATTCCACTTGCGTTGATTTCCGTCTTTAGATTTTGTCTTTTTCTATTATGTATTTTCTATTTCTCCTCGCCGATGAAGAACACTCAAATGATTCAACGGAGGCAGGAACTCCGCAAAAACAACCGAAATCGTCGCATCTAATTGCATCAGGACATCTCTCATACGCCTCGTTTAACATCCAAGTATTTGAAGACGAAAAACATAGATTTGGTGGGCCATCATATGACATATTTATAGTCCTGACTTGGCACAGTGTGATTTCTTAGCATTCTCAAGAATTAAAAACAAACTAGGCGGTAAATGTTTTAAGACGCCAGATGAGAAGGTGGAAGCATACTAAGATCTCATTTCGGTGATACCTATTTCGAACTGGCATAAATATTTCCTTAATTCGCTGGTTCAAATTCAAAAGTGTATCTATGTGATCTTTAAGGCGAATACTTTGAAAAACAAAGTTGATTAATCGTGCAAAACTTCTAGTGTAGGTACGCCTCGTGGTTAACTGAATGAATACGAAATAAACACACTCGAAATAAATGGTACGAAATACACGTGAGGAAATAAAAAAGTCAGGCAATATGGTTTGGCAATAAAAAGACATAGATCAGTTTCATGCTCACTACTAAATATTACTACTTTTTGTGTCGTGATGTGGAGTGTATAAGTCTGCAACAAACTGTAAACACGCTTTGGGTAACCTTTAAGGCCAGGAAGTTGTTTCGTTTGCCTATTATTATATGCTATTAGTACAAGATTATGTTCTATTTGTCAATGTTATTAGTACAACAATACTTCAATTTGGGCAATTTTTTACCGTATAGCATTTTTCAACAGACTCATTACTATTTACAGTGTAACTCCATAATAAACCAATTTTCAATCACAATTAATAAAAAAGTACTCAAAAAAGGTTAAACATGTAAATCCAAAAATAATTTCACCACCACGGGCGGTGAAATATTTTTTGTGCTCGCGTTCCGTCGCGTACTTTATAAAAAAAACTCCCTCACGTCAAATAATTCAGAGTCTCTCGAATCGAGCCGCATTCCCTTTCAAATTTATCTTCATAAAATCCGCCAATAAACCGTTATCACACAGTTTTGATATAACATATCAACAATTCGTCATAATCTTGATGGCCTTGATAATCCGGTGAAACTAGACAATAATTAACCTAGTCCACCGTTAAATGTGATAAAATATTTTAGTAAAAGGATTAAGAGTGTTGAAATACAAAATATAATTAAATTTGAAAATTATTAAAGCATGGAAAATATGTAATGCTATGAAATATATTGTATTTTGATTTTATTTTATTTAGAGTAATATTCTTGAACACGATTTTTATTCCTTGTCGCTCATTTATTTCGCCTTTATTTTTTCTCGGTATTCCCCAACATTGTTGGTTTTTCTTTTCACCTTTTTCTTTCTTTATTAAGATAATCATAATCATATTCGTCATTTCTGTTGCTAATATAAAATATTACCAGATCATAATGAAATGTTATAATAAATTGAAATTACAATTATGTTCGGTTAACTAATATCAAATAAAGATAATTTTCATATTACACTAGCAAAAAAAAGAAAGACATTTTGACTTACGATTTCCTTTTCTTAAACCGTTCTAAAATAAAATTTTTGTTTTGTTAGTTGATAATACAAGCAATACAATAGAGCAGCAAGCTCTAAAATAAAAATAGCCATTATGATTGCCAACCTCCGTAGGGAGACGGCACTCTAAGAAGAAGAATACGTTCATGCCTCGTTAATATTCACAATTCAGACGTATATTTTACATTTTTCAATATTTAATATTTTTGAAGTGCGTTCGTGGAACGACTTTATTTGAGGATAAGATTGCATGAAATTAACTTTAAGTGGACAATAACCGTCAGAAAAATCCTAGCATGTGATTTGTCTTTAAAAGACAACCAATCAAGACAGTAAAATTTTCTCGTTAGTAATGTAACGATGTCGCCGTCAGTGCTTGCCAATAGCTTACCCTCTTTCTCACTGTGTCACTATCTTCTCAAAAGTGTACCCTCACTTCCACATACATGTGGCCGAGTATTGATCGATCGCTTCTGTTCCTCGCCTGTGTCGAGTATTGTTCGGCCGCTCCTACGATCTTTGGGTATTGACTAAAGATCGTCCTGTGTCCTACCCATCCGAACGTCGCTAACATATTTTCCGTTCATAAACATCAACGTTGGACCGCAGCCTGTCGATTTTATTTACGAGGATTTGTCTTTTTATTTTTATTTTACTGTACAGAAGTAAATTTTATTTTTGCTATTTGTTTGAATTAATTTTTATTTCAATTAAACTTACATTTTACTGAGTCTATTGTCTAATATAGCTACCCGTCATAGTAAATTTTATTTTTGTTAATTATTTGAATTAATTTTTATTTTAGATTTGGTATAATTGGATCTTCTTGGCCTTCGTTAGGGAGCTGAACCTGAAAATATATGGAATTTTTCCTGATTTCTTGTGCGTTCTTCGTAAAGTTTAGTCTTCTGTCAAGGTGGATTCCTATTTGATGGATTCTTTTGATTGATAACGTTTCCTCTCATCGTGAGTTCTACTATTAGGGGATTTTGTTTCGGCGTAAAGATGATAAATGGCGTCTTTTCCGCGTTGATTTTTATCTTCCATTTATCTGTGAATTCCGAAATTCTTCCTAAATGATTTTTCAATGTTTGGACAATTCTTCCTCCGTCCGCTTCTAGGCCTCTGTTTGTTCTTGGATCTGTTGGCATCTTGGATCTAATGGCTCCTCTTCATAATCGACGATTACAGAGAAGCAAGCGCGAGCAAGACTGTGTAGAGGGTATACGTGGCTATACCTGCCCATCATTGCCTATGATCGCCTACAACCCGTGAATTGTCGGGTTTAGCATTAAAGTGAATCGTTTGAAGCATGTGGTTCGACATACTACTACGGACTATTGTGTGGATGCTTGCATGATAACTCTGTCGATCATAGACGATCACACGATCAGCCATCATCGCCGATAATGTAATGTAGGCATGATACAAAAATGTTGATTAAAATGGGCGATAAAATACTGCCCTGAGGCAGTATCCAACTTCCCTTCCTGAACTTCTTGTATCCTAGACATCTTTGATCAGCTGAAACTCGAAGTAATGTTATAAAATAAAATAATTTTTTTTGACAACGATTTACAAAGTCGAAACGTCAAACAACAATTAAAAAATGTAATTTTGGTAACAATCAATTGTGGTTCAACCCCATATAAACATAATATTTAACTTAGACATGCCACAAGAAAATAGTTTCAGAAACTTTTTACCTTTTATTTTTTCTAATAAACCAAATAAATATAAATAGTAGGTACCTTCCGCAACTTCGACTGGACTATGATCTCGCTGTATTCACTGACCTATATTATTTATCCGCAGAGTAAATAGAATTTGTCGAGGTCTATGAAATTGATTAAATCGGATAACGAACAGAATGCGATTTTCGGAATTTGTACACGTGGATCAAAACTGTCGATTTGTGTTTACAAGGTGAAAGCAGAACTAATGATGCTTCTATATGCTGCAATGTGTTTTTCAAAACATTATGCATACATTTCTCGTATGTTATAAATAAATAGATGCAGTCACATCGTTTCCGAGAGTTGATCTGAATAATCAATATTATAATACGATAATTAACAATATATTTTCACTTCTCAGAGACAATCACAATGCTGTGCTTCCTCCTTATCATCTTTATCTTATTCCTCCCTTGCTCATATTTACCGTTTTTGCTCTTTGTCTTCTTCTGGTTTATTGAATTATGTTTCTTCTCTCGTTTATTATTTGTCATATTTATTGTGTTTTGTCATTTATTGTTTTTCTTATGTTCTGTGTTTTCCACGATTGTCTCTTAATTATAGCATGAGTCAAACAAGGAGTGCAGATAATATACTGCGATTTAATAATTTACTGTGTGTTCTCCTATTACGTTTCTAATAATTATTAGAGGTTCATAGCTCTTTACTTTATTTGTTTGCAAGTGGCAGCTAACTGCAAATGCAAACCTTCACTAATCTGCAACCAGCAGAAATCCCTGAAAATAATATCCTCTCCTGTGGAAATACTTTCGAAAGATGTTCTTCGAATGTCTCGGATTTCTCTGTATGTGTTCTTGTCCATTTATCTTTAACATTTTTAAAGGAGGTAAGGCGTCTTGTGCCCCTTTACTTTTCACGTCGCTTTCCATAAAGAATAGTCTGTATCTTTGAACGGCATCAGATTTTCTAGATAATTCCCCTCTTTTTTCTTCTTTTAACAGATTTTTAAGTCTCCTGGTAATTCTGTTTGGGTAATTCTAGTATATGTATTCTGGTAATTTTGAAGCCAGGCAGAGCTGAAAATATATGAAATAAATAAAAAATATACAAAATAAACAGGAAAACTACAGAAAGAAATAAAATATCTAGCAAAATGGACAAAATATGTTCCGGAATAAAATAGTTAGTAATGTGTATAGAAAAAGGTTAGGATATATTTTATCCGTTTTATTTTATTTATACGCTGTAACATTGTATTGATTTTAGTGTAACATTAACAAATCCTTATTTTTAAATACTTTACTCGTAAAAATCAAATCTGCATGTTCTTAAATCCTCAAAGAGAACGAATTTATAATCGTTTGATCTACTTAAGTTCATAGGTTCGTTTAACTGACCTAGTTCTCTTCAAAAGATAGTCGGACTTCAGAGACATCTTTCCGACTCTTAGTTTTGAGCTAGTTTTGAGTGCCTAATAGATTCTACAGCAGACAAGGGCGTAGGCAGTAAATAAGAGAAATAGAGAAGAGCCCAGATGAAGTATTTTGAATTGATCTTTTAGCTTATTTGTAAAATATAGGTAATATACAGGATATCTGAAAAAATATAAGGAGTTGACACTAGGTTGTAACGTTTGTATAGAAAAACTCAGCAGTACTTGAGACGAAAAACCTAAAAACAATATTTATTTTTTTAAATATTCATGAAAAAAATATTATTTAAAATTTTGTTACTTTAAGTAACACACATACACACACACACACATATTTAAATCTCTTTATCTTTGACTAAATATATTAATATCACTGTAACAATTTTAAAGTAATGGTTTATTCATAACACCGATGTTCTCTGGTACAACATCAGATCTTGACGAAATTTGTTGCGCAGCGAACTTCGATGAGATTACACTCAATTATAAACGCGAAATTAGGTGGACCGAAGTGATTATTCCATTCGTCAAACAAAAGTCGAAGTAAGTTAGCCGGACCGGTGAGCATGGCGTTGAAGTTGCCTATAACTATTTTTTAAATCGTACTGTGGTATTTTGTTAAGAACTGTTGGTATTTCCTCATAATGGTGATCTTCTTTTCGCTCAATTGAGGTACGGGCATTTATTAATTTTTCTGTATTTTCTACTTATTCTCTGAACGCATAATCGGCTTGATATCGCCTCAAAAGTTCTCCTATGGCTTTCCGGGCTAAAAATCTTGTTCCGAATAATATTTAATCATATCCTCTGTTAAAAAATATATAGTTCTCTTGAAAACTTTTCTTTTTGATTCAACTCTTGGATCGCCGTTTATAACTTACAAAAGTTTTTTAATGCATCTTTATTGTTGCCTTCAAATTTTATTGTCTTAATATCATTATCATGTGTCTTGCCTTTTTCGTTGCCATATTTTCTCATCCTTTCTTTTTCTTTTACTTTTTTCCGTTTTCTAGAGTTTTTCGTTGTTACAACTCCATATTTAACATTCTTTGTTACAGACATTTTTATGAAACTTTGTCCCCTTTGCCTTTTTTCCTTTCTTCTGTAACCATATCTCAAGCCATAATAAACGCGTTTTAGATGCAATAATAAATTACGTTAAAGAAGCTAAAATCGATATTTAACCTTATAAGCACCTAATATTATGTTCCTACAGGAATATGAATTAAAATGAATTCTGTGGCTAATAGACTATGTCTAAGGCCATCCCTTCCCTCTACACACACTCTGTAACCATATCCTTAAAATATTTTTGTATCTTGGATTTATTTTGTGTTAGATCGTTTTCAATATAATTGTTCCATTCCTCCACACTTATTTCAAAATTTTTGTATAAGTATTTTTTATTATTTTCATTTTATATTTAATTCTTTAATTAACGTGTGTGTATGTCATATATACGTAAACTAATATGGTTTTGTAGACACCGCCCCTAGCATACTTAAGGTACGCAAAGCTATTTGGCGTACTCACACTTAGTATTAGTATAGTCCCTGTGCGAGACACTCCAAAACCAAACCTAACAATGAACAAGAAAGGACAAAGAATTGCATTTATAAAATACCTTGTGAATGCGATCAGGTTTATTTAGGTGAATCATCAAGGCCATTAAATGTTAGAATAAGTGAACATCAATCTTATATTAAAAATAGAGAATTTGATAGATCTTAAATATGTAAACACGCATGGGATAATGAACATAGGGTTCAATGGAATAATTCAAATGTAGTCCTAAACGAAACGGATGGTAAAAAAAGGAAAATCAAAGAAGCGGCTCTAATTATGCTAAATGAGGCCAATTGTGTCGCAAATTCCTCGGCAGAATGTAGTAGGATCTGGTTACCAATATTGAAAAAAGAAGTTATTAATAAGAAAATACCAGTATTAGTAAGTCAGTAACATATAGAGGATACATCATTTATGTTTTTTAAATAACGTAACATATAAAATCAGAATTTTGATGTTTGTTGAAGGTAAATTCACGAACAAATACTTACAATGTCGGGATAGTATTATGAGGTTTTTTTCCTGGTTTTTCCCTCATAATTTACTATGGAATCACTAACAGGAGAATTTGACTGTCATCATGTCATGTGTTTGTCTTTTTAAAGACGAATTACATGCTATGATTTTTTCCTGACGGATATTCTCAAGTTAAAGTTGATTTCATGTAATCGAATGAACTATCTTATAAGTAAAGTCGTCCCAGGAGCGCAACTCAACAATATTGGCAATATCATTTTAAAGTCGTCTACTTTAAAATGCATAATGTACGTCTGAATTGTCATTATAAATAAGTCAGATAAAATTAAATTATTAGAAGAATTTTTCACTATGTAACAAAAAACAAAATTTGTTTAATTTACTGTTTGTATTTTGAGAACGATTTCCGAAGTGGAAATTGAAACGTCAATAAACGTATTTTTATCTTTAATTGTGGCTTATTCCCAGTTAAATAGTAATTAACTCCAATTTTGTATAAAACATACACCTCCAGTGAAAACAGACGCTGCCCAACCAATCCAGTACGCTGGAAGACAAAGAAGTATTAATTCATCATCATAGATACCGTAATTTGATTTGAATACACATACACACACTCACACACACAATATTGCAATTAATTGATAAATTTACATGTAACCTATTTCGACATGAAAATGTTACCAGTACTTATAAATAAACATTTGGATAATTGTTAATTCTCATAATTATTATTCAAAATAATTATTATATGATCCGGCTCGAAGGACCACAAACGTGGACTTTGAAAAAAACATCTATCAACAAACTTGAAGCATTTGAAATGTGGTCATTGAGAAGAATGATGCGCATACCTTGGGTGGATAGAGTTCGAGACGATGACGTCCTTAAGAGAGCCGGCGTGGAAAGAGAACTCTTTGTTAGTTACCCTGTAGGACAGTTAATCCTACAAGGGAAGATCGAAGGTAGGAGAGGAGCCGGCCGCAAACAATTATCCTGGTTAAGGAATATTAAAGAATGGACAGGAATACACAATACAGGCGAGCTGTGTCACGCCGCCAAGAACAGAATTCTAGCAATGAGATAGTCGCCTACGCACTTTGGTGTATGGCATGTTAAGAAGAAGAAGACATTATATTCAAATAAGTCAATGAATTAGTATGTTTACGGAACACCTGTTAACGTATTGACAAGGTTTACGTTGTTTACTCTAGTGGGTGACCTATTTTAAGTATCGCATTACAAGCGGTCGTAAGTTTCTAATACATCACATAAAATTAAAAGAATACTTTTGAATATAGGGTGGAGTTAAAAGATTAAAAATATTTAAAGTTTATATAATTTAATCGCGTTTTTAATCGAATAATTACTAACTAATTTCAAATCCGGCTCGAAGGACTATGTAATAAGTGTTTTAATAATTATGAGAGTTAACAATAATCTTGTTTGACCTTTAGTTTATTCTTATTTTTCATAATAATTTCCTTATCTTCCATAGAATTAGTTTTCACTATACTAATTGGAGGCTTATACTATTTTATGTGTCATAATTCATGTATGCAAATACTGATGCGTCTGTCCAATATAGTTTGAATTGCAATTTTAACAATTTATTTTATAGAATACACCTGATTTACTAGTTCTATTGACAATAGGTTTAAATTTTGAAAAATATTTATTGGGTGTTTGTGGTGTTTTATGGCCAACATTTATGTTAGCGCAACAATGATGTCTTATGCGCCTTTTTTACATAAGATATAATTGCTTTTATGTGTATTGATGGGATTATTGTTGTTATTATTTAAGTTAGTGTTCTGAAAGTTATTGATTTTAGGATTATTCGTAGGATTTTTAATTGTAAAGCTTCTTTTTCTAACAAGAGGATTGTAAAATTCCGGCAAAAAGAAAAAAGGCAATAAATTACCTTATTCCTGAAGTGACAAAGAGAAAGATTAAACTTGACCAGAAATCAAATTCGTTAATTTAATACTCCATATCATACCCTATTAAAATACCGACTCCCTCTCACTACTATCCACCGCACATCGTGGAAACCACACGAACTTGTGAGTTGTAAGGAAGCGTTCTGAATAGAGTTGGAAAGTTTGCTTTCGATAGACTTGACTTGGACCGGTTGAAGCTTAATGAAGTTGCTCTATTTCGGAAAGAGCAATCTGGTATGAGATCGGTTACGAATAAATGAGAATCTTCGTTGTTGTGCACAGAAAGTTATGGAGGCTTTTGACGAACGTGTAAATGTCAACTTTAGATAGAGTTAGAGTATTGTTGAAGCATACGAAGATGTAAAACGTAAACAATCTAATACTCGTATATATTTGTCTGTAATCTCTTAATAAAGAAAAAACTATTTTACTCGTTTGAAAAGAATGAATTGGAAGTTTTTTATGTAAGTAAATATATACAAATAAGTAGGTATAAGCATATTTGATTTGACAGATGGAACTCTTGCGGTATGTGATTAATTCTCAGCTGTTTATGGAAAATAGTTACAATGATATCCACAAGAAACAACTTTGAAAACACAAAAACAAACGCTGCAACTTTGTCAATGACAAGTATAAAAAATTGTTTATGTGATTATACGAAAAATAAATGAAAGTCGTGAACATACTGTTTTCAGTTCGTCATAAGCAAAAACATGTTCTCCATTGTATAATTGTATTCCACTCTGAAAGTTCATGTGTGATTAAGTGCTTGCAAAGTAAAATGTACGAATATGGATGCACGTATAAAATTTATGTAAATTTAACTCGCGTGTTTTCTCAATGTCGTTAGGGTCGAGTGAAAGTTTTGAATTACCGATTTTATAGACCGGTTTACTCCAATGGTATGCTTTAAAATGTAATTATTATTCAAAAGTATCAAAATATTTTTGAACTTTCGAAATACTTTTATTATTGTAAAACGAGAGGATAGAAAAATGTCAAAATACAAATAGAAACAGGAGAAAGAAAACAAACGATCGAAAGATGATTATAGTGAGAAAGACGAAAAATACACAATATAAAACGTTACAAATAAAAAAAAACTAAAATACATTTAAGAATATAGTTCTTTTTAATACGAAAACAAAAGATCTATTACTAATACTAAATTCTATTTGTTTGTAACTGACAGCTCATTACAAATACAAATTGAAATAGAGGATAAGGGTTACCGTCAATTCCATCAACCATTGTCGTCCGAATATAGTTGAAACCAATAAGGTTTTTTTTTTTGAAAAATTACTAGTTTTACTAACTAAAATGTTTAATATACTTCTTTGATTCAAGTTTTTGGATGTAATTAAAGCTACCGTCGAAATATATATCCAACTGGGGGAGTCGTTTGATAGCCTCCCAAGATGAAAAGTATAGTCCCAGTGGGATTTGTGTAACTATTCAATACATAAAGGCTACCGCCGAAATATATAATTTCAGTTCTATCTTTAACAGGAAATCTTAAAAAGCAAGCATGTAAGTCGAGAATGAACTATCATCGGAAGTTATTATTCTGTAATTCAGCAGAGAGATACATTAACTCCACTTCTCTTCTTAACTAATGGACTAATCGACAAAGTTATAGAAGAAATCAAAAAGGCAAGACAAGGATACAAGCTAGGCAGAAAACAAATAAAAATCCTTAGTTGTGCACTCTATGCAATCCTAATTTCAGATAATGAAGGTATTAACCTACAGTGAGTGGTGCAAACATTCAAAACAGCGGTAATTTCAAATAACGAAGGTATTAACCTACAGTGAGTGGTACAAACATTCAAAACAGCGGCTGGGACATAAAATATAATTATCTCCATCTATGTAATATATCTAGTGGTGGCATGGTAGTAGAGAACTACGAACACATGTGTGTTCGTAGTTCTCTGATGGTAGTATTTTTAGCGGTGTCAAGAGAAAAGAGAAAGATAATCGATACGAAATTGAAATCAACTCCTAAATAATCGAACTCTCGTAAGCGAGATAATAATAATTACGAAATAATTGTAAGTGTCGTGATTCGTGTATCTGGGAGTAGAAATATCCAGTTACGGCTTTAAAGAGAGTAAAGAAAACAAGCAAAAATTAAGGGTGTAGGATCAGCAGTTGTTACGTATATTATAATTATATATATATATATATATATATATATATATATATATATATATATATATACTATATTATTACAATTATATATACTATATTTATAAGTCGGTCAGATAGCCAAGCGGGCTGGGCGGCCGGATTCTCATTCGCTTCACTGCGAGTGGTTCAGCGGATGTGAATTCGATCCCCAGCTCGGTGTACAGAAAACAAAAAGGCTAACGCAGCAGTTTAAAATTCTAAATGAATCTGCGGCTTAGACTAGATTATGCTGGTGTCTGATCGGCCTATACTGGAGCAGTACGGCAAGAGATAAGGGCTTGCGGTTCGGTGAGACTCCTCCAGAGATCTCTACCGGAGGGGCGTGTGCCGCCTAAATACCGGGTATATATGTGTGTATATTTATATAATAAATTGAACTGAGTTTATGAATCTAATTTATTAACTTTATTTATTATAAAAATGTTCTAACACGTAGTTTATTATAGTCTTTATTATATATACTATATTACACTAATTTATTTCATATTGACACTATTTATTTCCGCGTTACAATTCAAACTTGACACAATTATATTTTCATACTAACTTGTTTTCAAATAAAAATTTCTCTCTCTCTCTCTCTCTCTATATATATATAATATATATATATATATATATATATATATATATATATATATATATATATATATTAATCCACTGTTATTCCAGAGTTCCCTCGAAGCGGATGGTGACCTTTGCTGAACTCGCTCGAATAGGATGGAACGCCAGATAGGCTTTTTTAGCGGATCGGAGAACCTACTAGAAAATACTTGTTAGAATAATAAAATGTTTACAGGTTAAATATGAGTCATATTTATCGTAAAAAAATACTATATTATAATTTAATTTACATCAATCAGTAGTTGGGGAGCTGTAAGCAATCTTACAAGCTTTAATTGATAATAAGTGACCACAATATCTCCAAACCTGTGGTAATTACTGATTCTCTCAGTTCATTACATACAATAAAACAGCAAGTTCGTTTTATTTCGATCCCTTCTCATACTGGTTGATCTGCAAGGCAACGAAAAGCACATCAGTAGTAAAAGCACGAGTTTATCATCAGCACATCAACCAATACAAAGTGTGTCGTCGGTGTTAGTACAGTATCGCTATCCAATGTGGTAAATAAAAGTGTTAAATATATGGGAAAATGAATGGCATTTATAATTTTGTTGTTACCTGAATAGTTTACTTGAACTGCATCCTAACCATTCACGGAGATTGCGTATCCACGAGATTTTACGTCTTCCAAAGCTTCTTCTGTCTTTGATTTTGCTTACATTATATTACTTAATAGTTCGTATTTTTCACCTCCCATGATGTTCCCCAAGTATTCCAACTTCTAAATAAAATCCCTTTTATGCGAATATCGTAACTGTGGTATATCCGTGGCACATATTATGGTAGATTGTTCTAAATATATTAACAACAAATTATAAATAAGTTTTATGTTTTATAGGTATTAATATTATAAAACTTTATATTAACATACATTTAATTTAAGAAGACATACTCTCGGACGCTCCGCCACTACCACTCTGACGTCACAACCCAAGCCCCTTTTTAAGATGGCGACAATGACGTCAGCTGTCATGTCAGCTGTCCTGTCCACTGCCAATTGTCTCATCTGTCATTTTGTCTTGTGCTGTTTTAATTCCTCTTCTGTTCCGTCGGGTTATTCTATCTGTCAATGTGTCCTCTTTTCCGTCGGTCAATTCGTTACGTCCTATTTACCATGTCGCCAGAAGTAACCAATTACGACGCAGATTGTCACCCTGGCCGGCCACTGACAAACAGCATTATAAACTGCATTGTCATTGGCCTCCCAGCAGAAGATTGCTGCGAAATTGCAAACACGAAGTGTATAAAAAAGCAGCACATCTTTCGATCGGGATCTAGTCGTCTTACACTATTAGCCTCGTTAGACCTTGTTGGCCGAGTGCCATTTGAAAATTCAAAGTTTATTATTATTACCCAAGATTGAACCTTTGTGAAGACTTCGATATGAAGAAGAGTCCAAACGCTTTTTACAGTGATACGAACGAAGTCTATTTGACTACGAAGCATTTACTAGAAGGTGTAGGAGGCGGAGTAGCGACTGTGCGGACATTCTTTCGTATAGGTGAAGAAAAATTTGATAATAACCTTGTCACCTCACGAAAGAAACTGTCGACTCAGAGTGAACATTTTCTGCCTGGGCGAGCATCGATCTAGGCAGGTTGCCTTATACCTCTCTCAGATCGTTCCGAACTGGCACAGTGTTCCGCTGGTCCACTGACGGTTAGGAGTGAATAAAAGACCATAGTGGACTTAAAATCACTCCTCACTTGATGACCGAGTTAAAGTCGCACTTCGCCGTTAGAAACTCGACGGAAATAATCAACGTCTTTACAAGCCATAAGATTGTTTTCGCGGGAGGTAACGTGCGAGGTGTAACAACAACGACAGAGTCGCCACTCTGACGATGTTCGTACACACCTTGGGGTGTGTGCTCGACTACACGTCGAAACTTAAAGGGCTGGCATCTCTGTGAAATCTAAAGCGTACACCGCAATTAGAATACTCATATTCAATGCATTTAAGAAAATAATACACCATCAAGTAAGAAAGTATCGAACTGTTAAAGTATTCTAAGTTGTCGGTGGGCTTTTAAAGACTACAGAACCACTAGTGAACTTGGAGTGTGGATCGGGTGCACACCAGTATCAGGGGGTCAAGGATGGAATCGTGAAACCTTCGATCCTCCTCTAGAGCGGCGGTCACAGTTCCAGATATGGAGAATACCTCCGTGGATGCTACGGCCGTACGACAGCCAGTTCGTCTTCTAAAATTGTGGTTTACACTATTATTATAATTTTTTTTTTTTTTTTTTTTTATTATAATGTTAAATTAAAATATTATTATAATGTTATACTGTACTTATTGTATTATATCTCAACTCACAGTAGTTAACGTAGTTATAAAAAACAAGCAAATATCTCAGGATTTCTACGGGACGTCATCTGGAAGAGTAAATATATGAGACTAGATGGGAAAGGACGTCTACATATAAAAAATGTGTAAAACCAATAATGATATCTGCTATAGAAATGGGAACAGATACAGCAGAAACAAAAAGAACACCTCAATCATTAACAATAAGTAACCTTGCGATCAATTACTTGGAAAACATTAAGCAACAGAATACCAAACAACCAAATAAGAGATCTCCATAAAATACAGGATATTGTACGACGGGAACATAGAGAAGACTTTGGCCTTTTGTGAACGCCTAGACCAAGTATCAAGAGATTTAAGACTAATAGATACCAGATCACCAGAAAAATCCTTTAAAATACAGGAAGATAGCTGGCCGTCAAAACAAATACAAACAAAGATCGGAGAAAAAAGTGTCAAGTCCTAACATGAAAAATAAACCACATATAAATCTGATATTCTGCTTTAGATCTCGACAAAGTTAACTTAAATCGCTAAACAATCAACCTAAAGCCAACACTTTTTAAATTACACAAACTGTTGCAGACAGTTTAAATCCGAACAGTGCTATATATAAATTTTCTTTTTTTTTTTAACTTTATTTAAAAAAACTAATTAAAGTTTTTCAATTTAAATAACGATATACAAAATTTGTGATATTATTCAGAATAATTTTATAAAATTTTATTATATTGTAACCGATAACAAACGTTATATCAAACCTTGTTGCTCTGGTTTGTAAATCTGCACACAAACACATGCTGGATAGAAATAAAACAACGCACGAATTGCATAGCGCCGCGGGTTATTCGTTGACAAATGGATATTAAAAGAGACGCGAGGAGAAGAGATAGAAATTATTGCATTAGCGGTTTAAGGAGATTTTACACGGAAATATTTCCGGTTTTTGCACCGTTGGTGTCACGTACAAACTTAAGGCATTATGTTAACTACCATAGGATTGCAGGGAAATATTTCAGTTTGATTTCTGGTATCAAACTAAAAAATATAATATGTACTAATTAATGAAGCTATTTTTGTGGCAATACAAATTTACTATTTTTATTTTCCCTATTATATATATATATATATATATTATATATATATATATATATATATATATATATATATATATATATATATATATATATATATATCGAGAAAAGGAGTACGACTGTCAATCCGATATAAAATAAGGATCACTCAAAGAGTGGCGGGTTTTTCGGTCAAAAATTGGAGAAAAAAAAAACAAAGATGATGGCGAAACGTTTTCAATAAATAGATGAACTAGCCATCATCTTTGTCTTATATAAGACATAATTATAATATATATATATATATATATATATATATATATATATATATATATATATATATATATATATATGTATGTACTAATTTTGTTTATTGTAGCAACCTGATGATGCAAATAAAGATTTCCGAAAGCTTGGTAGACTAAAAAGAGTACCTCTTTGTCCTATCTTCCACTGCATACCCAAATAGTTGTGTTTGTAGTTTAACTGATCAACGTTGATTACAAGCGTTTATCGCTTTTTCGATGTATATTTATATATATTTGAATAATATAAAATGTTGACTCTTATCAATTTATGCAATAGTCGGTAACTATTTTCACATGGCTATTTAATTATTATTTTAAAAGATTTACTGGTTATATTAGAGAGAATCATTTCAATTTTATCGCTGGTAATAAAGTAAAATATAAAATCCTGCACAATCAACTTATTTTGACAAATGGCTATATAGGAGTTATGGGACAAAAACAAAAGCGATCGAAATTTTAGCTTCTGTAAAAACTTATATCTACTTAGGAATCGTTCCCGATTCATAGGGAAAGTTCAGTCATTCCCTGAATGTGAACTATTCAAGAAACTATTTAACTATCTGAAAATCTTATCTACCTACTTATCTTTTGATTTGTCGGAGTTAAAGTAGAGCAAGTGAAATTCTATAGTATTTTCTCACCTTATATTCACAATATTATATTACGTTGCCAATTCATATACAATGCATTTTCCTTGTGTGTTTCTAGGTAAGCCACGTTCTCTGGTACTTGGTCATAAAACCTTTGTACCAAACCCTGCATTTTTTATTAAAAGTCCTTTAGTCTCAACGAAGGAAAACAGTTTTCTAATTGGTAGTTACATGATCTCTTCTTGCTCAAGCCTCAGTTGACCAGTGAATTTCTGCTATATATCATTTGGGAACTTGTACAATGGGTCTTAGCATACGGAAGATTCTTGGCTAATTCGAAATAAACCATAAATTTTAAAATAACTCCGTTTGCTCATATAAGCATATAGAGTGTAATACCATATTTGTGTTTCTTGTTTTTTATATATGTATTTCTTAAAATCTAGGCGGCCACGGTGTAACATCATTGATTCATCTAAACTCAATTGTCGTCCAGGATAGTAAAAGTCATACATTTTCTGGATAAAAAAATTAATTATTGGTCTAACTTTGAAGTTTCTATCACTAGGCGCTGGTTCATTATTCGCTGGATTTCTGCTAAAATTCAAGCATTAAAGAATTAATCTATTTCGACTCATGCAAGTGAAAAATGTTCCATTTTAAACAACGGATATTTCTTTTTAGTTCTGGCATTTGAATATGACCCATATGTAACATTAGTACTATAAATTTTTTTTTTTTTTTTATTTAAACAAATATACCCGCATCAACCACTAAGGGTTATTAGCAGGGGGACATACACAAACAGTAAGATACATATTGTTACATAAAAAAAAAGATATTTTTTACAATCTCGTATACAGTTTAGTCATTTTAAGAAAACTTAATAAAGCCTGTAAATTTGACGTTAGTACACTTTTTAAATTGTCACTAAGGGCACACGCGATTCTTTCGTTCTGGTACACTGGACATTCAACAATTATATGTTTCACTGATAACTGAGTGTTGCACTTGTTACATATCGGAGCAGGCTCCTGGTTGAAGATATGCTTGTGGGTAAGGAAAGTATGTCCTATTCGGAGTCTGTTGATAATGACTTGGTCTTTTCTACTATTTGGTAAGATGAGTTTGGTTCCTACTTGACTTAGACATTCTTTAAGTTTGTTGGCAGTATGATCCCAAGTAGTTTGCCACTCTCTGTACATGTGGGCTTTGATATTAACTTTGTGATCAGTCCAAGGCATTTGATTGATGATAGGAATACTTTGGTCAGTGGTTGCATTACTTGCCAGAGAGTCCACTTCCTCATTACCACTTATTCCCATATGGGAAGGTACCCAAATGAAGGAAATATCTTTTTGTTGACTCTGTAGATTAAATAACTCTTCTTTGATCTTGAGTAGTATGGCGTGAGTTGTATATAGCTGTTTTATTCCAAGTAATGCGCTCATTGAATCGGTGATGATAAAAAATTTGTTTTCATTGATAGAACCACATTTTTTCATAGCCTGGTGAATTGCCGTACGTTCTCCGGTATATATACAACAATTTGTTGGGATTCGTATCGTAGACTTGACGTTTTCGTAGATGTAGGCTGCAGCATGTCCTTCATCACATTTGGAAGCATCAGTGAAGATTTGATGGGTTGTTGGGTATTTGGATATTATATTTTTATAAGCTTGCTGTATAAGGAAAGGATATGTGGAATGTTTCGGAAGTTCTTTTAGAGACGTGTCGATTTTTGGAGATTTGATCATCCAAGGAGGGACATTTACATGAATAGGCATAGTAAAACTGAACTGTTCTATATTAAGACCAATATGTTTTTATACGTTCAGGAAATGGTAGTTTTTTTATTGCAATGTTTTTGTAAAGATCGGACGATATATTTGTTCTGCTTAGTATTGTTGAGTAGGTTACGTTGCTGTTGTTTGCTGAAATTCTGGCAACATAATTTAGTGATAGGAGTTTTCTTCGTTGGTTTAAGGGCAGTTCATTAGCCAGAGCTTGTAAGCTACTTACTGGACTAGTTCTTGTTGCACCTAAAACTAGTCTCAAGCACATATTTTGAATGTAGTTAAGTTTTTTTAGAGATGTTTTGTTAGCAGTATCGTAGCATAAACAGCCGTAGTCTAGTTTACTTCGTATTAATGATCTATATAGAGTAAGTAAGGTTGTTGTATCTGCCCCCCAAGAGGTATTTGACAGCATTTTTAGTAGATTAATTCTGGACTGGCAAGAACGTTGCAGATTGGTGATGTGAGTTTCCCAGTTTAAGTTACGTTCAAAAGAAAGTCCTAAGAAATTTATTTCTTCTGCTTGTTTCAGGACAACTCCATTTAGTGTTAATTGAACATTAGGATAATTTTTTCTTTTGCTAAAAATTAAATAACGTGTCTTTTCACTAGAGAATATAAAACCCGTGTTTTGCGACCAGCTTTCAATTGTGTGTAAGGTAGTTTGCAGTATATGTGTTCCCAGAATTACATTGTTTGTTCTTAGATAAATGACTAAGTCATCTGCATATAGGCTAGTAAATACAGGTAGTTTTATTTGATGTATAATTCTATTTATTGCAACTAGAAAGAGAGTAGGACTTAGAGTAGATCCTTGTGGAGTGCCGTTTTGAAGTACTCGTCTGGAAGATGTAAATCCATTGGTTCTAACTCGAAAAGTTCGTGCTTTTAGAAAATTTTTAATAAAGAACAACATGTGCCCTTGAACATCCCATTCTTGAAGTGTTTTCAGTATAAGATGTCTCCATGTTGTGTCAAACGCTTTTCTTATGTCAAAAAATACGGCAATAAGTTTTTGGTTGTGCAGAAAGGATTCATGTATACTGGATTCAAGTGTTATTAGATTGTCTGTTGTGGATCTACCTGTACGAAATCCACTTTGTCTGATACTTATCAGGTTATTGTTTTCGAGGTACCATTTAAGACGATAATTAAGGATTTTTTCTAAAAGTTTGCAGGTACAACACGTAAGTGATATTGGACGATAGGAATTTGGATCGTCTTTTGGTTTATTATATTTAAGGACTGGAATTATAGTTGCTTGCGACCATAGATCAGGAAAGTCATGGTGAATAAAAATATTATTTAAAATATCAACTAATATTATCTTTGCATTCAGAGGAAGATTTCGTAAGAAAAGAGGATGGATATCATCAGGACCTGGACTAGAATTTTTAGCAATTAAACAAAATTCTAACTCTTAAAGACTTACTGGTTTGTTTATTGGATTGCCGCTTTCTGTGATTTGTATATTTGAAGACTCCGTTAGTTTTTTGTGCTCTAAAAAGGATAGGCTGTAATTGGAATCACCAGAATTAAGTTCGTATATATCTGCTAGTATTTCTGGAATATCTTCTTTGTTTGAATGCGTTTGGTTATTGTATGATAAAGTATCTATACCTCGAAAGTATTTTGTCCCTTTTATTCTGCGGACTTTGTTCCATATGTTGCCTAAGGGAGTGGAAGGATTTATTGAAGAAACGTACTTTTTCCAACTTTCTCGTTTTGCTTTTTTGATTAATTGTCTGCTTTGAGCTCTGAGATTTTTAAATCTTAAAAGGTTTTCGACAGTTTTATGTTTCTTGTAAACGTTAAAAGCGTGTTTAGACAAAGTGAGTGCTTGTGCAATTTCGTTATTCCACCAAGGAACTGGCTGCCTTTGACTCGATTTTGTTTTTCCCACTGCGATTGTTGCTGCAGAAATAATAATGTTATTAAATATTTCAATATTTTGGTTTGCGTTATTGGTTAAATTAAATTTTTTTGTTTGTTCTTCAATCAGTGTTCGATATAAATTCCAATCAGCTGACTTTATTTTCCATGTCTGGTGAATTGGAAAAGTTGCTTTATCATTAGTGTTTGTGGTTATTGTGATAGGGAAATGATCACTATCATATAAATACCCCAATGTGTCCCAGTACAATAAAGGAGCTAGCGACGGACTGCATAAAGAGAGATCTATGGCAGAAAATGTACCATTGTATGAATTGAACCTAGTAGATTTGCCAGTGTTTAGTAAAACTAAATTTAAATTATCAATGAGATTATTCAGGAGATTACCGCATTTGTCGGTTTTGCTACTTCCCCAAGTACTGTTGTGACAGTTAAAATCGCCTAATATTATTTTTGGGTGTGGAATTTGGTTTAAAACATTGCTTAGTTCAGTTATGTCTAAATCAGTAGGATGAGGTAAGTATACATTGCAAATATTGATTTTCATTTTGTGGGTGACTGACACTGCAACTATTTCGAGATTTGTTTGCAGTTGTATTTCAGTTGACTCTATATCATTCCTTACAAAAATTGCTGTTCCACCGCTTGAGTGATCTGCAACTCGGTTTCTTAGAAAAGGAACATAATTTTTTAATGTCACATTTTGGTGCTTGAAATGGGTCTCTTCTAGGCATATGACTAAAGGAAGATATTCGTGTATAAGAAGCTTAATGGATTCTATATGTGAAAAATAACCGTTGGGGTTCCACTGTAATATGAATGTGCTGGCCATTAACTCTTTATGTGTTAACTAGTTATTGTTGGGAACTTGATTCATAGTCAGTTTCGTCAGTAGAAGAAGGACTGTTGAGAAGCAGTTTCTTCTTCAATCTGGTGATATTGTTTTTTAAAGTTTTATTTTGTATTTGAGAATAAATAAAGTTTAAAATTTCTTTTATTTCTTGGCTTTCATTTGAATAATTTTTAACAATATGTTCAGGATGTTTTGAGTAAAGGGAATTTGCCAGAAAATCACATATTTCATGAAAAGTTAGTGTAAAGGAAGGGTTTCTATTTTCAATTTTTTCTTTAATTTGATTTAGAATAATTGGAATATCTACTTGGGTTTTGGGCTTTTTCTTAGGTTTTTGAGTATCGGGAGGAGGTAGGTCATTTTCAAGGATTTCAGGAGAGGAGATTTGTCTTTTAGTAGCAGGAGTAATTTCAGTGGTTTTTCTATCGCTTTCAATTACTAAGGAATTATCTTGGAATATTTTTGGCTGATTCAAAATTTGTATTTCATTGTTTGTTTGTGAGGAAGTGGTTTGGTCCTTGGTAGCTGATGCATGATTTTGTATGGTATTGGGTTCTGGTTCCATTAATGTTTCGGTATCTTCTTGGTATTGGTTTCGTGGTTGATCTTGTAGCTGATTATATTCTTCATGGGTAGAGTTATGTATATTTACGTGGTGGTCGGTTTCCATTTGATTAATTGATTTACTAGATGATGATAAGGAAGGACAGTCAGAATCGTGATGTCCGACAATCTTGCATTTGGAGCAGTTTAAACCGTCTATGGAAATGTATAGTCGATATGATGTATTGTCGAATGAGATTAAAAATGAGTCAGGAATTGATGCATTTTCTAAAGGAGTTATGAACATTTGCCTCCTAAAGCTGAGCACGTGGCTGTATTCTGGGTCTTGTATGCCTACTCGTAGAAACGTCATGTTGGAGGCGGATTTTATACCCATCGTTTTTAAGTGCTCTTCAATTATGCTATTAGGTATAGTAGGGCATACATTAGATATGATGAGTCTCTGGGCAGGGGTTATAAGTCTTCTTACTTCAATCTGGTTACCATCAATATTTATATATTTGTAGGAGCTAAGAAATTGATCAACTACAGATTTAGAGGAGAGGTAGATGCAGATGCGGTTGTTTGCTATTTTGGATGCCCAAACAACATTTTTGGGCTGTACTATTGATCCAACAGCTTTTACATATTCGAAAACTTTTATTCCTTGTATGGTTGAAAGTATAATACCTTGGTCTTTTGAAAGATATTTGAAACTGTTTAATGCATTGGAGTAAGATATATGTGACGTAGTGGGTATATTTCGTGAAGTAGTAGCTGATTCCGGTTCATCCATCTTCCCGCTGAGAATTTTCGTACATTGGCACAGAGGATCTGAAGCCGGACCTGGCCGCTCGATAAAATTGGGCAGCAACCTAGCCTAATTATTACTTGTTAAAAGCAAGAACTAGCAAAAAGTTGTTGTCGATAATCGATAAGTTGAATTGAAATCGATAAAATATTTTGCCTTTTAAACTTCTGATTTTAAGGTTATTAATAATGCAGTTTTGTACTCACAGAATTCTACGATTTTCAGTGCACTGTCACATTTAACTTTAAGTTGCAAACAGTATTAAAATTAAATTATATTTTTAATTTTAACTACTAGTAATTAACAAATTTGTCAGAACCGATATTAAGCTGTATGATACGCTAGATATCGGGGCCGGACTCCAGTACTATAAATGTTTGTTGCTCTCTGGGCGTTAAATGTTTTAAATTATTTATTCTGGATTTCTGTTGCCATCCCTTCCGCAAAAAGATAGATATTTCATATTCGTTGCATTGGTTACAAACTTGTTGCAAAATTCGTCGGTCAGTAACAGCTTAAAATGGTTCAAGGGATTATTACCAGACAAAGGCATCAGTAACACATTTTACAGTGCATTTTTTGTAAAGGCAATATTTTTGTCAGTTGTTGGGTTATCCCCCATTCAGAGTTTGCTATTTCATTTTTACGTCCATCTAATGCACGAAACGTGTCGTCCTCTGAATCCTACAAAAAATTTACAATAGAAGTAACAAAAAACAGACAAAAAAACAATATCTTTTTACCATCCTGAAATAAAGCGATATCATCTTCATCGCTTTCTATTAACTGTTTTCCTATTCATTAATATAGTCACTGTCGTTGTCTGATAATTCAAAATCATCTTCACTGTGTCCTAGACACTACAAAAGCTCTTTCTACTTTTTTTTTGTTTCAGATGGTCCTGCCACTGGCGAATTGTTGTCACTTATAATTTTTGCACAAAACTAACATACACTATTACGTTTTAATACCAACTGACCACTCATTACTTTTAAATAGGAAATGAAAAACTTTAGATAAAAAATAGAGTCAAAAATGTATGAATTCAACGTTTAACTTGGTGCCTGCAAAACAAGAAATGGGTAATTATGCGTAGAACTGGAGAACTGGCAAATGAACTTATTTATTTCTACAATTTGTGAATGTAATTTGGTGTAAACTATTAAGTTTCTTTTTTTACATACAAATTTTGTCTGTTTTTCCTCAAGTGGACTCCTAACTAGGGACACTGTTCTGTGATTTATTTTAAGTAGACTCCAAAGTTGTCTTCTCGGCCTTTTCAAGTTTCTTTTCTCCATTGTTGCTGTTATATCCTTGTAGGAGAGTTTATTTTTGCAAAATACATCTGTTAGCTACGCCCAATTTGACATAACTTAAATGAAATATCGACTAAATGTAGTAAAGAAAACAGAAAACTGAAATATATAAGCCTTATTACACCGCGATGACGAAAGCAATACAATGAATATCTGGGTTAATAACAGCTTACCTCGGGAGGCCAAGGTCAAATATCGTAAATTTCTCTTCGTTTATTATAGTGTATCATAAAAATAAAATGAAACCTTCAAATTTGAACAGTAATTTTTAACTGAGTACTAAACATACTGTAATTCTGCACAGAGATTGTAGTGATACCAGGTCTGTTCGATAACTAGGTACTTACGTGGTCTAAGAGAGTGATTACACAATTCTTCTTTAAAATTCTTGAAAATCGTTTAATGTGTTTTAATCGCCATCAATGCAGAGCTGGATTCATCTCTAATCGAATTCAATCATTTACTTTAATATATTAAAACTATAGTGCCGCATTTAAACGTGAGCGACATAAATGATAAACCTCGTAATGGGCATCCAAAACATGATGATGATGTATCGTAGTGGAATAATCTTCCTTAAAAAGTACGCGAGATGGTAAATATAGAACATTTTAAAAATACCGTGTCTACGGAATTTTATCTGAAGAATTAGAAGTAAAAAAATATTCGGTACTGGATGCTACAAATGCTTACATCGAAGGAAAAACTTTTGAATCGTTTGAGCTTTTCTCAGGATCTTTTGATGCATTTTGCTACAATCCAGACAACTTTATTCCGTTTTACAATAGTCGGTAAAACATGGATTCACCATTCTATTCCCCACACTGAAAAATATTCCAAATTTTGCAACACACAAACAAAGAAAAAATGGTATTGTCAGCAGAAAAAATTATGCCAACAGTGTTCTGGAAATCACATGAAATTATCGTGGTGGATGAACTAGAAAATAAAAAAGCGATAAATGTCTGTAAGATGTGCTAATATTTTAAAGCAACTTGCCTCATTTATCAAAGAAAAATATATTTTCCTTAAGGTAATATATGTGCAACAAAATCTACGAATGCAGTAACCAAAAGACTATTTTTAATTAGTATATCATTCCCAGAATTGGCCCACAACAATTATTATCATTTATTTTCAAAAGTGATTCAATATCTCAGAGCTAAAAATAAATTTTTAAACTTCTTTTTCTTTGTTAGATCATGTAGTTATCGAATAACCCTCGTAAGAAACATTGCTTATGGAAAATTTTATGCAAACTTGTGACAGTGGACTGTTATAGCCATCTAGGCCCTAGATGGCTACAATTCTAGTCTAGGGGAATGTTCTTATGGACAGAATGTTCTTATATATATATATATATATATATATATATATATATATATATATATATATATATATATATATATATATATATATATATTGAATAATAAGAAAAACGTAACTAATGAACTATTATATAATGAAATATAAAAGGTTCTGAAAATAAACTTTTGTTTTGACGGCATTTAAAACTTAAAATAACAGTTTTACTTTGATTACTTAGTAAGCTACATAAAAACTAATGTAAGACATGCCTTACATTATTGGCATGAAAGGAGGCCCAGATTACGTCTATAAATAACCCAACAAGGTTTTCCACCTCGCACGACAGCGTCCGACAGCATTGACTCCGCGTATTTCGTAATTGGAATTCTTATAGACCTCTTCCTTGCGTAGAAAACTTTTAACAACACAAAGATGACGTTGGCCAGTTGGTAGCTAAACAACAAACCACAAAAAAGGGATCAGATTTTATATTGATTATCCAGTACTACCAGGTTTTATACAAAAATTACAATTGTATTAACATTTTAAAGATAGTAAGAAAATAATCGTTTTTACATACCAGCTATGACTTCAACACTTTTGAAATATAATCATCATCGTACGGTTTGTATTGTCTTTTTCACTTGACTATTTTTCAGTATTTCCCATGTTTATCTATCTTTCAGAAGGCATCTTATTCTCTGTTCTTTTATTATCTGTCTTTCATACTGTCTTTTTGATTTCGTGGTCATGCATGATGGTTTTCTCGTCTTTTTTGTTTCGAAGATTTGTAGTTTATTTTCCTTCCTTACTATATATTTATCGCTGAACTGTACAATGCTAGTAGTCTTATTTTTGTAAATTTTCATTTTTGTCTTTTAACTTACAACTTTTGTTTAGATTGTGCTTGAGTTATCATCCTTATCATCCTTATATCCTGTTATTTCTCTGTGAATTTCCTTTCCCTATTGTTTTGGTAGTTTCAAATCTTTCAAATCTTCAAATCTAGTTCTGCTTAATGTCTAAAAAGTTTGTTTAAAATGTAGAAAAATGTTCTTAAGTATTTTCTTTAATTTGTCTTGTGGAGAGTGTCTATTCTCCATATTTATTTTCTTTAAGCATTCTGCTATGGTCATATGTCTTCTCTCTTTGTAAATTTTTGTCCTTCCCCTTCTGAACGTTCTCATACTTTGGTAGTTTTTACATAATCTGTGTGATCTCTTTGCTTTTATTTTATCCCCTTCTGATCTTCCATTCTTCTAGCATCGCTTCCCATCCATATGCTTCGCATATTCAGTCACGTCTCCATTGGTGATCATACTATCAATACCTTCTTTTACTTCATATGTCAGTTTCTCGCATTGTTCTTTCCGTTATGGTCAAAGTTTATTTTTTTTCTTTTCTCGAATATTTTCCTGTATTATTTAAGGTTGATGATTACGTACAAATTTCCACGTTGAGCCTAATACCAGATATAAATTCCTTTTTAATGGCTTTTAAGGGACCAATTTCGCAGTAAATTGATCGTTAGAGAGAATTCCACCTGCAAAATTTACTGACGAATCAATTTGAGCTAGTGACTGACAGAAAAATCGATCTATCCAAGAAATCCGACTCCTGTAAGGAGAATGCTTGTTTTAAACACCAAAAAAGAAGATATCCACAACGAGAATGAGTCGAAAAGTGAGACGGATTCGAACGTCAGCCTCAACTCAAGGTAGTTAATTTTGGAGTTATTGAAGGTAAGACAAGTGCGAAGTTGACTGGATGCCGAAGCCGACGGGGCATTGGTATCGATTTCGATTGGAAGTAGAGAGTTTTAGGAGCAAAGGCGTACACAGTCCAGGGAAAACAGGAACTTATTAATCGAGGAGTTTGTATAATAAACACATTTACTAAGATTATTGGTCATGTGACTGTTATGAAGATGCTTTTTGTGGGTCTTTATGAATACGAAAAATATGGTGCAAATATGTAAATCTTCATTTTTTTCATTTATATTTGCAGTAACCGATCTCTGATTATGTTCACATAAACATAGCCTTCTACATTTTCTTATGAATAAAAAATAACGATATTTATATTACGTCTCTCTAGAGAAAAGTTTCTCATTTGGATTCATTCAAGAAACAAAATCATCATCAATGTGAGTCCTCGGCTTAGCAGGGATCTCTCGAATGCGTGTTTTAATTGTTTGTATCCTGATTGTAACTCCCCTCAGATGATCTCGTCCACGATCTTGAAGAAGGGTGTTAGGGAGTTCCAGGACTTAAGGGTCGCGAATGAAGGACGTTAATATAGAAAGAGATTAAAAGTAGAGGTGGGTGGATAGGATTCGATTCATGGTAAATAAATATAAATAACGGTGAGGATTTTTTTACAAAATTCAGTGTAGAGGTGTGGAATATCTGCAAATAGAACTAGTTATAATTAAGATCAAATATATTACAATATTAAAATCGGAAGAACTAATACAAGAAAATGGGTGTTATGCAGATGCAAAGTTGTTGGCACTGAGCTGAATATGGATACAGGAGGTAAATTAAACTGGACATATTGTTAGAATGACTCGAAATTGCCAAATAACAGGACGAGGCATAAAATGAGGAAAATAATACAAGTATTGAACATGCATGAAAGCAAACAAGGAATTATGAAAAAATCAAAGAAATACTAGGACGGGCGGAACTAATTTTTGTTTTCCCTCCAAAAATCCAGGAACTGAACAATAACAAAGCTTCCCATCTCTAATTCCGGGTCAGATAAGGTCGATTATGGCCATTTTGTTTGTTCTTCTGTCTCCTGTTTGGTGTATATCGCACATTAGAAAGTTTAATTGGATCTAAGTCTCTAACGATGATACCGAATTGTAAATGTGGTGGATTTTTGCGGGTGTAATGAAGGTATTTTCGAAAAAGCTTTCTCGTTGACGCGGAAACGATTTAATTTTATTTATTAATGAGGATATTTGATGTAAATGAAGGTTTAAGTCGTTTGGATTTAGAATTTGGGGTAGGATTATACTAGGATTAACGTTGAACCCGGTCAGATATAATTTATTTGTAAAATTTTTAAAAGTTCATCATTAAGTCTGTCGCTGTTTTAAAACATTCGAAAAGAAGAGATAAAATAAATGTATATTATTTAGCGTAACAGGTTTGCTGGCCGAAGGCTACATTTGCTGTACAATTTCTCTTCATTCTTTATAAAGCTTTTTTAATCTTGGTGTCTGTGCATCTACTTTTATGTCCTATCCACCTGATCCTTTGCGTTCTAATATGTCTTTCTAATTTTGGATTCTCGGTATAAGTTATATAATTACATCATTAGTACTTCTTATTCCAGCAGAATCTGATTTTTCTTCTATAATTTTTTTTTTGACATTTTGACAACATTTTACTTTTGACGCATGTCAAATCCTTTTTCTACTAAAGGAGTGGCCAACCTTTCTTGACACACTATCTGTTTATAATTTTCTAATACAAACTTCAATACTTAAGAGAAATTTGTGTGAAATAACAGAAAATATATTATGTAGATACAAAGTAAGGATTTATTACTGTACATGTAGTACGGGGAGATATGTGATTATTGTTGATATGGTTAATGTAGATGTTAAATCGAAGTTTTAATTAAATCTTGAATGAAAGGTTATTTTCTTGTAAATCAGATTTTAAATCTGATTTAATCATACGATTTAATGCTGACATAATTTAGATGAAAAACGAACAACGTTCGCGAAAGGGAGCGCGTCAACCTGTGTCTGACCACAGAGCGAATCGCATGTAGTGTTTTCCCTAAGATATCCATCAGGTGAGTCGTTATAATTTTTGTAGTTAGTTTTATTCTACCGGTTTTAGTATGGATAGGGCATTTACAAATTCTTCTATTTTTTTTTTCTTTCCAAATATTGGAGTGTTCTTCTTCATGTACTATTGGTCTCACAATTTTATTTTTATCTATCTTGGAATGAAAATAACCAGTGACTTCTAGTTGATGTTCCTTCTGGCGGACCAAGTACAACTGAGCAGGCCTAAAGCAGACTGGAGATAATTAAGGTGGATTAAGGATGATTATATAGCCGGATGATTATTTGCTGAAATATGGATTATCTGTGACTGGGAATATGTATAAACTGTAAAATCCTATTTCATATACTCGTTTTTTTTTCGATCCAGTCTGCCTACTTCATGAAGATAATATTCAAAATGAAATAATATTTCATAAGTTTGTATTATATTATTATAGTATTACTTAAATTTTATTTAATTTTAATTTAATTTAAAATTTTACGTGTTTATTTTTTGATAAACCTGTATGTTCTATTATTAATTTCTATTTAAAATTTTACACTTGTTTTAGATGACTATGTAAGAATGGATGCTAGCCTAGGTAATCAACGTGCATTTTAAAAATATAAGACAAATACATATATTTTTTTAAATAAGTTTGTCAACACATTAAATAAGTGTTATTTAAGATTCTCTAAATGGCAGTATGATAGATAATTTGTTTTGAACCTGTTTTACAGGGAGTGTACAAATTTATATATGAATTTTGGTACTATTTGGTGGTGATATTTAATAATTTTTTTTTGTATATCTCGTCTTCTTTTCTCCAATTGTAATTAACTATAAAGAGAGAATTTGGTGGCATTCTTTTTGGCAAATTTTTGACAGAAGAATAAGAATTGTTTTTCCCACTCAGTTTTAAATTCACTAATCGTTTGGTGTGTGATAATTATAGAGGCATCACCCTACTTAACGTGGCATATAAAGTATTGTCCCACTTATTGTACAGAAGATTGATCCCCTATGCTAAACAAATAGTTAGGAACTACCAGTGCGGTGTCCGACCCAATAAATCAACAACGGATCATATCTTCACAGTTAGGCAGATTCTTGAGAAAACGCTTGAGTTCGGAGTCGACACCCACCACATATTCGTGGATTTCAAAGCCGCATACGACTCAGTCAACAGACAAAAACTTCTACAGGCTATGGTGGAATTTCACTTGCCGCTTCATCTTGTTCAACTAACGGAACTTACACTCACAGGCGTAGAGAGTGTAGTCAGAATCCAAAATGACTTTTCAAGACCCTTCCATTGTAAAAATGGACTGAGTCAGGGAGATGGACTGTCGTGTCTCTTATTTAACCTTGCGCTAGAAAAAGTAATTCGAGAGTGCCATATTAATACGAATGGCACCATCTTTAATAAATCTGTACAAGTGGTCGGATATACAGATGATATATACATTATTGTCCACAGAATATCTGATCAAAAAGCATTTCGATCATTAAGGGCGTCTACACTGAGAATGGGATTAAAAATAAACGCACAGAAAACCAAGCATATGTAGTACTAGATCAGGCAACCAGATACCTAGACTATTAATTGATGATCTAGAATTGGAAGATGTGGACACCTTCGTCTACCTGGGCTCGCTGCTGACCAAAGACAACAATGGCAGCGAAGAAATTAAAAGAATAATAGTGCTTTCCTAATAAAGTTACCATATATAAAACACTAATAAGGCCAGTGTTAACATACGGGTCAGAAACGTGGTCACTTACACAGAACGACCAAGATTTGCTTAAACGTTTCGAGAAAAAAATTCTGCGGAAAATATATGGAGGAGTCCAAGAACAGGGTTTGTGCCGTAGGCGCTACAACTTTGAGTTATACAGAAGTTTTGGGGAACCTAACGTTGTAAAATGTATTAAATTAGCACGTCTTCGATGGATAGGACATGTAATTAGGCGAGATGAAGATGCAACGATCAGAAAAATTTTCGACCTAAGAGGATCAATGCCAAGACGAGCCAGAGGAAGACCAAAACTTAGGTATCAAGATAACAGGATGATCTAAAATCCATCGGAATTAAAGCATGGAGAAGAGATACCAGAAACAGGGGCGAATGGATTATTCTGAAGAAGGCTTTGGCTCATAACGATCTGTAATGCCACTGATGATGATGATAACAAAATAGGCTTTATTATAAGCAAAATTAGAAGATATCGAAAACAAATTTAAGAAGAAATTCACGAAAGCTTAAAATTAAACTAAAAACAAAAAGAGATATCTGGTAAAATCAGTATTTATTAATCAGAGTGCAAGATGAAAATTTAACTGGAGATATCGATCATTTGACCGTTATAAAGATTATGTGTTTTGTGTGTCTTTATGAATGAGAAAATATGCTGCGAATATGTAAATATTAATTGTTTTCATTTGTATTTGCCTTAACCGTTCTTTAATTATTTTGGCATAAACATATCCGTGTACATTTTCTTATGAATAAAATAATAATAATGAGATTTATCTAGAAAATAGTTTCTCATTCGGATTCATTCAAGAAACAAAATCATCATCATTATGAGTCCTCGACTGAGCAGGCTCGGTTTGTAAATATTAAGTGAAAACACTATTTTCAGGAATTATACGCGATGACGAAGAAACAGATGTAGTCGAAGGCGGTCACGAAGAGATAATGTCCGAGGACGAAGAGGTAAAAAACTAAAAATACAGAGGAAAAAAGTCTTAGGTCTGTGCATCTGATTTTATCTGTCTTATCCTTGGCGTTATAATACATATTTCTAATTTTTGATTATTGGTATAAGTTGATAATTTATCATTGGTCCTTCTTACTCAAACACCATCTGTTTTGTTCAACCATAAATTCTTCTTGACAAAAACCAATTGGTTTTAGAAGAAATAGATTGGTGGTAAATGGAATACGTATACTGAGACATTTGCAAGCAGATAGCTTCACAGTAAACAAAGCAGAAGGATTGGGTAACCATGACCACGGTCGTTTTAATTTAGTACCAGAAAACCTAGTAGGGGAATATTAGTATAAAAAATTAATTGCGGAGAGCATTCTGTCACCGTCACTTTAAAAGATATGACGATATTATCGAATATAAAGAAGAATGTTAGATTTTTTTATATTTTCGTTATTTAAGGATGAGTAACGTACTCGTACTTTGTCTAGACATCATAATTATTGTTGTTAATTTTTAATCCATTTCTGTATGCAACGAAAACGACCAACTAATTAGCCGAAAAAAAAACACAATTCTGATAAACTAGGGTTATATTTAAAACTAAATTGGAACATTCAAGGAATCGTAAAACCCTGAAATATACACATAGATACTTAACAAAGATTTAATGATTTTTCTTTTCATCGTATTACGAGCATTCCTAATGCTTTTCAGCGGTTTCTGACGAAAATTATGGTCTTTTAGCTTGAAAGCAAAGACGTATTGTGTTGTTCCGCTTGAAAAAAGAAAAAGACCACAACATTCCGCTAAATATGTTGGAACAAAAGAACATAAAGAACGATGTTAAAGTTCGACCGGAAATTATAGCCCGGTCAACTGGGCCTTTTAATTTAAAACATGTACATGAAGTTGGATAATTTCATAAGGACTACAGTATGCTGCACGTTTTAACTATCTGTTGACAAAAATGCATTAAATTCTTGGCAGAAGACTTTGAAAAAACTATGTCCTTAAATCAACAAGATTGCTTTTGATATTAGGGGATAAAAAGGGATTCAATTAATAGTACTGTAAACTCGCTGTAAATCAATGTCAGAACCGCAATTGTATGACGCTACCCGTGACACTCGCTTCGCATTTTACTGTAGAGAAAAAAAGTAATACAACGCCAGTATAGAAGCTTCGCTTATATAATTGTAGCTCCAGATCAAGATCAGATAGTAGGTAGTATATCAAAAATCATGATCGAAGGTCAAGATCTTGCGGTCGATCCACTAGAATTAATTGTAAAACTAGAATCTGTATCTGGACACATTAAGAAACCAAGGCCGAGAAACATGCATGATAGACGCCAAAATTATATGGCATGAACAGTCATGGCAAAGTGAGTATTTTGTGAACATACCAAAATTGAAAAAAACAAACTGTTGATTGAAGACTCGAAAGGTTGGTCAGGCCAGACCAACCACCCGGAGTATAACACCTTTATTGCCATAACGAATAAAACAAAGTATTTAGATGGATAATTAATTATTAGTATCTAGCTGAATTTAGCTCAAAATGGTCTGTGAATTATTTTTGAAGCGAAGCTGGCGTTGCAATACTTTTTCTGTGTGGTAAAATACTGAGGCGGGCATCATGGAAATAGCCCCACGACACGGCATGCGGCGTCACGGAAGTAGTGACAGAATAGAGGTGCTTACATGGATTCACTACTCTCCATCAATTCGTTTCTAGTCATAATGTATTTTTTCTATCTAAACAGCTTTAAATTAAAAACTGCATGAAAAATAACTTAAAAAATACAGACATTAAATGAAAAGTAAAAAATTAAAAGAATATCTGTCAATAAATGATGTAGTAAAACAAACAGAAAAATAAAAGAATGATACTAGAATTCGATTCGTAACGATTCTCGAACAGTTAAAATTTCAAAGTCATTATAAATGTCATCCAATTAATAACAATATTGAATCATCTGTTTTAATTTTTTATTGTAATTTCTCGTTTTAAAATAATTTCATATAAATACAATGTCGGATTTTTACAATTATTAATTCGAATATTGTATTTAAGTGCGATAAAAAGAGTTATTAGTAAAACATTTCAAATTGAATTTTCATATTTATACTTTGCGAGAAATTTCTAAATGAGCACATATTAAATATGGCTTTTTTAGGAAATAACAGTCACAGTAAACAGTTGAAAGAGTCCATTTATACGTGAAGAGGCGATTCCGTTATACAACATGTAAACTGTTTCAATTCTATTAAAATGTATATAAAATCTATAAAAATAATAAATAAATAATAAAATTACTTTATTCAATGTTTAAAATATTATTTAAATTTTAAAAATACAGGAAAAATAGTATGAAACTTCGTGTTAGTCTACAGTACCGTCTATTGTACCATTTTTTGTATATTTGGTAATATAATCTGCACATATTATGTCTTTTGAAGATACAACTTATTACATTATATACGTTTAAAAAGGTTCTGCAACTGAAAAATTATTATGTTTATATGAGATTAAGCCACGATTGATTGTAATGGAAATTACAATTTTAACTAAGATTGGACGTTTCGATTTCCACTCCGGAAATCATTTTCAAAAAACGATTTTTTTTAAATTCTCGAAAATGTATAACCAACAAGTTTTTAGTGATTATATTTTTTCAAAATTGATGCTTAGCTTACTTGGCCTTGATTGTGTAGGCTACTCTGATTTGGGTTGAAAAATCTGAGAATGGTGTTTTTATACTCAGAATGCCAAATTCTGACTGTTTTGTGCGTTTTTTTTTGTATTATTTGTTTGTGTAATGTGTGTTTACGTAGATTATATGTTTGTGTGTATATTGTTGGTGTGTTCTTGTTGTTGACTTCTTCTTATGGTACTGGCAACCAAAACATGCTGCATTGTGCTGATGGGTATGCTGCACATTTTTCTTCATTAGGATGAGAGCTGCTTCTTTCAATTTTCTCTTTTTCATGTCTGTTTCTTTCATGATTATTAATGCATCTCTCCACTGTTGTTTGTGCTCGTCATCCCAGGCATATTTGCATATCTGATATTTGTCGTTGTCTCTGTTCTTGATGTATGTTTCATGTTCATTTATCCTGACACGTAGTGGTCTTGCGGTTTCTCCCACATAGAAATTGATGCATTCGAGGATATTTTAGAGATGCAGTTCTTTGATATTTCTGGTGTGTTGTGGGTTTGGCTTTAGATAGGATATATCTTATTGTGTTGGTTGTTTTTTTAGTGTTGTTATGATGTAATTATTTCCTATTCTTTTCAATTTTTCTGATAAGCCCTTTACAACTGTTCATCTTTAAATCCTTTCTTGTGAGTATTTCTAGGTTGCTTGTGGCGTTAAGTTGTTTCCTTTCTTCAATCTTGTGAAATTTCCAAAACCTTTTTTGAGCAGATTTTTTGGAGCAGGTATGTCGAGTTATATCATATAATCATTTGGTAATTCGTTTTTTGATGTTTACGTTGTTGTTTTTCCACTCAAACAGTTGACATTGTGGAGGAGAACCACCTCTGTTTGCTCAAGTTCGACAGTTTGTGGCAATACTGCGTATTTTTGAGTAAAGAAGCTTTCTATAAAGGTAAAAACGTTTTGAACCAGTTCCCTTGAAATATAAATAATATATACTGGACTAACGCAAAGAATGTATTTTATTTACAGTGTTATAAAAAAACTTTACTACGTAAATAATGTGTTTACCAACGAGCTTGGCTCATAATTTATACCTGCCTCTAGTGTTGAAGTATTTATAACGTGGAGATGAAAAATCTCTGTACTATTTTTATTTTTCGGTATAAATAGCTTCTTTATTGTTTTATAAACAGCAGACAATATGAGTCTACTTATGACAAACCTCTTTGGGTTGTTTTAATAAAGGGATTTATGAAATTTTTTTTTCGCAAAAGGGCTCTGTCAATATTTTTAGTTATATAGTCATTATGCTTAGAAGCTGTAAAACTTAGTTAAACCCAGTATATTTTTGTTGAGTTTGTTTTGTACATTTATGTTTATTGAGCATCTTCGACTGTTTGGGAAAGTATGCATTTTTACATTTAATATTTTTTCTGGTACGGTTCTGTAATATGATCTAACTTAGGGTTGTATTCTAAAGAACTTTTAAAATATATTATTTCCGGTTCACTCATAAATCTTAAACTGGATATCTCATTTATGATGTTGTAAATACGGAGAATTTGGCTTCTCTTTTTATGGTTCAAAAACATACACACAAGTTTTAAAGTGTCGTGTTACCGTCACAATTAGCTAAGATTATCGGGAAGGTCGCCATACAATGGAAAGATTTATGGGTAGACCCTTCCGGACCACACCGCTTCGAGGGTCCTTAACTCTGACCATATTAACGCATTCTCAATCTCAATTGACACTTCTTCGTCAGACAACGATCGATCGACACGCATATAGTTCCGGACGGTTCTCGTGCTAAGCCTCGGGACGGCGACGCCAGCGTCGTTACCACCGACCGACTCTTCAGCCTGGTACGAATTCATCAATAGAACCAAAGGGTAAGTCTATTCTTGTATAAAACATTGATAATGAGTAAACCAAATGAGATCGTAGGCTTCCACGGCCAGAGTCAGAATTATAGTTTATTCGTCTTCCGGGTTTGGACCGTGTCATTTGTGAGTGACCCAAAAGTGGGTTCATCTCGACGTTTCGCTACAATTGTATGTAGCTTCTTCAGGAGAACAAAGAAAAAGAAAAAGAAGACAGGAAGATGGGTAGTTAGCAACGGTAACTCAGTTACTCAACGCAACCAGAGGCGAATACTAACTACCAAGATGGGCATTTGGTCACAGTAACTCAACTACTCAACGCAGCCAGAGGTGAAAACCAAATGCCAGGACAGGGATTCACGCCCAACAGCTCAGAGCACTAACGCGTCGAGAGGCGGGGAGTGAATCCATAATTATGAGTAAACCAGTTTATTTCTAATCTATTTCTACTTTTACAATTTATAATTGCTATTTTCGCTAATTTTATGTACCAACCAATATCACATTTTTTTCGTTATAATTATTTATTCAATATAATTTAAACCAGCGACTTCTCAAGTTTAATCACATCGACAATTTTCTGGGTGCTTCGCACTACATAAGGGGCATGCTGCAGCATTCCTTAGACAGGATTTGGTACTGTGTGATAAGCCAACTTTTCAAACTTGAATATAAAATTAAAGTTTATGTACGATTATACTGCTTACACCTATACTATGTTCATTCCCAAGATAAGCTCAAGGTCACACTGATCAGTGGGTGTGCGTGTCGCCTCAACTTGTCATTGGTACAAATGAAAACCTACGATGACACTACACACCCACCTATCAGTGTGACCTCGAGCTTTATTTGGGAATGAACGTATTATCGTGCACTTGTTATAGTCACCTGTTTCTAAATTACTGTCACCTTGTTCTATGTAATATAATTGTTACGTTTCTAACCTTATGCCATTCTTGCTTCATTTGATATGTGGAATGGACCACATTGAAGATTTTCATACATATATGTATTATTTTTTTAGATGTTTTTATATTCAGGTTTACACTTTTTTGTCGTAGTTTTATCTGATTTTGTTCTATTCCTGCAACGTCTTAAATAGTTTCATTCGTTTTAGCATAATATATCTTTGTTTTGTCTTTGTACAAACATTGGTGATTTGTGGTTTATTTCTTTTGCTCATTTTTATTGTATTGTCATCTTCAATTGAGTGTATTTTCCAACAGTAAGATTTGTTGTTTTGTAAAATTTCTGCAGATGTAGTATTTAGAAATTTGGTTCATTTCCTTTGTTCATCGTTATAGTAGGGTGTCATTTGCACAAGAATATTACGTGCAAAGAACAGGTGGTTTAGCAAACTGGATGATACTGGATGCATCCCTGGAAAGGAAGACAAGCAGTAGATATCAGTAAGAAATAAATGACATAATAGGATGCGTGAGCCGAGGGATGTGATGTATGTAAAGAAACCGTAAAATATACAGCAAATCTTAGGCCTAGAAAATATAGTTTCGGAAGAGAATAATTTAAACCCAAACTAAATCTTTGCAGAGACAAGAAAACAGGTATAGTAGCTAATTAAGAGTGTTTAATCACACATTGTTTTATATGTATTTAAACATTTTCTATTTGTTGTCGAAGTTTGCTGTTAAAGATTTGTTGTTCTATTTGTAATCTGGCTCGAAGGACCAATGTATAAATTCAGATCTAATATAATTCAAATATAAATGCGAATGTTCTATGTCCGAAGTTCTCGATCGATGATTTATATATTCGACAATAAATACTTTAAAGTCAAAAACTTTCGGCAAGTAGCTAGACTCTTACATATGGAATTTTAACATGGGCTTTTAACAGCAACATAGTCCAGAAACTTTAGGTAGCTTTAGAGAGCTATGGAACGGATAGTCCTCATATCTAATTATAATATAAGAAAACGATCAAAAGTAACAGATGTAATCCAAAAGATTGCCATCTGAGGAACTGGACAGGTTACATAGGAAAAATGAAAGTCAACCCCTGCACGAAGCGAATTATTGAATGAGAGCAAATATTAGAGATAATTAGAGACAGATTTCTAACCAGATGGACTGATGACATCAAGCTGGTCATGAATGAATGCAAAAACAATGAACACAAATCAATGGACAAACCTAAGGAAGGCGTCGATGGATGGAAAAGCTGCTGATGATGATTTTATAAACTGGCTCAAATATTGGAGTATTCACATGACGTGAATATTATCGCACGTAAGATCGGCAAAATAAAGTAGATATAAGCTGCGCTTTATAAGGTAGCACAGAAAAATAAAGATCGTGGTATACACAACTTTAATATTTTCAGTTTTAATATATTATCGATTTGGGACAAGGGGTATATAGAAACACTGACTTCCTCAGAAAGTCTTCCAGAAGTCCTCAGAAAAATACGAAGCCTCATAACGTCATTAATATAACCTAAAGCTGTACGTATAAATAAACTGTTAAAAACAAAAAGATAATTACTGCTACAAAAATCGCTGCAGGGGACAGGATATTTAGCCAGAGCAATAAAAGCTATTCTGCAAGACTTATGTTGTGACGAAAACCAGTGGAACTGAATGAAGAGGTAGACCAAGCTGAGATAGTGGAATTATGTAGATAGGAATGCCACAAATATTGGCTTGGACAACTGGTGTCAAGTTGCAGAAAGTAGAATCGGATGAATAATTAAGCTTTGAAAGATTGAGGTTCAACTAAGTCTATACTACTAATGATTATGAGAAATAGTTAGCGAATCATTGATTTTGAATATATTTTTTGTGGTGATCATTGTTCTTATATGGAACTGTTACTATATATTAGATTAGAGTATGTCCATAAATTATTGATTTCGTTTTACCTCAGATTGAGTAAGAAAATTATTTTGCTTTCAAATAAGTTACAGTATTTATAAGGTAGTTTGTTTCACACCGAGAGTCGTGATACCTTGTCATGATGGACTGACTGGTTCATGCTTGGTTATGGTCGCTAATTCTGTGTGGTGTGGAAGTTAATTAAAGGATAGCTCAATTTCGAATATGCGACGACAACCATGATCTCGACTAAATTATTACTACTTCCATTTTTTCTGATAAATTGTATTGTCTCACTGACCACTGATTTCCTTCTAATTCTATAATTTTCGCAGGTCAAGTTTTGATAAATCAAATTATATTATATATGTCTGGTCTATGTCTGGCTTACATTTGTTTTGGAATCCCGAAGTGACGATTATTTGGTAAAACCAGTCTTTCAGGATATATTTGTGATTTCTGTCGTTTCAGTAAACAAGTTTGGTAGAGACAGTTGTTACGATAAATGCGATGATTGTTAAAAACGCAAAATATTCTGGTTTTCAAAGGCAACGGGTCAACGACCACACGCTGGAATTACCAATGAAAATTATATACTCTAAAATTATGTTGTTTACTATTTATTATCTACTTTAAAATAATCACCGCTTTTAAAAATACTAAATGCTACAAAAAGTTTTATAGAGTTAATGAACTTGCTGTAAAAATTTTTTCTGTTATTTTCTTTGCGTCTTTTCCCGTACTGTTACATTTATTAATTTAGTTTTTCTATATTATTGTCCTCCATAATAAATTGCTCGTCAAAGGTTAGCAAGTTGTTTAGAAACAAAATTAATTTTCAGACATAAATGGAAATCAATTATTTTATAACATATTATTATTTTATATGTTTTATAACAAAAATCCAAAACTCAAAGTGTTGACCCGGTCAGTTAGCCCAAAAAATAGTGGTGAGGTTACAAAAATTCGCATAGAGCTAAAAATTGGTAGGAATGTTCGGGACACCATTATAAATAAAATTTGAAAAGTCACTGCCCCATAAATCCCACATCTGCAAAAAGGTTATACTCTAGTCGTCAGAGATGAAAATGCCACTCATTCTCTAAAAATCATACGAGCAAGCTGAATTTTGACGAGAATATTAATTTTGGGATCCCAAAAAAGATGCAAAAAAGTTTACCTCTTTTACCCCCGGGTTTCCCCTAATACCTCCAAGAAATACAATATGATAATATCAGCAGAAAAAACAAAATGTATGACAACATCTAAATATCCACTACGTGTAAACGAAATTCATGGAAATAATAAAGCAGAAGCAGTTTGTATCGGAATAGATATAACTAGTTACGGAAATGTTGAAGAAGAAGTACGACAACAAAGCTTAAAAGCAAATAAAGCGGCGGGATCTCTTACCCCCCTTTCAGACGAGGATACTGTATTTGAGATACGCGTATCCGAGACGCAGATATTACATAGACTCAAATGGAGCTTTTCACACGGTACGCGCGAGTGATACAGTATGCGAGATACCGAATGTGTATGCCAGATACAGAAGAAACATTACGTTAAATGAACGCTTTCAGACACAAATTCTGTATCTCGCATACAGTATCTCACATACAGTATCCTGGTCTGAAAGGGGTCTTAATGACACAATCTGGAAGAACAAACACCTAAGACAAGACACAAAAACAAGAATCTATAAAGCAGCAATTAGACCTATATTAACATACACGGCGGAAACAAGACCTAATACTTCTAAAACGAGACGATTATTATAAACAACAGAGATGAAAATACTCCGACGAATATCAGGGAATACTCTATTGGATGGGAGAGAAGCGAAAACATGAGAAGGGTACGCAATGTAGAAGACATAAATGGATGGGTGACAAAACGGAAATAGGAGTAGAACGAACACATTAGTAGAATGGCAGAGGATAGGATAGTACGGATAGTACGAGATAAGTCACCAAATGGACGAGGAAGTATTGGCAGACCAAGAAAAGATGATGCGACAAATTAGGAGGCTAATATTGAAGAAGAATCAAGCTTTAAAGCCTACATACAAGAAGGAAGAAGAAGAAGAAGAAGTTACGCGCGCGAAATCAATGTTCAATAACATTTGTATGAGATCGACGGTAAAAGTTCGATATCTTTTAATCCAAGTGTCCTATCGACAAAAATCAAGATGCATTCTAAATGTAAAGAGTTCGGCTTTCGTATGCAATTTTTTTATGAATCTCATGAGATTAATACAATCTATGCCTTTCATTGACTGGCCACTTATAAAGTTGCTATTACTAGAGCCTAACCTTCAAAACCCATAGAATTAAATTTTAGTTTTGTGTTTTGGCAACAAATGTCAGTCATTTGAAATACGCTTAAAAAACGCTGGATTTAAACTTTTATATAACAAACGTTTTTCAAAAGAACCAAACTTCTGCTATAAACTACATCCTAAACTAAATTGTTTTATTTATTCTCTTTAAATGCATTAAAAATAAGTATATAAAGAGTGCATCGACACACAGGTTTTCTAGCATCCAGAAGTGCGTTTCTGTAGTTATCTATGAGGGTTATTCAATCAACGCTATGAGTGAGTGTTCAAGACGCGAGATCCTTTATTACATCGTAGCATCCATCGGGAGACTTGATTTACTCGATAATTCCTGTTCAAAAACGTAAATCCAACTAATTTTTAAATAATATTTGTCTATTAAATTATTCTGCAATTTTGTCTTTTTCTTTTTACAATCTTAAGATTCTTAAAAACATTATAAAAAACAAATAATGTTATATGTATATTATACAATAAGAAAACCTTTATTGTTTGTTTTCTAGAAAATATTTGGAGTATTACATTTGCAACCATATTGGGTATTAATATTTTATATTAATGATATAAACAATAAATAAAAGGAAATTGTTCAGAACACTTAGTAAAATTAATATATTCCATTAAGGAAGTGGGTTACCGATTTAAGTGTAGTTGATAAACAATTAATATATATCTCGATATTTCTATAACTCGACATGTATGTAGGTAAAAATTATTATGGAGATTCTTAAAGAGTCTATTTGTATTTATTTTCACTCTAGGTTTAATACCGGTTCCGCCTGTTCGATTTAAAATCTTACTTTTACTCAAATATTCCACTTTCGTCAGGAATAGAAGTATTCAAAGACAGAATGACACTAATACAAGCGTGAGCACTACCCTATACAAGTTAGACCTTATAGGATGTAATTGGTCTATTTTAGAGTTTTTTGGATGTATGATTTGTAAAATGTACACTGAAAATAATTTATGAAATGCGTACACTGGGCTATACACAAGTTTCAGTCAGTATGGCAGTAACCGATTGCCGCGTTATAATTGAATATGGGGCTATGGGGATTAAACGCCACATTTTTACGTTCTTGATTTCGATTCTGTTCAAATTCATTTCGCGTTGCTCGTAAGTTTGGTTTGCACGCATATATATTTTTCATTTTTTTTTGACTTACTGCATTGCAAATTCGGCAACCAAGTTGCTACGTCTATTTAATGGTATTTTTAAGGTAATCCTTGTGCCAAAACTTACCAAAAATCGATTTTAAATTATAATTTTAATATAAGGCGTGATTGTGATGAACTAACTGCGACCCATGGTAACTGTGTAAAAACTGCATAAATGTTTCATTTAATAGACAGTGCACTAAGAACTCAATAGCTGTTAAACCAGTGATGTTCTGCATGGCACACAGAAACTCGCTATGGTGTTTGAAATGTGTGCCACTTTTCATAGGAATATCCTCTTCTCTGTCAAATTAAACTAAAAAACAAGTGTAACTCCTTTCGCATTTGCGGATGATATCCCTATGCTGCTAGTGGCGCGGGACAGAGAGGACCTCTTCTGTCGTCACCAGTGTACATGCGACCAAGTCAAGGAATGGATGAAAATGCATGAGCTACAACTCGCTGTAGGTGAGACCCAGGCTATAGTTCTCAAGGGACCAAGGAAAAGGGTCGGGATAACATTCGAATGTGTATGAAAGAGGAATGGGACGAGATGAGAAGGATGGCGCAGTGGACGAAGTCTCTGATTCCTAATCTGAAAAAATGGATGAACTGCGCGCATCGACGTTTGGATTACTTCCTGACGCAGATGCTACAGGACATGATTGCTTCAGGGCATACGTTTACAGATTTGGAAAAGCAGAAAATGACAAGTGAAATATCGGACACTGCCTCATCACTATTGGTATGCCATAGATGGATAGAGGAGCCAGCTTGAGAGGAAGCTAAGAAGTAGGGTGCAATCGTCACGGAACTGGTGGAGTAGATGCTTTGGTCGTCAGATCGGTGAAGCGCAGTTCAGAGATATATGAAGAGAACATTAGAGAGAAAGGAACAAGAGGAAAGGAGACACAAAGGGAGTCAGGGTGCCCAGGAGCAAGCAAGAAGATAAGGCAGAATGAGAAAGATATTGAACATGAACAGGGAGGAACAGAGGGAGAGAAGAATTTAGTCGTGAGAAATATGCGTGGGGGTCCGGCCGATAATTCGCCGCCGAGGAGGGCATTTTTTAGCAGGTAGGTCTGTGGCATTGACGCCGATGGTGTTCGAATAACCCCTGCGTGCGGTCTCGGATATCATCATGGCCACGCAGGAAGAATCCTACATACCCGAGGTAGTGCTGCCCACGTTCTAGGACCGTGGTATGTGTCGAACATTTGTACCACTCTCATAAAAGACGAAAAATAAAATTCGATTAGCAGAAAGTTCTATACTAACTTAAAGACAATTCGATTCGATTCCAGTGCCTTTAATGCCGCCTGGCTATCCGATATAAAATTTTTAAAGATCTGTCCCTGGAGTTTTCTCTTTATTTGTTCTTGTAGGCACATGTCTATAACATAAATTTCTGCTTGAAAAATAGTGGCGTGATTCACTAGGCTTTCAAGGTTTAGCCTTGATTTCACTCTATAATACAGCTCCAACTTTTTCATTGGTTTTAGAGCCGTCTGTATACCAGCAGTGATCTGCCATTATGAGATTCGTTTTACTCGTCTCCCATTTGTCTCTTCCTGGAAAGATGACGGTAAACAGCTTTCTGAAATTATATTTAGGTTACATTGCATCTCGTAGATGGTACCATTTCCAACTCTGGATAATTTTTTATTAATTCTCCAGATTTAATTCTGGTACTCCCTGTTTTCTGGCATCTCATCCGCCAATGATCTTCGCCTTCTTTTCCATCAATATATGTAATGGAGGGGACGGGATGGAGACGGTTGGGGCAGTCGATATCGCTTTTGGCATGATTAAGCATGCTTGTCGTTAAAGTGTATTCACCTTTTCTCTGGTGGTCTTTTGGTGAAATTTTAATTTGTTGGCATTGTTCGACATTTCCAAATGGAAGCTTTTGATTTGTTGGATATTTTAACAGTTTCTCCATACAGAGCCGGTAACCTGATTATCTAGGTTTCGGCATCTTGTGAAACTGACTACTAATTTTTTGTTAGAGTTGACAGAGAGTTTTTTTCCTGTCGCACTACTTAGTAAGGATATTTTTAAGAATATCTGTCTAAAGGTGTTGATTTTAATAGCGTACACTAGTTTTATACTAAACTACTTTTCGGTTTATAAAGTACCTCGATGCCATACCTTATGAAATGCTTGTCCTTTATCTATGAATATCGGAGAATAATATCTGGATACTTCGAGGTTTTCGATACAACGTAGGTCTACCTACGTTGCTATTTAAAAAAAATTCAAGATGTCGGCGATACTGGAAACAAGACTTATACAAACTTGAATTATCTTGTAAACCATGCAGAATATAATGACATTTAGTATCCCAAAATTTCATAATTTTAAGTTAATTCGTCTCAAAGATGTCAGACTTTTTCGCAACCCTGTATGATTTTCTCGGCAACTCTTGCAATCTTTTACCTGTATTAAGGTTATAATTTCGAGCTTCTTTGAGATTGATGTATTTGCTTTAATTTTATTTAATCTTTTTTTGAAATTTCTAGCTGAAATAGCTGTATCTTTTATCCTTCTTTTCTTGTAGGTGATATGTAGTTTTGTTTTTTTTTTTTGTTTTTTTTTATTTTAAAATTGCGTTTCGAGGGTATTTCTTTTGTTCAGTTTTATCTAGTTGTTTTATATATTCTCTGAAAATGTGCATCGGTAGCTATTATTTTTTAGTTCTTTTATAGAATTGTTGAACTGCAATTTCGTTTGTGGTAATCTTGTGGTTTGCCACTGCTTCCTGAGTTTTCACTTTTGTATTATTTTCTCCTATATAGATATCAAAGGATATTCAATTCTCATTATTCAAATATTCATATTCAAATATCACTGGAGCCCTAATCAGTCTGTTGTACGACTGAGTTAAAGTGTCTCTTATTCCAAAACCTTTCGTAAAGCCAGATTTTGTTGCCAATACGATCTTAGCAAAATTTGTGTAGCGTGCTTTTATAGTACATACGCGACTTTCCGAAATTATTAATATGTGTTTTATTTTATAGAAAATTAACTTACAATTGTTGAACGCAACAAAATAAAAAACTATTTTATTTTTATTTTCAAATGCCGGCTTTTGAACAATTTTAAGTAAACAAATATGTCTAAATTAGATTTTCAATATCTGACTGCATGTTTTAAATAAACTCATCAACTACACATATGTATTTTTTTTATTTACCGTAGTTCGCATGTGCATTCGTGGCAAATTCATTAATATACCATTCACTGATAGAATCCACCCCTTTTCGTTGTTCAAACATCCACATTGTTTTCTTTTCCGATCGATCCATATTTCAAAACACGTTTATGGACCTTTGTATTAACCGAAGAGAGATTTTCTCGCAGGAAAATGAGAAAAACTATTAGTGTTTCCGTTCGAGGATCGTGTTTGATAGAGATGTATCGTTATTGTAACGACGATTTTCAAAGTGAGTTACATCGTTAAGTAAGTGATATGTTTCTGTGCCTGCCTAAGGCTCTATCGGGGGAGTTTTCAACTGAGCAGGAGCTCTCTAATACTCCACGTATTACAGACGATGTGTGAAAGTTCTCATTCCCGACACGGCACTTCACAATGGCTAGTACGGACCGTCCTATGTGTTCATAGGGCAGTTGTGTATAGGTTATAACTAAATAAACACTCATGGATTAATTGCGATTATAATATAGGAGCTGCAGCTATATTATTAACTGTTGACTTATTGATTGAACATGACCCACTCACAAACATAAAATATACACATACGCGCATGCAAACCTACAGCATGCTTCTTCAACATTTACTGTTGGAAATTGACTAGTTTGAGTCGTTCTTTTTCAGTAATTTCGGATCACTGTTTAGATCATACTACAACACCTCTAACATTAAGCAAAAATCGATCATCGGAACTGGCATCCCAATAAAAAGGGAAATGTAAACATTACGTTTATTCGGCGAAATTTTTACATCGGCAATTGATTCGATTACATCACATTTGCCGCGTTGCTTTACTGGTTTTTTTCTAAAATATTTTTCTGAAACGTAATCCCGGAGTGGAAATGGTGAAATTAAGGACTTGATTCGAGTAATAAAAATGGTGAAAAGAGTATAATAATAATTGAGAGAGTGATTACTTTAATACGCTTGTTTTGTGCATTTATTTTTCTTTGTTTTTGGCAAATTAACTTAATTCTAAGGACTGAATATTATCCATTTATTAACGGATTTAAATTTCAGTTGAAAATACGCTCATTTTGACGTTTCGATTTCTACTTCGGAAATCGTTCTCAAAATACATAATAAAATACATTTTCGAGCAAAAAAATCGACTCACTCCATGACTTATAGTTTATGCTTAGTAATTTTATGTTGTGTTACTTGGAATTAAAACAACTAATGCAAAAATATTGTCTATTACAGAGTTTCCAAAAAATAATTATTTTATGCAAATTGGCAACGTGTTGTAAAATTTGCCTTCTCCTGTATGGCACAGGGAATGCAGCAAACGTTGTAACGGGCATGTTCTACGCAATGTAGACCTCTATGGATTGGTATGGATTGATTTGCCGGTGATCGTCTCAGTCAGTCAGTCGCTTTTCAAACGTTGACGTGTTTATACACTTCAAAGTTAGTAACTGAATATTTTACAAATGGATACTTCACCAGTGACGGCGGCCCAGGTAAAATTGCATTACTACGAGAGGGCTATACTCAGAGGACTGTCGCCGGTCATTTACTTATGACGCAGTCTGCAGTCTCAAGTGCTTACCGTTGATACCAGAAGACCGGTAGCTACAGGCCACTAGCAGGTTCGGGTCGGCGACGTGTAACAACAGAGAGGGATGGTCGATTCATTGTCCTGACTACCTTGCGGAATCGGCACGCGACTGGAGTTGAGCTTTAACAATCCTTGAGGAATGTACGAGGTGTTACTCGTACGTGAATGAAGTTCGACTTCAGTTTGCCCGAGAACACGTTAATTGGGACCTTAGCCAATGGAGCGGAGTTTTATTCTCTGATGAGATTCGAATGTGCTCTTATAACAATGACACAAGACGACGCGTCTATTGGAGGCCTGGAGAACCATTTGTCCAGTGCTGCAGGGTCTTAACAGTGAGCTATGGAGGTGGTTCGTATATGTTTTGGAGCGGTATACCTTTAGAAGGAAAACAGAGCTTCTGTTCGTGTCCGGTGGTGGTCGAGGAGGGGGTTGACAGCAGATCGTTACATTACGGAGATTCTCCAAGACCATAGACCATGTTCTTCCTTACGCCGGCTACATAGGCAATGACTTCATGCTAATGCATCATAACGCTCGATGTCACACAGCGAGGATTACAAAAGCTTACATGGCCAACACCAATATAACAACAATGGACTGGCCTCCATTGTGTCCGGATATGAATCCTATCGAGCACCTATGGGATGAACTTAAACGCAGGGTTCGGGTACGTAGTCCAGCGATGGTGTCGGAGCTAAAAACTGCATTAGATTAAGAGTGGGAAGCAAATCCTCAGGAATCTGTCAGAAACTTAATAAAGACTAGGTAATAAAGAAGGAGATCGCATGTAAATTGTTATATAAGTCAGAGGAGTTTTATATTCATTACATAATGACTCATACAAAAGTGACAAAATAAAATATTTTTTTAATTTGTATTTTGAGAAAGATTTTCGAAGTAGAAATATAAACTGTGACTAAGAAGTGACAATGACAATGACAACTAAGAAGTAGAAATGTACTAAGTGACATAAAAATAGAAATGTGAAAACCTATTATAAAGTATTATATTTTGAAAATATTTTGTACAATTATACAGAGTAGCAAAATAAATAAACGATCAAAAGTTCAATATGATTGAAACAACTTACAGGAGTCAACCAATGTTGATGCACATTGGTGGGTAATACACTCTTGGATGCGTCCTGGCTTATTTCTAGATTATGTAGTCAATATCCTCATGTGGTTTCTCTTTCCATGTAATACATGTAATTACATTCTGTCAATTCCGACAATGTCTGAAACCAATAACGATTCGATAGAGTATCTTATAAGTGTATGCTAGCTTAAAATAACGAAGAGTTGTAAGTGCGCAGGAAGTACAAGACGAAGATGCACGTTGTTAACAAATTCAGAACATTGTTGCCAACTCTTATCTGACAGCCCGTTAAAACAATTTTATTTACAATTAGAATTTAATTTTTGCTTACTTACTATTGTTTGATATGGACTTTTGACTTTCCATTAAAAAAGTAAGTGGAAGAAAGAAAAATGCATTAGAAGAGAATGAAAATCAAAATGGATGACATTTTTGTATTGCAGATTCAAATATTTGAAATAGTTATCCAAATAGTCTTTTGTATTATCTACAGTGGTAAATAATTCTTTGCAAATTAGTCATTTTCGCCTTAAATGTGTTAGTATTTATTTCAGTTGATTAATGCAATTACTTGATTTTTTTTGTAAATTTTAAAACGTTACAAAATACTTCTTACGTTTGATGATTTAGAACTTGCAGTTTTCGCATGTTTTCCAAATTTATATCATTGTGTAACACTGCACAAAAGAAGCCGATATTATGAACGTAACTGCTACGGGAATTTAGAGAAAATGAAACTTTTTTTCCTTTCCATTCTTTTATTCTCAATCACCACTTTTTCGAATTTTTCCAGTGCGTATCCAGAACTCGCGCCTCTTCATTAATTTGGGCGAGTGTACAAGAATTTTATTGAAAACATTCGAGTCCGTTATCCGTTGAAAAACTGACGTCTACAAAAGCTCTAATGGTGAGCATCGTATATCGTCAGATATTAATGACAACCTATTAAAAATTCACTATCTGTAATTTATATTAAATCATGAAATATGAAATAATTTCAAATTCAATAAAACATAACGTGGATATTTTAACACCTATCACACAGTGTAAATATATTTTTTATCATATAAAGCAAAATATATCATTTATTGTTAGTATAAATCAACGAAGTCGTTTGTACTATTATTAGAAGTTGGCGTGCCGGAAACACAATGTTTATTATCGTCAGAACTACTCGGAGAAAGAGAAAGAGAACGCCAGAATTTATTACTCCCGTTAAATGAAGTTGGCAAACTTAATGTTTCTATCATTCCAACCATGTTTTTCTAAATAAAACCAACATTTTAAAAATACCTTCACCTTTTTTCATATATTTAATTATTATTTTGAAGAAACTGTAAATATTTTGGTCTTAGGTAATTAGTCAACGATACTTAATGTTTTCCATGTTTTTGCTTACTATACAACACTTTCGTTTGTTTTTATCTCATCATATATTGTCATGGCCATACCTAATGAAAGCTATATGAAGCAGACCTTGAAAATATTCGCATCATCTATACATTCTATCAGTTCCGTCTATTAATATTTCGTTTACTTTATTTTGTTATATTGGTTGTTTCTAGCGAGTATTTTCTTAGTGACTTTAAAATTCCATAAAATATTTTCTGATTCTCTTTGCTGTTAAATTAGATTAGGTTGATGTTAACTTTGTCAAGAAGAGGCTGGAAGGCGTGTTGACAGATAAGAGAGCTCTATCCGGCCAACAATACGAATTCAGAAAAGGTCGATCAGCAGTCGGCGCCGCGATCTGGATAAGAGATGCGGTGAAAACAAGCAGACAGAGGTGCGTGGTTCTTGTGTTACTGGATATTAAAAACGTCTTCAATTCAGCGAACTGGAGTCTCATCGGAAAGAAGCGTGTGCATATAGAAGAAAAATAAGATGAAAATGACTACTGGAGTAGCCCAAGGGTCAGTCCTGGGACCTACACTATGGAATATTCCTACAACGAAATTTTCTGTACTAGTAGTAAAGAAAACACAAGGAGTAAGGGTAATTGCATATGCAGACGACCTAGCCCTACTTATAGAAGAAATCAATTGGGGCATTATAACGTAATTTCATTATAAAGTAAATGAAGCAATAGAAAAAACTGCAAGATGGATAGAGGGAAATGACCTGAAACTTACAGTAGAAAAGACAGAAGTAATTATCATGAGGGGATCGTAAGACTGAAAAAACGTAAATTTTCAGTTCAGAAGCTCCGACCTTAGACCTCCGAACCCTTAGCTTATACTAGACGACAATATGACATTCTGACACTCTATGCAAGAGGCATATCGGAAGGCGGAAAAGAGATCTCGACCCTGAATAATATAATGCCGAATATAGAAGGCCCCGGATCACACAGAAGATTAGTTATCCTACAATTAATCATGTCTATCTTACTATACGGGTTCCCAGTGTGACATGAGGTCTTCAACAGAGCGAAATATAAAGATATGCTTCTTAGGTCACAAAGGAAACCGTTGATCAGGATGTGCAACGCGTACAGGATCTATCGACCATTGCCTTAAAAGTAGTGGCTAGTACTGTGCCGGTGCATATCCTGGCCAATGAGGGTTCGAATGCTCCAAAAGGGCAACGGAGCTTTAGGATCAGGAACATAAGAAAGAAAAAGGAGTTTGGAGATGTGGCATGACCAATAGTCAAGAGAAACAGGCAAGGCTGCCGGGACGAGGGCCCTTATAACATATGTAGTACTTCATACAATTTATGACCGGGCATGGACCTTTCCGGTCTTGTACATATACAATAACGAAAACCGAGGACGACCTGTGTCCAAGCGTGGAGTGGTGGATGACGCGCATCATATGGTATTCGTATGCCCTGCATAAAGTGTGGGGCAAACCCTGCTGCAGGTGAGCCTGAGATCATCTCTAGGCGAGTCACATGAACTAATGAATAAAGCAATTGAAAACAAAAGAGCTTTTGACTTGATGATTGGTTTTGTGACAGAAACCATAAAACACAAGGAATAGAAAGAGAGGAGACTACAACAAAGGCAAACTGTCTATTTTGCTGTGTAGTATCTGTCGACGTCAGTGGGATGAGCCACTATACAGCTCCCACTACTGACGGCGAAATCTTAAATGAGCTTTATAAATTTTAAATTCTAAATCTTGATCTCCAATTTTAACTATATACATACTTAAATTAAGTTGTAAATATATTAACTCTATAAAATTTTAAACTTTTAAATATCACATAAAAATCTTGATGGTAATGGAAACATAAATAATATTCTAGTCTAATTTATTTCGATGTTTACACTTGGATGTCTTCATGTTAACCAGGAAAGCCCACTTACAGCCCCCAAAGAACTCGACTACACTGCAGGAATAAATTTACATAATATGTTGTTTTGTTTCTACTTGTATCTAGTGTACGTTGTGTGTCTTCTTTTGGAGCAGCCTATTACTTCGTAATGGGCTGGTGTGGATGAAGAGATGCATGGACCACCTCCGGGGGTGGAGTTGCTTGTACCTGTTGTCTGATCATTCTCTGTTAGTTCAAGATGGGTGAAATAACGGCGCGGTCGCTTCTTCCTACCCATCGCTCTGCAAAGGATCGTTACCTTACAAATCAAATCCGGTGCAAGCGTGGGTGTGGTGGCGCGGCTGGGACTCTATGACAATTACGTACCCCATACGGAGAGCAACAAATGGGAATTATGAGTATGAGCAAAGCTGGCGGGTCAAACGGTAATGCTCGCTAAGAGCGGTCCCAGGCCCGTCGGTTGGAGAAAGAGGGGGTGAGTTTATTTGGTAGGCGGTCGGTTACGGTGATCCGAATCCAACACACCTGGGACACATGCCCAGAGGTCTTTTGGAGATTCTCACCTCCAAAAAAAATTAAGTGCTGCTAAAGCCACCCTGGACCGAAGTATTTTGTGGCTACATGTTTACAGCCTTTCATACCCTTGTATTCCCCGAAGGCCTGGGGTTCATACGAATATCACACTTATTTTCCGTTAGTCTGTCGAGTTCTTCTAGGCTATCCACTCACTAGCTTAGAATCCACCTTAGAGCTTCTACCCAATCAGCGATATTATTTATCAACTTCTTTCAACTTATAGTTTTTGTTTATAATGGTAAAGTTTAAATTTGTTTATTGCTAATGATTTTTTTTATTTCAGAATGCCGAAAATGTCATCAACGCTGGCCACGAGCTGGCTACTTACAGCTGGATAAACATTAACTAATAAAATTCTTCGACAAAAGGTAAGTCATTTTTATTCAGTTACTTGATTTATTTTTGTCTTTTAAAGCAGCCTTGATTAGAAAGAAATGAATGTAAAATTAGATACATGTATAAAATAAAAAACAGGAACAATTTGTATTTTGGGAAAGATTTCAGAGGTGAAAATGTGAAATATTAGTTATGTTTTAATTAACATTACGGTTTATTCTCATTGAATATAATAGTTATATTATTATTATGATATATGATTATGATGTTGTTAACTCACCAAATAAAATGAGTTTTTTATATAAGACTGCTGCTAACATTATTACAAAAAATATTATTAAAAAAATGCTCTATTCTAATAAATGTTTCTCTGAAATAAGTAAGTTTCTTAACAAAAACAATTGAATTTGTAAACAAAAATTGAATAGCTACAATTCAGCCTAAATGTCGTAAATACCAACTTAAAAATTTTTATTTTTAACATATTGTCAAAAATAAAATTTTTGTTTAAAAAATTCTTTTTTGTTTAGTAACAAAAAAGAAGAAGATTTATTCACCATCGATAGATGCCTGAAAAAATGTAACACATACATGGAAAATTCAAAATGTGATATTTTACTGATTGCATATATAAATTACATAGAAATAATATAATTATAAATTTTGCTTAGATTTTGAATTTCTGACCTTTTGTTTAAATTATTATCACTTTTGCTAATACAAACCATTTCGAAAAAGTTCTTTTAAATTTATTACTTTCACTACATAAAATTTTAATATTATCAAAATCCATAATATGGTCTTTGTCCATTACATGCTCTGCCAAAGCACAAGATGGTTTCTTAATTCTGCAATCACTTTTGTGAGAAATAATGCGATTTGAGAGATTTCTTCCAGTCTCACCAATATACTCAGCTTCACACTGAGTACAAACAATGCTGTATACTACATTTGTTTTATCTAATTTGTCTATAGGATATTTAGTTTTGGAATATAAAAATGAAATGGTTTTGATGTTCTTTGTTGCTATTTTTATATTGTCAATAACCTTTAGTGTTTAGGAGTTAATGATGGTATAAAAGGTAGTGAATGATAATATATGTTCTGATTGTTAGATACAGTGTTTTGAGATTTAGCAAAAAATGGTGTTAAGTTATTTATATTTAATAAATTAGAAAAAAGCATCCTATGTAGCATATCTGGATAATAAGAGTTTTCAATTAAAATATTTTTTAACAAATGAAGATCTTCTTGTAGATAGTCTGGATGAGAAAGTTTTAAAACACGTTCCTTTAATCCTGTTATAAGGTTCATTTTCATCTTATTTGGATGATGAGAGTAATAGCTTATAAATCTATTACTACATATGAGTTTTCTGAACCATCTGGTTTTCAACATATTATCTGTATTTCTTAAAATTTTCATGTCAAGGAAAGTACTTCTTTTTTCTTACTCTTATATAGATATATACCTATATATCGAGTTCCACTATTCATCTATACGTATTTCATGTTTTCCCAATCATGTATTTAGCAGTTTACTTAAATCGCCGTCGATGAGAAGTCTGTTGATTTCATGTTTCTTCGAATAGACGTAGCAACAAGCCGTACTCTGGTAAGTGTGTGATAGGTGGAAGGTTCGTTTATTTTTAATTCGATTCTCAAAAGTTCTTCCTGATGATTGGGAAACCATGAATTACGTGTAGAGGAATAGTGAGACTCTAATTTAAAAATGCATGTTTATTTTAAAGAGATACTTAGAAGTTCTATACAACAATTATATACGTCATATATAATGTATTACAATAAATTAGCCTTTTGTATTTTATCAAAAATCACCCACACTCAAACCTACAAGGGAATCATCCATTTTCCCTAAATCTCACACGACGTAAGTGTTTTTTTTTCGGCTATATTATAGTCCATGCATTTAGAACGTCCGAACCTGTCTCCGAGACTCAACTGCCGGGATGATCGGTTACCATGGAGATGCTTGTAAACAGACCGTGTTGTTGGGAAAGAGAAAGATAATGGTAGTGCAGGTAGACTATCAATAACAGACCGTCTTCTTCAGCATACGAGAAGTTTCTTTTTTAAATTGGCTTCGAGAAAGTCGTTTTAAAAGATCTCTTCTCAAAAGAAAAATAAACTCTGAAATATAAAATATAAAACTGTTTTAGACAATTGCAAATACCTGGAACACTACAACAAGATAGATAGAGGTGATCAAACTAATAAAATATAAAGACGAATTCATAAGATAGTCAGAGTTATGTAATTGTTAAACTTGAGAAGTGCACGGCACTATAAATGGACCTGGTTCATTACATATCACCCACGCTTATTATCCATGTCGATTGGTATACACTCCGGTAGCTGTTCTTGCTTCCTTATTATTGTTGTAATGACCATGCGTAATACTTGGTGATAGCTCTCACACACGATCCGTCTGTGAATTACCCAAGTCACACCTGGGTCGTATAATCAATGTTCTATCCGTGCAAACGTTTATAGCAAATAATTTAGCGCTAGCGTAAAAATCAAATACCAAAAAACAAACCAAAAAGCTAATTAATTGTAAATTAGTCGAAATATTCATGATGCTAAAGTGATGGGTTCTTTACATTAACCTAAAATAGATTAGAGATAATAATCGAGAATTAAAAAGATCCAGACCAAATACAGAAACGAGGGATGCTGCTGACAAGTTATGCTAGTTCATTTAGGAAAAACTGTTTGTTTTTCGCTTATTATCGACAAAAAATATCTTTCTTTTTTAAGAATGAAAAGACTGATATGTTTTTGTACACACTTATAGAGCAGACTCTATCTGCTGCTTCAACTCCAGTAAAAATGGTCGAGTAAAAAAAATTTTTAATTGAGTCCAGTGTATAGTCCTTTGTGTTTTTTCATTGTTTAAAGAAAAAAAAATAGAACCAGCAATTTTCTGCTTACCACATTATCTCTCCTAGTAGGATTCTTAATATTTGACCATCTTTTGATTTTTTTCCTGGACGCCGTCCAGCCGTACTACAGCTGGTTTGCATTTAACGCGGTGCGGTCGGAGAATTTCTATTTATTTATGATTCGTATTCCAAAGGATAACACTGTAGGTATTAGCGTGTATGGATCTAGTGGAAGGTACCATATGTGGAGTCGCTTGCTAGTCTCCAAACAGTGCTTGCCACCTACTATCTAGTGGCCCACAGTCATACAAAATGTGGTCGATTGCTTCAGGCTCTATGTCACAGGGTCTGTATCTTATGTCTCTATATAACAGTCGCATTGTTTACAGGTTTCCCTTAACTCATGTATCTTAACTTTTCAGTTAACTGATTTCTGTGTCAGTGCATTTTAGAATTACTTTGGTTTTATTGACCCTTTACAAAATTATCGTTCTATAGGTTCGCGGTAGTTCTGCTGTGACTATAGTTGCCTCCATATTTCTATGTTTAAGAAAGTCGAGTAACCGCTGTCCAGGGACGTTATCGCGAAATTGGTTGTTTCACCAACACAAATTTATTGATGTACTTATTAAATCATAAAATAACAATATTAAATATATAGCAGAGAAATCTGATTTTGGAAAAAACAAAACGTTTTATGGCGGCCCAGAAATTATGAAACCAGAGATAAGACACGCTTTAAAAAATGTTAAAATTAGAGAAAAGCTTGTGGTCCAGATGATACACCAAATAATTTACTAAAGCTAATAGATGAATATAACAAAAATACTAGTTAAACTTTTTAACGCAATATATAACTCATTCCCTCAAACTGGCTCAAGTCCTACTTTGTTACAATGCCTAAAAAACACAATGCTAGAAAATGCTCAGGAAATCGATTAATTAGCGTAATGAGCCACACTCTTAAGATTTTCCTAAGAATACTTTCACAACAGAATTAGACTTAAATGCGAGAAGATCTCTTACATACCCAATTTGGTTTTAGAAATGCTATAGGAACTAGAGAGGTACTTTTTGCGCTAAATATTTACATGCTTCGTGAACTTCGAACAGGCATTCTATAATGTATAGCTTGTAAAATTTATGTAGATGCTAAAAAATATACGAATAGATGACAATAGATATTCGTGTCATTAAAAATCTGTACTGGAATCAAATTGCTGTCGTAAAAATTGGAGACAGTTACACCGATGAAATGTCCATAAAACGAGGAGACAGACAGGGTTGCAATTTGGCCCCAATATTTTCAATGTTTACTCGGACCAGCTAATTTAAAAGGTACTTGGGAAATAGCCATATGGAATCAAAATCAACGGGGAACTACTTAATGTATACTTTTTCCAAAGTCAATTTTCCAAGTGGCGGCTTTTGAGCTTCTTTGATGCAAATGCCGACCATTGGCGTGGAAATTAAGAAAAGGGATCAGTTCATCAAACGCATATTTCAAGAAAAATCATAATTTTTATTAATTTTTACATAATTATATTCAGGAAAATTTTTTTTACAGAACAATTTTTTAAACAAATTCAAAATATCACCTTTTGTGCTCCAAAAAATATTTTTTAGGTTTTTGGGTGACTCTAAATAAGATCTATGTCATTTTTCTCAAAAGTTAATAGTTTTGGAGATATAGGCGATTTAAAATCCGAAAAATGCGATACCTAATATGCATTTTCGAGGCTTGAAAAATATGTAAATGAGTATTTTTGAGATTCAAGAGTATTTAAACTAAAGTCTCGACATTGATTTTGGTGAGAAATTGGGGTAATATTTTCCGTAGCAGAAAAAGGAGATCTTTTGAATTTGAATTGTTTCCGGCAAAAATGTCCGGCACCCTTCAACCTTCGATTTGTTTAAACGCGGTATTTTTGAATAGGAATCTTCAAAGGACAGAATCAGTTTTTTTTTTTCAAATGTGAGCGGGCTCACAACATCTAATAAATAACAAATTAATTCTTTCAAATTAAAGCTTGTTAATTTTAGTGATTTATAAGAATATTGAACTTGAATATTGAATAACGGACAGTTGGCTGTCCCGAGATGCATCTTTAGACAGCCAATTGTAGATTTAGGATCGAGATTACAAATAATACTGAAAAACTAAAATTGCGAATTTTGTCATGAATTTTGGAATGTGCGGTTACAATAAGTGGAATAACTTTTCCAAATAAGTTTTTCCGATTTCTCTAACGCGAAGCAAAATATCGAAAATTTACCCTGTTTGTGGATTCGCAGTAAGCCGCGTTTAAAATTTAAATTTCAGATAACTAACTATCTTAAAAATATGTGCACTATCAACATGTATGACTGCAAAATTTCTAATCTGTATGTATTTTGATAGCTGATATATAGAGGTGTCTTCATCTTAAATGCGACACACTGTATAATAATGAATACTAGTGTTCAAGATGCATCGCGATAGCTGTAAAGAAATTAATTAGAAGGACTAAAAAGAATCGTCAGAGTCTTCTGAAGTCGAATCGTTCCCAGGTTGTATAACTATTGGTGCTATTGCCGGTAAAACAGGATATTCATTTTCTATTTTTACAACATGAGCTTCGCAACTTTTCCACACATCGCTATTAATGCCACTAATTACTTCTCGAATATTCTCAATGGCCACTGCGCTTAATGTTGGTGACTGATTATATTTTCGCAATCGTTTTTTTTACGGTACCCCAAACCATTTCAATTGGATTAAAAATGCAATAGTATGGAGGTAATCGCAAAAGAGTATGGCCGTGCCTGCTGCAAATGGTGTCAATAACGTATTCGTTTTTGAAATTCCGACTTTTGATCATTCTAATTAATTCTTTTTTTACTGGAATCTTTTTAGGAACAGTGATATTTTTAAGTTCCATAAATTTTAAAATTTCGTCCTTTTTCGTGTTATTATTAGGTATTTTATTTAATATGCGGGAATGATACGACGCATTATCCATAACAATCACTGAATTCGGCGGAATATTGGGCAAGAGTTGTTCAACAAACCACTTTTCAAATAAATCGGCTGTCATATCTTCGTGATAATCGGCAGAAGACTTTGTTATATTTTTGGCCGACAATAGCAATGCATTAGATACAAAACCATCTTTGCTTCCGGCATGAAGAATAATAACACGTTTTCCTCGTGAACAGGGTGTATTTAATGCACACTTGTTTGTGTTGTCAACCCAGCCGTACTTGACAACATCATGCGTATCGAACCAGGTTTCATCTAAATAGATTATGTTTCTGTTTGAATTACGATACTGTTTTATTTTACTCAAATACTCTCGTCGAAGTTCAACAATACGCCGAGATTCCATTATTACCATTCGATTATCTAATTTCTTATATTTAAATCCACAACTTATCAAAATCTCGCGCAGTGTTTCCAAAGATGTATAATTATATTCAGGGAAATCTCTCAATTTTTCACGAATCAGTTCTAAAGTAGGCACTCTATTTTCTTTGTAAAAATTGTAAACTGTTCGCTGAATAACGTCTTTTGCAGCAGTGTCAATCCTACCCAATTTTTTATTTGGTCGCTTTCGTTTTAAGGAATGATCTGTAACAATGCCTAATTTAATAATTGTATATATCGTCTTATACCCGATTTTTGTTAATACATGAATTCTCGAAACAATTGCATTATCAGCCATCAAAATATTTTCTTTTTTCAAACACTCATACATATTTAAAACTATTCTTTGGGATTGTACGTGCAAATCTTTATTTTTTAATTCGGGGCTGTCATTAACATAATTGTCATTATCTATTGATAACACAGAAGTTGATGCATCTTGATCATTCGTATCAAATGGTCTCCAAAATGCCATCCTAGAAAAATATAATATTACTTACCTTATTATCCGCCTCTGATAGCTGCTTGCAAAATGAACTATTTAGGGTGTCATATAGCCAGACAAACAGGTGTTCCATCAAGATTTATTGCGATGCGCTTCGCTGTTGCCAAGTTTAAAATTATTGAATGTAACTTTAATACCATAATTAATATATCTGCAATTTTTCATGTTTCCAGGTAAGGTATAAAATCAATAAAATTTGGAAAAAAAATAATACAATTCTTGAAACCGTTTTTCAGAACTTGGATTCTTAAAAGTTGTCTGATTTCTTAAAAGTCGATCATTATATCTATAAGAGTATTACCGCTAAATTCACCAACATGGCAACGTCGATATAGACCGAACATCGAAATCACCTCGAAATTCTGTCCAGACTACAATGTTGCCGATATTCGAAAATTACTTAGAGTATAAGTTATATATACAAAGTTCACAGTTGCTTTAATTCATTAGTGAAGAGTCCATGGAAATATTAGTACCTAGTTAATTAATTTATATAGATATATTTTTTGAGAATATGTTCATATTATTTTTTAAGAGTGTCGTTCGTTGACTAGCAATTGAATAATAACGAATAGAGAATAGAGAATATTTTTTAAATATAACCTTAGGAATTTTAGGAAATATGTCTGACAACCTTGATTTGAAAGGCGGTCTCTTTGAAATCAGAGTGAGGCATATTTATGTTGGAAAATTATTAGTGGATGTACTATAATTAAATAGGCGAATAATACAGTAATTCTGTCAGAAAATATTGAAGGCCTCCAAATTCTGCTTGATCGTATTTACGAAATATGAGAGGCATTAAAACTCAAATAAAACCAAATTTTTAGTCTTCAGTCGTAACCCACATCCAGAGGCAGAGTTTCAATTAAATGGAGTTCAAGTTGAAAAGTTCACAGACTTACATATTTGGAAAATGTCATAACGGACCAACTAGATCCAGACATAGAAATAAAACAAAAAATAGCAATGACTTAAACTACTTTTATGAAATGAAGACATTTCTAAGTGTAAGATACCTTAGACGACAAGAAAAACTAATGAGAAAGTACTAAGTAGGGAAAACAGCGATATACAATTGCTAAAGACTTAAATACCGGAAAATGTCTTATCTCGGACATATAGTGAGGGGAAATCGATATAGAATACTATAGCTGATCCATAAAAGTAAAATAGAAAGCCGTAGAGGTGTTGTAGAAAGAAAACAGGTTGCTTGGTTAAAAAACATTTATGGATGGACTCAGATATCAAACGCAGGACAATTATTCAACGTGGCAGAAGATCACTTTCGCGTCAAATTTTTCCGAATTCATTTTTTTACTTGTCCTCAAATAAGTTCTAGGGATTTAAAAAGCAAAAATAATGTGGTAACCACAAAACAGTATGGCCATGTTCTGTTGCAGTCTTGTCCAGTATATATTGTTTGTCATAAGTTCTAGTACGCAGTATTTCAAGTAATTGTTTCTTATGATACTTTTCTTAAAAATACAAATCCTTATCTGAGAGGATTTTTTGTAGTTCCTGTTATGAAGACAATATTTTCGAAATTTTTTTTAAAAATCTTGGATGATAGCTGGCTGGCTTTGTCCATATTTATCACACTGCTACGTGTTACATTAGAAAGTAATGTATTCCTAAACCACTTTTTTCCATAATTAAACCATATTATATACATTTTTCTATTTTTTTCCGCAACACTTTAACCCATTTGGCGCCTAACTATTTGAAGATCCACAGTGCACAATAATTATTCGAGAACCTTTATTCGAAGGTAATCTTTTCAGCTGGCACGTAAGTGCAACCAACCACCAGTCCAACCCTTGCTAGCGGTATCATGCGCGTCATACTATGCCTCGTCTAAATAATAAATTGTTCGCGTTTGGTCTCTATATTCTTGAATTTTTTCTAAATAATATAAACGCCAATGTACTTTCCTCTTATGTTCCATAATAGCCACTCGTTTATAAACGATATTGTATTTAAATTCAAGTTTTTTCAGCCGTCTGCGTGAACTGGTTTATAGCAGGTTCTTTCTATCGCAACAAGCTTGGTGTATATAATATCAATTGTTAGTATTGCAATTTTTTTCGTATTCCTCGAAAACCAAACCCCTTAAACATTAGCAGTCGTGATATTAAGATATTTAGGTTTCCTACACAGGTTACACAATGTCGCGCATGGTAGAATACGGAATTCCTGTTAGATAGGCCGTTTTTCTTATGGTACTACCTTTATAACTAATTTTAGGATAATTTTGCAGATTTTTGTAAACGCTCTTATAAATTTTCTTGGATTGTTCATTCAAAACAATCCTTTTGTCGTAAACTCTTTTTTGTTTACAGTTCCAGCCTCTGTATCTTTGTTTTTTATATCACTATGATTGTTGACTATTAAACTTTCTCTACCACTACTTGGGTTCCCTTGCTCACATGGACGAACTCTAGTTGATTCATTTTTTTTCATTGTCTAAAAATTTTCTATATAGACACATATACAGTTTCAAATGACAAACAACAAAAATACTACAATTATAACGACCACCTCTGGACAAATTCGATGTGAATATCAGGATCGAATTGTTTTCTAATGACCCTTTGTCCGATTCTTCTCGATCGACGATGGTAAATAAATGGTTGAAGTTTGGAGTAAAAATTATAGTTCTATTGACAGCTACTGATAACTACACTCTAGTTGTTGTTTAGGTAACTTTCTATAATATACTATGCTCAAATAAGCTCAAATCCCCAATTTATAATTTCACAAATAATGTATACCTCAGCACAGAGTTTAATGCTTCTATCATACTAACAAACTTTGAAATATGAACTTACAATACAATTCAATCTAGACCGTTATTGCAACACTTAGGATGTTCAATTAGAAAATATATTATTTGGCAATTTGTTAAGTGCAAGTTTGCAGGTGAAATGGACTTTAATTATTAAAATATTACTCGATATGTTTCACAATGGTTCAATTATACACGGTGAAACTATAAAAGGTTAAGAAGTTAGGAATAATGCGAGATTACAACATAAGGAATTAATTTGTGAATGAACAACCTCAAAACAATGAAATTTCAACACAACTCAAAATTGAAGCAATGCACATTTATAAATAACCTCGTTGCAAAGATGAAAACCAAACGAAAAATTTGAAAGTCCAGTCCTTTAAAGATAAGCACTTGCCGGTATTTTAACGATCGCATTAATCATTGTAAATTAGTAATTTTAGAACTTAAAAAGTAAACACTTGCTTATTATAGTTAAAATTATTAGACGATATATATTAAATAAGAGAAAATATACTTTTTTTTTTCAGGGACAAAAGCAAATTCATTAGCGGAACCGAATTCAAAATATTCTGCGCATTATTGGTTAAAACATCTCATTTTTGGTGGTAAAAAATGTCTTAATTGGTCTGGAGTAAAGGTGGTATTTGTTTGAATTTCCGACGGACGATAGATAGATGGAGTCAACTATTTGTCAGTCAATTTTTGCATTGCAAAGGAGCAAATGTTTTATTCTTCCAATTTCTGTCATGAACTTTCTTCTTGACTGTATATTTTTTCAACCAGATTTTTCTTTTTCTTTATATAAATAGTTCTACCAATACGATACAAAATTGGTCATTTTTGTTAATTATTTGTTTTCTTCTTCTGTTTACTTCTGAGCATTCAATCCTGAAATCGTTTTCAAAAATTCTGAAATAAAATTATGAAAAATTGTTAACCTAAAAATGTTATTTTCAATTTGCAGTGAAAGCAAAAAAATCTTGAGAGTGACTCTTGGTTTTCCTCGATCTTAAAGGCATCAGCTATGTTTGCACTTTTAGAGCTGAAAGTCGTGTAATGTTATTATATCTGTTAATATTAAGTTGTGATTTTTATGTGCATAGTGTTGGCAGTATGCTGTGTTGTTGATTATAGATGTTGTGGGTCTAGTCACTAACTCACTAGTGTTATTATATTCTTAGAACTACTACTACTACTTCTACTAGTAACTTCTCTCAGTCTTGCTACATTATATTGCATATGTTTGCATATCCAAAATCTATTAAATTCACACAAGGTAAGGGTTTCGAAAACATATTGGATCTAACTGTATTAAATGAAAAAACATATTCAAAAGCACTCTGATATGACGGCATAATTAAAAATGGCAGAAAGGTCGTCTTCAATATCCTTCGTACTTTAATGAATCAAATAATGTAAAAAAAGAAAAGCTGAAACCTATAATATAATTTGCATAATTAAATCCTAAAATAATAAAATTATTCATTAAAATATTAACGATCAAGATCTCAAGTTAGTTTCAGAAAGTGATTTTTCACTGGACATTTGCTAACGATGAAAATAAAAGTTTTAGAAACTAACTGTGAAGAAAATAGAAACTATTCGTTAGTTTTTACTTTTAACGACACTTAACACCTTTCTTCCTAACTGCGGTTTCAAACTATATACCCTCTTCGTATCAATATTCACGCGATAACTAACTCGCTGCGAAAAGTAAAACAATACTTAATCTCCGATAATTCCCAACGTATGCAACATTTACGGTGCCGCCACCAGCGCACTGCTATTATTGCATTACTTCCGACGCTTGATACCCTCTCTACAGCTGTACATTATGTATCTCGTGAATCCCGAGCGAACTCAAGCGTTGCAGCCTCCGCATGCTATAGTTGAAGTAGCAGTAGCTCTCTGTTGTGCCCGTTTGGTTACTTACGTATCTCCGTAAACTAGTTGTTCATTACGCTGCGGCGTTGCCGGCCTCGCAGCAGCTAATTGCTTTTTATACCTGTGAGATAGTAACATGTAGAAGTTGTTCGGACTTTATTAACCTACTTACATATATAAACTCGTCCCTTGATGCAGTTAAAGTGTTAATGACTTGATTGCAATTCTTTCGAAGTACTTTTTTATTATTTAGATAAACTCTTTTTCAGCAGTTTTATCTGCAAAACTCGCTTCGTTTTTAGAAAAGTGATAAATGACTCAATAAATTACAACAAAACTTCACGTGTATTATTTAACACTTTACGACAAAATTTGCGTATATGTCTGGGTGTTAAATCTTCTAAAAGAAGTTTTCCCTTTGGTGCAGACGTTCCAGCAGAATCATATTCGCCAATATGTTTGTTGTGTTTTAATGATAATCTGATGCAAATCCGCATTTATTTATGCATTTTTTACCACTGTGTGTACCAGTGGAGCTCTGATTGGTCTAGAATTGGCTGTTGCCCCCCTTTCCTAGATAAGTAGAGGTTGAGAGCGTATTCTTGTTTATTTAGACATCCTTATGTAAAACAAAAGAGACGAGAATAAGTAAATAAGCAAAAGTCTCAAACGAAAAAGTTGGACATGGCAAAAAGCATATTAACATAATTAAAATAAGAAAAACATCGTATTTGGACCACATACTTCGAAACGATAAATACTCTCTTCATGTACGTCATCATGCAAGGAAGAGTAGGGGAAAGAAAAGGCTTGGGAATAAAGACGAAATCTTGGCTGAGGAATATCAGAGATTAGACTAACCTCAGTGTTGAACAGTTATTTCACGTTGCAAAAGATAGGAAAGCGTTTAAAGAAGTGATCGCTAACCTCCGTTAGAAGACTACACAATAAGATGAATAAGAAAGGCCAACAGTGTATTATACAGCTAGCTAATCAGTTCCCACACCGCTGCATAGTCCGATGAAGCAAAGGATAAATACGGGCCAGGCTGACTATCAGTCAATCACGACATCCCAACGTATCGACAATAGCAAATTAGATTTTGTCGAAACGTCTACAAAATTCTTCCACAGTGAAAACAAAACGAAATATAATATTTCGTTCATTAGCTGTAGGTCTCAGAATTTTTTTACAAATTTATTTTTGGTTGACCTAAAATATAAAAAAAGAAAAGAATAAACGTTGTAAAAACTAGAAGTTTTAAAAATTCTTTTTAATGGATGAAAAAATCTTCTTAGAGTTCCGTATTCATTAGGCCGTTCGCCGTTAGTAACTACATTAGCCAATTTTATGCTGATTTAAACAACCCTTTACTGGTCCACTATAATATATCTTTATGCCAGGAATTTCATTGCCTTCTTAATTACTCTTATACCTCTTTCAGTCAGTAATCAGTTATATATAGGTTATATTTTTGACTTTGAAATATGGCAATTTCAAAATACTTCATTTTTCTTTCTTTAATTAAGTTCATATACTTCATATCTTTAATTAAGTTCGTATACTACTTTAATTAAGTTCATATACTTTAATTAAGTTCATATATTAAGTTCAAAATACTTCATTTTTCTTTCTTTAATTAAGTTCATAAGATCTTCCTTTTTTTACTTTTGGAGACTTCAATAATTTTATGACTGAGCTGTGATTTTCTCAGCATTCTTCGATAACAATACAATACAAATACGTTGTACACCATATAACACAATAAAAAGCACGTTTAACCATGAAAACACTACTTATAATGGTTATCCACATTTTCAAGTTGCAACCACTTCTTGCAATTTATAATTTACGAAACGCCGACCGAGAAACACACAACAAATCGAATTAGTGTTTTACCTTGCAATTTCCCACTTAAAATATCTCTCCTCCACCAACCCGGTTCGTCATCAGCACACGACAAACATGAACAAAGCTGAAACGTTATTGGAAACTAGGTAGTGATCTTGTTGAGTCCTGTTCGTGAGTTCGCAGGTCTAGAGATGTTCGTCTACCAATTGCGTGACTTGATATCCTGAGTCGCTTTTTTACAGTATATATGCAGATTTTTATTATTTCTTCAATTTTCGGTTGCAAGTTCGGCATGAAAAGTTGGGTATTTTCCTGGAGAGTTGCATTTCTTCTTTTTTGCATTCAGTACGATGTTTAAAACACTGAATGTTGAGAGCTGAAAGTGCTGGAAGAGTTAGAGGAAAAAGATACGGTAAATGACTGGTGGGAACCCATCAGTAAAGTTGTGGTACCATTTAGAGAGGAAGTGCTAGGAAAATCATTTGGTAAAGAGCCTATTAGGGACAAAAACACTTGGTGGTTGGACGATGAAGTGTAACGTAGGGTTAGGGAGAAGAGAGAGGTCTAGATGACAGGTCTAAAATATAGTACGATACGGGTTTATAAACGACAGCAAAGACGGAATCAAAGAGCGCTGTAGCTGTTGCTAAGCAAAGATCGTCTGCACAGTTGTATGAAGAGCTGGAAACACCCGAGAGGATGAAAAGTATACACCAATGCTGAAGGTTTGGAAGGCTCTAGAAGAGGAAGAGATGATGTTGTGTGGGTTAAGAACCGATGTTAAAATAAAGCAAAGAGTATGATTACTTTAAAAAGATGTTAAATAAAGAACACCACAGGAGATATAGGATGCGGGATCCCATATGAGAAGGTTATACCAGGGATAACGAGAGATGAGATCGTCGAGAGATTAAATAGAATGAAGAATGGTCGCGCAGTAGTAACTGATGGAATACCTGTGGAGGTTTGGAAGGCTCTAGGAGAGGAAGGGGTTGATGTTTTGTGGCAAATGATGAGTAGGATATATGAGGAAGGAAGGATACCCAATGCATGGGGAGATAGTGTGATGGTATTATTGTATAAAGATAAAGGGGACATTCAGGACTGTAAGAACAATAGAGAGATAACGTTAATGCAGCACACAATGAAAATTTGGGAGAGAACTTTGGAGCAAAGGTTAAGGAGTGAGACATCGATATGAGACAAACAGTTTGAGTTTATGCTAGGGAAAAGGACAATTGATGCCTTGTTTGCTTTGAGACAGTTTTGTGTCTTGGTTGCTGAGAAGTACGCAAGGCTCGTGAAGTATATGTGTAAGTCAAGGCTCGTGAAGGATATGTATGAGTTAGTGTTCATCAAAGTAACGACTAGTGTCGGTTTGACCGAAAGTTTTCTAGTGACGACGGTTAGTTTGCATCAAGGTTCTTCACTGAGTCCCTACTTGTTTACAGAGAAGGTAAGGGAAAGGCTCCTTGGTCAATGCTCTTTGATGATGATACAGTGTTATTAGAGGAGAGCAAAGAAATGTTGGGGATGAAATGTTGGAATGAGTAGGAGAATTTAAATATCTTGCTTCTACATAACGGAAAATGGGACACTAATCGAGAAATTGTCCACAGAATACAGACTGATTGGTTTAAAAGATATACAAGAGTGAGGTGAGACCTGCGTTGGTGTACAGTGTTAAAGTGTAGCCTGTAAAGAAGATTCAGTAAAAGAAAATAGAGTTAGCTGAAATGAAAATGTTACGGTGGATGTTGGGTAAGACGATAAGGGACAGGATAAGGAAGAACGTGATTGGGAAAGAGCCGGGGTTACTACAGTCTCAAAAAACTTAGTCCTTCTATTCTTTTTAAAATACCTTGAAGTTGCTTTATTAAGGTAGCGTTACAGCAAGATATCTTCTTCTTCTTAACGTGCCCTATCAAGTCCCCTTGACGTTGGCGATTAACATGGCGAAACTGTCTCTGTCTCGAGCTATTCTAAATAGTTGCTCAGCTTTCTTTATTCCTGTCTACTCCCTGATATTCTTCAACCAAGAGTCCTGCTTTCTACCAATTCCTCTGCGTCCTTCGATTTTACCCATCATAATAAGTTGAAGAATATTATATCGGTCTCCCCTTACTACGTGTCCAAAATAGGCCATCTTTCTACATTTGATGTTATCAAGCAGCTGGTGAACAGCATTTGCTCTTTCAAGGACTGCCACATTTGTCAGCATAGCCGTCCATGGAATTTTTAGTATACGTCTGTGCAGCCACATCTCAAAGGCCTCCAGACGATTAATCGTGGATATTTTTAATCTCCATGCTTCGACACCGTATAAGAGGTCTTCACAAACATTTAAAATTTTGCAAATTTTATAAGGACTTGAACTAAAATTTAAAATGCATGCCTAAAAGTTTTGATGTTCAATTAAAAATTGTTGACAGTAGAAGGACTAAGTATAAATCTGACTGGCAGTCAAGCATACTGCCCTGCGGGATGTCAATCATGTGCCGAATGCATAATGCTGTCTCATTTCATCTGTTGAATGTGTTGTATGCCACCGTTTGTGTTGCCCACTGTTCCGGAACCTGTCAAACCATTAATGATGTCAGATGAAAAATGTGATTGTAAATGTTCGAATATCGAAGCATCCAACGATAAACAGACGAAAGAAGAATACTATACAGGTAACTTTTATAATAATTGGAATATCGACTATCGTAGCCAAGTCAGAAAACAATATGGAGACTAAAAAAAAGGTGTTCTAATAATATAACACATGACGCTCAGCGTGCATGCAGTGGTTGTGAATATAAGTCTATCTCTGAAGAAAAACCAAACAACTCTCAAAAAAGATGTCAGAACAAAGACTGCAATGGTTTGGTCACGTCAGACGTAGAGTTAAAAAGTATGTGGGACTAAGGATATAGCTATCTGGTAATAATGTAAAGAGGGGTAGTGGAAAGTCGAAGAGAGAAAGGACTGTGTAGCTTGATAGAGGAAGGTTTAGGTAAAGATGGTGTTGTACATAAATGAGTGGCGAAGAAGAGTAAGGAACAGCAATCCCTAAAAAAGGAAAAGCCGAGGAAGAAGAAAAAACTCTGTTCACAACACATATTCCAAATTGTTTAAATTTGGAAAGGTTTTTTCACCTTCGTGTACTCTTTTCTTGCTTGGTATGTTATACATTTTATCCCTATATCACTCAATGGCCATGTAATTCACTTTGTTGTGATTACGTCTCCTAGGTCATGGTTCGAGCTACGCCATACCCAGAGAATTTGTTCAAATGCAGTACTCTGCAGGCCAAGGAGAATCTACTTGAAATCATATTTCTCGTCCTTTCGCAGGTAAAACTAATATTTTTCTTTTTAGTATCGACAATTTAAGAGTGCAGTAATAAAATTCGAGGAAATCGAGATCAAGAAAGGCGTAAGACAGGGTTGTATACTCTCACCGACCTTATTCAATCTATACTCCAAAGACATTATAAACACAGCACTTTCGGATCAAAATATAGGTATTAAGATAAATGGCATCTGAATAAACAACTTGAGATATGCCGATGACACGGTACTAATCGCAGAAACTTGTGAAGATCTTCAAATACTAATTAACAAAATAGTAGAATGCAGTGAAGAACACGGATTATCACTTAACATAAGCAAAACAAAAATAATGCTAATATCTAAATCACCACAAAACTTCCCTGACATAACCGTGCATGATCAAAGAATCGAACGTGTAAGAAGATATAATTACCTGGGAACTGTTATCAACGAAAATAATGATTACTCTGAAGAAATCAGAACCAGAATAGAGAAAGCTAGAGCCACATTTACTAAATTGAAAAAGGTGTTCTGCGGAAGAGATCTAAGTCTAAAACTTAAAATTCGCCTTTTGAGATGTTACGTTATGTCAGTTCTCCTCTACGGGATGGAAACATGGACATTGAAAAAGATCGATACCAAAAAGATAGAAGCATTTGAGTTGTGGATGTATCGTAGAATATTAAGAATACCCTGGACAGAGAAAGTAACAAATGTGGAGGTTTTGCGGAGAGTGCGGAAAGAGAAAGAGCTGATACTTACTGTTAAAAAGCGCAAACTACAATATTTGGGACATGTTATGAGGGGAGATAAATACCAGTTGCTGCAATTGATTATACAGGGAAAGATAATGGGAAAGAGATCTATAGGAAGAAGAAGGCATTCATGGTTGAAAAACTTGAGAGAATGGTACAATTGCACCAATTACCAACTGTTTAGATCTGCAGCATCAAAAATACGCATAGCTTTGATGATAGCCAAACTTCGGAACGAAGACGGCACTTGAAGAAGAAGTAATAAAATATGTCTTCTAGTGTTGCTTGAATGTTCCATGCAATGTTTGCATCCATGCTATTTAAATCCAACTCACTGGTTCACTGAGTCACTATCGTTCATCTCTATACCGGTCCTTGGCTTTCAGCCAGTGTAGATGGGAACCTATAACAATATATGTATACAAAGATAGATGGATATTAGAGGGAAACTACTAAGCAAACTGTAAACTACGTAAATTAATACGAAGTACCTTAACAGCGTGCGGTGTTTTATCGAAACGGTTCCTTACGATCAATCAATAAATATAAACGATCACGGATGACGGGCCACAGAGGTTAGGAAGACATCAGGGGCGTAGTCCTATGAAAAATAAAGATTATTCGCATTTCTTAAGAAACACCGCGATCTCATTTGTTTTTTGTTATTTTAATTTAATTGTCTTCGATATAGTCAAATTGTCAGAAAAAGGGGGAATGATGGTACCGAGAACAGGTAATAAGGTAAAAATAAGAAAATTAAGATGTTTTACTCTTGGTGTGTAACTTTACGCAAGTGTCAAGACATGGTTCTTAAAAATTTTCGTGAGCTTGTTCATGCTTTTTTTGTCATCATTATCTGAAGTTTAACGAATTCGGAGATCGGTACGGCCTCTTTGAACAGTTGGTAGAGTTCATGATACCTTATTTCCATACTCCGTTTTCGTTAACAGGTCCAAATATCTTCCTTAGGACTTTTTGTTAGAAGACTTCTAGCTTTCGTTTTATGTCTTCTGTCATCACCCACGTTGCGCATCCATAACATACTATTGGTATGATAATAGTTTTTGGAGGAGAACACATGGGCGAGTGAAAAGTAAGTTGTTTTCCTTTACCATTCTGCTTTGAATTTCTGGTTCTTCTGTGCCAACCGTGTTTAATGTAACTCCCAAATATGTGAAAATTTCTAGTTTTAATATCACCCTTTAATTCAATCGTGCATCTGTTTTCCCTAGCTCTTGCCTGCGTAAGTTTTTTTTATCTATTGAATATTTATTTCTTGTCCGATCTCTTCTGCACCTGCTTTTAATTGTGAATATCTGTTCTGCGAAACATAATGCTAATGTCATCGGCATAGACGGCAATCTGTATTGATTTATTTGTTAGGAGATTTATCATCATTTTGGCTTTACAACCCTGTGTGGGTCCTAGCCTCCCCGAGAATTTTTTTCCAGTCGTCCCTATCCATCGCCTTCCTCCGCCAAGCTCGTATTTCCATATTTCTCATATCTTGATCTATGTTATCTAGTAATCTTGTTCTGGGTCTTTCTCTTCTTCTTTGATGAATAGGTCTATCAAGGAGCGTTTTTCTAGCTGGGTGAGTTTGCTCCATCCGCATTATATGGCTTACCCACCTCAGACGTCCTATCTTAATGTGTTTTACGATATCTGGTTCCTGGTATATTTCCTTAGTAGTTTTCTTTCGAAATATCCTAACATGTTTTCATTGCTTTTTGTTAAAGTCCAGATTTCTGAACCATATGTTAGGACTGGGCGTATTATTGTTTTGTAGAGTTTTACTTTTGTATTTCTTGATATAACTGCAGATTTAAAAAGGAGATTAAGCCCAAAATAGCATCTATTAGCCGTGCAAATTCTGCTGTTTATCTCTGCGGTAGTGTCATTTTCAGTATTGACGAGTGTTCCCAGGTATACAAATTCGTTAACTGCTTCGATGACATCGTTTTCTATAACAAGTGGCCGTAGTATTTGTGGTTGCGTACCTATTTTCATGTATTTCGTTTTGTTAGTGTTTATGATAAAACCCATTTTGTAGCCGCTTCTTTTAGTGCTATTGTAAAGTCTTTATCAATTTTAATTTATTGTTCTTATTTTAATTTACTAAAATATGATAATTTGTTATCAATTTATTAAATCACAGTAACAAAATTTTATTTCACTACTAATTACACAATTTATCTATACGGGCGTTACATTTTAAAATACCCGATCGCGATATCTTCTTTTGACTAACTGATCTCTTGAATAAAAATCCCCGTTATTATATATAAAATGCCTTTATCTAGAAGGGTCTGGCGATGCATCGATGACCTTTCATCCATTAGGTGATTGATGGGCTGGTCTCGAAGGGTCTAGTAATTTCTGCCGGCAGGCAAACAGGTCTGAGCGCCGAAATTACTAGAAATAGAAAAGAATTAGTCATAATATATTTACAGTTTTATACGTCATAATATTTATTATCGTAACACTATGTAGCCTCTCGTGCTGCGTTTTCTGTTCTCCCAACAATATTGATATCATCAGCATATGCTAGGATTTGCACATATTTGTTATATATTGAACCATCCGTTGTGATTGTTGACGTACGTGTTACTTTTTCCAGAGCTAGATTGAATAGTATACAGGAGAGTGGGTCTCCCTGACGTAGCCCGTTATTTGTTTTAAAAGGTTCAGAGAATTTCCCCTGGATTCGTACTCTGCATTCAACTTTTTCAAGGGTTAGTTTGGTTAGACTTACCAACTGATTTGGTACTTCTAGGTCTGTCATTGCTCTAAACAATTCTCTTCTATTTACAGAGTCGTAGGCTGCCTTGTAGTCTATAAATATTTGGTGTGTGTCTCCGTAGACGCGCACCACATAACGTTGTTAGGAGATTACCCCTTCTTATACTCAGCTGTCTTAACACATATTCAAGAGTCAGGTTGAATAGTGTCGATGCCAGCCCGTGTCCTTGTTTTAATCGTTTGACTATTGAAAAGTTCTCAGTGAGCTCATTTTGTACTCTGACATTTGCTGTTGACGAGGCCACTATTGCTTTTACTAGTCAGATGTATATTTGGGGGATGTTGGAGCTATGCAATATTTGATATAACATTTGTCTATTAATTAAATCGTTGATCTGTTTGAAATTTATGAAAATGTATTGTACGTCAATGTCGTATTACGACGATTTGTTTAGAACTTGTTTCACTGTGAATAGCTGATCAGTTGTAGATATTATTTCTTTCAGTTAGTTGTTGTAGTCGTTTATTTAGTATATAAGTACAAACTTTGTACACTGTGCACAATATTCGCAACATTACGCTGCGATAATTTTCGCATTTCAGTGTCCCCTTTTTTTATTGATTGAGCATATAATCCCGGTTTTCCAGCCTCTAGGGATCTTGTTATCATTCCTTCAAACTAGTACGTTTTATAAATATGTCCGAAAAGCCCAAATTCAAGAAAAGAAATTACCTCCAAAGGCTTTACGATATTTTCATATCATTTTTTTTTTTATTTTAATATTTTATGGTAAGTTTTTAAATAAAAATTTAAATAATTGTCTAAAAAAACTAGCCTTGAACCGCCAAATGCAATAATTTTATCGTCCTAAACACTGAAATATCAACGTTTTACTGATAATTGTAATCTTGCAATGCGCTTACCGGATAAATTTAACCATATATTAGTTTTCTCAGTGTATAATTACTTTACTAGGCGATACGTCGCGCACTCCGGATGATTTACGATCTCTATTACGTTTGGTTTTTTCAAATGGGTCGCTGTCTACTGATTTTGAATTTTGTCGTCTTTTTGCCGATAAATTTAAATACGTGGAAAATATGAAACTAACATGTTCACAATTTTTTTTTATTTAAAATCCTTTATAAAAGGTATATAATAAAATATCCAAACGGGCTATATCACAATTACAGAACGTTTCCGGAATGTAAATTCCATCATCAGTGTAACCTGAAAGTATATAACCACTTTAATTAAAAAGAACGTGAAATTTGAAATGTTGACTAAGGTTAATGCAAAATGTGGTTAATGCTTACTAAGTATAAGTACATGTTTTGAGCCACTAAAATATATGGGTAAAAATCCGTTAAATGTTGTTAGTTTAATTTTTTGTTACATTTTATGTTCTTAAAAGTTAAGATGTTTAAGTTACCAGTGGAATTGGTAACATGGCGACGTATGACCCTACATGAGGTTACTTGTTCCTCGTAGACACTTTCTCTTATGATTAAGTAACCTCATGTAGAGTCATACGTCGCCATGTTACCAATTCCACTGGTAACCTAAACATCTTAACTTTTAAGAACATAAAATGTAACAAAAAATTAAACTAACGACAGTTAACGGGTTTTTACCCATATATTTTATTGGCTCAAAACATGTATACTTAGTAAGTATTACCCACATTTTGCATTAATCTTAGTGAACATTTCAAATTTCACGTTCTTTTTAATTAAAGTGGTTATATACTTTCACGTTACCTGATGATGGAATATACATTCCGAAAACGCTCTGTAGTTGTGATATAGCACATTTGGGTATTTTATTATATACCTTTTATAAAGGATTTTAAATAACAAATTTTTGTGATACATGGTATACAGCCAGCTACAGGAACTTGGTTCCCTAGTGGATTTTAACATGTTCACGTTAAACCAAGATCTAATTTTATATAAGGCTTTCTGTACTCCCACATAGTATTTTATATAGTTAAGTTTTGTCACTAAGTTCTAGTTTTTATTTTTCTTCTTCTTCTTAACATGCCATACACCAAAGTGCGTAGGCGACTATCTCATTACTAGAATTCTGTTCTTGGCGGCGTGACACAGCTCACCTGTATTGTGTATTCCTGTCCATTCTTTAATATTCCTTAACCAGGATAATTGTTTGCGGCCGGCTCCTCTCCTACCTTCGATCTTCCCTTGTAGGATTAACTGTGGTATTTCATATTTTGCTCCTTTCAATATTTGCCCAAGGTAACCAATCTTGCGTTTTTTAATGAATTCAAAGAGTTCTCTTTCCACGCCGGCTCTATTAAGGACGTCATCGTTTCGAACTCTATCCACCCAAGGTATGCGCATCATTCTTCTCAATGACCACATTTCAAATGCTTTAAGTTTGTTGATAGATGTTTTTTTCAAAGTCCACGTTTCCATGCCATAAAGCAAGATGGACCATATGTAGCACTTGACCATTCTGTAGCGTATTTCGAAGTTTTGGGTGTTGATTACATAGGAGCGGTCTGAATTTCACAAAAGCTTGTCTTGCCATTTGTATTCGCGTTTTTATCTCGTGTTGTGGATCCGATTGGTCATTGATTGTGGTGCCAAGGTATTTAAAAGTTTTCACGCGATTTATACGATTGTCACCTATGCGTATTATCGGGTTTTCTGGAGGGTTTCTGCTAATGACCATATATTTCGTTTTCAAAATGTTGTTTTTGAGGCCATATTTGTTACCTATGCTCTTCACCCTATCAAGTAATAACTGCTGATCTTCCAAATTATCAGTTATAATCACTGTGTCGTCCGCATAGCGTAGGTTGCTAATTGGTATGCCGTTCACCTTAATGCCTAATTCCGTATCTTCTAATGCTTCCACAAATATATTTTCAACATATAAATTAAAAAGCATCGGAGAGAGTATGCAGCCTTGGCGGACACCTTTCCGAATTTCAAATTCATCCGTATATTGGTCTTGATCAATCCTCACCTTTGCCATTTGGTTCCAGTATAAATTCTGAATAATTCTGATCTCCTTCTGGTTATTTTTTTTTCCTTTATTTCCTTCTTTTTATTTTTAGTTAAGTGTTAATATGTTATCCACCTTCCGAATAAGACTAAAAATACGGAACTTGCTATCAAATATGCAGTAATAGGGCACTATCGAGCATATATTCAGAGCAATTACATCGGAATGCAAGTAGAATAACAAGTATAACGTAAGCTTGAAAATCCTGCAAAGTTCAATTCCTTTTTTATCTCCTATACGGACGTCCATGTAAAACGAGATAGTCGTTGCAGCCGATGGAAAATAAGTAGGCTTTGCGACATAAAACCCCATTTTTCATTTTGAAAATAGGAAAGGATGAAGCAAAAGGAAAAGAATTTGCTGCCCCTTTGATACATGACACAAATCGCTTGCATCTTTTGTGCTTCTAAGGAGTCAAATCTATCATCATTTATTGTGGATTGAGAAAATATTTTATCTTTTCTTTAAGTGTAAATAACTTACGACTTCAATTAGGTTTTAATTTTAGAGTTTTTCGCAAATCGTCGCATCTGTCATACTCATGCATCATTTACGTAACCGTTTGAAGAAGGCGGATTCAAGAAATGTTACTATTATAATTGTAAATAAATAAAAATGAGAATAAAAAAAGAAAATATTTATATGAATTGATGATCAACAAATAGTAATATGTTTACATTACAGCAGATTTCACCTTGGGTCAGCCAAATAGTTATTATCCAAACTGTACAAACTACACATTGCGGGTGCAGTTAATATATCATGTTTAATTGCCTCATTCAACAAATCAGTGTATGATCTCTTAATTGATTTTTTTAGGGAAAAAATAAATATATAGCATAAATAGAATAAAAAATTTTGAGGGTAGTTACTAAAGTACAATTGATACGCACAAGTACACAGTATTTAAAAAACTTAAACAGGAAAACAATAATACCGTACATAAAAGGATTGTCAGAAAAACTTAAAAGGATAGGAAATAAAATCATCATTTCAACAACATTCAAAACAACAAACACGTTGAGATCTATTTTGTCCAAAACCAAACCTAACAATGAACAAGAAAGGACAAAGAATTGCATTTATAAAATACCTTGTGAATGTGATCAGTTTTATTTAGATAAAACATCAAGGCCATTAAATGTTAGAATAAGTGAACATCAATCTCATATTAAAAATCGAGAATTTGCTAGATCTCAAATATGTAAACACGCATGGGATAATGAACATAGGGTTCAATGGAATGATTCAAATGTAGTCCTAAAAGAAACGGATGGTAAAAAAAATCAAAGAAGCGGCTCTATTTATGCTAAATAAGACCAATTGTGTCGCAAATTCCCCGGCAGAATGTAGTAGGATCTGGTTACCCATATTGAAAGAGGAAGTTATTAAAAATATTAAATTAAATATTAAATATTAAAAAGAAAATACTAGTATTAGTAAGTCAGTAACATATAGAGGATACATCATTTATGTTTTTTAGATAACAAACATATAAAATCAGAATTTGGTGTTTTCCTGGTTTTTTCCTCATAATTTATTATGGAATCGCTAACAGGAGAACTTTAAGGTCATCATGGCATGTGTTTGTCTTTTTAAAGACGAATTACATGCTATGATTTTTTGTGACGGATATTCTCGAGTTAAAGTTGATTTCATGTAATCGAATGAACTGTCTTATAAGTAAAGTCGTTCCAGGAGCGCAACTCAACAATATTGGCAATATCGTTTTAAAGTCGTCTACTTTAAAATGTATAATGTATGTCTGAATTGTCAATATAAATGAGTCGGATAAAATTAAATTATTAGAAGAATTTTTCACTAAGTAACAAAAAACAAAATTTGTTTAATTTACTAATGTTTGTATTTTGAGAACGATTTCGTAAGTGGAAATTGAAACGTCAATAAATGTACTTTAACCTTTAATTGTGGCTTATTCCCATTTAAATAGTAATTAATTTAAAATGCCACAAGAAAATAACTTCAGAACAATATTCCATTTCCATGTTTGGGTATTTTTTCGTATAGCATTAATTTATTATGTATGGATAGTGTAGATATGGATAGCCCGAGTCACTTTTGTAAAAATGAGGAACGTACTTTGCAGCAGCCGGTCAATATAATAAAGAGACAAGCTGGAATACTTCGGTCACGTTATGAGGCACCCTGAAAAAATATGAACTTTTACATCTGATCGTTCAGGAAAACATCCAAGATAAACGTGGTTCTGGTAGAAAAAGAACATAATAGCTGAAAAATCTAAGAGAAAATCGACTACCTAATTATTATTTATAGCTGCTGTCAATAAAGTCACGATAGCGAATATGGTAGCCAACATGATATCCAACGGCCGATAACGGTCATGGAACTAGAAGAAGAAGATGGATAGTGCAGAGTTTCTCCATATCAAACAATTCTTTTTTAACTCTTTTCTAGCTCCATTTTCTTCTTAACACGAAATTTCTCCCAAAAAATCGAGCATCTTAAGGCTGTTCTAAAATTTACATTAGTTAATTTAGTTTCGGTTAATTTGATTTTCCAATTTCAATTCTCCTGCTAGAATGGCAGTATCGTTATAGAAAAAGCAGCTATGGTATTCTTAATAGCTTAATTATAGTGAATAATAAGTAAATCGCCGATCTTAATATACTTCCCTACGGGACCTCCGCTTTAATCTCTTTATATATATATATATATATATATATATATATATATATATATATATATATATATATATATATATATATATGCTCTTGTTTAACCGTAAATTATCAGATGTGTATCATTGTACAATTTCTGAATATTGTTTATGAATACAATTTTTTAGTTTATGTATTAAACCTTCATGCCAAACTTTGTCAAATGCCTGAGCCACATCTAAGAAGATTGTAGAGCATAGTTTCTTTTCTTTTAATTCCTTTTCTAATATATTGGTAATTCTATGTAAAAACTTACTTCTTACTACCTTCTTACTTGGTCAATAGTTGAATACTAGTATTAGTAAGTTTATTTCTGAAGGCAAACTGGTGACTTGGTATTAGCCAGGCTAGAGGAAGCAGAGCTTATTTAATGATGCAACAACTATGAACAAAAAACTTTAAGAACTACAAGATCTAAGTAAGCTAATAGAGACGAGAAACTGTTACCGAAACTAAACAAATGCAAAAGAGCAATTTGAACAAAAGAATGAAAGAGATAAGGAGGGTAATATATTGACAGAACAGCAAGAAAACCTAAGAAGATGGAATTCCTGAATGAGACCGAAAATGTTTTAGATTATATTGATATATTAGATGTTCGTTTATAATAATCCAGTTAACGTTTTTTATAAAAATATTGCTTTTAATTATGTGTTCTTAATATGCCATACGCTAAATAAATACCAGATATTGTTCTGAAGCTATTTTCTTGTGGCATTTTATAATAGATACTACTTTAATGGGGATAAGCCACAATTGACAAACAATAATACATTTATTAATTTCATTATTAATAACGTCAATAAACTTATTTTAACCTTCAATTTTGGCTTATTCCCATTAAAATAGTATTTACTAAAAAATAAATTCTCCGCTACTGATACGCTTCTTGGTAAAACTCATAAAGACAACTATCCGGTAACTTACGATATCACGCGTATGACTCATTTCATTATTTCTTTGTTGGAGTATAGTAAAATAATTAATAAACAATAGAGTACAAATTGTTATTGCAAATATTCAAATATTTACTATTCCCGGCCTCACAAGTCACATATTTTGAAATCGAGGGGATGTAAATAGACATATGAATAAATTACATTGCAAAGTTTATTGTGTTTTCTGTTTACTTCGGAATCAACCCTTTATTGAGCTAAAACCAGAATTTTGTAAATGCTTACTACATATCACTAGGTTTACTTAAATAGTCACTATCTCTTTTTGCTCTTATATATGTTTTATATACATTTAACTCAAAACTCACGAATCTGATCCAACGCTGAAGTTTAATAACCCACAGATGATAATATTATGTCTATTTATACCCATCCGCACGTTCATCTGCAATCTCACCGTCAGCTATCCCCAGGCAAAGTGAAGGTGAAAGTGTGTACCTTCCATCAATTAAAAACCAGCCACCGCCTCTATCCAGCTCGCCTGGACTGTTACCATAACGAAACGAGCCAAATTAGGAAGAAAAGGAAGTTTTTTAAGATAATAACGCGCTTTATGTTGGTAATCTAATTCCATTTAGACCATACGCCGCGGGAGAAAAGAAACATCACAGAGAGAAATAGAAAAGAACTTCTCGAGCCGGGGAGAAAAGTTCGGAATTTGTTGATTCTTAGCGAGGTAGTTCGAACGAATGAAGTTTCGTAGTTAAGATAAGATCAATCTTTACCATTCGTTGAAGTTACGATGTTCGAAAATATCTAGAATCTAGAAAGATGTAACAAAAGAAATGTTACTGCTCTACTCGATATTTTTATGATTGATACGTGTGATATTGAATTAAATAAATCACTTCATAATTTATAGTCACTCTAAATCCATTATCGCAATAGTATATTAACATATTCTTTACGACTCATCGAATAATTGCGAAGACAGATATACAAATCGATAACAAAATTAGGTATTATTAGTATTTTAAAAGATTTTTTTAGTTAATTCTCCATTTTGATAAACATGAAGAAGAAACTGTCTCCCTCTACGAATGAGAATGATAAGATCATATGTGTTTAGTGCCTTGTTATATGGCGTGGAAGCATGGAATCTCAAATAGAACAATATAAAAAGCGTTAAGAGTTTTCAAAAAAGATAAAATTGGAAAATTTCGTTCATCTAACGCGCGTACAAAAATACAAATTTCTACAAAATATAATGCAGGGAAAGATTGAAGAACAAATGATTCCGAGCAACAGAAGAACGTGTTGCCTGAAGAAGAATAAGCTTAATGATATCCTATCACCGACAGAGTGGAACAGCAAGGATTTAATTCTTCTTTCACTTCTATATCTATAACCAGTTTCCCCAGTGATGTCGATCTAAATATTTGTTTCCATATTTGGAATCTAGTAACCGTTCCAACTTCTTTTCGTATTGTGACAAGTAGTTGCCACATCTAGACTTCCCTTAAAATACTTGTCTTTCACAAGGACACTAAATTCCTGTAGTTGGCTGTATGCCATGTATCATAAAAATTTTATTTAAAAAATTCCTTTATAAAATGTATAACAATAGTTATAAAGTAAAGGTAATAGTCAAACAAAGCACTACCTTAAAAGTGAATGATGTAAGAGTACTTAGAGGACCGACGTGTGGTTCCGACCACTATATGGTTAGGACAAAAATGGTATTTCCTTTTAAATCTAACAAGGACAATAACGTTAATGAGGAACCTGAACAAACAGAAGTGATAACGAACAAACGATATAACTTAAACAGCTTTATCAACGAAAGCACAAGAAACCTATACCAGCACAGATTAGACCAAAAGTTGCTACATAATATAGAAGACCAGTCAGTAGAACAAGTTTACGAAAACATAACGAGTAGCATCAAAGAAGCAACAGAGGAGGCCATTGGACTAAAAACTAATTCCGCTAGTAAAAAACTTTGGTGGAATCAACAAATTGAAGAACTAGTACTTCGGAAGAAAAAAGCATACCACAAATGGCTAAACACAAAACAGGAGTTGGATAGAGAAGAATACAAAGATATTAAAAGAAGAACACGACAACTAGTAAACACAGCTAAACGAGAAATGTGGGACAAAAAATGCAAAGACATAGACACATATATGGGAGGTAGAAAATGCTCAGAGACGTGGAAATTCCTGACAAAAGTTAAATCAAATGAAAAAAGAGAAACAAACATACAATTAATAACGACATTACGAAAATCTTCTAACAGACAACAGAGAAGAATATAGAGAAATGTCTCCAACTGAAATACACATACAGGGAGAAACGATAAACATCGATGAGAGGACTGTCAAAAAAACGATACAACTACTAAAAAATGGTCGAGCTGCAGGTCCGGAGGGAATTCCAGCAGAACTAATCAAATGCAGCACTAACAAACTGTTTGAACGATTAACCTGGTGTATAAACCAATATCTACACGGTGCACCAGTCCCGCATGAGTGGAAAGTATAATATCATCTATACATAAGAAGGGAAGTAAACTGGACTGCTCAAACTATCGAGGTATATCAGTAACCAGTACCTTAAGTCGCCTATATGGAAGGATACTTCGAGACATTATCAAACAAGAATATAAGGAACAAGAAGAAGAGGAACAACCTGGCTTTAGAGCGGGAAGGAGCTTCACCGATAATGTGTTTATTTTGAAACAAATAATAGAAAAAAGATCAAGTACCAACCAAGAAACCCACCTTATGTTTATAGACCTTCAGAATGAAGGTTTTCTTTAATTTTATCTATATTCCACGAATTTGTTGGACTTTTGTTTTATGTATCGAAATAGTAAGCCACATTGTCTAAAACAATTACGCTGGGTACACTTAATCTTAGGAGAAGTTTTTCACGCAACCATACTACAAACATTTCCGTGCTTATATTGTCATGATAATCATTGTTTTTATCACATAATCACAGAATGATATTTCGTTACCTTCTTCACCAATATGCTTGATCGATTTTACGTTGTCATCTTGCCATATTTTCTTGGTACATCCTTAGAAAATATCCATGTTTCGTCTAAATATATAAAAGTTGCCCCTTAATAATTTTGGTATATGAGAAACTCAATTCTCATGTATACAAAGGACTTCTTTCACAAAGCGCTTTTCTGTTATCCGCTTTTTTTAAATTTGAAACCTATATTGTGTAGAACTAACAAAATAAAACAAAATACATATAGCCAATCGGGCCCACGTGGCTAAATCATATTCACTTCACTGTGAATAATCTAGCGAAAGATGGTTCAGGTGCTGGCCGGAAAACAAAAACGTTAACGTAGTAGTTAAAATTTAAAATGGATCTGCTTCTTTTTCTTTAACTAGAATATGCTTGTGTATCGGATCGACATTTGGGTGAACAGTAGGACAAGATGGCTTCCTTATATGCATGCAGCATGCAGTTAATGCGTATTGCGCATCCGTACATGGTATCAGGAATGTCAAAAATTCGTCCTTCCCACATATTGACGAGTGAGTTTTGTGATGATCGCTTCCAGCAGTTCGATATTCTCATTTTTTATTGCAAATCTTAATTTTGATTCACTAATTCATATACATCGCACACACGTACAGACGTTACCGATTTGAAAGAATCGCTATTCTTTTTTTTTGTAATAAATTACTTATATAGGTTACGAATATTAGAATAGCTACATCTAAGTCACGTCCTGGCATTTCCAGAAAAATAGCAAGAACATATTTTCACAAAATTAACAATATAATATGTTAACCATTCAAAACAATACATTTAACTGGAAGATAACAAATTTCCTTTAACTAATAAAATCACTCACTTTAACCGACCTACCCGTACAGCGTACCTATGTGATACGGGCTTTTTTTCTAAATAAATTTTACGATAATTAATATTTTTTTCGCTTTGAATGCCACCAATTTCGTAGTTATAAAATTTAATTCTGTTTCTTTCCTACGACTTTTGACATGTCAATTGCCGCTACCGTAATCGAGGACGTCCAACAAGATGGTCAGACGACATCACGTGCATCAAGCACAACGGATTCAAGGTGCTTAGGATCGGATGCAATGGAATTATTTATGGGAGGCCTATATTCAGCAGTGGATTCAAAACGGCTTATGATGATGAATTGCCGCTACCCACCAAACGCCAAATTTACCAAAATTTTGATTGATCACTCGTATCGTTGTTTATTTACTTAATCCGAAACTTGTATAAATTCATCGAATAATATGCCGCAATTTTCGGTGAGAATGAGAACATTTTTTTTATTAAATCTACAAAGGAATTTACCACTTTCATTTCATTTTTACCCCCATTATAAATGCTGCCAATGTCGAAACTGTATCGCACATCTAACCATTTTCCGGTTTACAGTTTTATCGAAGGTTCCCATATATAAAACATCCATGTATAAAAATTAAGATATCGTTATCCGGTGCCTGAACGCGAAAAGAGTATCAGAGCGTGATGAGGGAATTGAAAACACCGTTTTCTAAACAGACGACAGACACAAGTAAAACAAAAAGAGCGATAACTCACACAGGATCGTAGTGGCGGAAATTGTTTTAAATTTTTATCAACTGTTCGTCTTCTGCCAGCTCCGAACTGTCATATGTTTGGACCACCCTTATGAGGGTAAATATTGTATACTATGAGAAAGCTATATAACTATTAGCTATGTCCTATATAACTATATACTTATATAGGACATATATACTTATATAGGACATTAAATTATGATTGGCAGGGATAATCAGACCCACGAACTGAAGAGAAGCATCGGTCTTGAGTGGACAGCATATGGAAAACTGAGAAAACTGAGTGAAAGTGAACTGCCCACATGTCTGAAGAGAAAAGTTTTTGATCAGGAAGAACTTTGTTACCGTTATCACAAAAGCAGCAGAAAGAGCAATAGGAAAGACTATATGCATAAAACAACGCAACACTGTCCCATAGTGAAATCATAAATGTAAAACAGCAGTCGAATCTAGCAAAAGAGCTGTTAACAAATACAAGCGCTACAAAACTGTTAACAATAAAATTGAATACACAAAACAACGTGCTATAGTTAAGAAGACAACTAGAAATGCCAAACTCCAGTCATGGGCTCAATATGGATCAACGTTAAATGCAAACACTTCCACGACTGAAGTATGGAACAAATTCCGAATAATATCTGGTTTAAATAGCAGAATATTAAATGCCTAAAGATAAATGGAAAGGCAGTTATTAGTAATACTGAGATTGCCAAAAACTTTGCTAACACATACAAAAACCGATCCAGTAATATTATTTATAAAAAAATCTTTCATTAATTACAAACAGCAAGAAGAAAATACTGTTGAATGTGTATGTTAATATAGGTCTAATTGCTGCTTTATAGATTCTTGTTTTTCTAGTCTTAGGTGTTTGTTCTTCCAGATTGTGTCATTAAGATATCTCGTCGCTTTACTTGCTTTTAAGCTTTGTTGTCGTACTTCTTCTTCAACATCTCCGTAACTAGTTGTATCTTTTCCCAGATATCTAAACCTTGTTTCCTGCTTTATTATTTTCCCATCAATTTCGATTTAACATCGTAGTGGGCATCTAGATGTTGTCATACATATAAAGATATACAAAATATATTTTGTCACACACAGAACTTTATACGACACTTAGAACTTTTGTGACAAGAAACAGGTTTCTGTTTTTTCACTGAAAAAACTCGTTTCATCCTGACTCCAACTGTCACAAACACCTTCAACGTACTGTGTGATGAGAACCTAAAACGTGTAACGTCAATAAAGTTCTTGGGCATGGTATTCGAAGAAACTCATACAACACATATAACAAATTTGATCTTATAATAAAGAATGGTGTGCAGATTGCTACACATTTTTGATGTTACACAGAACATATGAAGAAGGTTGCGTTTCGATTTAATTTGAGTCTCTTACCACTCCCTGGCACGTGTTTCTGGATCTACCCGTTATTAGAAGGAGTTTGTAAGAAGACTCAAACTAAATCAAAACGCACCGACTACTCTGGCAATTACAGGAAAATAACTACCATAGTATGCTACTAGAGACCTCTAGTGAGGAAAAATGAAGTTAAATACGTATTTAACTTACACAGAACATTAATCAGATCAAAATTAGGTTATGGGCCTACTGTGTATTCTGCAGCCACTAAGACACTGCTAAAAAACATGACAGTCTTCACAATCTCTCTTTACGTATAATATCGGGAGCTTTTCGCACAACACCAATCGAAAGTAAATATTGTGCAGTTGGTGAACCGTCCCTAGAAGACAAAAGACTTCTACTTCTGTTTCTGTTATTGTTCTTGTTTTACTTCTACGCAAGGATTAGAAGCTACTTAAATCAATTAAACTACACGTTCCCAGAATGCTTTCCCTCCCAGTAGCTCTCAATTCCTCCATAGCTAATTTCCGCCTTTAATGATATGCTTCACAACTACAAGGATTATATACAAAGATGCATCTAATTCAAAGAAGGTACTGATGCTGCAGTTATAACCGCTACATCAACAAATAAATACAAACTTCCTTCAAAGTACTCCATTTGCTCTGCTGAACTATACGCTCTATACCAGACCACCCTTGCTGTCAGCGTATCCAATAATACTAATAATTGTATGATACTTATAGATTCTCTAAGTTCCGTACAGTCAATCTAGTATGTATATCCAACTAATCCTTTGGTCATCAAAATAAAACAAAAAACATATTTGGCTGATGAAATTTTGTTATAATAAAAAAAAGCAGCAGACTGTTGCAGAGTGATTTCAATTCACTTTTCATCCTGTGGTGTGTTGAGTTGTCTTCATGTATCTCTCAAGCCGACTGTTGCCTTAGCCTTAGCTTCTGTTTAACTTACAGTCTATTGTGCCCCTTAAGCTACATATACTTGTAGGTATTTTGCTTCCCCTTCAGTTATTTTCCACTAAAAACATCCTCTATATGTTTTGTCTAAGATTTTGAAGTGCCACTATCTCTCATTATTCGTAATTTTTTTATTAATATATTGTCTATATATCATTTCGGTACCCGATCCAAGCGTCAGTTGATATTGTACTTGTAATGTTCTATTATTGTAGCCATATATTTTCACATTTTCGACAATTTTATATAAATAGCAATTTTTCATGCTACGGCTAAATGCCTTCAAAATAAAATTTCTATCAATTGTTTTACGTGTAAAGTTCGTAAAACGTTTAGAATAAAAGAAGAGACCTCAAAATATCCACTAAATACCACACAGTCTCGGTTTAGTGTCGTTATGAAGACGAACCGAACAATTCTAGAGAGAAAATCGGTATCCTAATTGCGGTTCTGTCATTCGCACTGTTCTTTCTCTCTGTCTACCGCTTCTCCATATGTTTTAATAAAATAACGACTTAAATTCGAAGGAGAACAACAGTGTTGCCAAATACGGTGTTGTTTTGATACTATTATTTTAAACCTGTAAAATATTTCCGGACTAGATTACCCGATTACGATAACCAATACAAATTAATATGTTATAAATACACATGTTTTTAAAAAAACCTTTGCAAATGTTATAGCACTTCAACATGTGAGATTTGAACAAGTATTGAAATTATTTTCTTGTGACATGCTTAGATATTAGTTTATATAAGGGATTAAACTACAATTGATTATAATGAGAATTACATTTTACGTTTGCTTTGACGTTTCGATTTCCAATTCGGAAATCATTTTCAAAAAATTCTAATTCAAATTATGAATACCCTTAACCTGTAAATAATTGCCAGAATGATTTCCAATCTCCGATAGGAGTGGATGTTTACTCGACGATTATAAAGCGATTTAGAAAATAGTGTTAGGGGTCTAGGACCGGTATTACGATAATATGTGGATGTGCAGGTAGCAGAGTGGGATGGGGCAAACTGGAACGAAGCGAGTGATGTATAAAGCAGGAATCTCACAGAGCGTGTAGACACTCTTCCCCATTTCACGTCGGCGAAGAGAAAACAGATAATAGTAAAAAGAAAAGGGAACACGGTTGGCACCCTCAGTACCGTGAAATTAATAAATATTTACTTTTTGATAAATTCATTTAAAATTAAGATAGTGCGTAAGAATTTTAGTAAGTTGTATAATTTATACAATGATAGATATTCTAAGACAACTTCGTTAAATCACTCAATAGTAAAATTAGCACTACAGCTCGAACCTCCTTTGAACCCTGTTGATTTCGCTCACCGTATATAGACAGATTTACCCTATCCTAGGAATCGTAAACCACAAATATTGAGGAGAAAAACAGTATTTCATGTTGCGTTAGTTCCCGTATTACGGGAACTAACGCAATTTATATTTTGTCTATTTCTATTATGTATTATCTATTTCTCTTCACTGATGAAGAACGCCGCTCCACGTTCTGTCAGATCTCGGCTTAATAAAACATATAATGACAGTGAAATGTAAAAGACATCGATATATTAAAGGAACTCCAGGTATGTTTGGGAAATGTTTTAGATAGAAATGAGAATCAGATTTGAATACATGCAGTGCTGAGTTCCTGGAAGACGTAGGGGAATAACTCAAAAGAAACTAGAGTGGGAGAAATACATTATAATATTTGGATGATCCAGACGAACATGTGTAGAAATAGAACTAATGTAAATAACCCCGCATAGAGGCAAATGAAACTGGAATGATGAATGAAATAATTCAAGATATCGTCAAAAGACAAAGCATTGTAAGATAGAAAGAAAAATGAGCTTTAATTGAAATCACTGAATATAAGAGCTCATAGAAAGACTCGTTGTAAATAAAACATACAACTTTAGAAAAATCCAATTGAGTTCTATTCTTCTTAATATTGATAGACTGTATTAATAACAATAGTAATACAAAATGTAATCTTACTATTGATAGTAATGGTATGTCAATTATTTATGGGATCAGTTTTTTATCTATTTGTGTATTGGGGAAATGTAGCATAGCATTGTAGAATTTCTTTACCCTTTAATAAGCAAACATTGTTCAAATGAGCTTCGAGTCATTTCAAGCAGCCTGTTGAACCATATTTAGCTTTGGACGCATTTCTCTGGGCCCTGGATAAATTTTAAAATGTTATTTCTTTAATATCTTCTTCTCTACTTCTTCCTTAGTTAGATCTGTATTTCTTGTGACTTTTAGTGAAGGAATAAAAAGACTGATATGTTTTTTGTACACACTTAAGTATTTTTGAAGTGTGTAAAAATTTATTTCCTAGCTGAGAGCATTCGTCTTACAACAAAGCCATCCTCAGAGCTACAATAGAACACTAATATAAGTAATTAATTTAAGGTTTACAATTTTTAACTTTTCCCTTTTCTTTATAAAAGTTTAGTTATAAAAACTTCATTAAAAAAAACGCAAAGACGGAACATTGGACTCCACAATGTTCTCAAAATAAAAAAATTGTTTATGGTACGGCCTTAACCATACCGACCATTTGGTTGGAGGAGTTGAAGCGGTGGACAGAATGAGCAGCATCCAATGCCGGCCCTTTAAATGATTCCTGAAACAGGAATCCTTCAATGATAATTGACATGAATGTGTTATACATCGGAAACTAAGATAATTTAAATTATCAAAACATGGATGAATTGAAATTCAAAGTGAAATGAGAATGAGTTTATCGAACACTGTCTAAAATTAATCAACATAAATCGTAATTAATTATAATATACGTCATAATTATTATATACATGATAAGTGTTGAAAATTAAGTGAAGGTAAAGGTTTGTTTAATTGACAAGTTATTCCTAAAATAACAATTAAATCATTCATATATTAATGAAAAAACTTAATTGTAATATTACAAAGTATGATACTAAAGTGGATTAAAATTTCATTTCACATTTCTGTCTTTTATGTTTTTATCAAAGTTTTTATAACCTAACTTTTGTAAAGATGTGGATATTTTCATGAAGTATGGGATCTTTCTTGAGTAGTGGTGCTTTTTAAAACTTGATGTAAGTTAAAAATTATAAACTTTAAATTAGTTACTTATATGAGTGTTCTATTGTAGCATGGCTCTGAGAATAACTTTATAAGCCGAAAGTATTCAGCTAGGAAATAAATGTTCACACTTCAATAATACTTTACTTTTCCATTCTTTAATTTTATTTAATGTCTTTGTAAAAATCCTAAAATGCAAGAGTCTTCTAAATGTGGCAATCGCGCCTGCCAAACAGCGATTCGTCACCTGCCCGGTTCAAAAATGTTACCGATCGTCTAGTTGAACACGCGTGGGAGGTTATTGGAATGGCATTTGGACAATTTATGGCTATTATGTGTCCGATAACCACCAAACGAACGATTCTGATTGTGAGAAATCGGTGGAGGCAGAATGTCGAGGGAGAACGATCAAAGTGGTTTATTGACCTAATTTTTAGTTATATTTTGTAACAAGTTACTATGATATTCATAAATATAATTTGAAAATAATTATTTAAATACGATTGAAACTAAAAAAACGATTGCGAAAGTTAATAAAATAAATAATAATGAAAACTTGCTCGGAAGCAATTTAGATATAAAAAGAACCACCAATTTTTTTGAAAACTTTTATATGGCCAACGACACTTTGCTTTAGAAGAAGAGCAGGTGATTGACGTATTTGTATAAAAAAAATTAAAGACAGAAAGATTTATCTGTAAAATATGTTGGGTTTTTATTTTTTTTTATTTTTAATGTGCCACCTGTTTTTTTGTGCCATTTCTTGTACTTTTAATAAAACTAAAAATTTATTTTTTTTTACATTAATCATTATTGTCGTAAAGTAATTATTTCATAATTTGTTCTTTATTCAACATTTTTAGGATTTACCTTGTTAATTCCATCGGTAGCTTGTAGAGATCTAAAGAATTTTTAATTTTTCTTTATTCTATTTAATTCAGAATGCAATAACTTTTATGCGACTCTTTAGAAGCTTTAAAAGTATGTCTGGTAATTCAAATTGGGCTGATTTTTTATTCTTGAGAGATGACACAAGCGTCTTATGGAACCTCTTTTTTTGATTGGTCGAGTTAGATTAAACGATTTAAGCTGTTCCCGTAATTCCGACAGGGATAAGCTTGCTAATAGCGCGTATCATTCCATTTCCGACCGTAGGATGAGACTACGGAAAGTAGTACTTTACAGAAGGAAAAAATAAAGATATTTCCTTCCAAATATTTGACTGCTTTGTTTGTATTCATGTACTATTGGTCTATAGTTTAATTTTAATTTTTTATCTGTCCTGGAATGGATACAAGCAGTCACATCATCAAGTCAGGTTTTAGAGGAATTATGGAACACTATTGTAGGATTAAATAATAGGACACTAACTAGCACTTGATATGGTCGAGGTGGTCTTGTCCAAAATCCACCTTGTTTATCCATAATTGAGGATGATTGGAGCCCTATGCCGAACTATGGATTGTCTTTAACTGGGAATACTACGTATTCCTGAACTACTACGAACTATAACATAATCATGTTTCATATATAAAAATATGCTTCTTTAATCCAGTGCTTCTTCACGAAGAAGAATTTAAATTAAATAATATTCATTAATTTGTATTAAGGCTGTTTTATCGGTGAACCAAAACCTAGGGAGTTTTATTTACCGACAAAACGTCTTGAAATTTGGACACAATATTCGAAATTATGTTGCTTTCAAAATGATGGTTTTACTTTTTGTATTATTTTGAAACTTCTGTTGAAAAATTGGATTATACTGTTTAACGTTCTATTATAACCAAACTTTTTACACCCATCACTTGAAAGAGTTTTTTTTTCTGTAATGGTTGATTTTTTTTCACCTTTCTGTGTAAAGTAATAATCTAATAATATAATAATCTAATAATAAAAAATACTAAAATCTAATAGTGAAACGTGTTACTCATCATTGTCGTTTATTTTCACCGTTATCGCCTTGGTGACGTCAAATCTCATGAACGTACGGTCAGTTAGTTCGTGTTAAAACTAATTTGAATGGAGAGTAATGCATTTGTTATCATTAAACTAGCCGTCGGCTGCGCCACTGAGTAAAGATAGTCTCGCGTAAGCAGTGTAGAAAAGTAAGTGATACGCCCATTTTAAATCGCAGTGTGCTTGAACTGCTAAAACAGCCTTAACATTCATAAAATATTTTATTTTTATAGTGATAGTCAAAAAAATGTATATGGACACTTTTTTTAATATTTATTTATGGAAGTATACATTATAATCTTATTACGTGAATTTATTTCGAATATTTTGAATTAAAAAAAAATAATAATAATGAGTGGCTACTCCTTGATTTTCTATTCACTCAGCTACTCTAAGGGACATTGATCGAATTAAGCGGTCTATATCATATTGCGGAATAATCATCCAGATTCTTCTTATGGCGTGCCACAGGTCTCCCAATTTTGCTGGAGAATGTAGTAATCGATTTAAATTTCGACCTACCATATCCCACACATGTTCGATGGGTGATGTTGATGGCCACTTCGCAGTCTCTATACCAGATTCTTGTTTCACATTCAATATGCGGTCTTGCATAATCCTGTTGAAACATCTCATTTGGAATGATCTGTAGGTAGGTATGTAAAGTCTACGTAAACTACGTCCTATTGTACGTTTTGTGGGTCATATAAAACGTACGACAAAATGTACGTTTTGTCCAGAATATACACACTATGTTTTTCCTTCCGTTTGGATTTTATTTCGATTCGACAAGACGTACGTTTTGCTGATTACATGCCACGTTTTATTGTATAGGATTTGTCCTATCCAATAAAACGTACAATAAGACGTAGCGTGAAAACGGGCCTTAAAACCGGTTGCGGTACTTCATCAATATATCGTCGAGTCAGTCACATCTCTTTCCACTCTGAGCAACGTGACCTAGTTCATTTTGTGGGCCCCAAACACTGCCTATCGTTTGCTGTGTTACAAGTTTCTTTTGGAATTTTCGATATAATTTCTTCTATCATTCATTTTGCTGTGGCAGTTCATGTTTATATTTATGATGGGCAAATATGAACATGGAGCAAATATAAAAGATGCAATGATGAGTGGAAAGAAAGGCGAATGTTGAATATATAACATCGAATAAACTATCTAAAAATAAATTATTGATTTAGTCAGATGGCAATAGAAGTGAGATATGTTACAGAATAAGTGAGTAAACTGAAATGGAAATTTGAAGGTATACAATTCTATAGCGAAATACTGAAATAAGCAGATAAAATATTGGTGATCATAGATATATAAGAGTGACGATCTTAAGAAACTTGCTGGAGCTATCTTAAGTTACATAAGAATATATTGGGAAAAAGACTGATTAAACTGTAAATGTGATTTTTGCAATTTTAAAAGAGTTTTCGCCCTTAGAGCCTTCTAATGTTTTTTAATGTGTTTTGTGTTAACAATCACTCTTCCATGAATTATTTGTAAGCTATGAGACGTAAGTTTTAATCATTATATTTGTAAAAAAACAAATTTCTCTTATTCCTTATAGGGAGCTCTGAAGATGGCATGTTACATGCCGAAAATACTCTGAGCTGATTTTAATAAAAAAATTTACACACTATCAAGTTTTTTGAGAGCATACACCTGTTGCTAGTTTGACTTACATAAGAAACTTTTGTTTATAAGATTGAATTGTTGAATTAAAAATCTATTATATAAAAATATATTAAAAGGGTATATAATGGTATAAAATTTATTATATTGAATTAAAACAATGGTAATAAGTTTCAATTGAATTGATAGGATCGTTTTATCAAGTACCTTTAATAAATATAGCGCTTCTCTCTTTGTGTCCTGTTCATTGTCTATTTTTGCTTCTTATTACAGGATTCTATTTCATTTTTTTGTTGTTCTATTTTTGTATTGGTTTGTAGCCATTTTATATTTTTGCCTATACTCAGCTCTGTGATACATCACCTAACATATACATATCTACTTTTATTTTTTTTAATTATCTCTTATATAAGTATGTGGTTTTATAAAGTTCATAACTTTTAGTATTTACTTTCAAAAACATTTCATTTAATTATATCCGATAAAATAGATACATTTTACATTCCAATAAAATTACTGCGAATCCCCTCAAAGCTCAGAAAATAATTCTGGGTAATCATCAAAAAGGTCTAATTTTACTGCGATAAATTCCGTGCTTAGTTGAAAATTACCTCTCTCCCTTTCTAACCCGGTCGCCGGCCCTTCTGCCTATCATTTGTTTACAGAGATATTTAGCATTCCCCACGGAGACTCTCTGTAAACATAAAACGTTTTGAGGTGCTTACTTTCGTTCATATCCGAATGTACGAGCATCTGAAATACAGGGTAATGTATTACTTTGAGAACAGTTTAGTGGATAGAATCAAAAACAATGAGAAAAGAGAATTTACAGCCACAGAACATACCATATCTTTTATTTAATGGAATATCGTGGAAAAGTGAGGGATTGGCAAATAGACGGAAACAAAACTTATGAATTAACGAAATGGAAGTAGTCGAAAAATTCAGTAAAACTTAAAGGTAAATTTTGTAAGTCATTCGTAAAAATAACTATAATATGAAATAACAAAAAAAATAGTAGGGACCAGACAGGTTTGTGAAGAGAATTAATATTGATTTGGAACCTCGACTTATGAAAGATATGGACAAATTATACTACAGAAGCCGACTAGCATACAGACTTATGAGGTTTACTGTTGCTGTAGGATAATGATAAGGATTAAAAAGACGAAGACATAGCCAAAATAAATTGGTGCCTGCATTTTTCTGATCAGTTTTTTGTCGCAGTTCGTAAACAGCTCCCGTACAGGTTTTATGGCTTATAATGGATTTTCCTATTTTGTCCCTACAATTTTTTTTACGATTTAGATCTAGTTAGTCTACGTACGGAAACAGAATAATAAATAATCAGAATGCCCACACTCAGATGCCGCCTTTGAAGTTTTTCAGCCCGCGCGCCGTGTTTTAGAAGGAAACACTTAACACAGACATATGATTTGTAAGGCTATGTAATTGTTTATATAAATATATGTTTAATTATATTATATTTATGCTATTATATTTAACAATGTTAATATAATTGTATAGTATGTCTATGACTGCCGTAAGTCAATTAAACCGGGTTAATTTTTCTATGCATACCACATAAACAACACTGGTTCCCTTTAAAACATGGCGGAACGTCTGCGCGAACGAGATGCGCGTACCTAATTTTCCATGGAGAGTGGGCATTCTGATTGTTTATTATTCTGTGGTACGGGCGTATTTATCGGCTTGATCAATCCCATTCAAATAATCACCATATTTATCAAGAAAATGTCCGGCCATCCAAGAAGTTTTAGCTGTTTTGCCCATTGGTGTATTTTCGTGATACATATTTATATTCGGAAAGAATAAACCATAATTATGACATTAATAAATCTATCTATCTATACAGCCCTTGCTGTCCAATTTTGGACATAGGCCTCCTCCCTCCTCTTCCTTCTTCCACGTCTCTCTATTGTAGGCAGTTTGCATCCACTTCGGGCCTGCGTGTTTCTTCAAGTCATCTGATCATCTCATTTGTGGACTTCCTCTTTTTTGTTTGTAACTATATGGTCTCCAGTGTATAATCATCTTATTCCATCTGTCGTCTTTCTGTCTTATGGTATGTCCAGCGAATTTCCACTTAGTTTTGCTATCTGCGTTGATACGTCGGTCACTTTTGTTGTGTTGCGGACCCAAGTATTTCTTTTCTTGTCTGATAGCCTGATGTTCAGCATTTGCCTTTCCGTGGCTTTTTGGGTCTTTGCTATTTTTTCCTCATTTGTAAACGTCCAAGGTTGAGAACCGTAGGTGAGAACAGTAAGTATACATTGGTTGAAGACTCTTGTCTTTAAATATTGGGGGTATTTTCTATTTTTTAGTATATAGAAAAGTTTTCCAAAGGCTACCCAAGCCAACCGTATGCTTCTCTTTATTTCTCCGGTCTGATTTTCTTTATTTAATTTAACTAGTTGTCTCAAATATACATGTTCTTTTACTTGTTCTATAGTTGTTTGTGCAATTGTAATTATTAATTCTTCTGGTTGGTTCTTCTTGTTGACCTATTTTTGCTGATTTGCTATTTAATTCATCTATCATATTTTGTAATTCTTCCCTTTTATTTGTTATTATTACGATGGCGTCTGCATATCTCAAGTGATTCAAGTATTGGCCATTTATGTTAATACCCAGTTTTTCCCATTGTAATTTCCTCATAACGTCTTCCAAAGCTTGATTGAATAGTTTGGGTGATATAGTGTCACCCTGCCTGACTCCTCGCCGTATCTTAATAGGGTCCGTTTGTTAAACTGTTTTAATGGATGTTGTTGCTTGATCATATATTGGAAATTAAGTCCGTATATCTATAGTCTATTCTTCCATTTTGTAAAGAATTCTTTATTGCCCACTGTTCCACCTTATCGAATACTTTTTCAAAGTCTACAAATGCCATATACATTGGGATTTGATATTCGTTGGCCTTTTCAATTAATATTTTTATCGTAAGCAGATGGTCGCTTGTTCTGAATCCTTTTCTAAAACCGGCTTGCTCTCTTGACTGGTAATTATCTAACTTAGTTGTTAATCTGTTTGTTAGTAGTTTTAATAGTTTGTACATTACATTAAGTAGCGTTATGGGTCTATAGTTTTTCAGATCTTTTGTATAGCCTTTCTTATATAGTAAAATTGTTATTGCGTCCCTCCATGTGGTGGGTATTTGTTTTGTGTTCAATATTTTATTCATTAGTACATAAAGCACTTCCACTGTAGTTTTCCCCCCCATTTTTTAGCATTTTCACAGATATTAAATCTTTCCCAGGAGGTTTGTTATTCTTCATTTCTTTGAGTGCTTTGTTTATTTCATTTTTACTGATTTTTGGTTGTAGGTCAGAGTTAACGTTCTTTATTTTCAGTTGTAACTAATTACGGATTTGTTGGGTTGGTTTTTGTACCGTTTTTTAGAGATTTGTATAATATTCGTGCGTTATCTGTAAAATTTCTTTTATATTGTTGGTCTCCACTCCTTCTTTGTTCTTTATGCTATTAATTTGTATGTTTCCCTATTTTTTTCAATTGTTTTCTCCATCTTTTCTTCATGTACTCTCCGGTTATTTATACTCCTTGATATTTTTTCTAATAGTTTTGTTTATTTCTTTGTATTCCATTTTATTTCTGTCCCCCTGTTCTAGTAATGTTCTTCTTATGTTCATAAGATTATTTGTTTCCTGGGATATGAAACTTTCTTTTTTTGTTGTTGTCTGTGCTATTTCTTTACTCACTTTCATTAGAGTTTTAGTAAATATCATGTTTCAGTCAACATATTTACATGACATTAATAAAAATAACAATTAATAATTCACCTACAATTTACAGAATCCTGTGAAACATTATGATATAACAGATAAAAATGTAGTTTATATATAGTAAATACCCAAATCCAATTAAGTATTCGTATTTCTTCCCCATTTTATCGCAGGAACATCTTCCGCGGATATTTCTAGTAAACAGCAGGTGCTGCGTGTCTTCGATAACTTTATTACGCCCATCGGATTCTCCTTCTACATCTTTTATTTCTCCAGATTAGAGCGTCACGGGTGGAGTTAAGGTTGTTGGGAACGAATACCGATATAGAGTCGACAATGAAGGTAATGGGACAAAGTTTAGTTGAAGAATATTCGGGAATACATACAGTATGGTACAAATGAAAGGAATACATTTGTTATTTCATAAAGCTGGCGACTTTAAGGAGAAACCGGTCGATTTTTAGTTTTAAACAGGCTATTCGTAAGGATACCTTTTATGTTTGACGTCATCCATGTGAGTCTGATGAAGTTATTGCTAAAATTTTTAAATGGAAATGTGGGTGTTGTAATACCTTATTCGAAAGGTATTTTAAATACTCATTCAGCCATATCAATATTTACAGTAATTGATTTGCGTATTGTCATAAATATTATGAATGATATTTTAACAGATTTCTTAATAAAATGTATTTAGAATTGATGTGATATATTTATTGACGTGTCCAATCACAAATTAGTCTATAATTTGTAATCCCACATTAATATTTTCCTGAATTTGTATAGTTTCATTGTGTATAATTATGATAGTTTGTGATAGATTAGTAGCTTAATTACAGTTTGTTCTACTTCCTGCAAACTATAGAGTGCCTAATATGTATTGAGGAAATGCATGCAATTATTTCCTCAGTACAATTTATATTTGCCAGCTTTCAAAAGTCAAAGGTTTTTATTGTACGCAGAGGGCAATACACTTTGATGAATCGTAGCATTTTAGTTACATTATAAGTATAGCTTCGGGACTAGTTTGGGACGCAGACTATTATAAGTTTTTATCTCAACTACAACCATAGTGTAATAATTCAGTAGCTGTAAATCTTCTTCTTAAGGTGTCTTCTCCATTACTGAAGGTTGGTCATAACTACGGCAAATTACTCTCTATCTGGAGCTGTTCTTAGTATCGAATGTGTCTCCATACCTGTCTAGTCTCTTACATTCTTCAACCAGAAGCATTTTCTTGTTCTTGGACCTCTTCTTCCTTCCACTTTCCCTTCCATTATAAGTCGTAGGAAGTTGTAATTTTCTCCTCTGTAAATATGTCCTAGATAACTCGTTTTCCTGTTTTTTACAATATTTAGGAGTTCTTTTTCAGTACCCATTCTTCTTAGCACCTCGTTTTTGAACACGTGCTCTGTCCAAGAGATCTTTAGCATCCTTCGAAAAACCCACATCTCAAAGGCATACGCCTCATACTTGTAATTCCGAGAGTCCATGTTTCCACTCCGTATACCAATATGGAATAAATAAACGTTTTTACAAATTGGTATCGGATATCCAACGATAACGTACAGTTTATTAGGAATTTTTGTATTCGTTGAAATAAATAAAGCTGTAAATAAAACTATATTTTACTTCACGACTTCAACATTTTATTTTATCATCGTCGCTCGAGAAGAATCGGATAAACGGAATTAAAAACAATTCGAAATTATAATAACATTCAAATTTGTTCAGACACTCAAAAATAAATTTACTAAAGGCCATCACTGGTTATGAAATGTCTTATCTACCTACTTTTTACCTTTTTTAAAAATCTAGTAACCTTTTCAACATCAACATTGATACTTGGACATACAAACTTAATTAACTTTCTGTGATCAATACTATTATTGTAGTAGACGTATTCAAAAAGTCTTTGTATCTATTAAGATGATGTTGACTGAAACTCAAAGAATTGAAATTTTTTAATAATAATTGGTTGTGGGGAGAAAACTGGTATGCAGAAAGAAGTATGTACGTTATTTAATAATTAATACCCCAACCAAGAGCCAATTTCACAATCCACTGTAACCAAAATTGAGAAGAAATTAAGAGAAACAAACAAATTATCTGAAAATAAACAACTAGAGGTTTTGTTTGCCTCAAGATAATCACCACACCAATTCACGGAAAGTAGCATTATATGACATGGTCTATTCAACAGTTCTTAGAAAGCTGAAGAATGATAAGTGGCATCCCTACAAAGTAAATTTAGTACTAGAGCTAATGAAAAATGATTTTGATAGACGAATTGAATTTTTTGAAATCATAATGGAACAAAATAAGAGAGATCCCATGTTTTTAAAAATGGTTCTCTTCTATGATGAAGCTACATTTCTACTAAACAGTCATGTCAAGAGTACTGTACTCAATACCCAGATAAAGTAAATGTTTGGGCGGGAATAATAGACAATAGGATTACTGGACCATACCTTTTCGAAGAAACTTTAAAACAGTAAGACGGTGCGCCTCCCACTATACTGTCTTGGTGCGCAACTACTTGAACAACGTCTCTCCAAATTGGTGGATAGGTCAAAGAGGAACAATTGAATGGCCAGCTAGGTCACCTGAAATGATTCCTCTTTGATTCGACTAACTTCAAAAGTAAAGTGTACCAAAATATCAATGAACATAAAGAAATAATACGTAATTAGTTGCACAAATAGCTCCAGAAGTTACAGAGAAGGTTCGAGAAGAGTTCACGGCACTTCTTTCGTGAGAAGATATCACTTTACTAAAATTTAGTGGCATGGCGGGTATTATGACCCAAGAGCAAGTACTCCCATGAAATCATGTATAAGAAATTTAAACTATGTTTTAAGAAATCGTTTCAAGCCTTAATAAATGCGTGTATCATCAGTAATAACAAGGTTTGTGGTATTCTTGGCATTGGGACATATTTCTAACAAATTCAAATTTGGTACTTAGCGATAAATTAAAGGTGAAATATCTATTTCATAAATTTTTAAATAATTCTAGAAGGGCACTAATAGAAAGAAAACACAGTTTAAACGAATGAAGATTCCTTTAACGACGCCTATGTTGGAAACCCCAATAATTACTTCATATATAAGCAGCGTTACCGTGAAACAGTAAACTGTTACCCAATAACAATTCGTTATTCACAGTGGTTGCCAACTTTTCATAATATCTAATATTTAAATGCGAAGAGTTAATACTATATTTTCATTTTTTTATCAAACGTCTTTGTATTTTGTGGAAAATTCGCAAAATTGTAAATCCAGTTTCCATGTGATTCGGTTACAATTTGATAGTGTTTTCACTTTTCGTGAAGTTCTTTAATTTAAGTTAATCCTTAACTTTAACGTAATCATTCACCATCCTATTACCAGTCTTAGTTAATTTTATATTTTACTTCAAACTCTTAATGGCTGCCTACATTATCCTTTCTATAAAGTATTTCGCCATCGTGATGTTCTTACCATTTCGAAGCAATTTCCCAATTAATGTTAAATCAAACCAAAGCGACAATACTATTTACATTTAAAATCAATCGCAGTCTCTCTGCAAAATAATCTGACCCTGACCTAGTTCCTTTTTCTACTCATCTGCACTGCTTCCTGCGACTTGTTTCCAAAGCTCGTTTTTGTAGAGTAAATACAGTTGAGTTGACGCGAATTCTGAAAACAACAATTTTAACCTTGAGTCGTACAAAAGGTATGAGAATCAACATAAATAAAACAGATATTCTCACAAAACTATCAAAGCTTTAATTTTAAAGTTTAATTTAAAGATTAATAATTATAAATATAAACAGCCAATTATATAAAAAATCTATAATGAATATTTGAATATGTACTTGAATGAATTAATATCTAGTAAATTGTTATCTTTATTTCTGGTTTTGGAATACACGACCTTCGCTATGCAAACTAAAAGACTTCTAATGAAACCTATGGGCTAATTTGTTTTCTGATAAAATTAATATTTGCATTCGACAGCTACTTTTCTTGTGTAATATTTTAATATTATTTTTCTATTTTTAATTTTAAATTAACAACAATTTCGACTAAAATGATAGTAAATAAATTATACTTTTTTTTTTTTTCGTCTTTATAGAGGGGGGGTCTGGAGGTACTTTAAAATGCCCTCTCGTCGCCGAGTCTACGCCGAACGCCTACCTGCTAAACCAGACCCTCCTCTGTCATCCAGCGATCCGGAAGCGGAATGGCCGCTGTAAGGCCGGCATCACTTCCGAAGCACTACCTGTATTCATTCATTCTCCATTCATACACATCCACACTCCTAGTTCGGCATCATTCTCAGAAGGGCATTTCCTCCTTCCCACAGTCAAACTCACGCATTCTAACTCAAAAAGTGTGACCCACTGTTCTAACTTCACCTTTCAGCATCATTCACTCTACCTTGCCGTTGGTCCAGCTGTCTTTCTTCCTCTTCCTTTTTTTTGATCACTGCACGGATATAACTGTGTATGTTAATCCAACCTAATTTATTTTCAATCATTCTCTCAATCATTTCTCTCACTGTAACAAAATTCACACCTGTCTCTCTTTCCATTCTGTTCCTTTCCACTATCCATCTGCTGCAATCTAACATCGTATGTGTCACAGTGTCCGAGTATCCACAATATAGGCATTCATCTGTATCAGCCTTACCGATCCTATAAAGGTAGGCCCTAATACACCCGTGTCCTGTGAGCACCAGCGTCAAGAAATAATCCAATCGCCTGTGGTCACAGTCCACCCAAACTCTTATGTTAGGGATCAGCATTTTCGTCCACTGTGCCACATCCTCCGTATTGTTCCATTCTTCTTGCCATCTTTCAACTGACCTTTCCCTTACCTGTCTTCTCTCAGCCACAGTAAGGTTTGGGCCTCTTCTCTCATAAAGCTCTTTTCTTTCCACCGCCAAAACATGCAACGGAACACATCCAGTGATGGTCCATAAGGCTGCCGCAGACACAGTCCTGTAGGCATAAATAAATTATACTAAATTAAAAAAAACATGATCTATTATTATTCTCATCATTATTTGAGAAATTACACGACGAAGAAAATAAAGGAAAAACTGGACTAATGCTCCTTTATACTACACTGTCAAATTTTGGTTCTGTGGTCTCAAAAAATGATCATGCCTATGGGTGTCGCGTTTGCTGGCCATTGACCAAAAGCATGATCGTGTGACCAATTTTCAGTAGTGATTGGACCTTATGACGCAAAATCCGTTGGACTTTTGGCGTCGATTAGTAACCGTTGATGCAACCTGGATCCGCTATTACACGTTAGAGAATATAATGAACGCATGACAATAGGTCAATAGACTTAAGCCTGAAAAAGTGTCCCAAAGCGATGAAGAGTGGCTCAATGGGTCGGAAAGATTATGGCCACGGTATTTTGGCATTGCAAAGGCATAATTTTAATTGATAATCTGGAAAAAGGTAAAACTATTGAAAGCTAATATTATTGTGCATTAGTGGACAAATGGAATTAGGCACTCAGTAAGTAGCGCTCTTAGGTATGCAAACGAAAAAACGTGTTGTTTCCCCAAGACTGTGTACCGGCTTACAAGAGCACTATTACAAAGGCAAAAATTCATGTGGTGGGCTTCGAATTGGTTTCTCATCCAGCTGGTAAATAAAAAATTCAGCTATAACGAAGAGATAATTGACGAAACAGACGCTAATTTTGCAGAGTTTTCAGAATCGTATTGTTCAGACGGCATAACGAAGTTGGAAAATCGCTAGACTCGTCGAATTTAGATAAAATGGAACTGTATCAAATAAAATAAAAGAATTTTCTGAAAAAACATGTTTTATATTTCAAAGGACGTTACTTATAAGTCCATCTATATGCTTCTCTGTTGACCAGTAACTAATAAATGAATACCACATTATATTTACATATTTCGGTTTCCTCTTCACAAAAACTGAAAGGTCATGTTTCTATTAATTTGCCAAGTAAATAATTATTTTATTTTGATTTCCCATCATGATTTCCCATTATGATTTCCCATACGGAACTATGGTCGTCTTGATTATTTTCTGCTGATTTCTTGATATTGGGGTTGTAGATAAAGGGCTCGTTTGGCCTTGTATACCTTTTTGGCACTGAGAGATGGATCATCTTTTGTATATACTGTACATCTATATGTCTGGTCTTTTGGATAGTTTTTAGAGCCAGCTGTCGAGCTTCTTTTTGGTCGGTACCCCGTTTCAACACATACTTATATGAATCACTTTTTCTTGTTTGCTGTATCTTTTACTACTTTTTAGTATTTTTTTCATCTTCCGAAGTATGACATATTACCTGATCGAGTTCCAGAGTTTCTGGATAACTGAGGCAGCTCCATTCTTGTACTACCAAAATCTAGAGAAAGCTTCGGCAAAGCTAATAAAGCTAACTGCGTATCGCCTAATACCCAGACTCGAGATACTTTACAGAATTAGGTAAGGTCCCTCGGCTCTAAAGAGGAGATTTCTTGACATCAGTTTATCTGATTTTTTATCAATTTTCTTTAACAATTCTACTATTCTGCTACTTTGATACAACAAAATGTTTTCCATTCTCATTAACACAGTACATTTCTTAATTTCACAAACGTGTGTGGGGCATCGTACCTTTTACTTTGCTATGTAGTTCATAGGATGTTTTCTTTGTTTTTCGTTTTCCCGTGATTACCCATATACTATTTCAGTTCTATCACTTACTCTGTAACATTTTTGGGATACTCAGAGCTGGGTACCCGCTAACTTTCTCTTCTCTCCACTCTTTTATCTCCTAAATAGGTTTTTCGTCATCCTTATTATAAAAGAGTAGTCAGTTGGGATGTGAAAGTACGTTCAACAATATTTTAGCATTACAACCCAACTTTTTCCAATCTATCTGCACATTATGGATACTATTATTTTTTTAAATGTTTCTGCTATGTAGATGCTATTATAGGATTGGATTCGCCAACTTTCAATTTGAAAACGCTTGTATTATTCAGATGGATATATCGTTTCACCTGATGTTCTTCTTTACCACTTTAGTAAAAAACAATTGGTCATTAAATCGTAGTTAGGTATTATTTTGTTCTGGAACTGTTGCCAGTAATGCGTATACAGCTCAGATATATAAGGTGGTATTCTAGATTGGCATAAAATGCATCTTCCGAAGAATGTATCCGAAAATTTTTGGTGGTTAATTGAATAATATACAGTTAAAATAAATGAATATATTTTTTGGATGAGTTTTATTTTCGATAATAACATACAACACAAAAACACAACACTGTTTGTTAGTGAACTCAGAATATAGTCAACGTGTCAAAGATTCCTTGATTGATCTGTAACTAGTGAGTTAGGTAAATAGGGCGTAAGAACAATAGTTATAAACTCTTCACTTTACGTATAAGTTGTTTTGCATACTTTTTGCAATTAAATTAAGAGTTAAAAAGTTTTATTTTATAAAGGTTATCAAAAGCGATTAGCTCCAAACCAGACGATTTATTACTAATAATACTAAGAACATCTCATCTCTACATAAAGAATCAATGACAACAAAATAAAGAATGAAATCAATAGTTTATTTTGTATTTTAACACCAAAATCATTGTTTTTATTCAAATACAATATTTTCCGCTTGGACCGCCACAGGCCAAGTTTATGTCGTATACAAATAATAACAAATGAAAACGTTGAATGGAATTTTTCTCATCAGTTAGCGTACTAATTTAATAATAATTGCGTGTTTGAGTTCATAGAAAACTGACTGAATGACAATAAAGCATGCCATAGGATTTTTTTATTCATTAGATATTTTAAATATAAACATTTTGGCAATAAATCATTAAAATAATTTTAGCAAACACTACTCTACATTTTTTTTAATGTTTCTTTCACTTAATTACCCAAATTCTTCTAATTTTGGGTTGATAAAAGCGAAAATGATAAGAAAATTATTTCATTAGCTGTAGTTTTTATGATATACAATAGGTATGACATTGTTTAAACTACTAACAGTCAATTTGAATTGCCGTTAGGTTACTAGGATTAAGCTTAACCTCATTACAACGGCTTTGGTACTTTTTTTAATAACGAAATGTTCTGATGGTATCTGCCTCCATTTTTTTTCCCTGGGCTTGTCTGATCCAAAAGATTTCCGTTATCACTAAAACTGAAGCTTATTGTGTTTAGTGTGTCTCACAGTCACAAAATACATATTTTACAGTTTCTGGTACGTTATCACAGGGTCTGCAGTTAAGGTCTCCATGGTATATGCCTATTTTATTCAGAAATCTCTTACTGGTGCATGCCCGGTCAACATTCCTGGTACTGCTCTCAGTTTGTTCCTGCCCATATGAACCAGTTTCTTTGTTCTTCCTGTATATGGTCCACAAATCAAGACTTTTACATGTGTTTGTTTTGGGATTCTCTCCCAATATCGCTTATGATTCTCTCTGATCCAGCCCTCTACAGCCCTACTTACTGCAGCCTTTGGTACTCCCAGAGTCACAGTCGGTCCATGCTCATCACTCATAGCTCCACAACTAAGGATAAAAACTGAGTTGTGAATTGAGAAAGTGAATTTTAAGAGACATGTTACATGCGAGTTGTTGGAATTTGTCCAGTAACACTTTTTTGTTGCCTAAAAATTCACAAATAATTCCCTTGATAGTTTCTTGCCTTTCAAGCTCAGTCAAATACTGGATTCCTTATAAGTTGACCAACTTGTTGCCCTACAAAAATACCTTCTTTAAGTAAGCCTTACGTAATGAAGGAAATTTGTGTCTAGGTATTTAAAGATCTTTCATTCCGTTGACAAAATTCTTTATCAAACCTAGCTTAATATGTGAAGGTGGAAATAAAATATCTTTTAGGTTCACGAGAGGGTTAGGAACGACAGTCTTTTCGTTACGGTTAAGGTTTCTTGCACGCTAGTTTGCTTTTATATGCCTAATGTGATTTGCTATCTCTGATGTACATGTACATAAGAACCAGCACTGTGTTGTGTTGTAGCCTAACTTCATTCAATACCTGATTGAATATTCGGATATTGAACTGCCCTTCTTTTATTGATTGACAACTCTGCCTTACTGAATGGAATCAAGCAGAAGTACCCGTAATCAGCAATTTGGAACAGCAAAAGGTTTCGTTTAGAAGAAAAAATAGATCGTTTATCTATTGTTCAGCCATTTTCGTAATATGACTGAACAGAAGTTGCAATAAATATGTGGAACCCAAGTCTTGTCCTGGTCCATGACTTAATGCTAAAATAATGATCATAGATAATTTTAACAACAGGGATGAGGTTACTACGTCTGTGATAAAATGTTATTTCACCACGTATATTACAGAAATGATTTACTGAATTAACACATATCCGTGGCATATTGAATTTCACAAAAGTAAAGGGTTCTCAAATAAAAAATGTTGCAGCTACATCAGAAACTATGTACAAACTCACATAAAACTTTGCTCTAATCATAAATAAACGATGAGCTGATTCGGAGCCCGAAACAATTACATTGCTGTTATTTAAACTCGTCTTTATTTAGCATCAGTAAATATCGTACGACCAGTTCCACACTAGTACTATAAAAATTCTATTTTGTCCAATCATTTGCCAGCCGGTGATTTGTAGTGCCGTGGAGTTTACAGGTCCATCCTACTTTGGGGCCTCCGTAACATCGGGACTAATGGCTTCGAGCGTTCGGAGACTCCTCGTTCGCCGAAACATCCGACACAGGACAGTACCAGGAACTACAGAAGATCTTAATGGTGCAAGTTAGCTGCTGGTGTAGCTATAAGATGTGAGCCTTTTCTTCTTATATTTGTAATGAATAAAAAACACAATTTAAGAAGTACAAAATCCGTAGAAAGGGTGGATCTTTTCCATTTTCTTTTCTAAATATATTACTAAATCTTCCAGTTGTGTTTTATGAAATGCTTTTAAAAATAACTGGAAATAATTTATCTTTAACAAAATACTCAGTAGCAAAAATAATAATTACAAAGAATATAAATACACTTAGAAGTATTTTCATAACGAAAATACATGATATAAATATATTTTGTTTCATTTCGCCGTGTTAAAACGTTCACAATAACAACACTTGTAGCAGTAAAATACAAACGAATTCTAGCGTTACTCTGCTCACAATAAAAGTTAAAAACGGAACTTAGAGATGGTCGAAGTAGATCTAATCGCGATTTAGGGATTTGAAGTGAATCATTGATCCATTAAAAATATGAAAGGATATTATCTGTCTATAAAAAAAAAGGATATCGTATCCTAATTTGTCTATATGTAGTTTTCTGTAACAACTCTTAAAGGATAATCATAGAGTTTTGAAACGTAATTGATAGGTGTGTTTTGGTACAAGGAAGAACTCTAATTTGCGGTCAGCAGATTATTATAGTTACAAATAACTTTGGATAGAGAGGATGTACATTTTTAAAACTTCGGCAATGGATTCTGTTACGTTTAAAAATCCTATCGGGTTCGCTTTCGGTCATTATTTTGTTATCGCTACAATTTTTCAATTTCTGATTTAATTCTAGAGATGATTTATTTATTCCTTCCTGTTACGATCCGTTCCTAAAAATCTACCCAGTGACGAATTCCCTATCTCTAACTTTATAAAAATTTAAAAACACCGTGTAGCCGTTTATTAAAAATAAAATAAATCTGCACAAAATGTCGACCTAACCGAGTAATTACTCTGTGAAAATGTTCCTGCAATTAGACCGCGTAAAAATTTATGAAATAGTAGACTAATATTTCGCCGTAATAGTTTGTTGTCGGTTTAAAATGAAAATCTCGTCGGGTGTAACAGGTTCGTTGTTTAATAATCAGATTTGGTATGTTTTTTAATGGCAAATAACAATGACTCTACACTATCATATTATATTTATGTGTAAAATATTTATAATTAGTAATTTCTTTATTGCAATAGTGTATCTATATGTACCTTTTTATTTACGAGTATATTATACACAATTGACTGTTTACGTAAATAATTTATTACAAAAACTTTTGCAGTAGACCACACACTTATAAAGAGGTTAAATAATTATTATAGGCTAGGAAATTAAGTACCAAAGAGTACTTAAGCTACCAATTTTCCTCAGCAACATGAATCACAGTGCAACTTTTTGCATTCGATTCGGAAAACTGTCAGGAAAGTTTGTGAACAAGATTCATGGCGGTAAAATGAAAATTGCATTTTGTGCATAAGTAAATTGCATTTCCAAAGTGCATAGAAAATGAAAAATTTGAAACTCAGAAAAGATCTACAGGAATGAGGTCAATTTTGTTACTCTGGGGTTTCCGAGGTCGTGGAATACGAGTATGATAAAGACGATGGTCCTCGAGCTACCTGGTTCCTAGGATGGATCTCGTCTCCTGGTCTATGTTAATTTCTTTCTAAATCAATCGACAGTCATTACTAGGAGGTTTTCGAGGTCACTGAAAACGAATATGATAACGACGATGGTCCTGGAGCAACCTGGTGCCCAGGGTGTACTTCGTCTCCTGGAGTTTTATGTTATTTTCCTTCGAAATCAGTCAAAAGTCATTTCTCGTGGGTTTTTGAGGTTGTTGAACACGAATATTACAACAGCGATGGTCTTCAAGGTATCTGATCGCCTTCTGGAGTTTCAAGTTAATTTCATTCTAAATCAGTCGACAATCATTACCCGGAGGTTTTCGAGGTTGCTGAACACGAATATTTCGTTGATAAATGACCTCAGAATACCTCAGCTGCCTATTATACATATTAAAGCAACTGGATCACCGAAACTTTACCAATTAATGGAAATAAAACCGCCCATAGAGATAATCCTACTAAGTAGATCTCGTCTTAATGCTAGATATTGATTTCGGATTTTCTAGTAGTCAATCAAAATAATTACCAAAACTCAGCAGCCATAAACTTTTGAAAAAATAGTTTTTATTTTCTTAGATGGTGGAGAGTCAGTGTTAAACAGATATTTCACGTTACAAAAGATAGGGAAGCGTTTAAAGAAGTGATCACAAACCTTCGTTAGAAGACGGCGCAACAAGAAGAAGAAGATGGTGGAGAACCTTTGCGAAATAGAATCCTGGATAGCGAAAAAGAAAGAATTCAAATTCCTTGATGAAGTTGTAGCGGAATACCAAAGAAGACCTGGTGACAAATACTTAGATAAGATATATCTGAGAAAGTGATGAACATTGGAATGTGTTCGTTGATTGTTTAAAATTGAAATTGTTCTTTGATTTCGGAAATATAATGGTGTGTCCAGATTTTATCGATGGTTATGAAAAAAACGCAAGTAAGGAAAATAACCACATATAAAAAAAATAAAAATGGCAAACCGTTAAGGTGAGACAAGTACAAGCTGGAAACAAAATACACAGATAGACACAGTATTTCGGTTAAAAACTTACCATACATGAGCCAATAAATTGGAGTAAATCGGACAAGGAATATAACTGGCATGGACAGTATTCGGCAAACTACAATAATTTTTTAGACGCTCTTGCTCAAAACAAAAATCGAAAATATTCACACAACGCGTTCTTCCACTATTATCTCTACTTCTAAATCTTGTTCTCGTACAAAAAACAAATAGGGAATTTGAAAGTAACCCATGAAAAATGAAAAGAAATATAATCTAACTAAGGCCGAGAGACAGATTTACAATTTCAGAGAAAGTTTCAAAATAAGAAAAGATGTAAGAAATCACACCATTCTCGTCAGCTCATCGTCGTCTACTGCTGAACATTGGCCTCCTCTAAAAATCATATTCATTTGATTTTTAGAGGACCATTTAGATCAACATTCAGATCTATCTTGCGCTGTTGCAATCCAGTTGGTACATATCCTCTTTATGTCGTCAATCCATCTCATGGGTAGTCTTCCTGGTTTTTCTCTATTCGCTCTTGGTCCCACTCGCAAGATTTTTTTGGTCCAGCTATTATCTTTCACTTTACTAAAAACGGGTATAGAGAACGAAAAAATTCGTAGAACTGGTGTATGTCTATTTCATCCTACCAGAATTCGTCAGAACGACTGGTACTGAAGCTCTAAAAGTTAATTCAAATATTTTCCGTCAACAGAAGCGATAATAAAATAACTCCAATAAAGACGCCACAGTGACATATGAGAATAAAAACACAAAGTAGAAATCCGAAGATTTTTTGGTTGACGAAACCAAACTTCAGATTTTTGCTTTATTCTGTGCCTTCTATAAATTCCAAGAAACCAATTCACCAAAGATTCTTCCTTAGACGGGTAGATATGTTGTGGAATGCAACTTTTAGATTCCCCTTGTCTTTCTTTTAATTTTTTATCGTCTGTTTTGCGAAACTAAACTAAACACTAGGAATGAATGCAATCGGAAGTTCTTTATGTATTTCCAGACAAGTAGGAATCAGAAATGAAGTAATAAAGTAAGTTATGAACATAGTAGGAAATATAATCCAAGATATCGACAAGAAACAACCGAGATGGTATGGACATGTCCAACTTATGCTGGTAAAAAGACTCTCAAAAAAAATTCTAGAGTGGAAACCGTTAGGACGACAAAAAAGAGCAGGATCCAGAGTAAAATATCAACATGGAGCAAAAAGGTCTATGAGCGAAAACAATTGAACAACGAATGATTCAGAATTAAAGTATCTAATTAAAGAATATCCTAGCAAAATAGTCAGAATGCAGAACAAAAAATTGGAAAAAGTTAATTAGAAACGTAATTCCTAAAATAAATAATAAATAAATAATGGATATACAGAGAAAGGGAGAGAGATAGAGAGAGAGAGAGAGCGAGAAATTTTGATATTTGTAAATAGTGTGTTCTCGAGTTAAAAAGAACAAAGAATCAAAACCAATCGAAACCACTCACAAAATAAATAAAACTTGTTTAAATAAACGATCTGTCCAAAATTTTATGTAGCAAGTGTCTATTCAGATTACTGCTCAGCTCTCGGTTGATACAATCTCCTGGTATTCACATTTACGACCCTAGCTTCGGCTTCATTCTTTTTCCGTTAGTCGGGTAGAAATGTTCATTTTTGTCAAGATTTATTCAAAAGTTTTTTTTTTTCGTTATAAACCGGTCGTACTGCAGCTAATTGACATATCGTACATCTTCCATTCATTGATGATACTCATTCGAGAATTCTGGAACGCTGTACCAGCTTATACAGGTCTAGTGGATGGGTACCATATGATTTGGTAATCACTAGGTAGTTCACAAAGTATTTACTACCTGCGATCTAATGTCTCGAAGTCATGCAAGATATAGTTAACTGCTATAGGTTCTCTGCTACAGAATCTGAAGCTCCATAACTGGGAAGAAATGGGGATTTAAACCGGACATAGTGCACGGGGTGTACTCAATTAGCTACGCAGCGACGATGTGGTAGACTAAGACACTTCAAACAGCTGTAAATGCCAAACTCAGCAAGGTGCAAAGTCTTGCGTGTATGGAGATAACTGGTGCCATGCGTACTACTTTAACAGAAGCTATGGAGACTCTACTAGGCCTGCCTCCTTTGCATTTAATAATACAAGGAGAAGCAAGATTGGGGCCTACAGAATAAAACAATCACTGAAACTTTGCAATGAACGGACAGGGCATATGAGTATCACAAAGATTTGACGGACATTCTGGAGAAACCAGATCACATGACAAAAAAATACAATTTGAAGAATTCATATAGGGTGTCTATTACAGACAAGATTGTATGAGGAAATAAGGAGTACCATAACCAACAGGGTAAAATCTGGTATACAGATGGATCCAAAACTACAGAGGGTGTGGAGGCAGGAATATACTTCAATAACCCAAGAATTAGCGAAAACTTTGCCTTTGGGAGAAACCGCACCGTCTTTCAAGCGGGGATTTATGCCATACTACAATGTGCAATGAAATAATGAGAGAGGTTCCGGAAAAAAACCAGATCCATATAATGTCTGACAGTCAAGCGGCACTGAAGGCACTGGCATATCAGGAATAAGTGACGTCGAGCCTGATGTGGTACTGCATCAAAGAGCTAAATGAACTTGGAGACTGGAATAAGGTCGAGTTTGTCTGTATACCAGGACATCAGTACATCAGGAAAAAGCATATCAACTTGCAAAAAGGGGATCGAACGAATCAAACGAACCGGCTGTAACTCTTGGAGTACTAAACGCTGCAGTTCGTAGTGCTATAGAGGACTGGATCAGAGAGAGAATTAGCACAGAGAAAACAAACACATGGAAAAATCTTTATTTATGGACCATGTAGAAAAAGAATAAAGGAACTGCTTTATATGGGCAGAAACAAACTGAGAACAGTAACAAGAATGATGACTGGGCATGCATCAGTAAGAGGATTACTGAATAAAATAGGCATTTACAATAGAGACCTTAACTGCAGACTCTATGATAAGGAACTAGAAACTGTAGAACATGTATTATGCGATTGCGAAAAAGACAAAAACTGTATGGACAACCAAGAGAATGCCCGAGTATATTTAGGACCCACCAAGCCTGCATACCCAAAAGACCTGTACAAAGTTCTATAGGGTCCAAAAATTCTAGACTAGATGTAGGAAACAACAATGGTCAGCAAACAGAATAACCTTCAGCTTCAGTGATAACGGAGATCTTTTGGACCAAACGGGTCTAGGGAGAAAAAGAAAGTCCCATAACACAGTCATATTGTATGCAGGTTTCTCGGCTTTCTTCTTCTTTTAGTTATACTTAGTTATGTATTTATTTACATAGATTTTAACATTAAAAATATGATTGATTTACCGACTTTTTTTCTACTATAATAAAAACGGAAGATCAAATTTATAATTTGTATTTTTCGAGTAATTCCACTTTTTAATAAATTCACTAGAATTCGCCAGGAAGAGAAATGATCGAACACAGCGTGCAGTCACTGCTAATAATCGTATTATACTCACTTCCCCTCGGTAAAATAGTCCTCATGCGGGGTTCCGTTATTGAGAATTGGCTCATTTGTTTCTGATGTAAGAGTATTTTATTAGAGAGCAGAACGAAATCTGAAAGTACCCTTGAGTAGAAAATAAAAAAAAAAACGATTAGGACATTACATTACATATTTCAACCATACTCAATACGTTAAAAAATATAAATAAAATAAAAATACGTTGGAACGATTAGTTTCTTGCAAATGACGAATACTATATAAATTTTGGCATCAACTAGCAACGTATCGTGAATTCGGGAACACTGTTGAATACAGAAAAACATGAGGAATATAAGGTAAATGGCCTACAATGATGTTGAGTCGAGTTGTTTAGTTTGTTTATGGTTTGTGGAGATTTACTAGATTTTATATTTATCCTTTCTCCGTCGCTCGTTCTAAAACAAAAAGTACAATTAAATAAAGTTCGTTTGTGTCGTTTGGTAGTTATTGAAAGGGTGATTACATATCTGAGAGTTGTGAAAATGTGTATCCTTTTTTAATGTATGATTTATGTTCATTTATTCTAACAGTTAACGGTTTTTAGGTTTCACAAAAGAGAAGGATAATGGCTTAACATTATGGAAAGAAATGTAGGGATCGAAAAAAATTAACAATAATGAGTATAGCTTATAAATAAATAAATCGTTTTGTTTTTCGTAATTATGAGTATCTGAAACTTTGTATCGTTGATATAAATTAAATGAAAACATATCCTTAATAATAACGTTAATATTTAATGTTTTTAATTGTCGAAACTACAGTGAGCTTTGCCAACAACTAATAATAAATTTGCCTTTCCGGCATCGTTCTCTACATTCCTACTGACTTTCTGCCAAATTTAGTGCAGCTTCGTGAAATACTTAATTATATTAAAAGTAAAGATAAACAACTAATGTATTTAATTTTCTGTTCTAATTTTAGATTAACAATAACAAATTACATGACAGAAATTGGTTTCGGTAAAGATTATATCTACAATCAAAGGTTATAGAGATAATGTGGTTGGAATGACTGCTTTGTGATTTATTATACATAATATAGAACTGAGTAAGGCGGCCACTCACGGTACAGCGGCGTTGTTCAACTTCGTCGAGTTCGACGAATTGACAAGGATTTTGATCGTGTGTGAACGTGCATCCAACAAAATCGTACAATTTGATCGCAGACACACTGGCCTGTCTGTGGCAGTACTGCAGAGTTGATTTCAATTTATTGAGCGTGTGTGACCGTGGTACAGCGGCGTTGTTCAACTTCGTCGAGTTCGACGAATTGACAAGGATTTTGATCGTGTGTGACCGTGCATCCAACGAAATCGTACAATTTGACCGCAGACAGACTGGCCTGTCTGCGGCAGTACTGCAGAGTTGATTTCATCAACTTTTTTGAACAGCCAATCGCGTTTACGATCAAAATCCGCCATTTTGAAGGCGGCAATTCAAATATTTACAAAATTGATAAAAAATATTCATTAATCCAATTAATTCAGATTTAAAATGATCTGAACAGACTCTTACTAAAATAATTTTTAAAATTAATTTAAAAAATTAATATTATTCATTAATCCAATTAATTCAGATTTAAAATTATCTGAACAGACTCTTGCTAAAATAATTTTTAAAATTAATTTAAAAAATTAATATTATTCATTAATCCAATTAATTCAGATTTAAAATTATCTGAACAGACTCTTGCTAAAATAATTTTTTTTAAATCGAAACAAAACAAAAAAAATTTACTTTTAAATTACAATACATTGCCAGGTAAGGTTAAAAAATGCAAAACACTTAGCTGGACGGACGTAAACAAAGCAGACGTCACGCATGTAGAGGTGGTTGATCCAAGTATTTTTGTGGATCAGGTTAAACTGATACGCGTATACAAAAATGCCTGTTAAAAAATACTGGTTTGGAAATCAGTTTGTTATCATTCGTTAAATAGATATCTAAACATAACGTTAACATTATTTGTATTTTGTTAGATTTCTTTATAGTTATTAAAATGACTGTTTAACTTCAAATACCTAAATTACTGTTATTACATTACATTAATAATACATCTGTTGATATTTATCTAAAGCTTTGTAAACGTTAAGAAATACACGATAAAAATTAAGGACAAATGCAATGAAACAATTAAATTATTTATTTTTTATGTATATTTGTCATCGATATTTGTTGAATAATCCACTGATCGACAAGCTTATAATTTCCTGACGAATATGAATAATAACAAATGAATACGCATAACATGATTATAATAAATTTTAGCAATACTACATGAACAAGTAAAAAATAAATATTTGCAAATAAAATTTTAAATATTTAATAATATATTTATTTTTGGCAATGGTGATTTTATAGATATGGATGAATCAATTTGGCACTGTTAACTTGTTTGTGGTAAGCCCATGATTTTGTGGGAATAACTAGAAAATTATTTGTATTACTGAGAAATTAATTAATTTCTGTTATATATATATATATATATATATATATATATATATATATATATATATATATATATATATATATATATATATTGTTTGAGTTTAGTTCTTGAACCTTAATATATATTTTATGGGATTTTCTTGGGCTTAGGTTCATAAAAAAAATTGATTTGACACTACGACATTTTCATATATTATATTTCCGACGTTTCGGCAGGAAATCCATGCCTTTTTCAAGAAATAATATTGACTAGAAAAACATTTCATGACAGACATAATACGGTTTAAAAGTTAAATTTTTGACTTACCAAGCATGTAAAATACGGTACTAACAAGTACACGTCACAATTAAAATAATATTAAAAACATAGGACATACCCACTAAGTCACTACATGTAAAATATATTTTAAATCTTATGTGTTTATTGATGTTGGTTTATCGTTTAAACAATCAGTTATTTTAACATAGGCGTTCTGAGATTGTTTTTTATGTGTTTTTAAATTAAGTTAAATTATATTTTGTTTAAATTTTTGACATCTTTTTTATCATTTATGACGTTGTTATTTTTTTATTTGTATAGACTCTAGAAGCTCTCTCTTCTTCTTGTTGGGTTCACTTTTTAGGATCTTGGTTTTCTCAAAATCAAATTTATGTTTTTTTTCGTTTTCATGTTTTGTGAGGGCAGTTGAGTTTTTTTGTCATATTTGTGGGAACGTATTCTTGAGTTCAGTAGCTGACTGGTTTGTCCAATATAAACTCCATCACAATTCGAGCAGAGAATTCCATATACAACATGCGATCTTTTTAATAGAGGGTTTTTGTTTTACAAAACAAATGAGTACAGTACCCGTACCATGGACGTATAAATAAAGATCTTAATTTATACGTCCATGACCCGTACTCGTTTATATTGGTGATAGGGATCAGTTCCACAAGTATAAATAAAATACATGTTTCAAAGTAACTGGTACGGGATAAGGTCACCATCCCTACATGCATGTGACGTATTGAAAAGATGGTGGATTTTGGTCAGCGCAGCGATGTGCAAAAACGAGTCCACCTAGTGAGCATACCTTGTTTCCTTATATCATGCTACACACTTGCTTTAATCATATTAGAAAATCGACATGGCTTCATTTAGCGAGAATTTTTTGAGAGAGTTTTTTTAATTATATAAAGAACAAGAATGTTTATGGCGAATTAAAAGTAAAACGTATCACGATAGAAACGCCCGAAAACAGGCAATGGACATTTTAATATTAAAGTTCCAAGAAGTAAACAAAGATGCGACTGAAGAGTATGTAAGAAAAAAAATTAACAATTTTAGAACATCCTATAAAAGAGAACTAAAATTAGTATTGCAATCAAGTAAATCGGGTGCAGGGACAGACGAGATTTATAAACCTAAATTGTGGTATTTTCCGTTGCTCTCATTTTTAAATGATCAGAATGTACCCCGAAGAGCTATTTCAAATCTATCTGATGATGACTCAGTGCATCCCTTTTCATAAGCCATTCTTTGCACCTAAATCTACGTTTCATTTTAGGTTTGTTTTTACGCTTTGTTATACACAAAGCAAGAGACGCTAAAATGATTGTTTGATCTGACATGGTCGAGAACCGAACAAATACTGCGGCGCAGTACGGTGTGTGGGCGCACCAGATATGCCAACAAATTGAACAACACCGCTGTCCGATTTTGTCGAACGACACCGTTGGACCGTGAGTGGCCGGCTTTAAGGCGGCCACTCACGGTACAGCGGCGTTGTTCAACTTCGTCGAATTCGACGAATTGACAAGGATTTTGATCGTGTGTGACCGTGCATCCAACAAAATCGTACAATTTGATCGCAGACTGGCCTGTCTGCGGCAGTACTGCAGAGTTGATTTCATCAATTTTTGAGCGTGTGTGACCGTTTACAATTTGTCGATACTGCAAAAATACATTTTTAACTACACACCATGATATAAGGAAACAAGGTATGCTCACACGCATCTATTTTGAACAGCTAATCGCGTTTACGACCAAAATCCGCCATTTTGAAGGCGGCAATTCAAATATGTACCGTTCCCGTCATAAAAAACTGGTACAACTCTTATAATTAAAAATCGTGTTTTTTAAGTTGTGTAAGTTGATCTTGTGTCATGTGTTATTATGATTTCTAGGGCACCGTTGCCAGTTCTACGAAAATATTATATAAAACCAGCTAAGAGCAAAGCTGTGGAACAGACCGCCAGTTTTGAGTATACTAAAAACTTAAACATTATCGAACATTCTCAATCAGTCATTCACATTAAATTTGTTTAAACATGCATCCAAAAAAATTCTCATATTAATTTTGTAATTTTCCTTCATGTCAATTAAATACTCATATATTGATTTGTATTTACAACAATTCATGAAAATATTTCAACTCAAAAATAATGACAGATAATCAATCTAGACAAACTTCAAATTATTATAATAAACATTACAATGAGATATTGGATTGTTACTGTTACGTTTTGAAAAGCGTTTTTTCGCACCGAACATTTTGTAGTATATAATACGTACGATAAAGAATAATGTTAGTTCTACACATTTTTTATCATTCTTGTAATAAATAATAAATTAGTCTGGGTAGTTTGCCTGTTACAATTATTGACACAGAATATAGTTCGAGTTCGGTAGGTAATTGAAATATAAAATTACAGTAGATGCATTCCAATGTTCCCTGTACCAATATCCTAGGTTTAAAGATTTTTCAAATATTTTGAATAATATCTCAACCCTATCTCTGCTTATTTAATTTCTTAGATTCACTTTTTTTGGTAATGATAAAAATAATACCTATAAATTTTATATATTTTTGAACGTTATTTTTTTATTTAGATTTAGTGCAATTCCGTTATGTGTAATGGCAACAACGAATTGATTGAACACAGGTTTACATTGGGAAAAAAAAGTGTACCAGTTTTATATGACGGGAAGTAGATAGTAAGCCATTTCACCCCACTTTTTGTACCCAGATCTAGGGAAAAACTGTTCTCCGGTCTTATGGAGAATAGGTCAAATTTCCCCAGCCCCGTATCTCAAATTTCCCCAGATTCCGCACTCAAAAATTAATAAAAAATATTCATTAATCCAATTAATTCAGATTTAAAATGATCTGAACAGACTCTTGCTAAAATAATTTTTAAAATTATTTTAAAAAATTATTATTATTCATTAATCCAATTAATTCAGATTTAAAATTATCTGAACAGACTCTTGCTAAAATATTTTTTTTAAAATCGAAACAAAACAAAAAAAATTACTTTTAAATTACAATACATTAAAAAGTAAGGTTAAAAAATGTAAAACACTTAGCTGGACGGACGTAAACAAAGCAGACGTCACGCATGTAGCCCAGGGAAATAAGCATTTTTTCATGACACTCGTCCGGCCAGGCAGGCGACAGTTGTTTTGAGTAGTATGGACCTCTGTAACAAAAACCTATATGTTTCCCGCAGTCAATTTTTTGGACTTAATTAGTTATTAACAAATTAAGGTCAAAAAACGGAAAATGTTTGCTTTTTTCGTCTATCAGCAAAAAGTGAAGCAATTTAAACAAATTTTAGAAGAGAGGAAACTTATAAGTTATATAAATGTTACGTTGTCTCTGTGGGCTTTTAATAAGATTGACGACCAGTTTCTTTTTAATATATTTTATTAAAGACCAACTAAACTTAATACATGATTATATCTAACGAGCCATCTTCTTCTTTTGTCCGCTGTCAATGTCCTTCACCTGTCACCCATGTTAAGGTAGGTTTACAAATATTAAGGTAGGTTCACATAACATAACATGCCCCTTTTTTTTACAAAAAAAACTAAACTATCCCAACAACCTAAATCTACCCGCAACACTACACTGCCGCATTACTCTTCTGAAAATGAAAACCTTTTTGGTCTATTTACAATTCGACCACTCCTGGTACAAAATTGATTACTTACATTTAGTCTATGTGACCTATTTAAGTTAACATTTAAATTGTCATAACTTTGATTTGAAATTGATGTATCGTTGTTCATATTTGGAGCCTCATACAAATTGGAACTAGCTGCTGTACTATTTTCATGCTTAACTATCACCTCACTATTTTGTCTACTAATTGTACTGGCAGGCTTTAATATGTGTTGTCTGTTCCTACGATAATGTACACCTTCAGGTGTTCTGACGACATATGATCTTGGAAAAGGACCTATTTCTATCACAGTAGCTGGTAACCACGGTGATGATGGAACCTTTTTATAAAATACATTTTCTCCAACAAACAGATTCAGTAAGTTTCTAGCTGACCTATCATGATATTCTTTTACTTTCCTTTCTTTTTCCTTAACAAATTTGCTATATTCGTTCCTATCAATTGTTTTTGGTATGAGAATTTTTTCACTAACAGGTAATTTCATTCTTAAATTACGTGACATTAATAACTGAGCTGGAGAATAACCACATTCTAACGTTGTATTTCTGTATTGCAACATTCCCTGATATGGATCAGAGCCTGACTCTATACACTTATTAAAAATATTTTTTACAGTTTGAACTATCCTCTCTACCAAACCATTACTTTTTGGATAATAAGGACTAGAACTTTGATAAGTAATGTCCCAATCTACTAAAAATGACTGAAACTCTTTTGATGAGAATGGGGGACCATTATCAGACATTAAGATCAATGGTATTCCATGTCTCGTAAATATAGACTTCATTGTACTAATTACCTCTTTTGCTGAAGTATTATTTAAAGGCGCTATTTCAAAGTATTTAGAATAATAATCTACTAATAATATATATGTGACTTTACTATAATAAAAAAGATCAACACCAATTTTCTGCCAAGGCAAAGTTGGTATTGCATGTGGTAATAGTTGTTGTGGACTATTTGATCTATGATATTTAAGACATGCTGGACACTGTTCAACTTTATTCTTTATATCTACTGACATGCCTGGCCAAAAAACTACCGTACGTGCTTGTCGAATACATTTTTCATATCCTAAATGACCTTCATGAATTATTTCTAATATAACTTGACGCAATGACTCAGGAATTATTATTTGATTTCCTCTAAAGACTAATCCATCCACAACATGTATTTCATGATTGAAATTGTAATACGGTTTAACCTCCGTTTCCAATTTATTTTTCGAACTTGGCCAACCTTCATTATAATATCTTATTATTGACTGTAAAACTCTATCAGTTTTGGTTGCTGCCTGTATTTCCATTAATTTCTTTGAAGACACAGCTAAATTGTTAACTAATAAACTTCCATGTATACGTAACTCTTCATCTCCACTATCAGTATTATCTGGACCTTCTACTGGTGCCCTACTTAATGTATCTGCGATGAAAAGAAATTTTCCTGGAGTATAGCTTACTTCTAAATCATAAAGCTGTAAGTTTAGCATCATCCTTTGCAAACGTGCTGGAACCTCAGATAATGGTTTTTTAAAAAGACTGACTAATGGTTTATGATCTGTTTTAACTTGAACTTTTCTACCATAAATGTATTGTTTAAATCTAGTACATCCGAACTGTATTGCATATAACTCTTTTTCTATTTGTGAATAATTTGACTGAGCCTGTGACAAAGATTTAGATGCATATGCTATAGGTTTTTTGTTTTGTAAAATCACTGCACAACTGCAAATTGTGAACTATCAACTGATAATGTTAAAGGTAAATTGTTATCAAAATATGCTAGTACTTGAGTTTGACTAATCATTTCTTTAAGCAACTCAAATTCTCTTTCATGCTCTTCTGTCCAATGAAAACTAATATTTTTTTTCAATAACAACCTTAAATTTTTTGTACGCTCTGCTAAATTATCTATGTACTCACCTAAATAATTAATCATTCCCAAAAATCTTCTAATATCAGCTCCACTGTTAGGAATAGACATTTGACAAATTGCACTTACTTTACTAGAATCTGGACATATGCCTTCTGCACTAAAAATATGACCCAAATATTTTATATCTGATAATAGAAATTTGCATTTGTCCATATTGAATTTTAAATTGAATTGTTTTGCCCTTTCTAGTACTAGTTCTAGTATTTTATTGTGACCTTCCAAAGTTTCACTATAAATTAAAATATCATCTATATATAAACAAACTCCTTCTATGTCTCCTACTATTTCATTCATTACTTTATGAAAAATCTCAGGAGCGCAGCTTATACCGTAAGGTAATTTTGTAAATCTAAACCTTCCAAAGGGTGTATTAAATGTGCATAGCTTAGAACTCTCTAAATCTAATGGTATCATCCAAAACCCTGACTGTGCATCTAGTGTTGAAAAATATTTTGCTTTTGCTAATTTTGACCTAATCTCATTAAATGTTGGTATAGGATAATGACATCTTTTTATAGCTTTGTTTAAATTACGGGGATAAAGACAAACTCTCAAACTTTTATTACTTTTTTCGACTAAGACTATTGAATTTACCCATTCACTTGCTTCATTGACTTTTTCTATTACTCCCGTAGACAACATTCTATTTAATTCTTCTTTTAATTTATCATGTAAAGAAAAAGGTATTCTTCTTGGCGGTTCTATTATAGGTTTAATATTTTTATCAATTTCTAAGTGACATACATTAGGTAGACAACCTAGACCAGCAAAAACTTGTTTATTTTTCTCTATTATAGACTCATGACTTACTAGACCAACTCTTTTAATTAATTTTAATTTATGACAAGTATCTAGACCCAAAATTTTTTGACACTCCAAATTCACAATAATAAACTCAATACTTTCTAACCTATTCTCAATTTCACATAACAAATTTACTTTTCCTACTATAGGTATGACATCATTTGAAAAAGACTTTAAATTTATACATGTAGGTACCAGTTCTAACTTTTGTACATTAACCTCATTAAAAATTTTTATTGACATCACATTAGCTTGTGCACCTGTATCTAAATAACATACTACATTTATTTTATTGATTCTGACTACAATTGACCAATTCTGATTAATACTATTCTGACTAATAGTTTTAATAACAAAACATGAATCATTTTCATTATTAGATGATTGTACTGTACTTTCTCTTAAATTTATATTATTTATTCTTTTAGTTTGACAACATTTTGCATAATGACCTTGTTTTTTACAATAATGACAAATAGCTACTAATGCTGGACATTTATTTCTATGATTTTCACCACATCTTTGACAAACTTTTCTTACCGCTTGATTATTTTCACTATTCTTACTCTGATTTGCATATCCATTATATCTTGATTTAAAATTCTGACTTGTTACCTGACTTTGACTGTTTGTGTTCGTACCATCTATGTTGTACCTTTGACTATCATTTCTCCAACTTGGACCTGGGACTTCATTTCTATACCTTGAATGATTTGAAAAATTCGGACCTGGACCATCTTTATTCTTATCTACTTTGTATACCACTGCTTCTGAATTTTTATTTAACTGTTGTGCTTGCATTTGAGTTGTAATTATATTTTGAGCAATTTGTAATACCTTTTCTGTCTTCAGATCTACTTCTTGCAATAGTTTTTGCTTAATTGAATGGTATTTAGGATTTAAACCAATAATGAACATGTCACACACCAAACTTTCTTTTAAAATTCCTAATTCACATGTTAAACTCAAATTCTTTAGACTAGTCATGAAATCTTCAATGGTTTCACCATCTTTCTGTACTCTAGTAAGAAAATAATGTCTTTCTACTGTTAAATTTTTCTTCGGGTTACAGTATTTTTCAAATTTCCCTACAACTTCTCGAAATGTTACAGTATCCATGTTAAACTCAAATGACTTGTAACTATTTCTTGCATCTGTACCAATATAGTGCAATAATAAAGCTACTTTTCTCGCATCGTTTTCTTCCTCTAAACCTGTGGCTCTCAAAAATATTTTGAAATTTATGCTCCATTCTCCCCAGTTATGTGCCAAATTTCCTTGCATTGACAATGGTTGGATTTCATTCCCTATTACGTTACTTTTTATTTTTACAACGACAGGTTGATTCTGCTCTATAGAATCTTGTTCCGACATGGTTGAACTTTACCTTTTGGCCGTTTTTAATCAATTTCTTTTAAAACCAACCAGATCACCACGTGCTGTTAGACCATGTTTCGACTTTTGTATGACTATTATAATACTCGTTACTATAATCTGACCTGAATTTTTACTTCTGACACCATGTTACGTTGTCTCTGTGGGCTTTTAATAAGATTGACGACCAGTTTCTTTTTAATATCTTTTATTAAAGACCAACTAAACTTAATACATGATTATATCTAACGAGCCATCTTCTTCTTTTGTCCGCTGTCAATGTCCTTCACCTGTCACCCATGTTAAGGTAGGTTTACAAATATTAAGGTAGGTTCACATAACATAACAATAAAAACCTTCAAAATGGCGTCTTCAAAATGTTTCTATCCTTATTTTTTGCTTAGAAAGTTGCAAAATAAGTCAAAAATTTCGGTTTTTTATAAATATTAATAACTTTTTTGAAAATAAACCTATAATATTTATATTTCACGGAATGATGTGTCTTGTAGTGCTTAAAATAGGGTTAAAATTTCAAAATGATCGGTCCAATAGTTTAAAAGTTATTTTATTTGTTTATCCCAAATTAACATTTTTGGCAACAATATAAGTCAGAAATTTATACAGTTTTAGAAATTCTAAGGGTTGTTTCTGGTAGAAGAAGACATGTTTTATTATTTACATTAAAAAAAAATTAAGAAAATTAATTTTAAATATTGCAAAATAATTTTGCAAAAACATGTCGATTTTTTGCTTATAAACAATTAGAATAACTTTTTAACCATTGACTGTAAAAATATTATTTTTAGATATTTAAAAAGCTTGAATTTTTTCACAATTTTAAATAAAAAAAAGTTTGTCCTAAAATAATTTGGTACAAAGTTAGCCTCTTTTTTTATTTAATTCATAGCACCTTTGTTTATAACAATTAAGAAATCTAATTAGCGCTATTTGAAAGAATATACATTATAGTTTTAAACTAGTAAATTTTAAAACTATTGTTCTTTAATAAAATCCTCCACAAAGTTTCAAAATGTATGTATAATCCGTCGGCTTTGAAACTCTCGGGAGCTGAAGGGAGGGGGAAGGCGCTGTTAACTGTATCTCTGTTCCTTTTTTATGTATTTCAACGTTTCTTTTTGAACTTGTATGTACTGTTTGCGTACATTACGAATATGCATTATTTCAATAAATAAATTGTCAAATAAACCACATAATTTGTTTAAAAACAATTTTTTTAAATTTTTTTAGTAGTATTTAAGTTAAGTTTGAATGTAAAACAGAAGTACTTGTCATTTCCTATATTTTGGCAATAAGCTACAATTTAAGTTTATAATAAGTTTATTTTTGATGTTTCGATTTCTACTTCGGAAATCTTTCTCAGAATACAGAACATTAATAAATTAATCAAATTTTGTTTTTGGTTACTTGGTAGAAAATTTGGTTGGAAAATTTTTCTGATAACTCTTATGGATGATTGATTAGGGTGAGGAAGCTCAGTAGATCTGTTTTAGTAAAAATTGCAAAAAAAAGTTATTGACAAAGCTTGTAGATAGCTTTAAACTCGACATTTTAAAATTAGTTACAATCTTACAGGGTGTTCTATAAGATGGTGGCAGACCAAACTTATGTTTTTTAAATGAAACACCCTGTATTTTATTTTGAATTTGAAATTTGCTTCACTTCCACATCACAACAATGTAAAGTTTTATTATGTTATACCGGGTATTTAAAAGTTATAACCAATATTACCTGAAAATCGTATCAAGTTTAACTCCCTGTATAATTAAAAAGGAGTATAGGTCCATTGATGTATTGCAACCATAGTTTTTTAATAATTGTTAAAAATTATAAAACATATTCGTTTTCATAATATTCATTAAATCGAATACATGGTAAGTCAAAATGCAAGTACATTATTTTCTTGGTAATTTTAAATAGAACACCCTGTATTTTATATAACTATCGAAGAGTACTAATATCGTACTTCAAATTTTATAGAATACTCCCTATACATAAAGTTATTAGTTTTCTAGATATTTTTATTTTTCCATCAAAGTATAAATTTTGAAGATATTTTAACGTTTACCAATATTGTGAGTTGTCCATGATTGATTTGTCAGAAACTGATAGTTTGACATTATTGTTTATTAATTCAGTATTGGGGTACATCGTAAATTAGCAACAATTATTATTTAGCAATTTAATAATTTATTCAATTTAAATTAGCAATAATGAATTTTACTACTGAGGAAATGATAGATAAATATGATCTGGATATTGGGGGAATGCAATAAAAATTCATTACTATCAGCTAGAATTTATCATGAACGGTTTCCAGATAGGCCGCAACCTAGACAAGATACATTTGAAAAATTGACAGATCGATTTAACCGCACTGGTTCAGTGAATTATGAAAAACATTAACGAAAAAAAAAAACTAGTGTGACAGAGGAAAACGAAATGAGTGTGTTGATGGCAGTTACAGAAAACCCACTCACAAGTATAAGGAGTATTTCCAATAAGCAAGAACTTAGTTACTACTCTGTTCAAAACATTCTATCTAAAAACAAGATGCACCCATATCATATTCAAAAGTACCAAGAATGAAATGATGAGCAGAGCAAGATGAACAAATGAGAACAGAGCAGATGAACAGAGATTTTTTTTGATTATATCATATTTGGTGATGAAGCTGCATTCCACTGAAACGGTTCTGTTAATAGGCATAAATAACTTTCACTACTATTCAACAAGTAATACATACCAAATAGTAACACATAGTCAAACAAGATAATTTTTAAATTTGTGGGGAAGTATCGTGGGTAACCATGTAGTAAAACCATATTTGTTTAAATATAACGTAAATGGTAAGATTTATTTAGATTTTATCGTACATCAGTTACCGATATTATTAGAAGAGGTTCCACTTAATATACGTGAACAAATGTGGTTTCTACATTGAGGCGCTTCTGCGCACCACAACGAATTAGTACGTGGTGAACTTAATAATCAGTTTGGTGAAAGATGGATCTTAAGGGTTGGCCCAAGGTCACCAGAATTCAATAAAGTGGACTCATTTTTTTGGGGTTACATTAAGAATGAAGTATATAAAATACCTTCAACAACAAGGGATATAAAAAATAGAATCCGAATTGCATTTCAAAATATTTCTTTACAAAAGCTTAGTAATGTAAGTAACTTTTTCAATGACCGCTTTCAAGTATGCATATATGTTTTGGGAGGTCATTTTGAACACCTTACTTAAGTAGGATTAGTTAAAATTACAGTTGTTTTTTATTTTTTTATGTGTTGTTATTTTTTTTATTTTCTGTCGATTATTTTTTATAAATTTTATTTGAAACAAATTGTTTTCTTTTCTGTGTCGTTATCTCGTTACTGAATTAAAAAACAGTAATGTCAAACGGTCAGTTTCTGACAAATCAATCATGGCCAACTCCCAATAATTATTGGTAAAAGTTCAAATATCTACCAAATTATTACTTATCTAGAAAATTCATAACTTTAGATATAGGGAGTATTCCATAAAATGTAAAGTACGATATTAGTACTTTTCGATAGTGACTTAAAATACAGGGTGTTCTATTTAAAATTATCAAGAAAGTAGTGTACTTGCATTTTGACTTACCCTGTATTTGAATTAACGAATATTATGAAAACGAATATATTTTACAATTTTTAACAATTATTAAAAAACTATGGTTGCAATAGATCAATGGACCTATACTCCTTTTTAATTATACAGGGAGTTAAACTTGATACGATTGTCAGGTAATATTGGTTATAACTTTTTAAATATCCGGTATAACATAATAAAACTTTACATTATTGTGATGTGGAAGTGAAGCAGATTTAAAATTTAAAATAAAATAGAGGGTGTTTCATTTAAAAAAACATAAGTTTGGTCTGCCACAATCTTATAGAACACCCTGTAAGATTGTTACTAATTTTAAAATGTGGAGTTTAAAGCTGTCTACAATTTTTGTCAATAATTTTTTTTGTAATTTTTACTATAACAGATCTACTGAGTTTCCTCATACTAATCAATCACCCAAAAGAGATCAGAAAAATTTTCTACCAAGTAACCAAAAATAAAATTTGATTAATTTATTAATGTTCTGCATTCTGAGAAAGATTTCCGAAGTAGAATTCGAAACATCAAAAATAAACTTATTATAAACTTAAATTGTGGCTTATTCCCCAAAATATAGGAAATGACAAGTACTTCTGTTTTACATTCAAACTTAACTTAAATACTACTAAAAAAATTTAAAAAAATTGTTTTTAAACAAATTAGGTGGTTTATTTGACAATTTATTTATTGAAATAATGCATAATTGTAATGTACGCAAAAAGTACATACAAGTTCAAAAAGAAACGTTGAAATACATAAAAAAGGAACAGAGATACAGTTAACAGCGCCTTCCCCCTCCCTTCAGCTTCCGAGAGTTTTAAAGCCAACGGATTTTACATACATTTTGAAGCTTTGTGGAGGACTCCATTAAAGGGCAATAATTTTAAAATTTAGTAGTTTAAAACTATAATGTATATTCTTTCAAATAGCGCTAATTAGATTTCTTAATTGTTATAAACAAAGTTGCTATGAATTAAACAAAAAAAGAGGCTAACTTTGTACCAAATTATTTTAGGACAAACTTTTTTTTATTTAAATTTGTGAAAAAAATCAAGCTTTTTAAATATGTAAAAATAATATTTTTACAGTCAATGGTTAAAAAGTTATTCTAATTGTTTATAAGCAAAAAATCGACATGTTTTTGCAAAATTATTTTGCAATATTTAAAATTAATTTTCTTAATTTTTTTTTAATGTAAATAATAAAACAAGTCTTCTTCTACCAAAAACAACCCTTACAATTTCTAAAACTGTATAAATTTCTGACTTATATTGTTGCAAAAAATGTTAATTTGGGATAAACAAATAAAATAACTTTTAAACTATTAGACCGATTACTTTGAAATTTTAACCCTATTTTAAGCACTGCAAGACACATCACTCCATGAAATATAAATATTATACGTTTATTTCCAAAAAAGTTATTAACATTTATAAAAAACCGAAATTTTTGACTTATTTTGCAACTTTCTAAGCAAAAAATAAGGATAGAAACATTTTGAATACGCTATTTTAAAGGTTTTTATATAAGTTATAAGTTTCCTCTCTTCTAAAATTTGTTTAAATTGCTTCACTTTTTGCTAATAGACGAAAAAAGCAAAAATTTTCCGTTTTTTGACCTTAATTTGTTAATAACTAATTAAGTCCAAAAAATCGACTGCAGGAAACATATAGGTTTTTGTTACAGAGGTCCATACTACTCAAAACAACTGTCGCCTGCCTGGCCGGACAAGTGTCAAAAACAAGGTACTTTTTTTGCTCATTTCCCTGGCCTAATGTAGAGGTGGTTGATCCAAGTATTTTTGTGGATCAAGTTAAACTGATACGCGTATACAAAAATACCTGTTAAAAAATACTGGTTTGGAAATCAGTTTGTTATCATTCGTTTAATAGATATCTAAACATAACGATAACATTATTTGTATTTTGTTAGATTTCTTTATAGTTATTAAAATGACTGTTTAACTTCAAATACCTAAATTACTGTTATTACATTACATTAATAATACATCTGTTGATATTTATCTAAAGCTTTGTAAACGTTAAGAAATGCACGATAAAAATTAAGGACAAATGCAATGAAACAATTAAATTATTTATTTTTTATGTATATTTGTCATCGATATTTGTTGAATAATCCACTGATCGACAAGCTTATAATTTCCTGACGAATATGAATAACAACAAATGAATACGCATAACATGATTATAATACACAGTATTGGTGTTTCTTCCGAACTAGAAGGTTGGCTCGTGAAGCGCGCTTAATTACATTTTGCTCGAATTTAGGCAGGTTTGTTTTGGTTTGTTATTTCATAAACTCATAGATAAGGTAAGTACAAGTTTATAATTTTATAATGAATAACTCTTCCGACGGGGGTGCTCCCCCGTCTGGAAAAGACCCACCAGATGGAAGCGGTAGGCAAAACGAAATGGAAATTGATAATAAGATATATAATTTAGACAACAAATATGCTTCGACTGACACTGGACCGTACTATATTGTTGTAGAACCAGTCGATAAAAATTGTCGATTATCAGCGGTTAAAGTTGGTCATTATCTATTTAAACATTCTACTTTTAATAAAGATGTTATTGATATAAAATTGATTGGAAGAAATAAGGTAAAAATTATTTTTAAGACTTATAATATTGCAAATGCTATTATCATTGTTTAAATAGGACTAGTTAGACAATCCTTATGGAACAAAAGTTTGACTTTTAATCCTCCGTCATGTGGCGGCCTCTTGAAACGCTCAATACTCCGGGAGTAGGGGAAGATGGTACAATTCCGACACCATGGGTAATACCGACACCCCCCCTTCCAACTTCCTATGTATACCAATCCGCTGCCAAAGATACATCGAATCTGTGGCGCCAATCATGATAACTACGGCCAGTCGCTGTTAGTTAGTTGAAGTGAAAGGTTGACCTTGTACGTCTACAAGTGTTGTTTTTTACGAATCTCATCTAATTTCTAACCTCTATTGAACACGTGGTAAGTATAACTAAACATTGGGTATTGATTTTTATCTTTATTATTTGTTAAATCTTGTTCATTAAAGTACATTGTGGCATAAATTAAATAAAGCTAACTTTATTATTTATTTTACTATTACATATTTGTTTGCCAAATCCTTCAGTGGGGCAATACCGTCAGTACGAGCGGGGCAATATCAACAGTGTCGGTATTGCCCCTTGAACAATTTTTATACACATATATTTTAACTATGTAGATTTCTCATACTGACATATTTTCTGTTATTTTCAGATAGTACGATCACGGCCACGAACTACCCAAAAGGCTAAATGGAGTGAAGAAAGTCTTATCAATGCAATGAAAGAGGTTCAGAATGGCAAATCAGTAAAAAGTGTATCGAAAGAGTTTAACATACCTCTAACAACTTTGATAGACAGAATCAAATCTAAACAGTCCACTAAACCTGTTTTAGGACGTAAAACAGTATTTTCCGTCGAACAAGAAAAGCAAATTGCTGAACATGTGCTTTTGTTAGCAAACATATTTTATGGTATTACGATTACTGAGCGACGACGGTTAGCTTATGACTTAGCTGAAAAAAATTCCGTAAAACATAGTTTTAATAAGGAAAACAAAATGGCAGGAATGGATTGGTTAAGGGGTTTTATAAAACATCACAAGATTAGCTTGAGAAAACCCGAGGCTACTAGCATAAATCGAGCACGGGCTTTTAATAAAATTGAAGTTGAATTGTTTTATAATAATCTTGATACAGTTTTAACGAAATATAAATTTCCTGCAAGTAGAATATACAATATGGATGAAACAGGCATATCATCTGTACAACGGCCAGGAAAAATCCTTGCTCCATAAGGTCAAAAACAGGTTGGAAGCATGACAAGTTGGGAAAGAGGAAAGAACGTAACTGTCGTCTGTGCAATGAGTGCTTCTGGTAATTACATACCGCCAATGTTTATTTTCCCCAGAAAACGTATGACACCCCTTTTGCAAAAAGATGGACCTGTAGGATCAATATATTGTTTTTCAGACAATGGCTGGTCTAATGAGAAACTCTTTCTTGAATGGCTCCAACATTTTGCAAAGATTGCGAAACCTACCGAAGACGATCCTCTGTTATTGGTCCTGGACAACCATGGTAGTCATATTACATTGACCAATTATGAATTTTGTAAGGCTAACCATATTCACGTTATATCGATACCGCCACACACGTCCCACAGACTACAATCTCTAGATGTGGCTTTTTATAGCCCATTAAAAAATGGTTTCAACAGAGAATGTGATTATTATATGAAAAATAATTTACACCAAAAAATCACACCTTATGAAATTGCGTCAATATTTAACAAAGCCTACATGAAAATTGCCACCATTGAAAAAGCTGTATCAGGATTCAGCTCAACTGGAATTTATCCTTTTCACCCAAATAAGTTTTCAGAAGGCGATTTTGCTCCATCTCAACTTATCCAACACATCATTATTGAAGAAAAAGTTGACCACAAAATTGACCAATTAGTTGACCAAATTGGTACTGATGAATCTACTAGCTTCAATAATTTGGAGGTCAATACAGATCCACAGCCATGCACTAGTTTTCAAACAAGCATAGTAGAATTGTCGCCTTTACCATTAACAGAAATAACATCTCAAAAGCTGGCAAATAATGATAATGATAATAAAAAACAACACTCTATTATTATGACATCTACTCCTATAAAACATATCCTTGAAGATGCCAAACTAAGAAAAGAAGAAAAGATAAAAAAGAAAGAGCAAGCAAAAAATATAAAAAAAGAAAAACAAAATAGGAAAAGAGGTCAAGAGAACAGACCAGAGAAAACATCTATAAGAGTTACTAAGGGTAAATCAGTTCTCAAAAATGTGGGTTTAAAAGGAGTAAAGAAAACGCACAAAAGACGCATTCATTTCGATTCCAGCTCTTGGTCGGAAGATATTGATATTAAAACCATCTGCGATGATGATGACGACGATGACACATTGTTTGATGTCTACTGTGACTCCAATAAAGAAGTATGTGTAATTTGTGGAGAGTTTGGGGCAAACGAACTATGGTATCGTTGTGTTTTATGTTCTAATTGGGCTCATTCCGAATATACCGGTTATGATACACCAGAAAATTATGTCTGTGACTTTTGTCCAAAATAATTTTTTTTTCTTGATTTTTATAAAAATTGTTTTAATTTTTTTGTAATATGTTTTCCTAGTTCAGTTTAATAAAATGTTTATTTTCAACCTGCTGCAGGTCTCCTGTTATAATTTTAGTATTTTCTAAGTTTTCAATATTATGTCGGTATTACCCACCAACAGTGTCGGCATTACCCCAGTATGGTGGGGAATGCCGACACTTGCTAATCTTTTCTTTAGTATGAAATAACTCTTATGAAAATGTGAATATAAATTTCTAATTACACCTATAATGAGCTAATTAGTCCAGCAATATAATGCATTATTTAAATCTATATATTTACTTTTCAGTAATGTGTTACATCGATCTAAAGCTTAAGGTGTCGCCATTACCCCACCTTCCCCTATTGGGTTTTTGGAAGTGTAGAACTTCCAAATTTCAGAAGAACTGAAATAGAAGTGATGAAAAAAAAAATACTAAAAATAGGGCTAAGCTCAGAGGAACAAATTTAAATGGCCAAAGAGACACTAAATCTCAAGTGAGTGTTCGGGCTAGCTTCAATGCACTGGATTGTGGCTTTAATTATATAAACAACAATAACAAGAGATAATGAGCTAATGAGACAAGAAAGAAATGAGACCTGGTAATATCAAACGTGATACAACTGAAGAAAGTCACTGGGAATAAATTTATAGAAAGAGAACAATAAGAAGAGAAAAGAAGGGCGCCAACTCAACGATAGTTGAGATTTTGAAGTAACAAATGAATTTGGAGATAATACTCTGAAATACAAAAATACTAAATAATAATCTTGTTTTGCTATGTTATATACTGGTTAGTAGAACTGAAATAAAACTCAAAATAGCAACAATAAATATATTTATAACAAATGTATATAGGTATATGTGTATAAACAATTTACATATAATGCAAAGCCAAATAACAGTGGTAGTGGATGGTGTACACATACAATGGGACCTAATAGCCCCTCAACAAACGAATAGTCACTACCACTGGCCAAATAAAATATGAAATATTAGTATACAACAAGAATAGTCCGTAGGGTAGCCTAAGTCTTAACACTAAGGTTAGTAATTTAGATTTAAATAGTTCTACTAATATGAGATACTAATGACAATATTATAAAGATATCAACTCGATAAATCTCTATTACAATTATATTAAATATATATTACATTCAAAAGTGAGTCTTCATGCTCATTATACAATGTTTTAAAAACCACATGAAATTTATTTCCCTTCCCAAAATCAAAATTGTATTATATCAAAAATGTATTCTATTAAAAAAATATATATTAAATCAACAAGTGAGTTCGGTCAGACTCTTGAAATCCTAACTAAAACCTAATAACACATGAAGTGTCCCTTTTTCCTCCCCGAATATTTTATAATTAAATTATCAAAAAAAATTATCATAAAGGTATTTACCTTATCATATGCATATGTAAAGTTAACAGTAAATAAAAAGTAATACGTAATACAAAAAGTCAAATAGTTAAACAACTTATCTTTACAGCACTATAAGTCCACAGGAAAAACTCCTCTTGGCGCGGCTACATCAGTTTATGGCTGTAAAGACAATCCTGGTCACAAAAGCCACAACCAGTCACTGGTCTCTGGGTGACAGCAAAATCCACGGGTTTGCTAACTATTTAAGAAATTTAGTTACTTGAGACCTTGAGGGAATATTCTGAAGAGAATATCCTCAAGTGAAGTGAAATTAATATTTTCACGTGACGGAATATGGAGCTCGCAGCACGCCCAAAAAAAACTCTTCCTTTTTATGTGGAACTCATAAATGAATATTGATTTTAAAATTAATTATTACTATTATTATAAATGAATTATATTCTTCCCCAAATTATCTTCCTTTCTCCAATTCCGTCACTTTGAAGGTGAACAATTTCACCGGTTGGCGTGTCTGCGTTGACGAGTTCTGACCAAAACTGATCGTTCTCGTACCAACTCGACCAACCTTACTTTTTAAGCGACTACCACGCGTGTGGGGAAAAATGTCGATTCAAAATCGATCGTAGGCGGGTAATAAAAATTTCTAAAGGGGTTAATCAGTAGCGTAAACGCTACACTCTAGTCATAAATTTTAAAAACTATTAACAGAAACTTAATTCACTGCAGAATTCTACTTAAGTATATTTTTAGCTGTCTGATAACTAATGCGAACCTGTACACGGATGCCAGATTGTAAAGAATATATTATAAGACTTAAATAAAATGCTTATTGCTGTTATCGTTGTATGCGTCTTATGAAAGATAACTTGACTATTTCGAGCGAATATTTCAAATTGTTTTTATACTTTGAGACTTGCTAAATATAAATCGGTCAGTAATCTATTTAAATGAAGTAGGTAAATGCTACCTTTTTTTTTTTTAATTTTTATTAGTTTACCAGATATTAAATTTGGTTTTATGATTTGTTAGAAAAGGATTAAATATTTAATTGAAATATACTCGATTGCTATCGTCTTAGAACACTTATGAGAAGGTTTATTTTTTTAGTCAAGACTTAAGTTTTATCATTGTTTAAAAAAGAAAATCTTTTTAAACAATGGTTTTTATGTATGTTTTGAGAAAATTAAATTTTCAATCTTTTATTCTTTAAAATGACGATTGAAAATAGTAAATTTATGGGAATGGTTTTTTGATAATGGTTTTGAAACAAATAAACAGATCGATATTCCACAACAAGAGGCAACACATATTTGGGGACAAATTAATCTATGTGTGGGGGTAAAAGGAATAATAATTAACAAAACTTTAATAAACAGTAGCCTTTATTTTATTTATTTATATATATTATAATATACACACCATTTCTCTATTTCTGCTTCATCATCATCAATCAGTCAATCGCGTCCACTGCTGGACATAGGCCTTGACTGATTGATGATGGGCATAGGTTTTGAAACAAATCAACAGATCGATATGCCACAATAAGAGGCAACACATATTTGATGACAAATTAATCTATGTGTTGGGATAATAAAAGGAATAATAATTAACAAAACTTTAATAAATAGTAGCCTTTATTTTATTTATTTATGTATTTTATAATATACACACCATTTCTCTATCTCTGCTTACATTAATGAGAATGTTTTTTTTAATCAACTCGCCCGATCTGAGCTGTTTATTAATGAAATAATTTTAAATTACAAAGTGATAGATATTGCAAAAATTAAATTCGCATTATTTTAATAGTTATATAAAACTTTAAGGTTTATAACACATAACAATTCAAGGTAAAAAAAACAAAACAAAATAGTTTACATTAATAGTTATAGAAATTGATTGTAACATTGTTTTCATGAACTAAAATAAGCAATGTATGAGTTGGATATATGTATGAATCAGCAATACTAATTTAAAAATAATAGATCGTGTACAATACAGATACGTAAGAATCTGTTTAACTGCAATGGTATCAACTTCAACAAACGTTATGCTAGCAAAGTGCAATGAAACCCATTAGAATTACATAGACAACTATTAGCACAAAAATACTGTATAAAGATGAGAAACACTTAGTCAGACCTTTTAACAAAAGTGTAAGATAATTATGAAATCTTTTTTCCTGACCAACGGTAATAACGGCATATCTATAAGATCATCAACAAAATCCTCAAGTTCAGAATTATCACTCTGCGAAACAGTATTGGCACTAGTTAATGGTTGTTTTGCTATCGAATATGTATGTAAAACGCGTGGTGTCGTTAACGAACCTTCCTCTTCTACCTCACTATATTTTTTTGGTATAGCAGTAGCGGGTAAATATTTTGCATTTAGATATTTTTGGTCAAAATGCTTACTGCATAGAAATTTTTCTTTTCACTCGGGTAGCTCCAGACTTTCCAATACAGCATTACCTACAACAATATTATTATTAACACAACTAAAAAATAACCAACTTTCTGCACAAAAAAGTAAAAAAAAACAATTTAAGTTCTGTAGTCAAAATATAAATAATTTGGCAGTTGCGGTATGCCAATATATTATGTTTATCCACGAAGGAAGCTAAGCTACCTGAGAAATGGAATACCAAACATGTGTTAATGCGGGTTAATAGTAAAAGAAAGGTAGAAAGTATCGGCATCACTCGCAGCAAAGGAAAAAATATAAATATGTGTATAATATGATCCTTTCGCAAGTTAATATGCTCCATTTCTAACTTTGCTGCGCGGTACTAAAGACGACCAATAGTCAGAAATACATATGGTTGCCTTATATCTTTTTTATTGCCTTTTCTATTTATATATATATATATTATATATATATATATATATATATATATATATATATATATATACATTTGAAATGTGGGTTCATAGACGAATGCTGTAGATATCTTGGACAGCAAGAAAAACTAATGAAGAAGTACTAAGGAGCGTCAACAAAGACAGAGAACTGCTAGAGACTGTTAAACATCGAAAAATGTCTTATCTGGGACATATAGTAAGGGGAAGTCGATATAAAATTTTACAACTGATCCTTAAAGGCAAAATAGAGGGCCGTAGAGGTGTAGGAAGAAAACAAGTTTCTTGGTTAAAAACCATTCGTGAATGGACTCAGATACCAAATGCAGGACAATTATTCCATATTGCAGAAGATCGAGAAGCCTTCTCATTGGTGATCGCCAACGTCGAATAGTTCTGATATGGCACGCGAAGAAGAAGATATATATATATATATTTATCAAAATATTCTCGACCGTACTGTGTTAAATATTATTTGTAGTCTCAACAATTGGTCTGTATGAAATAAAACTCTACAATTCTTCAGGAGAAAACTGTAATTTTATTATAATTATTATATGTAAACAAAATGAATATTTCAATACTTACAACTTAAGATTAAACATTTAAATTTTGATAACATATCCAATTAGATAAATGACATTTTTTTTGATTTTAATTTATTTGGGAGTTATGGTAACCGCAATATTTTATAGAGTGAATTCCCATTGTACAATTTTTAGCGAATAAGTTTTAATAAACAATTACATATTGTGACAGTATTATAGGCGGCTTAGACGGCTGAACCAAACAACACAACTGGTCAATATAATAAAGAAACGCAAGCTGGAATACTTCGGTCATATTATGAGACACCCTGAAAAATATGATCTTTTACATCTGATCATTCAGGGAAAGATCCAAGGTAATCGTGGTCCTGGTAGAAGAAGAACATCATGGCTGAAAAATCTAAGGCAATGGTATGGAAAATCAACTACATCGTTATTTAGAGCTGCTGTCAATAAAGTCACGATAGCGAATATGGTAGCCAACATGATATCCAACGATCGATAACGGTCATGGAACTAGAAGAAGAAGAAGACAGTATTATCCATATAATAAGATGGAAAAGTAGAATATTGAGAAAGAATCAGGAACATGGTAAATTGATCTATAAAATGTAATTGATGGTACGTAGTCAGTTATTGGTCTGATGTTGAATAAAATATAAAACAATATATGATATGATAGATCTTAATATCAGTATCTAACAACATCAGACCAATAACTGACTACGTACCATCAATTACATTTTATAGATCAATTTACCATGTTCCTGATTCTTTCTCAATATTCTACTTTTCCACCTTATTATATGGATAATACTGTCACAATATGTAATTGTTTATTAAAACTTATTTGCTAAAAATTGTACAATGGGAATTCACTCTATAAAATATTGCGGTTACCATAACTCCCAAATAAATTAAAATCAAAAAAAATGTCATTTATCTAATTGGATATGTTATCAAAATTTAAATTTTTAATCTTAAGTTGTAAGTATTGAAATATTCATTTTGTTTACATATAATAATTATAATAAAATTACAGTTTTCTCCTGAAGAAGTCACAAAATCGTGACGAAATATTGAGAAATAATACAGACCAATTGCTGAGACTACAAATAATATATATATATATATATATATATATATATATATATATATATATATATATTATTGTGATATTTCAAGTCTTGGTGCGCCAAGGAATTAATTAGCTAATTAGTTAATTATTTAATTAAAATTATTTAAATGATATGATTATGACTCTATCACACTTTTTAATTCTCTTATCTCAGGGTTAAATTCGTGCTTCAATATCTATGCTATTACATGTGAAAGGTAAGGTCCAAAGAATACCGGAATAATAAAAAAACATATATGATACAACACTATATATTGAAATAAAAATAATGAAATAATTCACACTTAAATGTTTTTAATAAACAAAATCTCATATAATGATTCTCAAAATTTTGTTCTACGTACGTGAACCTTCAAAATTAATGGTACAAACAATATTAATTGAAATCTCAAAATCCCAAATTATTCTAACTCTCCTAATCAAAATATTTATATCCTTTCTAAATTAAGTGTAAAAATTGTGTTATTAATAAAAGAACAAAACTGCAGAAAACAAAAATATCTCTCTCTGATGATGAGTGGTCCAAATCCTTGTTCCTTGTAGATTATATTATCTACTCTCAGGCGCTCCATAGGTAATTAGCAATCTTACAACAAATTGTTGCAAGTATATCGTCCTTAATGATCTCCTTCAAAAGCACGAATTATTCAAATTATGATAGCCTTTCTCCTCTCGATAAACTGAATCTCTCGTTGGCCAGAGTGAAAAATGACTCTTGGAATATCTTCTCTTTACGATAAACTGAATCTCTCGTTGGCCTGAACAGTGACTCTTGGAATATAAGTAGAAAAATATGACTTACAATATTTTGCTGCTTCAGCTTCTGTCAGATACACTAACTCCACAAAAACTCACTAACATTCAACACTACTGCTTGCTACCTCTCGGGAACCGTCAGAGAACAATCACTGTTCGTCTTACAGGCTTGGAAAACCAACTGACTATTTTTTCTCTCTCAAAAATCTAGCTAAACTTTCATTCCTACATACCTATCCCACCTTTTTTAATCTCCGCCAATCAAAGCTCGTCACATTTCTCCCATTTTTTCATTTCGATAACAAACAAATTTTTACCTATAATTATAAAATTTCCTAAAACTTATTTACAAATAATATTTTTCTACAATTCTTAAAAACTAACAAAAACCTCTTTCTAAAATCTATTCTATTGTCCTTAATCACTGCATTAATGTTTTTGGAAAACCCGGTTCAATTGTCTTTGGATTTCACTTAAAATTATGCGGGTCACTCAAATATTATAACAAAGAAAATAATTTATGCATAGCTTACATTTTGTTTAATACAGGTAATCCAAAAAATTTAAAGACTTTCCTTCTTCGAAATATTTGTTGGTTATTATCCTACTTATCTAAATTAATTTAATGTTTTTGAACTTTGAAATATTTTAAACAAACCAATATTTTTCTCGATTTTACATATCATAACAATATATATATATATATATATATATATATATATATATATATATATATATTATATATATATATATATATATTATTTGTAGTCTCAGCAATTGGTCTGTATGAAATGAAACTCTATTTGTTATTTCTCAATATTTCGTCACGATTTTGTGACTTCAAATTAATTTATAATAATTCTATCGATTTTGTGATTTTTTTAAGTCACAAAATCGTGACGAAATATTGAGAAATAACAAATAGACTTTCATTTCATACAGACCAATTGCTGAGACTACAAATAATATTTAACACAGTACGGTCGAGAATAATTTGATAAATATATATATATATATATATATATATATATATATATATATATATATAAATATATATATATATATATATATATATATATATATATATATATATATATATATTATATAAGTAAGTATGTATTCCCAATGAAAACAACAGATAATACCAACAAAAATAATGCTACAAGTTTTATGGATTTTTGTTCTGTATTGTTATGTCGAAAATTTATTTACACAAAGTACCTATGCCCATTAGTACAGGAACAATAATATTAAATATAGAATAAATAATGAGAACAAATAATAATTATATCACTTTAACTAATGTCCATTAGGTTAAATCTTGTGGTAGAGTTTAGCGGTTTTTAGAAACTATCTAGTTTTTGTTATGTCTGTATGGTTGTTAAGCAGTTCCTTAGAGTATGTTTCAAGTCCAGTGCTTAATACCGGTTGGTTAATTGTTTGGAGTCGGTAAGTTTGGTGTGATTGATTCGTAGTCTTCTAATAGTCAACGCTTCTCTTCTAGTTAAGAAGTCCAGGGAGAGATGACCAATAAAAGATTGAAGTTTATAAAGAGTTGTTTTGCTTTTTTGCTATAAGATTTGTCAGGTATCCTCTACTGACTTTTTGAAAACGAATTTCAAGATTCGTTAGCTATACTACAAGAGAACTCCTATCCCATAGGACTTTTAAATAAACTCATTTTTGGTACTACTTTTCCGTTGTAATTTTCTGAGAACCAAAATTTTCATAATAATGAGGTCCAACAACTGACATCGACATTGACACACAACACATCAGAGCTACCACAATCTAAAATAACGTATGGTTGCCTACCCTATATTCCAGTCCTAACCCCTAAGATAATGATCATTTTCAAAAATGTTAGTGGCTTAAAAATTGCAACTAAAACTGTGAAAACGGTATCGAAGTTGTACACAAAGACAAAGGATCCTTTCACAATACAGGAATCATCGAATGTTGTTTATTCTATACCGTGTGCTAATTGCAAAAACGTGTACATTGGTGAAACATCTCGTAATTTTTACAGTAGGGTGATCTCACATCGCAGCAACATAAAAACCAAAAAGATTAACGCATGCGCGTTGGCAGAATATGCATTAAGTTTAAAACACGAATTTAATTTCGAGGATTCCTGTATTCTGGCAAGGGAAAATAACCATTCTAAACGTGTTTTCTTGGAAATGTGTTTAATAAAGTCCAGTGCGTCTTGTATAAATAAGAAGTCCGATATAGACAAATTGAGTAACATTTATTGTTATTTACTGACTTAACATCAAAAATGACACAAAGACTTACTTGTACATATACACACCATAATACACCTGCATGCTAAACAGGTTGCATACCATCAACACAGGTTTAATACATAACCTTCTATTAATAACATATGAAGAACTCCTAATGAATTTTTAATCATACTATTTTTATTTTTGTTTTTTTTTATTCTCTAAGGGTAAGTTAAAACACACCAAGAAGACGTAGAAAACGAATTTTTAGAACTTTTATTATTTTAAACTAAATTTTAAAATGTATTGTATCCATTATTGTATAAGTTATAGTTTATATGTTTGTTATTAATGTTGAGTGTCATAGCTTCTTACAAATAATCTCAACGACTAGTAAGTACACTGACATTTTGTGATATATTGTAAATATTTACACATTTTTCTAATTACAGTGTCTTGATAAAGGAATTAAACAATTCCGAAAGCTAGACCAACCAAAAGTCAAAAGAGTGTTTCTGTAACATCCCGGCCAAACTTCTGACTGCAGCCCCAATAAACTTTGTTTATATATATATATATATATATATATATATATATATATATATATATATATATATATATATATATACTCTTGTAAGTCGGAGGTAGGCTGTTCTACTTTTTTAAGATTCTAGTGACACGGTTTAAAAAATACGGGTTAAAGGATCTAGTAATCTTTTCCTTCTACCTGCAACCTGTAGAGCTGCAATAAGTCCTTTTGAATACCATCTATGTTGGAGGATTTTTCAACTTCTGGTAGTGGGGTGATACATACAAAAGAGTTCTCAAGAAATGCTATAAGTTGCGTGAAATTGAGTGTAAAATTAGTCGGATTATCTTTGTAAATCGTTTCCATAGAGGAAATATAATTAGGTTTCATACAGTAATCCAATCAAAGATTAGAGTTTTTGGCTGGTTTGGGTGGCATCGAGAATGACGAAGGAGGAAAAGAACCTAATAGAGCAAGAATACCGGACGAAGAGATAATGGTAGGAGTATCAGGAGCACTGTCATTGAAGTGTCCTTTTTTGTCATACTGCCAACATGAGCTTTGAATTAGTATGGCGAGGGATCAATAAATTCATAATGGCAGCCAGGATGGGTGTATAGTTAACAGAGATGGACTAAATTTTCGAAGATAGAAGGTCTTTTAATGAAGTTAAGGATTTAGGATTAAGGACACCTTAGATTCAGCTGAAAATGAAGAAGAGGGAAGAGCATTAGCTGCAATGAGTGTGTGGTCTGGTCAACTAAAGATGAAAACAAAACTTTTCATAACCGATAACAAGAAACAAGCTGAGATATTGCAGCGGACAAATCTCCCTTGCATTTTTCTGTGGCGATATTTTACGAGTACCATTAATGTTTTAAAACTAATTTACTTCTTCACTGTGTATGCCATTTATAAATCGAATTATGAGAGTTAGATATTCTTTTACAATGTATTCAAGTTTCAGCTCTTAACGATAAAAATAATAATAATAATAAACAATGAAAATATTTGCAATTTCTTAAACAAGAAAGAAAAATGCTATTTGATTTCCTCTGGGCCATAGAAGGTTTTAGCTTTTTTAAATATTTTTTTTATTAGCTTTATATTGAGCCTGCATACAAGTGTATGACATAAAAATGTCAAAGTTATTAGAAATTTTTATATGCTAAAAATTTGTTATTCTTCAAACCGATTTTTAAAAACAAATTTAATATAATCTTGATGTTTTTTTTATAATTTAAAACGAAGCCATAAACAATCGATTGATATTTACAAAATATCCCGAGTGACTGTTTAGACAAGTACAGTTGTTTAAATAATCGGTCTCCGGGATAAACAAATTGAATAACTCATAAACTGTATATTGTAGTCGTTCTGTATGACATTTAGCACACTTTAGAAACCCAACTCCCATAATTTTAAATAGTTGTATTACATATCGTTATGCAAAAAAGAAAGTTACTAACATTTATAAATTATACTTTAAAAATAAGGATTTTTAAATTATCTTGGTCAATTCTTTATGTATTTTAATTATAAAAATCTCAATATTAGAGAACATTTTATGATCTATAACTTTTATTTTAACCATACAGGGTGATGAATCGTCAAACGGGCCATAGGAAACTCAATGGGAAATTCTAAATTGTTGAATTCCTGCTTCCCTAATTATTTTACACCAAAAGTCATGGGAAACTATTTGTAGAGGACTCAAATATGTATCGAAAACAACTGTTAAAATTATTCTACGACTTAAACGTATTCCAAAATTTTGCTAAAATATAATACATTTTTCTGTGAAAAAATGTGTATTACGTGTTGCGTTTTGTCATATTATTGTTTCTAATATTTGACAATATTTAAATCAATTATATTACATTTATCTATAATTTAAATGGCCAAAATTTTGTGATTTATTGTTAAAAAACAATTAAGTTGATTAAAAAATGTACTCGGTTGAGAAGAAAAAAGCAATAATAAAAATGTTTTATTCATGTTTTATTATAACATTTTTTATAGTTTTATGTTTAGAAATTATCATATATTATTATTAGGAATAAAGATCACAGTAACAGTATATTGGAATTCATTGAATTGTTGTATAACTTAACATGGAATTAAATTTTAGTGAATTAGAATATCTTACGTTAAATAAAGATCCGGTAGTGGCAGGAAAAGGTTCGCGCTATCGCCTGAATACAACATTATGCGATTTTTCGTCAACTGAGTACATTTCATTATATTGATCGATTTGTAAACAATATAATTTATTGTTCACAAAGTAATAATGTTCATTAGTAGTAGTATTTAGTAAAATTCATTGTTTATAATTTAATCATAAAATAAAAAAATTGACAATTCAAATTGTCAAACATCTTACATAAATATGATAAAACACAAACGTCCTAATATATATTCTTGCATTACGTGTGGCCAACTTTTAGGGGTGGTCTGAAAAATGTATTATATTTTTGCAAAATTTTTAAGTACATTTGAGTCGTAGAACGGTTTTAACATTTGTTTTTAATTCAGATTTTAGTCCTCTACAAATAGTTTTTTATGACTTTTGATCTAAAATAATTAGGGAAGCAGCAATTCAACAATTTAAAATTTCTCATTGAGTTTCCTATGGTCCGTTTGACGATTCACCACCCGGTATATCTCTAACATATATAAGAAACGATTAATGCGCAAACATTTTTTTACTTTTTACGATTGTTTAATAAAAAAAAAGCAAAGCAAAATTAGTTAAAGTCTTCACATAATTGTCATCAGCTACCCCTCACTACCTTCTAGAGACTTTAAATATCTGTTTAAGATTTTTTCAGCTTTTTTAGAGTTGTAGATCATAAAAACTTGATGTTTTTTTGAAATGAAATTAAATGAAAACAGAAATTTTTGAGAGTATCGAAATTAAAATACATGAAACCATTAACCGAAATACTTAAAAAAAACCTTATTTTTGCAATTTTTTATAAGTTATAATAACTCTTTTTTGAGCAAAGACATGTAACATAGCTCCTTGAAATTACGGAAATTAATAGGTTATTAAAGTGCGCTAAATATTAATCAGATAGAGCAAATAGTTTATAGGTTATTTAATTTGTTTATAAACAATTATAATAACTTTGATATCGTTTATGCCATAAAACTTATATAGAAGCTTAATGAAAAACTGGTGAAAAACACACTTTCTAAAAAAAAAACAGAATATTCTATGTTCATTACGAGCTAAGAGAGCATTCTATATTTAAAACCATAGCATTTTATTCTTAAAATCATAATTCCATTGTCTAACAGTAAGAGCTGAAAATTGAAGGGACTCTAAACGAAGATCTGAATTGTGCGATCCAACTTACAGATGGCATATGCAGTAAAGAAGTAAAATACCGCTTCGGAAAAGAGACCCATCTGAGCTCGGTTATTTTTTTTTTTCGATTTGAACCTTTTTTAAAATGAAGCGCGCTTGCAAAATGTGCAATATCTTGGCTTCTGTGGCGCGTAAAACATTAATTTTCTGGAAACTGGGGTAGCTCAACAAAGAGTTGTTTAAATAATCGCTTTCCATGATAGACAAATCGTTACTATTTTTATTAGTTACATTACATACCATTATGCAAAAACAAAGTTATTAAAATTTATAAATTTCTGCAAAATCAAAGGTTTTTGCAACTATTTTGGTGAATTCTTTATGTATTTTAACAGAAACTCGCAAATTGAAGAACTTTTTAAGATCTACAATTTTTATTTCAACTATTTTTCTCTAAACTGAATAAAAAACGTTTTATAGGCAAAAGAATGACCTCTCACTTTTTAAAATTGTTTAAACAAAAACAAACCAAAATCACCTGTATGTCTTCACATATTTATCATTACCTAACCCTTATATATATTTTAGAACCTTCAAATATCTGTATAAAATTTTCACGTCAAATCAATGATTTTTTCCCAGATGGACTGGTGTATAAATTAGTTCTCCGATAAAGATGAATTTATTTCTACTTTTAAATACAATAATAATAATAGTGATATTTATTCACTAATTTCTTTTTTCCGAAGTTTATTATATCATAATTATAATACCAACGAAAACGTAAAATTCAAATTAATGCATCTCGAATATAATGCGTTCACCGTGGCGATAATAAAAATGATAAATGAAAAAAAAAAATGAACATTTTTTTAAGTTAATTACGTAACGGAAACGGTGTAAAATACAAGAATATAAAAAAAGTTTATGTTTACTTACCAGAGTGTAATATCCAAATTTGACAAGCCGAAGGATTTTTTGTCGGAAATCTGAACATTCTCAATCCATGAATTTTGTATGGTGATAAACAACATTTGTAGTAACAAATATTTCCAGCCATCTGTAAAAAACTATTTATTTATTATGGAAGTAACATTATTTTAATTTAAAATCACTTTCTTTCAAATATTATCGAATGTATGTATTATCCGATAAAATTTATTTCTAAATACCTAATTTTGTTCATTTCTCATACAAATGTTTTTTATGTTTTAAACGTAGGTATAGGATTAAAATCTTTTACTTACCTCGGACCAAATTTTTTAAATACACTTCCAAATAAAATAAAATATTTAAATTCTTTAAACTTATTTAGGTAGATGTATGAAGATTTAGAAGCCAAAGTGTGTTTGTGTACTATTTCAGTTGACACGATATTTACTTGTTGATAGTAATAATTATATTTTAAATGAATACCTTAAGTGATTCATGGTCTGTTTTTTGTAACATTTTTATTTGTAACTAAACCTGCTGCTATTATGTCAGTGAAATATTGCAACGCTGGCGAATTTAATTCATGGGATCAAAAATGGAGGTTTAGTTTAGTCTTTAACTTTTTCACATAGCACCATCTAGTATAACGTATATCAAACAAACAATGGCAGATTAAAATCTATTGAGACAGAAAGAGTGGTGACATCTAGTGACTGTCTCAATTAGAATCAAACAAATTTATACATTGCGTTGGCTAACTAGTCCTATTTAAACAATGCTATTATAGAACATAAATTAATAAAAGATAATAATTTGATCGCTTATATACCTACCTATATTTTTTAACCATAAAAAGGCAATTATTAGAGAGGTTGACACTTTTTTGGCTGAAAAGTATATTTTGGAGAATATTGAAAGTGAGCAAAAAGTTGTAGAAGTAAAAAGAATGAAACGTAGGATTATTGATTCCGATAATGAGACACAGTTTGTCCCAAGACAGATGATAGTGTTAACATTTTTAGGAAATAATTTGCCAAAATTTGTTAAAATTGATTTGGTAAGATTTGCTGTTGAGCCATACATATATCCTGTCGTACAGTGTTATAAGTGCCTTCGATATGGTCATACAGCAAAATACTGCAAAAGCACTGTGACTAAATGTAAAAAATTTGGCGAAAACCACGATGAAAATGACGATATCAATTGCACTGCTAATGCTTATTGCATATACTGTGAAACGCATGACCATCAGTCTGTATCAAAAAATTGCCCGAAATACCAGGAACAATTCAAAATTAAAAAAATCATGTCTGAAAAAAATGTATCATTTAAGGAAGCTGAAGGTATTGTAAGAAATCCGTCTTATGCTAAAATAGTAACACATAATAATTTCGATGTTTTAAATAACCTAAATAATTTCCCTGAGCTGAACGGTAATATGGATACGAATATTTCCCCTTCCACGAGTAATAAAAATTGGGTACCACGTCCTCATTTCCAACAGCCGAAAAAGCGCAAAGTAAGTTCGCCACTGTCAGTCAATAAACCTCCTTCATTTAAACTTAAAAATAGCGTTTCAGATCCTGTTATTCCTAATCCACACAGGGAAGCCTTTCAGTCATACAAAGAAAAATTAGAATTACAGATACTGCAGAAACTTCCTTGTATTTTTGAAAATATGTTCAAAAAATTTAATTTAGTAAACCCAGATCCACTAGTTATTCAGGAAACACAAACAGAACTCAAAAAAATATTAGGTACAATACAATATAGTGATAGTGATAGTGATGAAAATTATTATTAAGTAGATGATAAATATATTGCAATGGAATTGTAATTCCATTACTAAAAATAAAGCTAATCTTGTTAATTTTCTTAACCATTACTCTATTAAATTTGATTTAATTATACTTAATGAAACTTGGTTATCTAAAAACAAAATATTTCATTTACCAACTTACAATATACTACATGTAGACAGAACTGATGGATTTGGAGGCACTGCTATACTTATCAAAGACTCCCTAACCTATCATGAAATCTCAATCCGTAAAAACTTTAATTCCAAAATTGAAGTATGCACAGCATATATCGATGAATTTAAGATATCCTTAGCTTCCATTTATAAATCTCCCAAAATAAAAGCAACTAAGACTGATTGGAGTAATCTTTTTTCACAATTACAGGGTGATGTCATTATATGCGGTGACTTTAACTGTCATCACAGCCTTTGGGGTTCTACAATAAATAACTCACAAGGAAATCGACTTGTAGAGGCTATTGACGAAACTAACCTGATTATTTTAAACGACGGACGACCTACTAAGATAGTCAGACCCAAAGAACGACCTTCTGCCATAGATCTTACTTTTACCTCACCTAGTCTTTTAAGTTACTCAGAGTAAAATCCTCTAAATGATACACTTGGTTCCGACCATCTCCCTATCCATATTAATATATCTCGGGAATATATCCCCACTAACAAAACACCTTCTAGAAAATGGATTGAATCTTCAGCTGACTGGACGCTTTTTCAAAACCTAATTGAAACACAAATTTATAATAATAACAGTGATAATAATTCCTTTGAATTTTTTATGAAAGTAATAAATGATGCAGCTTCTAAGTCAATGAAATCTCGTTCAGGTAAAAGTAAAAAACCTCCAAATCCTATTTGGTGGGATAATGAATGCACCTTAATTGTTAATAATAGGAAAGATGCATATCTGGATTATAAAAATAACACGAATTATGAAAATTATCTCAAATTTAAGCATATTCAGGCCAAAGCTAAACTACTTTTTAAACAAAAACAACAATTATGCTGGAAAAATTTTATTAATAAATTAAATAAAAATACGCCAATATCAAAAATTTGGAGTTTTATAAAAAAAATATCTAACAAAAACTCAACTTTTAAAAAACATACTATATCTGAAGAACTAATAAACCAAGTTTTTGATATTGTAGCACCTAGTTTTGTGCCAAATATGCTTGAAAGACCGAAAGAGAAAATTGGCAGCCACTATATGGATGCACCTTTTGATACAACTGAATTTGAAGCTGCAATTAAGACCTCTAGATGTACTGCTCCAGGTAATGATTTTGTTACATAATATGACATTATTAAAAATCTTCCCCAAGTTGCTAAAGAATTTATAATAAATATATACAATGATTGGTGGGTAAATGCAAACTATGTTGAACAACTTAAACAAATTACCATTTGTTTAATTTTAAAACCAACTAAAGATAAAAATATACCCTCTTCTTATCGCCCTATATTTTTAATGTCATGTATAACTAAAACATTTGAAAGAATGATAAAAACAAGACTGGAGTGGTACATAGAGTATAACAATATCTTGCCTAATACTCAATACGGTTTTAGAAGGGGATATGGTACTTTGGATGCAGTAACTCATTTAGTAAATGACATCCAAATTACTTTTTCTGATAACAAATATTTAGCTTGTTTATTCCTAGATATAAAAGGGGCTTACGACTCTGTAAATATTAATATACTTAAACAAAAAATGATTAGGATTGGTCTTAGTGAAACGACTGCTCTAAATATATTGCATCTATATTTTTCTAGACATGTCTATATTAGAGATCATAGAAATGTGTTACACGGTCCAAGGATTGTTTATCATGGCTTGCCACAGGGATCAGTACTTAGCCCTATACTATTTAATATATATTCTGCCAATATTCATTCATTATTTCATAACTCCGTAAATTGCATACAATATGCAGATGACATCTATATATACACCATCCAAAACAGTTATGAAGCATGCACGGAAGCTCTCGAGAATATTATGCATAAGGTAAGTATATGGACAGAAGAAACAGGCATGACTCTTTCAACAGACAAATGCTCTATCATGTTTTTTACCAGGCATAGACTACGTGCTCCAGAGGAATTGACTCTGTGTGGACGTACCCTGTCGGTAGTTAAAGAGTATAAGTATTTAGGTATTATTGTTGACATCAAATTACTATGGTCGAGCCACATAAATCACTTAATAAACAAATGTGAAAAAGGCTACAATTTACTTAGGTGTGTAACAAATCGAAGTTGGGGTGCAGCTCCTGGTATAGCTTTATTGTTTTATAGAGCCTACGTGCGTTCTATCATTGACTATGGATGTTGTTTATACGGATCCTCTTGTAATACCAATCTAAACAAAATAAACAGAGTTCAATATAAATGTCTTAGAACTTGCATCGGTGGGATGGTATCATCACCGGTGAAAGCAATACTGGCAGAGTGTAATGAGTTACCTTTGGACTTGCGTAGGCAAATGTTATCACAAAAATATCTCTTAAAACTAAAATCCCTTGAGTCAAACATGATCAACAAATTAAGTTATATTGCAAAAGAAGACCTAACAAATCGATATTGGAAACTTAAAAATTCTCCCCCACTTGCAGAAGCTTTTGTTGAGACTAATGGTGATCACATTTCTTATAGTAAAAATAAAAAATTACTTATGTTTACTGTACCCTTTAGATCACTAATAAAACCACACAGAGTTATAATACCCAATTATACAGAATATAATCATATAAACCATACCCTTTTAAAATCTATATTGGATGGATTAATCAATAACATATTTATATATACAGATGGATCCAAAACAAAACACGGAGTTGGTTGTGGAGTATTTATTCAAAATACAAAACAATCATTGGGAGGTCCGGTCCTGAACATGGTGACACAAACTGTGTTTACATTTCAGTCCCGCAAAAGTGTACTTTTCAAAGTAATTAATATCAAAAAACTTAAACAAAAGCAGTAAGCGATCGTATATAGTGCAGTTACATTACCGAAAAAACAAACAGTGAGTTATTATTATTTTATATATCAAAACGTTTCAAAAGCATACTATTTGTAAGGTTAAGTGTCGGCCGAAAGGCCTGTTATCAGAACCACTGCTGGTTCTACAACTGGTTTAAATAATTATTAATTACCTACTAATGAGTTTATCAAATGATATCAGATCCGACCTTAAAAATTTGTCAACAGCCATGACTGACGATCAACAATCTCAAAACAAAACAACATATTCTGCTGTGCTTAATAATACTTCAATTCAGTTTCCTTCTAAGAATCAAGCAATTTTATTTAATGCGCTACCTGATACTAAAATAGAAGAGTACCTAATAGCTCTTGGCGAAGTTGTTCATCCACGGAATATTTTATTTTCATCAAGACTATCAAATAACAGAATATGCATCTATCTCTCCAGCGAATCCTTGGTCGAAAAATTTATGTCCAATCCAGCAGAAATAACAATAAAAGGCGAAAATCTAAAGGCTAGAAGATTAATAACTCCGAACGAAAGACTGTTACTATCGAATGTATGCCCTTCTATTCCACATACTCTAATAGAAAATGAGTTAATTAAATTGGGTCTCAAATTAATGTCACCTTTAACCTTCCTTAGAATAGGTAGTCAACTCCCAGAATTTCAACACGTCTTCAGTTTTAGAAGACAAACATATATTCAACCACTTGTAGATATGGACCTACCTTCTTCCTTCTTAATTACATATGAACAAACTTTGTATCGCATATTTTTAAGTTTAGATAAACCTTCATGTTTTATTTGTAAGCAAACAGATCACATTGCAGCAAATTGTACAAGTCATAATCCACAAAATGATCCCACTCTTATCCACCATCAACCACAACAACCAATACAACAACAACCACAAGGATCCTCACAGTATAACAAATCGCCCTTAGAAATAGAACCAGATCTTCCAGTCAGTAATTCTAATACCGAACCTACACCTAACCAAAAAACAGATACCAATTTAATACCTCCCGTACTTATGGAAACTACTGGTATATCTAAAGACCAGTCATCGACCAACAAAAGAACAATTTCGGAAATCAATACTACTCCATCTCCCACTGAAGAATTAAATAAAGAATTTAAAATCCCAAAACAAACCAAAAAGAAACAAAAAAAGCAACCTGAAGCTACCATATCAATTCAGGAAATGATGATGCCAACAAAAATAATATTTCATAATATGTCAAATAATTTTAACTTAACATATGAACAAACTCTTGACTTTTTTGAAAATTATTCTAGCTCGTCTGATCCCCTGAGCTTAATACAAACGTACACAACGGATATACCCAACTTTATGAATATGATAACAACAATTAAGCCATATTTTACAGAAAAAAGCATGAAAACCAAATGCACTAAAATAATAAACAAAATACAAAAAATGCTGAACTCAGACGATTCCGCAAATCAAGAAAGTGACACTACATCAAATTCAACTCAAGAAATAAACTAAAATCTTCGATCCGATTATTCAATGGAATGTAAACGGGTTCTATGCCCGTTTAGAAATGCTTAAACATTTATGTTCAATAATCTCGCCATCAATTATTTGTTTACAAGAAACAAACTTTAAAGGACAGCATAGTTATGACATGAGGAATTATTCTTGTTTCCATAAAAACCGAAACAACGCAAATATCGCTAGTGGAGGAGTTGTTACATATGTTAACCAAAAATATGAATCGGAAGCAATAGTAATTAATAGTAAATTAGAAGTAGTAGGAGTATCAGTGTCCTTTCCACAAAAAATAAATATCTGTAATTTATATATTCCACCTGACTTACCAATCACAGAAGCAGATATTTCAGATGTACTAGATCAGATTCCCACTCCCAGAATAATTGTTGGTGATTTTAATAGTCACAATCCAATATGGGGATCTCTTGGAATAAATTCCAAAGGTAAAATTGTAGAAAACATAATTACCTTAAAAAACCTAAACTTACTGAATGATGGACAATCAACACGATATAATATTCATACAGGTACCTCATCAGCTATCGACCTGTCATTATGTGATCCTGTACTGTCACCAAAGTTTTCATGGGATGTAATCCCGTTTTTATATGGAAGTGATCATTATCCTATTAAAATCTCTTTCAATAATAATTATGAAGATATTAATACAACTCCAATTCCAAAATGGAATATAAAGAAAGCCAATTGGTATTTATTCAAAAAGTATATTCAACAGAACTGCCATACTTTAAAAGAAGTCACCGAAAACCGACATATAGATGAACTTCTAAATTCGTTTATATCACTAATTCATTCTGCTGGCGAAAGTCATATAGGTAAAACACAAACTCTACATAAAAGAAATTCATTACCATGGTGGAACGCACAGTGTACTGACATAATAAAAAAATATAAAAAATCCTTTAACAAATTAAAACGTCACAAAACACCTGAAAATACCATAGAATATAAGAAATTACGGGCTCAAGCTAGATATATAACTAAAAAGAACAGAAAAAAATCTTGGCAAGAATTTATGTCTTCTATTAATACCAATATGCCTATAAGCACGGTATGGGAGAATGTTAGAAAAATATCTGGAAGCAATACCTATAAAAGGATTCCATTCCTATGCAAAAATAAACAGATAGTAACATCTAATTACGACATAGCAGAATTAATAGCAAAACAATTTGAAATGAACTCCAGCAATAATAACTTTTTTAAAGATTTTATCAATATTAAAATGATTTCGGAAAATCAGTTAATAGATTTTGATTGCATTGAAGATAATCCCCTTAATATAACATTTACCATGGAAGAGCTTAATCACTCTTTAAATACCAGCAAAAAATCGGCGCCAGGACCAGACAATATTCCTGTCAGTTTCTTACAAAATCTACCAGATAATGGAAAAAAATATCTTCTTAACCTATACAACAGAATTTGGATCAATAATGAGTTTCCCACAACATGGACGCAGGCGATAATAATTCCATTACTAAAACCAAATAAATCACGAACTGATCCTGATTCCTATAGGCCAATTTCTCTTACCAATACAATGTGCAAAATCCTAGAAAAAATGGTGAATTATAGATTGAGGTGGTTTTTGGAAAATAATAAATTAATAATCAATGAACAAAGCGACTTTCGCAGAAACAGATCAACCATAGATAATTTAATAGATCTAGAATCCGAAATACATGAATCATTTGCAATTGGACAGGAATGTCTTGCTGTCTTTTTTGATATAACAAAAGCGTTCGACATGGCTTGGAGATATGACATTCTTAACACACTGAGTCATTGGGGTGTCAAAGGTAACATGCTATATTTTATACATAATTTTCTCAATAAGAGACAATTTAAAGTTAAGGTAAATGGAACAGTATCCAGCACTAAAGACCAAGCAAATGGAACACCTCAAGGTTCTGTCATTAGCTCAACACTATTCTTAGTAGCGATAAACAAAATCTTAGAAAACTTTCCAAAACTTGTCAAGGCGAGACTATACGCTGATGACTTGGTTATATATTCAAGAGGAAAAAATATTCTTTCTATACAAAAAAATTTACAATGTGCATTAAATCAGCTTGAAAACTGGTCGAATGCTGTGGGATTGCAATTCTCTACAACCAAAACCAAATGTATTTTATTTTCAAAAAAACAGCACTCTACAAATCCAGATCTTCAGTTATATAAAAACAACTTAACTTATGTGGAACACTTAAAGTTTTTAGGAATGATCTTTGATAAGAAACTATCTTGGAAATACCATATTATGCAAATTAAGCAATCTTGTCAATCTGGTCTCAATTTAATGCGAACACTGTGCAATCGTAATTGGGGTTCAGATTTTAAAAGCTTGATCCATATTTATAAATCACTAATACGATCAAAACTCGATTATGGATCAATTGTATACTCATCTGCAAAGAAGACACTTCTTGTTCAACTAGAAGTCATACAAAATACAGCACTAAGAATAGCTACAGGAGCATTCTGTACTAGCCCCATTAAAAGTCTGCAATCTTTAACCGGGGAACCACCTTTAAACTACAGAAGAATGTACTTGTCATTAACATACGCATCTTCTATATGTGCGATAAAATCGCATCCAACTTTCCATCACACTATCGCTGAACGTTTCAAGGAAACTTATATAAATAAAAAAAGAACGAACCCTCCCTTTTATGAGAGAATCAGAAGATATCTCTCTATCCATAACATTCAATTCCCAATTTTTTTTGATCAAACAAATACATTCACACCTCCCCCTTGGACCTTTCCTCCTGCAATATGTGATCTAACTCTTTCTAAATACAATAAGCTTGAGATCCCCCATGCAACAATTATTCAATCATTTTACAACATACTTGCTTCTTTCCCAGATTATTGTCATATCTATACAGATTCATCCAAAACTATTGATGGTGTGGGATCAGCAGTCATAGCTCCGAACATTGTATTACAGTTTAAATTATCTTCCACTTGCAGCGTTTACTCTGGAGAACTATACTCAATTCTGCAAGCCCTCATTCATATACGTCTTCAAAATATTCCAAAATCTGTCATAATTACCGACTCTCTTAGTTCATTACATACGATAGAACAGTTATATACAAGTAATCCTATATGTATTTTAATAAAAGAACAATTACATTTACTAAACAACTCGGAGAAGCAAGTACGCTTTATATGGGTTCCATCACACATTGGACTTCCAGGAAACGAAAAAGCAGATTTCCATGCCAGGGAAGCAATACACAGTGCCTCTTCAGTGTTAGTGAACTTAGTGTCCGTTTCTGACTTCAAATTGTTCCTTAAAGAAAAAGTGACAAATGAATGGGAAAACGAATGGAATCTTTCACGATCAACACTACACATAATGAAGCGCTCAACCGAATCCTGGTGCGAGACAAACTTAAATCGCCAGCTGTTTGTTAAACTAACCCGTTTACGTATAGGTCATAGCAGACTAACTCACAGCTACCTAATCTCCAAATCAAATCGTCCTATTTGTGACTTATGTAACTGCGACATTAATGTAACACATATCTTAATAGAGTGTCCTAAATATATTAGTGAAAGACAAAAACACTCAATATCTAACAATATAAAGGCAGTCTTAGGAGTACATTGTAAATTTACAAATTTGTTTAACTACTTGAAGGATATTGATGTTTTAAAAAAACTGTAACTGTCAATTATTTGTAAACTCTATTTACAAATTGTAAAATGTGAACTTATCTAATTATTGTAAACCTACTAATTAATTAAAATACTGTTTTAGATTTAAGCACCTATGTAACAACTATAGTACAGCTAATAACCCAAAGTGGTTGATGCTGTTATCAATAAAAAAAAAAAAATCATTGATGTATAAATTACCATCAATATGTAGCATATATACTGCTGAACTTATAGCAATTTTGAAGGGCATTACGTGGTTAATATCAAATAATTTACGAGAGGGGGTAATACTAACTGATTCTAAGTCAGCCTTGGAGTCAATAAAAAGTATAAAATTTGAAAGAATGAAATGTCCTATATTATGCAATTTAAAAAAATTGATAGCAGATTTAAATATAACATTTGTATGGGTCAAAGGACATATAGGTATACTAGGTAATGAAAAAGCTGATAGTTTGGCCAAGGAGGCGATACAAAACGGAGTTCATTGTAATATTTGTACAATACCAGACGCCTCTAATTTGATAAAAAATAAAATAATGTCCAAATGGGAAAGACAGTGGGAAAACGTTGTAGAAAACTCACAAAATACATATTTTAAAATACATCCAACCTTACCTTCTCCACCCCAATATATTTTCAACTATTCCATTTCAAAATTCCTTTCAGCAACTGTTTTTCGACTTAAAACAAATCATGGGCGATTTCCATCACACCTTGCTAAGCTAGGCATTATACAGTCATCGGCCTGTAGTTGTGATCAGAACTCTTACGGAGACCTAAACCATATATTTTTCGGTTGCAAAAAACATTTAAAAAAATCCGATGATTTGATTCGTAAGCTCATTGAAATGAAATATTTTCTTCCATTAAATCTAACACACATTTTATTAAATGCCAATAGAAACACCTTAGAACTTCTAGTAAATTTTATTAAAGAAGTAAAAATAGAAATTTAAAACAGCATAAACCACAACTCTGAATTATTTACATTATAAGGAAAGTTCTGCGTACAACATTCTGTGGCAAATGGACTTGATTCCGTGCCATTATCTTTCCACACACACACACACACACACACACACACACACACACACACACACACACACACACACACACACACACACACACACACACACACACACACACACACACACACACACACATGATTATAATAAATTTTAGCAGTACTACATGAACAAGTAGAAAATAAATATTTGCAAATAAAATTTTAAATATTTAATAATATATTTATTTTTGGCAATGGTGATTTTATAGATATGGATGAATCAATTTGGCAATGTCAACTTGTTTGTGGTAAGCCCATGATTTTGTGGGAATAACTAGAAAATTATTTGTATTGCTGAGAAATTAATTAATTTCTATTTCGAAATCTTAGTTCATATATATATATATATATATATATATATATATATATATATATATATATATATATATATAGATGTGTAAACCACCATAAGGAAGCCAATTGCGCTAGACTTCACCGCATATAGGCAGCCCATAGTGTGCATACGAAGCCCGAAGTCGGGCTTCGTAAGATTTCTGTGTATATCTGCTTAGCCGTACTCTTGATGAACTCATAACTGATAGCAGTGCATTCCCCTACCCCTGTTAAATATACGTCATTATGACGTGTCACACCACATTTTCGGTTTTTTGAAATATATCGACATTTAAAATTTTTTGAGGGCTTCTCATAGGCTTATACACATCTCAAGTTATACAGATTTAGTTCACGATAAAACTGCAAGGCGGCACTGCTGTTTTATATATATAAGAGGTGTACATAAATTCCGAATGATGCGAGCCAAAGTATTTGGCATATTAAGCGAAGCCCACTCATTTGGCAACAATGGGGACATGTAATTTCGTGAACTCGTAATTTATTTGTCATCAAATAAACAGTGAGAATTTTTAAAGGCAATTTTGTAGATCAAAACTTTGCCCCTATCATCTTTAATATGGTATTTATAATTTAATTTATGCAAAATTATATGAAATACCAACATTATTATATTGGTCAAAATATTAAGAAAGAAAATTGGAATTTTTTAAAAACACCTTGCATTCTATAAGCACAAACCTGTAATACTTGGGCCGTAAGCTGTTACTTCTAACCAGTGAGGCAGGACTAAAAGTGCGGGTTAAATGAATCAAGTTAAAAATCTGAACATAGCTTTTCTATAGTATAAGTAATCAAGTAATTAGATTATGATCTAAGTGGGTGAAATGATAAAGTTAACTTAAGTAAGGGGGCCATAGGACCATAGGAAACCAGATAAAAATTAATCAGCGTTGTTTTTTTGCATTTACAATTAAAAATTATGCCAGGCACACAGGGTGAGGTAAAATAATTGCGTTTAGGCGTTTAGGTTTTCTGGCGAGGTAAAAACCCTACCCTGTGGGTCAGGTATAATTATTTTTAATAATTGTGAATTTCTAATAAAAACAACAACAACAGCTACTATTACTACCAGTTTTTTCGGGTTTTCTATGACCGTATGGCCCACTCACTTTAATTTAACTTTAACACTTTACCTTGATTTAATGCCCCACTCAGCGTCTACTGTCAGACTTTACATACTTCATTACTCATATTAAAAACAAGCTCTGCACAAAATAATAAACCGCTTAAAAGTATTGATCATGTTAAACTAGAGTTGAGAACTAACGTTTCGTTGGTCCTTGTGAGGAGCTCATTCACTATTAAAAAAGGGAATAATTGTCAGGTAGAATTATTGCTGGTTCAACAGCAGTGAATTTATTTAGTTACAATTTAACATTTTTAATATCTGTATCTGTGTTTATTTAAATTTGAGATTATTACGGTACTTATGTCCCGTCAAAATTGTATGTCTAGTTAGGAATAGAGCTATTATATTAGCAAAAAAATTTAAATTTTATTTAATGTGTTCTTTATACAAATAAAAATTAAATAAATTACAATTATATTTGTAATGCAATTATATTTGTTTTTTATACTTCTATAAGAATATTTTTTTAATGTATAATTTTCAATTACAACTAACATTTCAATTTGTGAGGCAACAATCAACGTGCATCTAAATCATACATTATCATTAGAATTCTAATATTGATAGGTGGTAATTAATGAGCCAGGATATTTTTTAAAATATTTTATTATAAACTAAATTTTAAAAACTTATAAAATTACAAATAAAGTATTTTTCTATTAATAAAAAAAGAAAATTAGTAATAACGTAAATCTCTCAACTATCGTTAAACATACATTATTATGTGTTCAATCTAAAAGTGTTATAAACTAATGTTTTTATTCGAACCCAGTCCTTATTTTTGAAAATCTTGTTATTTTTTGAAATGAATAACTCGCATTCTTCTTTTTTAGGGGTTATTTTTTCCTCAATATGATGTTTGAAGTGAAGCTTTACAATATTTTTTTCTTGCGCGCTCCATCGGATTCGACCCTTTTTAATACAGGGTTCCTGGTATTCATCTGCAAGAAAGGAAAATATAATATTCAACTAAAGCATACAATAATACTTACCATTTTCCTCTTGTTCAGCGCCAGTTTCATCTAATTTTGAAGGTTCTGCTGCAATATCTGTCAAGCCAGAAACATCTTCTTCGTCATTTGATTCAGAACTAATGTAAACATCGTTTTCAAATTCAAGTTCTGATAATGATTTTCCTTTAAACTCTTTTCCTTTACCTTTTTCCAGTAACATCAATACCTTTGCAACTTTGGCTGTTTGAAATATATTTTGTGGTAGCCTGTATTAAAAAAATTATGAAAATTTTATATATAGGAATAGGACATAGGAAATATAAGTAAAAATACCTGTAAAATTCAGAGTGAGTTTTCTTAGTATGTCCCATATATGTAGCAATTTGTTCCATTTCGCTATCATCCATTGTCATAAGCTGCAAAGTTGTCGCTATATGTTTTCTAAATCTGGTTGATGTTAAGAGGGTAGGGCGTTTTGCACCACATGCTGCAGCTAATTTTCTAATTACGTGGTATCCTGCCATCCATCTATTTGCCGAACCAGGATTCGCAAACATGTATGGATTAGAAGTGGGTACAACATTTGCTTGCTCTCTAATTTTTAACATTAATGTTATGAATTTTTGAATTTGGGGAGAAAATAAAATTGCTATACATTTAGAACCCTTGCCTCCAGTAACTACCCTTTTGAATCGTTGACTTAATACTTTTTCAACAGTTGTTAGTGATTCAAGAAAAGCATTTTCATTTGTAATATCGAGAATTCTGTTGTAAGTGGATATTTTGAGATATTGTACGTCGCCAATACGTTTTCTATTAAATGCAACAGTTAGTGCTAAAACGCACTCTGTTAATATCTTATAATTTACGTTAATGTTGATGTTATCTAACAGTTCATTATATGCAGCATTTGCCAAACTATGTACGTAAGTTTGAAATGCTTGTATGTCTTCACTTAATGGAAGAGTTGTAGGTTTTTCCCATTGGCGTTCATTTAACACCTTTAAAGCTATGCTTGAAACTTCACTACACCAATGACCCTGAATTAATTTTCTAAGATCTTTTATTTCTTCTTTTTTTCTATTCCTATCTTCCCATGTAATATTAGGTAATTGTTTCTTCTCAATTACTAGTTTTAGGGCAACATTACACATTATTTTTAAATTGGTACCCTATGTAATGCTAATGACGGAGCTTTGTAGCACTTCTCCACAGGATCATAGGAACTTATTTCCTTAGTTGCAGTTATAAGATTTTGGAAACATTCTGGTTTCATTGCACTAAAAAGTACCACAATTGATTTATCGATAGTTTTAAGAGCTATTAAAAGTCTTCCCATTTCCCTCATTTTATTAGATATGTGTGTAGAGATTTGTTGTCTTTTGTGTTTGTTCAAAAGGTGTTCACCATATAAACAAATAAGTGTGTCGCTTTTTGCAACTAAACTTATATTATCTGCTCTCATAATGGTAAATACTTCTTCTTTTAGCCGTGCTGCTTTCAAAAAATCTTGATTTTTAGAAATCATCGACACCAAAAAATCTTGGCTTTTAGTTAAACATCTTTTCCCAGGATTTGTTTCACCGATTGGTTTTTGTTTGCAAACTTTTACATGTTTATATAAAAGCGTTTTTGAGTAATGCCCTAGACAATATATGCATGCAAAATATTCCGTTTCGGGGTTACTGGAAGTTCTTACAGGATTTGTTAAATTTTTTTCGGTTTTCAAATGAAAGTACCCTTGTTTTCTTAAAGCAGACACCATCGACAATCGTTCTATGCTTCTCGGCGGCAGGTTTTTAATTTGAATAACTTGTTGATTATTAGAGTGATGTCTGAACAAATGTCTGGTAAAATGTGTAGTTACATCACCAAAACAAATGGGACAAATTGTTGGTCTTTCTCTGGCAGATGACTTCCTCTTGTACTCGTAATTATTATTGTAATTCTGAAAATAGGTTAGAGTTAAGTTATTCTGTTTGGCTATAGGCAGTCAGATGACACTACACATTTCTAGTCCTACTATATTAAGTACGTTTAATAGCTAACAACTATTAAATATTAACAATTATCACTGAACTTTGATGGTATACAAGGCAAATATCGAACACAGTAGTTGATTAAATCTTGCCCAAGTACTTTCGATCACAAGATCATCCTCAGGGGCATTTCGTCAGTTGTGGCCTATCCAACAAAAGCAGAATGTCATAAATGTAAATTAATTGGGACATAACAATACACTACACAAAGACAAAGAAACACGTTAAAATTTTTGAAAAATGGAGAAGCTACGTTTTATATAGAAGCCGGAGACAGACTTATTACTGACTTATTTCTAATTTTTAAGTTTGTGCAAGGGCGAACAAATATTAATATTTTCAGTTAACAAATACTAACAAGACAAATTACTTTACTTCCTTTTTATCTATAATATCAGAAAATAGTTTCGATTCATAGGTTTTTGCTTGGTAATGAAGCATAAACAAGGGAGAAAGATAATGATGAAAAATTGTTGTTGGATTGACGACAAATGTTTACTAGTTTGGTTAGAAATATGATAATTCGTAATTGAAAGTGTCAAAAATTAGCGTGAAATTGACTGAGGCATTGCAGGGTGATGCAGTTTATTGCCAAATAACTGAGACAGTGATAGAAATAAACAAATAGTTCTGGACTACGGCACTGATAGTAGATAATAAATGACATGAATAAATAGAGGTAACAAGAGATTTGGCACACTTTATTAGGATTACATAAATGATAAAAAAATTTCTTTTTGGAATAACTGTGGTCAGCAAAATAATTTTTGGACTGAATTTTAAATATTTTATAATTAATTTATTGGTCGAAAATTAAGTATGTAATAAAAATAAATTACGGTTATATTAAATGAAGTCCCTGGCAGTGCATTGTTTGCTTGATTCTTGATATTAATATGTTCTGGTTCATAACATTTACTTTTAATTGTTTTATCTGTTGAATGGTTCAAAAAAGAAGGTCCGGCTTTGTTAACAATTTCTTCTGGATTATAAGGATCCTTTGAAACAAGTTTTTCTAGAATCATTTGTCCACTTGGATTTTCAGATAAATCTGCATTTTGCAATAGGCATAAATTTTTTGATTTTGGCGGAGTAAGGTCATCCTAAAATTGTTTAATACTGAAGTAACTAGGAAAATGTTTACACTTATACAATAGATATTAAAATATTTGCAATCTCATCTTATTTTAATTTTTTTATTTTTTATTACCAGGGAGTTGAAAAAATATGTGCAAATTGCAAGGAGAAATTTATGGATTTTTTGTATAACATAACTAAGGTTGTATGTAGAAACATAGCCAGAATTGTTCTGAAGCTATTTTCTTGTGCCATTGTAAATTAATTACTATTTATAACTGGGAATAAGCCACAATTAAAGATAAAAAATACGTTTATTGACAGAGTTGTTGGACACATTCCTAACTGATATAAACGATAAAGAAGAGACAATAACATTTACCATGGAAAAGGAATATAATAACACGCTACCTTTCCTGGATGTTTTAATCTCTAAGAACGATACTGGATATGAGACTCAGGTGTATAGAAAACCAACACACACCAATAGATATTTAAATTTCAAATCAAATCATAATATTAATGTAAAAAAGGGAATAATTAAATCCTTATACGATAGAGCCAAAATTACTTGCTCTAACGAAACTTCGTTCTTGGAGGAGAAACATTTGTTAACATCTGTTTTATTAAAAAATGATTATCCTTTATCGTTTATAAATAAGGAATTTTCAACAATCGATCGAATAGAACAGAACAACTTAGAACGAGATCCTACAGCATACACAAGGAATAATATGAGGAAAGTAACAATACCGTACATAAAAGGATTATCAGAAAAACTTAAAAGGATAGGAAATAAATTCAACATTTCAACAACATTCAAAACAACAAACACGTTGAGATCTATTTTGTCCAAAACCAAACCTAACAATGAACAAGAAAGGACAAAGAATTGCATTTATAAAATACCTTGTGAATGCGATCAGTTTTATTTAGGTGAATCATCAAGGCCATTAAATGTTAGAATAAGTGAACATCAATCTTATATTAAAAATAGAGAATTTGATAGATCTCAAATATGTAAACACGCATGGGATAATGAACATAGGGTTCAATGGAATAATTCAAATATAGTCCTAAAAGAAACGGATGGTAAAAAAAGAAAAATCAAAGAAGCGGCTCTAATTATGCTAAATGAGGCCAATTGTGTCGCAAATTCCTCGGCAGAATGTAGTAGGATCTGGTTACCAATATTGAAAGAGGAAGTTATTAATAAGAAAATACCAGTATTAGTAAGTCAGTAACATATAGAGGATACATCATTTATGTTTTTTAAATAACGTAACATATAAAATCAGAATTTTGATGTTTGTTGAAGGTAAACTAAATTCACGAACAAAAAATACTTACAATGTCGGGATAGTATTATGAGGTTTTTTTCCTGGTTTTTCCCTCATAATTTACTATGGAATCACTAACGGGAGAATTTTACTGTCATCATGTCATATGTTTGTCTTTTTAAAGACGAATTACATGCTATGATTTTTTCTGACGGATATTCTCAAGTTAAAGTTGATTTCATGTAATCGAATGAACTATCTTATAGTAAAGTCGTCCCAGGAGCGCAACTCAACAATATTGGCAATATCATTTTAAAGTCGTCTACTTTAAAATGCATAATGTATGTCTGAATTGTCAATATAAATGAGTCAGATAAAATTAAATTATTAGAAGAATTTTTTCACTATGTAACAAAAAACAAAATTTGTTTAATTTACTGTTTGTATTTTGAGAACGATTTCCGAATTGGAAATTGAAACGTCAATAAACGTATTTTTTATCTTTAATTGTGGCTTATTCCCAGTTGTAAATAGTAATTAATAGCCAGAATTATCTAAAAACGGTATAATAGTTATAAAAAATGAGGAAATACATATTATGTATATCTCTAACGCAAGTCTGAATAAGTTGTTTAATTAGTTGATGAGGTGACATATCACGAAATATTTTTAGGGGAGAAAATATAATCACTTAAAGTAGTAGCGTGCGATAAGAAAGTTCGTAATCAAAATTATTATTATAAGAAAAAAAACAAATTTTTTGAACTTATAGGTTCATATGTTTGTATGAATTATCTTGCCTAGTAAATTCGATTGTTTCCAATCATCATCAGGGCAGTTATCTAGAAGTGGAAGAAGAAACAAATGATTTCATCATATCGTTTATCAGACATCCTACTTTTGAGTCACATAGTCAAAAATACATTGCGAAAAGTTTAAATTTTTTATAAAATATTACAAACACAGAAAAAATGCCAATAAAGACAAATGATAAACATTGATAGACAAATGACAATCTGAAATACACTTCTTAGGTATTTCTGTTTAACATATGTCTATAATTTTTTAACGTGCTTGTTTGTTAGCATAATTTTTCTCGTATGTAATATTTTTATAAAATTTAATACTAAAAATAAATGTGTTTATTATTTCCAAAAAAAACAAATATTACAAAATTACGAAATATATATAACAGAAAATTAATAGAAACAAAAGGGGAAGTTCAAACTATTTGATGCATAGGAATCAATGGCTTGCTCTTCCACTTAACCCTAAAGGAGTCGCTAACATACATATCATACATTGCATTTTCATTTGTTTAAATAAGAAATAAACCTTTAGAACTATGGCGCTGTCTTACCTACATATCTTGTGTCCTAATTCTACTAAAAGTATTCTAATTCTACTGAAAGTGTCTATCCGCAAGGAGATAAGACTTAAAATGCTTTTTAAAGCTCTGAATTGTTCCATTCGTAATTAAGTAGGGTGTAAAATAACGATTATAATGAAGCCATTTGTTTCTTCTACTGTGGGTAGTTTCCACTTCTAAAGTACTGCATTGATGATAGAAAACAATCAAAAGTAATAGGCAAGATATTTGATAAAACACATGACTATAAAAATATAAAAAATTCCCTTTTCTACAACCATTATTATTATTTTACCTCTTTAATTAATAATTATAAAACTAGTACGTTTTAGCAACACCAACTTCTACCGTCAGCAAAAATTATTCTTCTAGAAAAACATATCGAGATTTTGTTGTAACATCAAAACGAATTAATTTTCACTTATTCGAGTAATTTTATTTTGCTTGAATAATATAGTAAATAGTAAAAAGTGAGACAAAATAATATTAAAAAGACGGTAAGATCAGCTAGTAACTTAAGGTCAAACAAATAATCCAAAGAACAAAGGTAGGATTGTTGAGGCAAAAACGAGAAATATTTGTGGTACACAGAACAGAACAAAATGAAAGTTTCAAAACTGTATGATGAAATGAGCGATAAACACTAATGTAACATATGCTTTAGTAGGCTAAATATTGTAGAAAATTTAGTTTGAGCAAAAAAGAACTTACGTCCTCATAAAATGGCATCTCAAAGTTTTCTTTATTTTCTGTAACTTCTGATCCTCTCATACTTTTCAAGTAATTTACAACTTTTGTTTCTGATGGTAGGCACTTGTTATCCTAAAAGCATTTACACTTGAGAGACAATGTACATACAACTTTTTAAATTTTACTCTTACTATAGTAGTTAATAAAACGTTTTCAATCACATTAATTTTCGATTGATTTGGTCTCATTCCTGGCGATACACTCCGTTCAACATTATACTAAAACAAATCTTATGTGAGTATTTAAATACAAGAATTTATTAACATAATACTTTAAGTATATTAGGCCTTTTTGGAAATTTGTAATCCTCTGATTCTGGTGGAATATATTCTGAACCGGAGTCTTCGTAAAGTTGTTCACTTTCTGAAGCTAATACTATTGAGTCTTCATCATTATTTTTCCATACTGAATCATTTCTGATTACTTCAATTCCTTCACTCACATATCCTTTAATATAAAAGAAGGTTTTTGTTAACGGTGGAAATATTAAGAGATAATATTAGTTGTTACAAAAATGATATTAATGACGTAACAGATGTTGGTGTTTTTTAAATATCAAAAAGGGAAGAAGATAGATGACATATTGGAAAAATAATGAAGGGCCATAGAAGAAAAGGACTTACGTTAAATAGAATGTACATAGAATAGATATAGTATACAGTCAGGTAATTCGGGAAAAGCTACAAAATAAGAAATTAGAGAAAAGGGAAAAGTTTAGCTGCCTGTGATCGGTATTTCAGAGGAAAATAAGTACGGTGTATCAACGAAAATTAGAGTGACGTGAGTGAAGTAGAGAAACGCTGACAAAGTACTAACTGACGGCAGACTTTCTGTAAAATAAATAAAAAACTGTAAAATAAGTAAAACCACAGAGGATATATGGAAATGAATCATATGCAAAAGAATATTTATTTTTGCAGAAATAAAGATGTTATGGTGGGTATTCGTAACACTAGAATGGAAAGAACAGGAACGAAGAGACATGTGCGAATTTAGCACTGCCACCGATAAAAAACAAAATAGGAAAATATATGAAATTGATTGGAACACTTATATTCAGAAAAATGCTAAATATTGAGTCTGGAAAGAGAGTTAATAATTAGAGGCACTTGTAGGCATGTGTAAACAATATAAGAACAAAATAATATAAATATATAATAATACAAATTGTAACGGTTGACACCAACTTTTTTAAATTAGAAGTAATTGAAAACAAATTTTGGATACGTAGAGGTGAGAATAACTAACTAATTCTTAATTAATTGTAAGATAATCTCTTCAATGTCCAAATTGAAATATTTTAAAATGTAATATTAAAAATCTACACCTTAATTTTAGTTACTTTTCGACGACGCCCTGTAATAAAAGTTTAAATCATACCAAAGATCCCATGCAAAAACGTTAAATACGGACAATCTGAATAATAAGGTACTCGGACTTTTATTATTTAATTTGGACGTTTTGGAGCTTAAATTTCTATACATAAAATGTAAATAAGATTACTTACCCGTCTGATCTCGAGCCGCCAATTCTAGTAAGAAACGAGACCGTTTCATTTTTACACTTCTTGTCTAACTTGAAACTACATACTGATACTACACATTTATTTAAAAGTTTTCGAAAGTAAAGATCAATGTGCTTAACAAAAAATGTCTTACCAAGCAAATAACAATACAATAACCCGATTTAATAATTGGCAACATCGCCGGGCTGCGGACACGCATAAGGGCATAATGATTAGTATATAGACGGGATTCGAAAAATCCGTCATATATTTGAGGATTCCTTTAATATGTATGTCATATTATTTTAGTATATGTGAAAAATGCCTCCCTTCTTACGTTGCGATGTCGGGCCACCTCTAATCTGTATAATATACCGGGGTGGGCATCATCTGTAATAGCCGTATATATATATATATATATATATATATATATATATATATATATATATATATATATATATATATATATATATATGTATATATATATGTATATATATGTATATATATATATATATATATATATATATATATATATATATATATATTATATATATATATATAAGTAAATTTTCAATATTGGGTTTGCAGCAATAAAAATGATACGTGTACTCTTTTAAATTTTTATTCCGAGCTTTCGGACATGGTTATGTCCTTCATCAGGGAGCTACAAATGTGATGAATAGTTTGTTACAAGTTCTGACATTTTTATTCTTAATTTTATTATATCGTCATTAGTTTTTTCTCAAGACAATTCAGTGGTTTTTATTATTAGATACTAGTACCAAATTATAGGCCTATCATTAGATGTATTGTGGCTATATAAATTATTTTATATTTATTAATATCATAAAGAAGTAAAACTTTAACTTGTCAATGTTTCAACACAAAATTTATTAAATTAACCTAAAGAAATAAGGTCATGATTCTAAAAATATTACAATTGAATATGATATATGATATGATATTGTTTTGTATGACCCCACAATATCATATTCAATTGTAATATTTTTAGAATTATGACCTTATTTCTTTAGGTTAATTTAATAAATTTTGTGTTGAAACATTGACAAGTTAAAGTTTCACTTCTTTATGATATTAATAAATATAAAATAATTTATATAGCCACAATACATCTAATGATAGGCCTATAATTTGGTACTAGTATCTAATAATAAAAACCACTGAATTGTCTTGAGAAAAAACTAATGACGATATAATAAAATTAAGAATAAAAATGTCAGAAATGTGTGTATAATAAGTAAGTGTTTGTGATTGTAAAGCAATCTTTAAAAATTTGAAATATAGGAATAAGTTTTATGTAAAAATATGACAGACTGTGATAAGTTTTATCGACATGGTAGAAAATTATTGATGATCCAACCTCATTAAGTTTGTAAGTAGCGAATCTTTAATTAATTATACAAACTTGTATAAAACTATTCATCACGTTTGTAGCTCCCTGATGAAGGACATAACCATGTCCGAAAGCTCGGAATAAAAATTTAAAAGAGTACACGTATCATTTTTATTGCTGCAAACCCAATATTGAAAATTTACTTCCTTGTTGTCAGCAAATACTTCTAGTTCATTATATATATATATATATATATATATATATATATATATATATATATATATAATATAATATATATATATATATATATATATATATATATATATATTGTTTGAGTTTAGTTCTTGAACCTTAATATATATTTTTGAGGATTTTCTTGGGCTTAGGTTCATAAAAAAAAATTGATTTGATACTACGACATTTTCATATATTTTTAAAAGTGAAACTGGAACAAACCATGAAGTGGAGATATCCAGACTTTTATACCTTAATACACACGAACACCACGTGCTTTATTTTCATATATATTTCCGACGTTTCGGCAGGAAATCCATGCCTTTTTCAAGAAATAATATTGACTAAAAAAACATTTCATGACAGACATAATACGGTTTAAAAGTTAAATTTTTGACTTACCAAGCATGTAAAATACGGTACTAACAAGTAAACGTCACAATTAAAATAATATTAAAAACATAGGACATACCCACTAAGTCACTATATGTAAAATGTATTTTAAATCTAATGTGTTTATTGATGTTGGTTTATCGTTTAAACAATCAGTTATTTTAACATCATAGGCGTTCTGAGGTTGTTTTTTATGTGTTTTTAAATTAAGTTAAAATATATTTTGTTTAAATTTTTGACATCTTTTTTATCATTTATGGCGTTGTTATTTTTTTTAATTGTATAGACTCTAGAAGCTCTCTCTTCTTCTTGTTGGGTTCACTTTTTAGGATCTTGGTTTTCTCAAAATCAAATTTATGTCTTTTTTCGTTTTCATGTATTGTGAGGGCGGTTGAGTTTTTTTGTCATATTTGTGGGAACGTATTCTTGAGTTAAGTAGCTGACTGGTTTGTCCAATATAAACTCCATCACAATTCGAGCAGGGAATTCCATATACAACATGCGATCTTTTTAATAGAGGGTTTTTGTTTTACAAAACAAATGAGTACAGTACCCGTACCATGGACGTATAAATAAAGATCTTCATTTATACGTCCATGACCCGTACTCGTTTATATTGGGGATAGGGATCAGTTCCACAAGTATAAATAAAATACATGTTTCAAAGTAACTGGTACGGGATCAGGTCACCATCCCTACACGCATGTGACGTATTGAAAAGATGGTGGATTTTGGTCGGCGCAGCGATGTGCAAAAACGAGTCCACCTAGTGAGCATACCTTGTTTCCTTATATCATGCTACACACTTGCTCATATATAAATCATAAATCAATGCTTCATATAGAAAATCGACATGGCTTCATTTAGCAGGAATTTTTTAAGAGAGTTTTTTGAATTATATAAAGAACAAGAATGTTTATGGCGAATTAAAGGTAAAACGTATCACGATAGAAACGCCCGAAAACAGGCAATGGACATTTTAATATTAAAGTTCCAAGAAGTAAACAAAGATGCGAATGAAGAGTATGTAAGAAAAAAAAATTAACAATTTTAGAACATCCTATAAAAGAGAACTAAAATTAGTATTGCAATCAAGTAAATCGGGTGCAGGGACAGACGAGATTTATAAACCGAAATTGTGGTATTTTCCGTTGCTTTCATTTTTAAATGATCAGGATGTACCCCGAAGAGCTATTTCAAATCTATCTGATGAGGAAGAGGTAAGTAAATTAAAAAAAAATACATTCTAACAACTTTATTTTGCCAACTAACGCCCCCTTCATTATTAAAATATGCCATAAAATTTTCTCTTGTAATTTTTGCGACCTGTGTTGAACTCTTAGCACTAGAACTGATTTCTAAATTGGTTAAATCATCTGAAGTAATTCGCAGTCCTGGTGTAAATATTCCAGATTCTTCGTCTTCATGATCCAAATGGTGTTGAGGAGTATATCCTTTTGGACATTTTTTTTTACGCAAAAAATTATGTACAACGCAACATGCCATTACTATTTTCTCAATAGCTTTCACATTAACCTGTATGTCTGTATGAAATATTCGAAATCTAGCAGCTAAAATTCCGAATACATTTTCAATTATGCGCCGCGCACGTGACAATCTGTACCTAATTAAAAATGGTTTTTTCTTTTCCTACATTTGTATGAGGAAATGGTTTCAGTAAGTTTGGTCCCAACAAAAAAGCATCATCTCCAACAAAAACATAAGGTAGAGTTTGTTCGCTAGGTTCAATTTTTGCTGGTTGAGGTATGTTTAGAGTTCCGGATACCAATTTCTCATAAAATTTTGTATTTTTTAACACACCTCCATCCGAAATTCTTCCATTGGTACCAATATTGCAGTACATAATTTCATAATTTGCATTCGCTATAGCCATAAGAACTATACCTAAACAGTGGGGAAAGTTCCACATTTCTTCAAACAATTTTGCAACATTCTTCCATTCCTCTTCATTTTTCGGAAACTAAAAAAAAACAGTATTTGTAAAAAATATTCAATCTACCTAATACATTAAAATGTTTATATAAAAGGCGAAATGGATATTAAGTTCTGGCAACAACATGAAACCACGATAATATAAGTTTACTCATTTTTTTAGGTGACTAATTTAAGCAGCCCAATTGGCGATGACAATTTGTCACCAATAACTGCTGACAATGAAGATTCACAATTGTCTCAAGACTCGACACTATCAGTAGTGCTACTCCTTCATCTACCAAAACATATATAAAAAAAAACGACTGCGAGCAGCAACAGATCCCAGGGATGAACTTCTTATGACAATAAACGAGAAGTTACAACAGTCAACGCCAGTTGTTCAAAGAGAAAAGGATGGATTCGATATTTTTGGGGATAATGTAGCCGTAAAATTAAGTGGGCTTCCTAGTAGTCAAAGAATAATGGCAGAAAAACTAATAAATGTTCTATTTGAGGCCGAAAGTGATGTTTTATGCAGGGGATGGCGATTGCAGTCACCATCAAGCATTTCAAGTGTTACCAATAACTCTCGAACTCAAGATAATTATTTTGGCAGCACGGCGACAGGTACTACTTATGTACAATTAGAAGCTCATAATGTCGGTCAAAATAATCCACTATATTCAGCATTTGAGCATTTTTCCACTTTTAACGATAACAATAATAATTAGTAAGTTTAGTTTCGTTATATGTATTTTTTAACTACTTTTGTTTTTTTTTGTGTTAATAAAACATTTTTTTTCTGTTAGCTTGTATGTACACTATATTATAATAGTTTCATTAAAATATAAAGAAGATTTATTACCGTTTTTACTTACTTTCAAATATTCCTCACGAAGAACTGAATAAATAGCACCACAAGTTTCAGGTATTATTTTGCCTAATGCTTGGGGGGAGATGATAATAGAAAACTTTAAATCTTCATAGTTTCTTTCAGTCGCCAAAAATCTAAAAAATAAATAAATAGAATATTGAAATACAATTAAAAAAAATTAAAAAGTGTTCTTAAAATGTATTTTTTTAACTTACCTTAAAGTTGCCAAAAGTCTTTCATGTGGTGATATTGCAGGACGCATTATTGTGTCATTTTTTGTAATGAGAGGAGTTACCGCTGATAGCAACTCCTCGTAACTAGTTTCATCCATGCGAAAGTAGTTTCTCCAATCGTCTGGATGTAATCGCAACTCAGCTATTCAATTGACATGACTCAGTGCATCTCTTTTCATAAGCCATTCTTTGCACCAAAATCTACGTTTCATTTTAGGTTTGTTTTTACGCTTTGTTATACACAAAGCAAGAGACGCTAAAATGATTGTTTGATCTGACATGGTCGAGAACCGAACAAATACTGCGGCGCAGTACGGTGTGTGGGCGCACCAGATATGCCAACAAATTGAACAACGCCGCTGTCCGATTTTGTCGAACGACACCGTTGGACCGTGAGTGGCCGGCATAAGACACGAGCTTTATGATAAAATGAATATATAATAATGAGAATTATATATATATATATATATATATATTTATATATATATATATATATATATATATAATATATATATATATATATATATATATTATATTGTTATGATTAAAAAATATGCACAAAGTTTAAATGACAGAGAAAAGGAAAAAAAGCCATATATGGTTTTTATTTGTGCTGGGAGTGAAATGGACGTATTTTCGACTTATGGTGAATTGTAAAATTTAAAGTATTATTATTTTCTGACGGATATTCTTAAAGTTAATTTTATCTAATCGAATGAACTATCTTACTCCGGCTCCACACATAGGCTAGGCGCACACACATCGAATTTGGACGGTCGATAAAAGTTCGATCGAACAAATTTCTTTGGTGGCGCAAAGAAACAATGTGAGCGTGCACACACATCGATCGCCAAACGGCACGGCTCGATGTCGTGTAGCGATCGATGAATGTCACTGCATGGATGGCTGCCGTTGTCGTTGCCGTCGTTCCAAGGCGTATAGTACCAAATGAATGCGCGCACATACATCGATCGACCAGAGGACCAGTTGCGTTTTTTTGACACTGCTTAAGGTACGTCGCTTCGTGTTTCTACGTGGTTCTGTGTTGTTCATTGTGATTTTTGTACTCCAACTAGCAAACCTTTGTGGATTAAAAAAGTCATCGAATAAATATCGTGTAGTGTGAGTGCAAGGCATTATCGACAAAAGTTAGATCGAACTTTTATCGACCGTCCAAATTCGATGTGTATGCGCTTAGCCATACGGACCAACGTTGGCCCTGACAGCGTTCGTCCAATGTGTGTACCGACAAAACTGTGTTGGATCCAATGTTGGCGCCAACGTTTTTATGACTTGCTCCAACGTTGGGAGTTTTCCGTGGAGTGTCGGTTTTTGTTTACACATCAAAGGGATTCTCGCTAATATTGGTGTTGCCGTTGAGGCCTCGATCCAATGTGTGGATGCCTCATCGACCGTGGGAACACAGTTGACCCAACGTTGGCGCCAACTTGGATCCCATGTGTGGGATGCCGGCCTTACAATTAAGTCGTCCCAGGAACGCAACTTATCAAAATTGGCAATATCATTTTAAAGTCGTCTACTTTATTGTTTGTATTTTGAGAACAAAATTAAATAATTAAAATATCAAGTAGAATAAAATATAAAAATATTATGAATAGAAAGTGTTTCGTTTCAAAATTCAGGGAAAACCCAATTAAGGTTTTTTTTTAACGATGGGGAATATAAAAACAGTAATTAACCGTATGAAGATATTGTCTTTAAAGACGGGGAAAGTTTGAGAAAGTTATTTTATGCAAAGTCTTTTGTTGAGGTATATCGAAAACCAGAAAATTATAAATTGGATGGATTTCTGAGGAATTGGGAATTCTACTAGTGTGTTTTAAATACTAAAATATGGTTGGTTGGAAAGAGGGAGTGGTAAAAGTAGTTGTATGTTTGATGGAATATTGAAAGCGGAGAAAGGGGCTGTCTGTTCCTGTTCGTGAAAAGAATAACATCTTAAGCTAAAAAGAGATTGCATAACCCAATCGAAAACATTCGCTTGTGTTAATTTTTATGGTATCCAAAATAGTACCCAACTTCTGGGCCTCTTTTTTACCCATCTACCATCCAGATGTATTGTACGTTACAACTTTCATTAAACAAATGGTTATACACCACTCGGCATGTGCAATTCTACGTTCTTCTAATGGAATAGTAGCCACATGTGTTCAATAAAAAAAGCAAGGACTTTCTTGGAAATACTGCGTCATTACGTGACTTTTTGGTTTTATTCGTATTGGGACGGTTGGTTAAGCGCCCACTCATAATGACCCTAAAATAATGTTGCGATTTATTTAAACCGCAGCAGCTAAGACCGAACAGTAACTAAGAAGACTAAGCTCAGGTTGGTCAATGCCCTTATTTTTCCCATTGCTACATACGCAGCTGAAATATGGACTTTCAAAAAATCAATAGAAATAAGATCGAAGCTTTCGAAATGTGGGTCTACAGATATAATTTACACGTGTCCTGGACAGAACACAGAGCCAAGCTGCTAATTCTGAAAGAGCTTAAAATAAAAGAAAGGCTTTTAAAAAAATCGAACAGAGCAAAAGTCCGAAGATCAAGAGCAAAATCTCCAACAAGATGGACAGACCAAATGAAGATTCTGGTGAAAAATCCCTACATGAAGCCTTCAATCTGACACAGGATCGCAGCCAATGAATGCAGCCAGCTAACAATAATTAATTAGAGTATCACCACACCTTAACAAGGACTCAAAAAATAAGGAAGAGAACTGGTTACATTAAGCTTCCGTATTCATTTCTTCAATCTATATATTTGTTACTTCTGCGGATTTTCTACTACCATAGCTTTTGTTTTATTTTTTTTATCTTACGTCATTCCGCATTACTATAGAATCTCCAAACAATATACATATTTTTCCCAAATGTCTTTTCATGTTTTGCTATGACAAATATGTCTATATACACCACCAGAGAACTGGTTACATTAAGCTTCCGTATTCATTTCTTCAATCTATATATTTGTTACTTCTGCGGGTTTTCTACTACCATAGCTTTTGTTTTATTTTTTTTATCTTACGTCATTCCGCATTACTATAGAATCTCCAAACAATATACATATTTTTCCCAAATGTCTTTTCATGTTTTGCTATGACAAATATGTCTATATACACCTCCTATATACGTATATATCTGTGTATACACCTTCTAAAATATTCATTCTTCTTATGTTGCGTCCTTTTCATGATTTCATCACATTTTTTTTTGTTTTTGGGTAGCATATTTCTTTTTTGTTTCGTCTCAAAATTTGCGAAATTCTAAATGTTTATTGGTCAATTCTAAATGGTCAACTTTTAATAGAATGAGAAAACTTTTTTGTAATCGCGATATCAATATATCGCTCCAGATAAGACTGCTTCGATGTTATATTTTCTCTACCCTTTTGTATGGGGTTGAAGCTTGGACACTTAAAAAATCCAACATTAAAAACCTAGAAGCATTCGAAATGTGGTGTTACCGACGTATTTTAAAAATATCATGGATGGATCGCGAAACAAACGAGCAAGTTCTCGAACAACTAGGAAAACAATGCAAGTTTTAAATTCTATAAAAATCAGGAAATTGGAATACTTGGGGCACATCATGAGAGGTGAAAAATACGAACTACTAAGGAATATAATGCAGGGTAAAATCAAAGGCAGAAGAAGCGTAGGACGTATTAGAAGAAGACGTAAAATCTCGTGGCTACGCAATCTCCGTGAATGGTTTGGATGCAGTTTAATTGAACTATTCAGGCGCGTAACCAACAAAATTATAATTGCCAGAATGATTTCCAATCTCCGATAGGAGTGGAACTTGAAGAAGAAGAAAATGTTTATTTCTGAATGTGCGACTCCAAATGTCTCCACGATCAAAATATACTCAGATACGACAATACTTCTTCCTAAATATACATTTGCATACGGAAATGAGTAATGGGCTGTACTGCAACCTGTAAAAAATAATTCTTTAGAACAGTATAAAACGCTTTTTTCTCGCTGTCGTCTTTGTAAAAATATCTGATATCATTATGCCGTAGCGAAGCTACGGACAAGCACATAGGTATAAGACTACTTTATTATATACAGATTATTTAGAATCCTGCACATATTTTTACCAAAAAAAAAACAGCAACATAAACGGAACAGGAATTATAAATTTTATATTACATTCACGTTTATTATTATCAAAACAAGTGGATGTTTAAACAACTCTTAAGGCAATCCATATTTGTTACCTGCTGACTGACAGATATACATTTTTTTGTGAAAATATGGATGTCACGTCTCAAAATCACTTTACGGCCCTTAAATGATATTTTCCCGCCAACGGTCGAATTCTTCGCTTACTTGCTCCCTCAATCACTTCCGTTTTTGACCGGCTGGAATTCTGTGTACGAAAAGACCGCACAAAAACGATAAAATGATAAGCTATGTTATGAAAGTATAAATTCTCGTTCTAGCGATCGGAGGATATATAAAAGGGAAGGTGTATTGTGAGCTCTGGCTAACGGCATAGTACGAGTAGAAAGGATAAAAAAAAGGATTTAAAGATAGTGGATGGTGGGTTTCATAGAATTTTGGGTGAGTTTTATGTCGAAGTAGAAAACTCAACTGCATTTTGATTAACAAGATGTTTTGCACAAAAATATATAGTGCTAGGAAATAAACGGACGTAGTTGTAGGCTTCTCAACTAGTCATAACAGGTGACGTAATAGTCATAGAATGGGACCCTATGACAAGTGATATCTCGTTTGAAAGGTATTGAACATATCTATTTAATCATACTAATTTTGTTTGGGTTTGGGAATAAATAAAATAAATACTAAAATTGTAGTTTCATATTTAACTAATAAAGATTTAAGAACCAGTTCTTATGTTCAAAATGTGCTCAATCTACTGCTAAACGGTAATGCATCATTACTAAACTCTTGTGGTACTCGTTCAAATATGTCGGGAAAAATTGCCGTACATTGTTCAACAATTCGTTGTGTTAAATTGTCAATACGCGGATGATGTAACATTAGATTTCAAGTACCCCCACAGAAAAAGTTCTCCAGAGAATGGCAAAAAGACAGAACTAATCAACCTAGTTAAACAAAGAAAATTTAAGTGGATCAATAACATATCGATAAAATTAAGATGAACAATAGGGTAGATAGATAAATATATTCAATGAGGTGGCTTTTGGCTTATTCCACTGTTACCTTTTCACATCTATTGAATCCTTTTATCCTAGATTACATGTTCTAGCCTAACCCTTTTTAAAAGGTCTAATAGCTTCGAGACTGAACCTACCATGTAGCTCTTTGTCGGTGGCTTTTTTTCGCCTAATGTAAAGAACCGCACATTTGCCAGGTTGTCGCACTGACACAAAATCTGTTTTGCTGTTTCTTCTTCTAGTTGACATAATCATCAGCTGCTAATCCCATCAGTCCAATTCCCAGGCACCTTACAGTTCCCTGTTAACAGACCTACTATGGCTTTGACTGTTTTCCTGTGTGGTTATTAGGTCTGCCGCAAATTTTGGGGAATGTTCTATAATGAACTCTTTCGCCTGTCTTTCTTGCGCCTTTCTTTCTTGCGCCTTTCTTTCTTGCGCCTTTCTTTCTTTCGCCTGTTCTTATTACTGTTCCTGTCTAATGAATGGCATTAATGAGCCATGTTTGACTATTTCCTCTGCTTTTTCATCGCCCTTATGATCCTCGTGCCCTGGTACCCAGCTACGGTATCTAGTTTATTTATTGCACCCAAACAATCCCATACTAGCTTGGAATGGGTCTCTACATAATTCAGTGGCCTCTACATAATTCATAACGGTGCGTTATTTTCTTTCTTTCTTTCTTTCTCCCCTTCCTTTTACCCTATCAGGGTGTCGGATGCGTTATTTTCTGTCTTTCTATTTTTTCCACACAGTGATGGAGTGGCGGTATTTCCGTCTAGAAAATTGTGACATCCTTAGATAGACTTAACGAGAAATATATCTCTTGCTCTGTCCCTACTATACCAACTCCTATACCCTCCGATGTTTTTGAGCCATTCCTTCCAGTCGTCCCTTCTTGGTATATTAATTTTGAATTTAGGTAAGATAGAATGGGGTAATATATAGTTGGTTAGCCAAGATTTCGCTTATAAAAATCCAGATACTATCAAACAATAAATGGTTGTTATACAACGTTGCAATGAGCCTTTTATTGCAACAGAAAAATTAGAATATTTCGTTAAAATTGCAGATCGCTCAGGTAATTATACAGCCACGCGTTGTCCAAACGTGTAAAAAACTCTTGACCTAACCGCCGTTTTTGAGTCAGGGAGAGACGCGTTCCATTGGCCGAACAAGACGGTCGTGTCTTAGTTAGGAATGGTGTTGAGGTTCTATTCCATCATCAATACGTTTGTGGTTCCTGTAGGTCGAAGAAGATGTCGTTTTCGATAGCTAGTTGTGCTATCGTTCCATTGGGGTAACGTACAATCTACCCTACTTGTCAAAATTACATCGCTGCTATATCGACTAGTTTTTCTGTGCTGAACTCTCTATTAAACTTATAGTTTAGCATACTCTTAATATCATTTTATAGAGAGCGGTTTGTGTGAAATAGATATCCAAAGTTCGTCTTATAATATTTAGTTTTCGAAAACAGCTATTTTTTAAGCTAATTGTAAAACATTTAAATCACCTTTTGTAAAGCAATCTGGGTTATAAATAACTACTGGTTTGTGTATCTTTGTCACGCGTATTTTTAATTGGTACTTACTTTATGTATGTTACTGTATGTATGTTATTTGTTTCTTATTTGTAATCCCCTTGCTTTTGAAGAGATTGAACATAGACATTCCCCCTTCTTTTGGATAGCCTCAATTGTTATATAGATGTCGCTATAGGTAACGCTAAGAAGAAGAATGTTAGCAATGTTTAGAGCATATAGCCTGAAGAGTGAGTAATATTGAGAGGATGACAACAAAGCAGCTGTTGACAAAACTGCCTACTGTTTATTTGAATATTAGCATATTAAAAGTTGGTATTATACGTGATAAGATTTTTTTATTTAAGTCTTAAATGCATCCGCTGTTATCTCATTTACATGGTTATTTGGTTATGAAACTATTTTTTGTGGCATATTTTACACCGAATATTTTAATGTTTATGTTTTTTAATGTTTCAATTTTAAATTCTAAATGTTAAAACATTTATTGTGGTTTCTTCCCAGATATAAAATGTTTACTGCAATTTTGTTTTATTTTTCATATAATCAGATTTTATTAGACAAACGAAAAGAAAAATCTTTACTATATTCGTTGCTTCGACTTCCTAAATTTTTTGTACAGCTACTATTTTTCTTTGTTTAAAAGATCGTCCCTTACCTCTTCCACTTGGAGTTCAGTCAGTAGCGTAATGCTATGACCTAGATTGTCGTAATCTCCATCGCACTTTCTGCCTATTCGAACTTGATCTTTGCATTCCAGATGCAGCGCAACGTCATCGGCAGCAGTGGCGAGTTATAAATAACTGACACAGTGCCAGTGCCGTTCGTTCGTGCTAGGAATATTGGATCGCAGTGAGTGTTACGTGCCAGGATCCGTGTCCGACAATGTCCTTTAGCTCCACAAGCTTTCCTGCGCTGATTTGAATAGAAAGTACGGCATGAATACAACAGTGAGGCGCTTAACAGTTTTTACACTACTCGAGGAATCTAGTTCATGGGTCTAAAGTTCAAATGCATAGTTTAACGTAATCTCTTCTCACTTGTTCCAAAAACTATTCTCTAATGAGTTTTTTCTTATGGTATTTTCATTTTTGTGACAACACTTGTTAGAACTTTGAGGTAGTTCCATAACATCTTTCATTACTGCTAGGCTTACTAAATTCTTTCAAAATCAAAAGATTCAGAGTAAGTCTAGAGACGAACTTCAAATTGTTGAATATTTTGTAAATTGAGAAGAAGATTATACACAGTTTATTAGAAGATTTATAAATAACATAGATGACTATTAGAGGCTTTCAAGTAATAGTAGATTTAATTTGACAAGAGGAAAAATACAAATAAAAAATAGAAAATAAGAAATAGAAAAAAAAACAACGGTATTGTTTATTATCTCGTTAAAGTTAATAAAAATAAAAGTTGAATAGTTCTCAAACACAGGTATGTATTATAAATAAGAACAACATACAATTATATGAGTAGTATGATATTGATAAATTAATCGTAGCTGTAACTGAGAAACTGGTATTTACCCTTTTTTTTTTCTTTTTTTTTTTTATCTTCATACACCCATCATCGTGATTAGATCATCGTTAGACATATTTTGAGTACGAACCACACTCCGATGTCCTACTGGCAATTTATTGATTTATCTCGGTTTCCAGCATCTGTTATTTCCAATTATTGTTGATTTTTTATTTATTTGTCTTAGGAGAAAAACGGTATCCGTACAAGGACATGCCTGACCCGATGTTCGTCTTTTAAACCTGTCTTAATGGTATGCAACATGTTATGCATACAGGTATAATATGACGTGTATATGTAGAGGTAAAAATATGTCAAAACTTTTTATAAATAATCTCAACGACTAGTAAGTTGCACTGACGAATTGTAATATTTTGAATATATTTACTTAATATATTCTTTTTATCTAAATTACAGTGTCTTGAAAAAGGAATAAAACAATTCCGAAAGCTAGACAAAAAGGCAAAAGAGTGTTTCTTTAACATCCCGGCTAAACCTCTGACTGCAGCCCCAATAAACTGTGTTGTTTGTTTATATCGACAGTCACTAATATCCAGTATTTCTTTATATATATATATATATATATACATATATATATATATATATATATATATATATATATATATATATATATATATATAATATATATATATATATATATATATATATATATATATGGAAAAGGATAATGCGAGTGAATAATAAAAGTAAAAAAGTAATGGCATGTCTCGCAAAACAGAAAACTAAAAATGGTATATCCATGGAAGGCAACCGTATATATAACTTATTTCATGACTATTGGTCGTCTTCAGTACGGTGCAGCCAAGTTAGAAAAGGAGCATATTAACTTGGGAAAGGATCACTACAGGAGCAATGCAACCAATTGGTGGAATTAGAATTAGAAGTCCCTGATGGTTTCCAGGGCAACAACTAACGCCAACCACGGAGGAAGCTACAGCTACCTGGGGAAAAGAATGCCAAACGTTGAAACGTTTAAAACAAATGGAAAAGGATAATGCGAGTAAAATAATAAAAGTAAAAAAGTAATGGCATGTCTCGCAAAACAGAAAACCAAAGATGGTATAGCGATGGGAGGCAACCGTATATACGTATTTCTGACTATTGGTCGTCTTCAGTACCGTGCAGCCAAGTTAGAAAAGGAGCACATTAACTTGGGAAAGGATCACTACAGGAGGAATGCAACCAATTTGTGGAATTGTTTTAAATGTTTCAACTGTCTCTTTGGAGACCGTATTTGGTCTCTTTCAACTGAAAGATGGACACGCTAACTGATGTAGAATGATGGGTTAGACGAGTGCACGACGATGATTGGCGCTGCAAATTGGCAAATACTAGCAATTAAGAGGAATCATTGGAGAAACGGACTAAGAAAAAGCACGAAATACGACTGTAATCTCACTGATGATGATCATTATTAACTGGCCACATACGTGCAAGAACTGTAGATAATACAAACGTATGAAACTATATTAGGTACTTTTCTAATTTCTTGTTTCTTTTTCGTAATTTATTTCTAGTTCTGTAGGTATTACTAATATGTTGAAAATAACTTTAGTCTTCGTAAATACTTAAAGATTTAGAATGTATTTTAGTGTAAAATTATTGTTTTATTAATTTGTTCTTTCCCATTTTTATTGGCATTTATTTAAGTGTCAAAATGCATTAGTCTGCACAGTACTCTGGATATTCCGACTGAATTCATTACCCCCAAGTTAATTAACAATCCATTCCTTCATTAAAGCAATTACTATGTTTTATCTTTTATTGTGCCGTTTTCCTAGACGATGAAATAGAAAAAACTTCCAACGGTATCCATATTGCATTGTCCCCGACAACAAAAATAAATCGATGACCTGAATCCACAGTAGGTTGGATGACCTCTTAGAAAATTTAATCTGAACGAACTGAAGACATACGAGCATGGTTTGTTAACGGATTCGTGTGCGTTGATTGTCGCAAACACATTTTTCGTGGTTTCAGTCGATTGGTAGTTGAATCGGCGCTTTTACTTGAATACTGAGTTATTTTTACTTTTATCCAGCGGCGTGGATACTCATAGAAACAATGTAAACTCTAATATTTTCTGTGAAAACAAGATATTTTTTTTTAGTTCAGTGCAATCTATTTTAATTTTTCTATGTTTTAGAGGGGACATATAAAATAGCATTATAATAACTATTCGATATTCAATATCCAATAATTATTCGATAACCATAAAAAAAGACAGCAGCAGTGACTGCGATAACTACGGCAGTATCTCGGTTACTAGCACAATTAGCAGATTATATGGAAAGATTTCTAATAATCGGGTTGAAGAGGATGGGAGTTTGTAACCTCGGAAACCTTTTTTGGATGGTGCTAGAAAGGTTACCAATGGAGACACTGCGGACGGCAGCCAGATGGTTGGTGGAAAGCGAGTCGTGGGTTCGAAACTAACTTTTGGAACCGGGAATGGGTCCAAAATGGGACGAAATAAGTAAAGATAGGACAAGACAAGATATGTGAGAAAAGATACAGAAATAAACAAAAATATATAGGGGTAAAATTACCAAAGATAAGATAAGATAGAAAAAGGCACCACTTAACTTTTTGGGGTTTAAGGAGAAAATTAAGAAACCTAAATTAAGAAAAGAGATAAGGAAAGATATTTAGGTTCTGAGACGAAATTCAAGGAAAGATATTAACAGTTAATAATTAAATAAATTTGATCAACACTCTACATAAACAAATAAGAAATATATTAGGTGGACTCCGTCCACCTACTTACCTACGAAACTTAATCAGCCTGATCTTTCTTCTGGTCGAAGGTATAATAATAATTTTATATACTAAGCAAATATTGAGAGGTATTGTTATACCAGGAAACTTGTTAGGAGTTGACAAATAAAATTCATACGTAAAACAAAAACAATATATTCAACAACACAATGATATAGGCGGCTGAATGTACACACAATTAATAAAAAATTCACCATCAATTGATCAATGGTTGTATACATATAGAAATGAACAGTATTATAATTAGGAAATACCTTCACAAATACAATATAATGAAATCATACAAAAATTAAATTATCAGCGAAGAGAGCCTGATAGTGATTAAAAGTATTCTACTAAAACTGATAGAAGAAAGCTCTTTTTGCCTTGTATAAGCGTATCTCGAGATAGCGGGTATAGTAAATGAAAAAAAAATTAATAACAAATAACACAAAGTTAATTAAAGTTAAATTCAAAGAATACAAAAAGATTACAGAAATAAAAAGTAAACCAAGCCGCACTGGTTATGTTAATTATCTGTTCGCACTATTATTTAATGATTAACCGAGAATTAAATGTTCGTAATTTAGACGTTCTTAATATCTGATTGAAAGTTCGTAAGCAAATATTAAATGTTCTTTAAATTAAAAGCAAAATCAGTAGTTAACCCTAACTACAGAAGAAGAAATAATCGAACGCAGGTTCGCCCAGATAGTTGAAGATAATGTAATAACCATATTTATTCGCCCAGATAATTGGAAGTAAATGATTACGATAACTTACACTAATTCTCGATTACTGCTACACTGCACTGAAGCTATTATAATACTTAACTTGTATTAAACACTGAAGTTATTTAAATTAAAAGTAGTTTATACCAATATTTAATCTAATATGGTATTAGATAAAAAAACTCAAACATTTAGGTGTACACACACTTAGAGAAAAAATGGACAGAGACGGTAAGGTACCACAGAGACGATAATACGTCTTTACTCAAAGATCGCCTGACCAAAAGTGCCGGGGTTCCTCTAAAAATTTACCAAACTACACAAGAAAGGTGGGATATCTCCCACTCAAAAACGACAGGTCAGTCTGTATGTATTTCTAAGAAAGTAAGATTCTAACGACATCGAAAGGTTCGAGGTAATTCGGTACTAGTAATTTGGAACGTGAGAAAAATAAAATCTTTTGGATTAGATTCTCTTCAGAAAAATTACTATAACGTGCCTTCGGCGATATTTAACAAATCTATCAAAAGGAACCCGGCCTTAAAGCCGGAAGGAATTAACCGAGGATTGTCTAAACCGTCGTCTTTAATAAGTCGGTTCTTCCGTAATCTGAAAATTTCCGTAATATTTCGGTAGGTCCCATGATACTATATCAACAAGATATGCTCACTTGCTGTTCTAATTTTAATTGACTTTGCGCATGTCGTCATAGCGAGACAAAGACAGGGGACTTGTATGTATCATATTTTAACGATACATCATATGGCAACGTTGTTCCATTACTGTAATGAACAACTTCAAAACTTAAACTGTTAACGGTAAGTATACCTCGATGCCATATCTTGCACTAAGAAGTCATAACTAGTTACTTTCTGTGAAAAGGTGTTTTGAAAATTAATAAGTAATTTGTAAAATTAATTTAAGAAATATATAAATCTACAATTTGATTGTGTGTATTACAAACAAAATAAATATTGCTACGAAACATAAATTAAATATAAAAGGTCGGCATAATGTAAAGAATTTGACCATAATGGAAAAGCGGGTCAAACTTGAGACTTTATGAATATCATTTAGACATGTATTTTACAATCTATTTTTCTTTTGCGGTATTGTAATTATCTTTAATATTTTGATTTAGAATTCGTATTTTAAAATACATTTTACATCTAAAAAAAAGTAATTTTACATCTTCGCTAACATTTACATATTTTGAAGCTTCTATTAAGTTTTTTAAATAATTTTTTGTTATTTTTTTTAAATATTTTTCGCCCTTAACTACGAATAACTACGAAAAATATGTTCCAGTTCACTACATACTAACTTTTTTTAAAGACCTATCAAAAATAAAGTATTCTTTCAAGTTGTATTAAAATAGGCATTAGTATTATCTAAAGAAACATTTATTGTTATCCATAGAAACATTTGCTCTGCTGTTGTTAATATTAATATATTAATTCGCTGCTGTTATTAATATTAATACTTTTTATTTATATAACTAGAATTGCATTAAAGAAAAATTTAAATTTAATTTTAAAGTTTATCTTTCTGTCATTAATTTTGACAATTTGGCATTTTGGCAAGTTGTCTCGGACTTACGTCACAAGAACATGCACTTTGACTTATCTTGTTTTATTATAGTATCATGGGTAGGTCCCAATAAAATTTAACAACCTATTTGCGAATACGACCATGAGCGTATCAGCAAGGGGGTAAAAGAATTAAAAATTATTTAATATTTTAATTACATAAAAAAATGTTACAAGTTAACAGTTATTGAAGCCAAGCAATAGGCAGGCTTTAGAGCAGGAAGGTCCACGACAGACCACATTTTCGGTGTAATCCAAGTGGTTACACAAGATAGAAGTGTTTGATCAAGAAGTTGATTTGCTCTACGTGGAGTTAAAAAAGCCATACGACATTGTTCCGCAGCAAAAACTGTTGAAGGCAATTTAAGAAACCAATATAAAGATTGAGATAATTAAAGTAATTAAAAAGCTATATCTCCATAATAAAGCCAAAATAGAAGTTGTCGATGGAATAAGGCAAAGTTTCACAGTTACGAAAGCGCTCAAGCAAGGAGGCTACCTGCCTCTACACTTTTCAAAATATACCTTGAGAGGATCTTAAAAACATGGAAGAGGAAATGCCATGAGTTGGGAAACTTCCTGGATAACTTTTCACTTTGTGTTATGCAGATGATCAGATAGTGTTAGCACAAGAATATGATGATCTAGAGTATATGACACGAAAATTCTTATAAGAATATAAGGGATAGGGCTTAGGAGTGAATATGGGGAAAACTAAATACATGTGTATTGGAGGAGAACAGCAGAACCTACAGCTATTCGCTGTGTGCAAGTACTTGAAGGGGATACGAGAAACGATCGTGCGCTTGAAGCGATGAAACCTTGCTTTTTTATTAGCACATTTCATAAGTACTATCATTGAAGAAAATGGAATTTCGCAAATGTATTATAAGTTGTAAAAATACAACAAGAAATAGTTAATTTAATTTCTATTCGTTTCCAAATTGTAAAAATTAATGTGGAGAGAAAAGTGGATCTCTAATATAAATTACAATAATTATTGTAATAAACAAACAAGTACAAGACAGTTTATTTGCGGTTTACTAAAAACTTCACCGATTTATAACAATAGGTGTCGTTCTTCCGAAATGTTTACCTTTTAATAGCCTTTATCTTTAATGTTCAAATGATGAAATCTAAAACATTAAATATTGATATAAAGTACAATAATTATTTTTCTAAATAAATAAGTTGGATCATTTTATATTTTATTTGCAGTTTACATACGAGTAATATATTAAAAGTGCTAATAATTTTGCTGATCTCTGACACTAGGTGTCGCTCTTCTGAAATGTTTACTTTTTAATACCTTTTGTTTTTAATGTCCAAATGATGAAATCTAAAATATCAATATTATACAGAATATTTACAGAAATAGGCTTTTAGGGTTGCCTAAATCTTTTATACATTTTTTCATCTTTCTTTAGAGAGACGCGACACAAATTCGAATTTTATCGAGTTTACGTACGGTATAATGAGGTAAAATTGATTAAGTTTGGAATCCTGAGATGGATGGGTCATATGGAGTGCTTCAACCCCTCCGAACCAACAAATATCATATTGCAACAAAACAGGGAACTAAAGTGATCTACTGGACGTCCAAAATAAGTCATGAACCAAGTACAGGTAGATCTTAAAACTATGCTCTAGCTCTAGGCAATCTTGCATTGTGCAAGAGAAATTAGGGTTAACGGCTTTTATACTCAAGCGAATGAATATATGCACATATAGTAAAGTGGCTCTGGGGGTGTGAGAACTCCTAAGGTATTCTTCAGTACGACCGGTTTATTACAGAGGGCGTCCGAAATAAATAATTTTCTATATTCAACTTAAAATTAACTCAAACAAACACACATTCACAATTACGGTATAAATTCAATTAATCAAACTCTTCACTTTATTAATACAGAATTGTTTATACCTGCATGATTTTAATACAGAGAAAAGATATCAAACGCTACACTCTACTATACTAGATCGTGACATTAATAGAACAAAAGTGCACCTACTAAAGAGAAAGTATATCTAGAGTACTCTTTTAAAGAATGAAATCAAGCTTAATACGTTTTCCTTAATACCTTCATTGTTTCTCTAGGCTTTGCGAAAATACCTTTTCGATTACGGTCATCTATTAATAAATTTCCCATTCACGATTCAAATATTCAAGCCAAGATTTTCTCAATTTTCGTATTCACGATTCGTAAAAATGTGGGAAAAGCTAGACAAACCTGTGCTGTTTGGAAGAGATAGTAGGAACATAATTATTATAGTGTTTGGAACAGATATTTTCACCCATCCAGTATTTGATATTCGTAAGGTAATGCTTCTGTTCATTGCAGAGGTTATTGTTGCTTTTTCCTGTCCTTATAAGCATTATGAGTATAGGGAAAGGATTTTTTTTCAATTTCCCTTTCACAATAATTCGCTATATTTTTTACAATAGAGTTGTTTAAAAACTTTTTCACTGATCTGTTCATGCTCTATAAATAAAGCGTATATTAAAAATTCGTTTTATTCTTCATGTTAATATCTTATTTTCTCGTATTTTTCCAGCATCGTGTAAAATGTAAGATCATTTTACCTATTTTCCTGCATTTATGTTTCTTGTTATTGATTTTTTGTAAGCTAAACTTCTATACTGGCGTTGTATTACTTTTTTCTCTGCGGTAAAATGCTGTGGTGAGCGTCACGGAACTAGCGCCACAAGATGGCGTCTTCATGGGTAGCATCATAGAATAGCGGTTCTAAACATCGATTCAATACTCTCGATCAATTCGTTTATAATCATCGTATATTTACCCTAAGCAGTTTCAACTGCATGAAATTTAACTAATAAAATATAGACAAGTAAAAACGTAATAGAATATCTGTCACTAAAAGATTCGATTCGTAATGATTGGCAAAATTTAATAAAAGTCATAAATGTCATCCGACTAATTGAATCATATGTTTAAATGTTTATAATAATTCTCGTTTTAAAATAATTTTATATAAATACAATTATTATTTTTAAACATGTTATTTAGTTTATATAATAATTAAATTTACTACCAAATGATATTTGCTTATATTTTATTAATAATATTTGGTCTAAATTTGACAAGTTTGTCATGAGTGAACTATTTAAATTTGTTTAAAATATAAAAAATTAGTTGTTCTTTTTCGCTACTGACTGTAATTTAAAATAAAATATATATAAATTAAACTTATATATGTCGACTGAAGATAAATGTCAAACCTAAAACTAGCACATCAAGTAGTCCCGTAAAGAAAACTACGTCTACTCTTACTATGTACGAACGATAAGTCGAAATCCCTACAAAAGGCACTGTCATCATCTCGCCCTTCTCTCGAGTAGTAACTCACGACGATCTCACGGAATATAATTATTGTGGCAGAAGATTCGCTGAGGATCGAGTTCAAAAGCACGAAGAGGTTTGTTCAAAAACGGGTAAGAAGAAAAGGAAAGCATATGACGCCACAAAGCACAGAGTTATGGGTACAGAATTGGAGTTGTATATTATTCCCTCCAAGGGAAAGACTAAAGCAAATAATATGAAGGCGTCTACCAAAACTCCTCCAAAGAAAGACTGGCGAAGGACGTACGAGGAGTTCATAGCAGCTATTAGAGCAGCAAAAGAAACTCAAGCTCATCTGTCCAAAGGAGGAAAGCTATCAGATCTCCCACCGCCCCCACCATCGACAAATCCAGACTATATCCAATGCCCACATTGTAATAGAAGATTTAACGAAGCTGCTGCCGAACGTCATATTATTAAATGTGCAGATTACCAATTTAATAAACCAAAACCTGGTGCATCTAAATCAAAATAAAAAATAAATAAATAATAAAATTACTATATTTAATTTTTAAATATATTCTGTATATATTATTTAAATTTTAAAAGTACAGAAAGCAGTATGAAACTACGCGCTAGTCTATAGTACCGCCTACTGTTCCACTTTCTTTTATGTTGTTTTTCTTCTTTTTTTAAAGCAATTTCCTCAGTTTGCCAGTTTCTTTTAATTGTTGTAACGACCAAGAAAAAGGAAGAGAGTGTCATTGTCTGCTTATCATTTTCTTTTCCATCTCATAGATTGCAAGCTTTAGCAAGCAACTAGTAAAATTAAGATAGTTGTATTTTTCGTTTAATCTATAATATTTATTTATACTTGTTTCCAAACTGCTTTTTTTGCTAGCTGCATATGTTACTGTTCAAATTTCGTAACACTAATCAATTTTTATAAACCATAATTTCCCATAATTGTTCCTTTATTTGATAAATCGCTTTATTAAAAATCCATTTAAAAGTCTCTCGCCATATAAATTATACAAACAGCGAAGGAAGTGGGTAAGAACCCGGTCGGTCGGTAGTTCAATATCTCACGGGATTTCAGTGAAAGTACTCCAATAATAAAAATTGTAGGAAGCGAAAAAAGAACAGAGGGTGAAGTATGCAGTGGAAAGGCTCTGTCAGAGGGAGATTTCTGTCAAAATTGTAAGGGTAAGAAACGGAACTTGGGAAAAGAGGGAATTTGTATTATATAGACGACAGTTATGGAAGGAATTATATTTTTAAAATTTTACCTTTAACGCATTTCTTTACTTAAAAATCATATATTGAATAAAAGCAAATATACCTGGTCAGCTACAACTCCACAGGTGTAACAAATATTAAATGGTTTTAAAAAAATATAAGTGACGGAGTATGAACACCTTTTCAAAAGTATTGCAAAACCATAAGAAGCATTAAGGTAAGCATGGGAAATTGGCAGCTAAGAGCAAAAGACAAAGAGAAATATTTTTGGATGACAACCATTTAAAAACGGCAGACTTGCGTTTCAAAACATATTTTCCAGATCCAGTCAATAAAATACGAAAGCTTGGATGGAATAGTCATATTGGATGGAACGTGCCATATGAAATGAACTTCTGGTCCTCATAAACTATCCGGGATTAGGCCGAGTACACACACCCGAATAAATTATACAAGCTGTAATAAATAAGCCATTATATTATCTGCTTATGGTTGGTAAAGGTCATTATCATCCGTATTCGGGGATCGATTTTAAACTACTACTCCACTGCATTGAACAAGAAAGGAAATTACAGATAGGAGTGCTTCCGGTTTTTGAATGAGATTTATGGTTTTCGCAAACTAGTTATGGGCATTTTCTGGTCAGTTGCATAAGAGGGACATTAGTTTTATCACATAGTTACGAGTTTCAAAAGATGTCAATCATCAAGGTAAATATTTTAATAGAAATACCTTTTTTTATCTTAATAATGAAAATTAAGCAATAATTGTAGCGCTGTCTAAAGTTGTACACTTTTAATAATTATAAACAGAAAATTAAAGCTATAAATCCAGGTGGTTCTTTATCTGCTGTTATTAAATATGTATTTAGCACAATTGAAAATAACATAATAGAGGAGTGTTAAAGATACAATCGATGAACAATCATTTGTGAGGAAATTCTAGAAAAAATGTTAATGTAAAATGTGTTTTGCGAGTTTTCTGCACAAAACTGTCATGATGTCTGGCTTCAACTTATTTTAGCGTATAATCTGCATATCACTAAAATTATCAACCAAATGCTAGTCGTAAAAGGGTTGATTACATTCCGATGTAATTAATTAGTAACACTGTCCCCTACCCATTTTAATTCCGCGGTATCGAGACTTGGGGTAATTTATAACTTTGTTCGCGCTGTTTGCAAAACGGCCTGCATTGAATATAAAACCTTCATCAACATTAAAAAACGGAAAAAACGTTTTTATATTCACCCTCGCCACGCTTCCCTCCAAAAACATCGCAAGAGCGTAGACTACAAAGGGGATGTAGGGAATTATGGTCTAAACCAGTGTTTTAGCTTTCGAAATGAATGCATCAAAAATGGAGATAAAAATCACAATGAATCATAGATCCTCAGGAGAGGATCAAAAAATAAATGAACTTTTAGAATATGGTGGTAATTTCCATGTTGTAAAACACTACAAATTCTTATATAAGAAATAATAACTAGTAAGAGGTATAATAACCGGCTAATGTTTTTCAAAAATGAAAAAAAGGGAGAGATACAAACACAGATGAATACATTTTCTATGGAATACAGCATTAATTAAAAACTATAGTAATATTAACAATGGTTTCTGATCGGGAGGTCTTGTGCGTATATAGTTTTTATGACAGATTTCAAAAAAATATCATGGAAAACAATAAATCGATATAAACGTGGCTAGCAAAGTAGCAGACCAAGTGATTGAATCGGAATGTTTGGGAATCGATTTATTTAGCAATTAAAAAGTAAGGGAAGAAATACGAAAACATGTGAATAAGGCGAAAAGAGTTGCGGATTCTGTAAACAACACTAGATGGAGAAACAAACACTCTACAACGGAAACAAAAGCTCGTATATCCAAATCTTTAATACCTAAGGTGGATAATGATAAACATTATGGAACTATTGAACAATATGGAACCATCAAACTATAGATAAGTACCGCCCAAACATAAAGATTATTAGATGTGACAAAAATAATAATCCTAATGAAGATAAAAAATCAAACACTGAGAGGCACTGTAATAACAAATGGGCCTGGATGGGTAGGTGAAGGTGCCCAGAAGTTGTGTAGCATAAAAATTGACCCAAGCGGACGTTTAGTCTTGTAGCTAAAAGAGAAAAGGTATGTTCACATTGCAAACCGGCACTCAGGTGTTTTGAAGCACACACGGTGAGCTTTAAGACGTGAATCTATAAATGGGGAATATTGAGATGAGAGGATATCCCTCTTACATAGTGGATATTGAGATTAAAAAGTTGGAAATTGAAACGTACCAACTGAAATGGAAGTAAATGCATTTTCGTATTAGAAAAAGGAAAAATAAATGGCACCTTATCTTTTTCGAGGGACGAGCAAAACTCGATATTTGACATATGAGAAGATTGGTTTAAGAAAGGTATATAAAAAATGACAAATATGTTAAACTTCTGTTTAAAACCAAAATGAATACATATTTAAAAAGAACAGAAAACAAACACACTTACCTTGTATGCTAATTTCACACTCCTGATCAGAATTATTTTATTGTATTTCCCAAAAGAAATGAAGATGGGAAATTAAACATGGGAAACAAACAATGGGAAGTGAAAGCGCAAGATCGTAGAAGATGGAGGGCTATAGTGGATGCGGCAAAGACTCATCCTGAATTGTTAAGCCAGTCAAGAAGAAGAAGAAAGGAAATGGAGATCATGCGAGAAATTAAATAATACGTTAAATAGCAACCAGCTGTTTTATTACACGCTGTAAATTAAATTTAGCTTGACATAATCGGTTACATCTTACAAATTAATCTCCATTTCAAACTAATACCTGTTTACATATTTTTCTAATGTTAAATATTAATTTCTCTCATTGACCTGGTAAAACTAGTAAAATATTTGTATTAAGGATAATCTAAAAAACATTAAAATTTCCCTTGGTTATTATCATATCATGATATGCAGGAATGAGAATGTATGCTTCTCGAATATATCTACGTACAAGTTTTATATTAGTACATAAAAAAATAAAGGTTATTCAGAAAACAGTAAAAGAATTAGGGACATATCCCATAAAGAAACGAAGCACTGCACTGCACTATAAAATTCTTCTCACAACAGTTATCGCTAAGTGGATTATTAAATGCTTTATTTATTTTCTTCGTAATAGACAGATATGCTAATAATCGGTCTATATTTATCAACAGGTAGTAATAATGCATGATACTATAACAACAAGATATGCTTTAAATCGCTCTAAAATTGTCAAATTTAGAGAAAAACGAGATATCTTTTTTGTATAAAACGACACAAAAATCCTAAAAAAACTTTTTTCGAAGCAATAAAGATTTTTGGAGTTTGTTCAAAAAAAGTCTTGTAACAATAATTTCTACCCAAAAATTTCGCGCGGTACCCTTCAGATTTGTTTAAATGGGACATTTTTGAATAAGAATCCGCAAAGAAACCGAATCAGAAACATGTTTTCTACAGGAGGGGTCTCACAACATGGACTGAAACCAAAGTATAAGCAATTATCTGAGGCGCTCATTTTTACTCATTACTGATAAGATAATTATTAAATTAACAATTATTAAAGTGTAAATTAGTAGAGTTAATGGATTTTGGGAACAGCTATGACCTTGAAAATGCCACAAAGAATATAACTAAATATCTCTTTTCTTACTCATACTCTTTAAAGTCTTTTACAATATTTTAGAATCGAAGATATGTAATTATATTATTAATGTATTGGATTTTGACAAGAGCTATGCATTATGCCTATTTAGTACACAAGTTTATGTGAAATGTTCAAGGTCATAGCTGTTCCCAAAATCCATTACCTATAATCTTATAGGCCAATCGGTAGCTTCTAAAAAGCTGACTTAAATATTTCACAATAAAAAATATACAAATAAATTGTATCTTGTTTCCGGTCCATGTTTTTTTTGTTGACTGATTTTTCAACTGGTTTCTTCCATGTTTTAGTCACTTACCCTTGTGCCTAGAGTTCACATTTTTCCTGCATTTAATAAAACTGAGTTATAATTGGCTAGAAACACTTTTATTTAGTAACTATTTTAAACTAACCTTTTTTGATAAAATTTTTGTTTATTGCATAATATAGTTCTGAAACTACTTTCTTGTGTCATGTCTAATTTAAATATTATGCTTATACAGGATTAAGCCACAATTATTGATTGTAATGAAAATTACATTTTTAACTAACCAATGTTTAAGATTTAGATTTACACTCCGGAAATCCTTTTCAAAAAAGGTTATTTAAAAAATTCTGCTAAAATGTATATAACCAAGTTGTTATTAGGTTATGTATTTTCAAAATTGATGGTTGACATGCATGGCCTCGATCTTGTAGGTAGCAGCATGCATGCGGTTGAAAAAAATCTGTAAGGTGTTGTTCTTACCCTAGGAATATCAAATTGTTGTTTGTGTTATATGTTTGCTTAATGTATATCGTAGTTGTGGTTAGATCTCAGTTCTAAATACTTGAACTTATAACTCAGAGAAAAAAAAAAGATCTGCAAGAATATAAGAGAATACATACCATCGTCAGAAGAAAGATAAGAGAAGCCAAAGAGAAACAAAAAACAGAACAATGTCAAGAAATAAAGGAGTATGATAACTTCAATGCCCATCGAAAGGTGAAGGAAATAGCTGAAAAGTTCCGAAAACGTAAACAGCGGAAAAATAACAGATGATGAAGGCAATCTTGCCAAAGAACCAAAGAAGATAAAAAAAGTATGTTAAGAATACTTGGAAAAACAAGTATTAGATAAGTATTAGATGCAGAACAAATAAAAATAATAACTGAAATATTTAGTGAAATATACAATACAGGAAAAATACCAGTAGAGTGGCTCAAATCTGAGTTTGTACCATTGCGCAAAAAAAAACAGGAGCAAAAGTTTATGAAGACTATAGGACTATAAGCCTAATGAGCCATCTGCTGAAGCTGTTTTTAAAAGTCATCCACAAAAAAGTCATTTAGCGTAAAGGGAAGCTTTATGTGATGTTTTTGCTTGCCTGATTGACTACAAGAATGCTTTTGATAGAGTCAGGCATGAACAAATGATGGAAGTACTGAATAGGAAATAGCTAACCTGTATTGGAATCAACAGCGGTGGCTGATCTAAGAGGATCTAAAAGATATTGATGAAGGCATCTCAATAAATGGAGTCAAGCTCAATAACCTGCTAAACGTCTCTCACAGTACAACTACTTGGGAACTATAATCAATGCGTCGTGGGACAATATCCAAGAGATTAAATGTCGCATGGGAAAGGCACAAAGTGCATTCTTGACTATGAGCTCTGTGTTCAAGAGCCATGACCTCACCCTAGTAACAAAAATAGGGTTCCTTAAATGTTACGTGTAGCAACTTCAGGCTTTTGAGCTATGGTTATACAGAAGGATCCTGAAGGTACCATGGACAGACAAAGTCACCAATGAAGAAGTACTACGGAGGATGAACACAACCGCGGATTTGGCCGCGAAGGAAAACTGGCCCAGCACGAAGAAGAATATCCTGGCTTTCTAATCTGAGAGCATGGTATAGAAAGACCTCAACACAGCTATTCCGTATAGCAATCAACAAAGTCATCATAGTCAGAATGATCGCCAACGTTCGGAACGGACAGGTTATGACCTTAAGAAAAAGAAGATATCAGTGTGTTGGTTGTTTTAAATGTTGTTGTGATTTACTTGTTTTTTATCATTTTCAATTTTTCTGATAAGCCCTTTACATACGGTATTGTTGTCATCTTTGAGTTCCGTCTTGTGAGTGTTTCTGGATTGCTTGTGGTGTTTTGTTGTTTCCTTTCCTCAATCTTGTGAAATTCAGTGTTTATAAATGACAACGGTAGTCATTTTTAATCAATACAGTTAGGTTAGTTTTTTAGCTACCTGGCTAGTTCATAAAATATCCTATTATAATAATGGAGATAACGATCATCCCATGGCCAATCAGACATTTTGCTTATAGAAATGATTTATTTAAGCAATTGTTTCGTAAATGATCTGTTAAATAAGATATTTTTATTTCTTTCTCATATTGTTCCATTATTTCCCTTTTTCTCCCTAGTAAACTTCTAAGAGACACTTATAAATATAAAGTATAAATATTTGCATGTGCCTCTAGAATAGTGGTAGATACACTTATGAACTAAGTTGGAAATAGCTGAATCTGTAAACGTAACAGGTGATAAACGAAGGAAATTTATTGTGTTCTCGGAACCATACTTCTTCATGATTGTGAGGTATTTTATTCTGACTGGTATCTATTATTTCGGATTAGTTGCTATTTTATTATTGGAAACAACGTTGTTAGATTGTTAAAAGTACGTCTCTGAATTTCAGCAGGAGTTCGTTTTCCACCGGCGGCGGCGGCGGCAGCGGCGGCGACAACGGCCGCGACAGCAGCAGCAGCAGCAGTTCGCGAGTGGGTCCGGTTGATTTCAATCTTTTAATGGTTATGTTAATTTAATTCGCTCTAGTTATTTGCCGGCAATGAACGTTCTCGTTTAATTAGTCAAAATGTGTCTTTGTTGAAATTCAGTTTTCTGGTCAGAGTACTATGTACGATGAAATTTTGGACGGATATGTAATCATATTAGTTATCATGTTCTACGAGAGTCTAGATATTATGATAAATGAAGATTTTTTTGGAAAAAAACATCATGGCAACTCATTTTTGTGACAACCTCAAACAAAGACAAAACCTAAGAAAAGAAGACTTATTTGATAAACAAAAAGACATTGATTTTTCATCTGGATGACATCCAGAAGTATCTGCTGACAAGTTTGTAACTGTATGAGCAAAATCTTGATTGAGGTTCTGAATTCGCTCTATTGGGCGCCCAGTAATGAGTATGGCCGGCGGTAAGGCATTTTTGTCTAGTTCGAGATAATGGTTATTATAAATATCTATTTAGATCACTTTGATTCTTGAACCTCAATGAAAGAATTCATAATTTTATTTTTCAATTGCATATTATTTGTATATTTTACCTTGGATACGGTTACCATAAACACTCTTATATATTATCCTATGGCATAATAAGTGGGCATTATTGCCTATAACGCCCTGTTGTATAAGAAAAAACCAAATGTTATAGAACAGGAGTAGATATTATAGAACTAACATTTTTACCCTAACAATCTTTTTGGAAAAATAGATGGCAGAAGAAGCATCGGAAGAAGACGAATTTCATGGCTGAAGAACCTGAGAGAATGGTTTGGATGCAGCTCAAAACAACTATTTAGAGCTACTGCCTCAAAAATTAAGATAGCTATGATGATTGCCAACCTCCGTAGCGGAGATGGCACCTGAAGAAGAAGAATCTTTTTAATTTTTGAAGGGAAAACTTTACTACTACTACCACTAGTGCCCTGATGTGCTCCTAAAGAGGATTGGCCTGGTAATTTATCTGACGCCGTTACCGAATCTGCTATCATAGTAGACGTTCTGTTTTTAGAAACAATACTCTCATCTCCGCTTCTGCCACAGATGCACTTTTCCATTTAAAAAATTTCCATTTGTATTTTCTAATTTAAGGTTTTTTGCGATTATTGAAGATACATTTCCCAGTGTATTGTTTCCAATAGGTTGAACAGTGCATTGACTGTTTCGGTATGTAGGAAAAAATCTTCGTTCCTTTGTTCCTTTCGGTCTTAATGCTACATATTTCCTGACCAGTTTCAAGACACCTATATTATCCTGCCCCACAATAGTAAATCCTTTTGACCTACAAGTTTTAGTTACTGGTAAATTAACGAGTAAACCGGTACCCTTATCTTCTATATCATCCACGTTCATTTTCACAAGCTCATCCCTTCTCAATCTTCCAAAAACACCCACCACGAGAACTACTTTATGTAAAAGATAAATTTTATCTGGAGCTTTATTGATAAAATTTAGAATCTGATCCGCTTCCAAAACATTGAATTTTTTAGGGATGTATCCTTTAGATTTCATTTTTAAAAACGATATTAGATGACAAAAATGGGATACATCAGCATTTTCGTTAATAATTAATGTGGATTTCAAAATAGACTATTTGGTCCACAAGGAAGTTGGAAAATACTTTTCTGACTAAAATAATTCAATCAGAAACGTGAACTAGACATAAAAAAGAACAAACATTTTTTTTTGTCGTACAGTGGCCTGGATTGAAGCGGCAATAAATGTTCTGTTGTTCCAATTAACAAACTTCAAAATACCGATAACTGTTATAGACTACTTCAAACACTTTATTTGTCATAGACTACTACAAATATGCATAAATATTTTGTAGGTGCAGTAAAATAAAAGTAAAATTGCCTCAATGTTAGTGAAGTGAAAAATCAAATCTTTTATGTACCACTGGTGTTGCCGGATGATTACACCCATTGAGCAACATCCATCCCTCGGGTCAGATGTCCTCTGGCTGGATATGTTGCTCTCCGGGCGTAATCATCTTAATAACACCCTTGGTGCATAACTATTGAATATCCTATGTAAGTCGAATAAGTTTGATACTTTCGAGTAGTTGTACTTTACCCAGTACAGATTACTAATCTAGCTAAATAAGCTGGATAATGGAGATGCCACTTCGGGAACTTCCTATCTGTCTGGTTTTCTGTAATAGTTAATTCCAATTCCAGTTATTTTATTGTCGCCTGACACTTGCCTCTCTCTCTCCCTCTCGTCAGTTGCTTAACTTAAAAAAATATTTCACAGTTTTTTTTTAATACGATATCCGGATTGTAAATCGAAACGTTAAAATAACATAAAAAATGTAATTTTTATTACAATTAATTGTTATTTAATTAAATTTTAAAAATTATATCTCGTATATACATCACCTAAACTCGAAATGATAAATCCAAACTACGGTTCTGGATGTTCTCGTGGTTTTCACGTTTATATAGCAAAGATCATCTGCTACCATTGTACACCGTGACAATTTGTTAGTTGATTAGTGGTCGTAGAATCAAATAACAGTGCATTTTTATTGGGGTGTGGGAGTCACCAAATATGTTTGTTATTGTTCACTATTACGTTATTTCCCATTTATTTTGAAAAATTAAGTAGGTAATCGTATTTTAGCGTCACACTGTAAATAATATAGACTGACTTTTTACACATTTAATTTAAATATTTGAAATTTTATCTGTATAATTCACTGCTTCATTTGTAACCTTTAAGGTTATAAGTTCTAATCGTATATACCTCAAATTACAAAAATATAATTTGTAGTTCCCGTTTTGTAAATAAAATTGTAGTAGCTTGTTTAATAATTACAAACATACTTACATAAATAACAAAGAGATGAGACGATGAGAGACGGCTATCCGACATATGCAAGGAAATGGGAGACTTTATAAAAAATACGATTACTTTCTTCTTCTTCCTCGTATGCCTCATTCTTTAAGGACATTGGCGATCATTACGGCCCATTTTACTCTTTCTGCAGCAGTTCTGAAGAGTTCTATTGTTGTTTTTCCACTACTTTAAATTTTTCAACCAGGACGTGCGACATCTCCCCGGTCCTATTTTTCCTTCCATTTTCCCTTTTCATTTCTAAGTATGTGACCAAAGTAGCTAATTTTTCGTTGCTTTATAGTGTTATTATTTCTTTTCTTTTTTCAACTTTTTTAATATTTCTGTATTTGTTACGTGTTGTGTTCATGATGTTTTTCACATTCTTCGATAACACCACATCTCAAAGCCGGCAGGTATTTTTTCAGTTGCGTCCGTAATTGTCCAGGCTTCAACTCCGTATACAATGGCAGAGAATAAGTAGAATCTTTACGATAACGTCACAGTAACTTTAACATACACAAAAAAATCAAAGAGGTGACAGGTAGTACAGATATCACAGCAACTAATATTCTTAAGAATAAAAAATGAAATATAATTAGTTATGTCAAGTAGAAATTATTAAAATTCGTTGATGAAGGCGTGTGTGTTGAGAAGCGAAAGATATGAACTACTTCAAGTCTGGAAGGACTGGAAGGAAAAGTACAGGGCAAAAGATCAGTAGGAAGACGCCAGAACTCGTGGCTGAAAGACCTGAGGAGATGGTTCGACCGCTCATCAATTTGCAATTGCCATTTGGATCGCCATCCTTCGAAAGGAGACAGCGCCATGAGAAGAAGATGAAGGCGTAATCAATGCAATGATTGAACTCTTAAATTTTAATATATCAGACTGGCACAAATTCCCAAACAATAGTTAGTCCTTACGGACTCCGTGACGTTACAACCGTTCGTGGGTTTTAGCCGACTTGACAACATGCTTCCATTCCTCCCTGTCTCAAGCAATCTCCATCCAATTCTTCTGCCCATAGCTTTAAGGTCTCCTACTATATTATCTCGCCACCTTACTATTCTTTCGTCGGAATATCTTATGAAGTGTCCTGTCCACTGGAGTCTTCTAGACTTTATTTTTTTTATTATGTTAGCGTATATTGTCAAGCTGCTTTATCAAGCACATGCCCAAAGATATTCCTTAGGATTTTTCTTTCCCAAACACGTAGTTGCTCTTTCTAACCTAATCAAACAATAGTAACAATCCCAAAAAATTCAACTCAACAATGTCAAACCCCAGAACAATAGCTTTAGCGAGGTACGCCGTTTTAAACTATTCTTAAAAGCTATAGATGGCAGAATTGTTAAAAACCTTGAATTCATTTAAAAAACGTCAGAATTCACATTCCCTACGAACAGGAGTGGTCTTACATCTTCAGCTGCAGTTGGGAAATAACTACATGCAAGCAAGCAAGCAAGCACTCAAGCAATTTAATTGAACCCAGCCTGTGATAAATGTTCACCCCTAAGAATTAAGTTCGGGTGTAACAATTCATTGGAGCGAGGTATGTTAACTCGAGTAAAAACAGAAGTCACCCCACCGCGCTAAAATGCTCCAGACCATCCCTTTCCCCCCTATAGCACTCTGGTGCGCTATAGAGGCACAACTATCAGCCAAATGTTCTTCATGTGGAGATCCTGGGTAATAGGATCCCAACATGGTTTCCTAACCGAATGCAAAACTCAGGACAGCGCATTGTCGCTATATTCCTGTTATCTTAAAGTGGTTTATCCGCGAACTAAAATTGCTTAGGTGGGCCTCAAGTCTCCGCTCTGAGCTACGGCTCAGAAGGCGACTTGGTGCTCAAGGGGTTGGGCCCTACGTGCCCTTGTTTTGGGGTTTTTGTTATATAAAAATATAAATAACTACATTTAAAAATTTAGGTATATTTATATTGGGAAAAAAGTACCTAACTTGAACTAACGGTTTTTGGGAATTGCATTAAACAAAGGTTGAATTCAGACCGGGAGGTGCGGAAGATAACGGTACTGTTTTAAGAACAGTAAGGCAGCATTTTTGAACATGGATTATTATTTAGAATATTTCAAAATACAGATCTAGGGCTAACATAATTTTTTTATTACTGCAGAAATTCGCATAAACATAATATCGCGACAAAGTACCGCAGAGAAATTAGTAAATTAAAAAGTAGAAAAGTAAAGAGAAAATAAATAAATTGAAATGTGATGGCTTTTTGACACGTTAAAACTGATCGCTTGATCTTTTCAACATTGGGTCTTATAATCCCTTTAAATAAACACGTATAAATATGTATTTCCAAACTTTCTACTCGTGTTAAATACTCTAAACATTATCAATTCTGCTTTTCTCGTTATTGATCTCGCCTATGCTATTAACAAGACTATAATTGCACCACCACTATCTCGTTTGCTATTTACCTTTAGGTCTATTTGGTAATTACGCGACCCGTAGCAACGAGAAAGACGAGAGCGATTCATCTAAACGGAGTTGCATGCCATCCGAACTTTTATGAAAATGTTTTACTACGTCTGGGAAGTTTTCAATGGCTGTTTGGGATTCCGCGATAACTAGGCTAAAGGAAACCATTGGCGGGGAAAATTTATATTTTTTATATATCTAAATTTGTTGTGATAAGTTTATTCCCTATTTGTTTATTAAAAAGAAGATAAATCACATCTTTCAATTAAAGACTCCACTTGCGTGATCATTAGATGGCTCAATCCTTAGTCAGATAATGTTGCTGTTCTCACGCATGGATATAAGAGGTAGCTTCTTAGGCCAGGTTAGCACCTTATCAGAGGAAGAAAAAAGAAAACACTCACAGCACTTTAAGTTTTCTATGAAATACGATTGATTTATGTATGATACCCAAGAGAAAAAACGGACTATGAGATGGGAAATGGAAGATATGCATGTCGCAACAAAGGCCATGAAATATCAAAAGAGCTAAGAGACAACAAAACCGGTATATGCGCTGAGCGAAAAAATAATGAAAAAGAAAGGAAAAGTCTCTTGTAGTACCAAGAATACATAGTACGAGGAAACCATACATGTATTGTCAATATATGCCTGAAACCTATAAACCAATAAAAAAAAGGTTAGTCTTCGTAAATGGGTAAATTTATTTAAAAAAAACCCTTAAAAGGGCTACATCAATAAAACAAACGTTTTCGGACCACACAATCCATCATCAAGTTTTAAAATCGAAAAAATGCTAGGTCACAATGCCTGAGCCACCAAAATACTAGGGTAAAAACCCTTTAAATTACATTTAGTTATAAAAGATTATACATCGTGTTGTAAAATAACTGTGATGTTCAGTATTAAATTAAATTTGGCTACAGGTAACACATGGCTGAAGCGAGTTCCAGAGCCGGTGAGAGAACCTCTACTCTCACCGGCTAGGTATGTGCAGAAAACTGGAAGCATTTGAGATGTGGCTATATCGGAAAATAAAGATCCCGTGGACCGACCGAGTCACAAATGAGGAGGTCCTCAGAAGAATGAATAAAAACCGAGAGGTACTGAACACCATAAAATCTCGAAAGATACAATTCTTCGAACATATTATGCGAAATGAATTCAGATATGCTCTCGTTCAAGCCATCCTGCAAGGAAAAATATTTGAAAAACGAGGTCCAAGAAGAAGAAGAACATCTTAGTTAAAGAACCTCAGAATCTGGTTCAATACAACATCTGTGCAGCTTTTCCGCGCTGCTCCAAATAAGATAAAGATTGCCATGATGATCGCCAACATGAGTAACGGATAGGCACATCAAGAAGAAGAAGAAACTATGTACGCGTAACGAAATTAAAGCTGGTGTACGCTTTGCAAACAACTTATCAAAATATTTACTAAGCAAGCAATTCATTAACTATTCTTCTGAAAACATCTCACTAGAACACACGGCCGAAAAAATTCTTTATAATAGAATACTCACCTTTCAAAAAGAGGCTCTCAAAATCAACTGTTCTGATACTAATACCATAATTTATTCAGTTTGTTATATTAGAATCAAGGCTTGAAACTAGCTTCCTATGAAAATGACAGCGTGACAACACTACTAATGTAGCATTCGAGGAGTACGTACATCACCTTGAATTTTATCTACTAATCCATTAGTTAGTGATATGCTTTTCTCGTAAAACTGAGGATTTCAAATACGAATTCGAGTTGTCTTATAAAACAGGTTTCATTTGAAAAAATAATCCGTAATGAGGTATACTTGTCGAGTATATCGCATTCTGAGATCGTTCTTTAAAAGGATTTATGCCCAATTACATTATAAAGAGTGATTGTTCTGCATTCCCACGTAATGGATTCTACAGGGCAGAACTAAGAACCATCGTGTCCGCAAACAAAACAGAACATAAACTAATAGTTTTCGTATTTTCCCGATTCAATTGAATCGTACCACCTGATTTTATTGGAAGCGATGATTTCAGTCGCATATCAGAAAGCATAATTCATTTTTTTAATGTAGAGCTAGCACAATATGCTATTATTTTTGTCCTCTGTAGATAATAATAAGGCGCAAATTTTTTACCCTGTTATGATTTAACCCTGTCTCAGGTAACTAATGTCGACGCAGGGAGACCGACGCCTTGACGTGCCCTCCGAAAGTTGGTGATGGCTCGTTATCATTTGTAGAAGTGAAAATGCTGGTGTTGATGCCGGAATCGAACTCAAGAGCTCTGTCTTAGAAGGCTAGTATCTTGGCCGCTGAACTACGGCCGCCACGTTATCTGTGAAGACAGACAAAAATAATTATCTTCATATTAAAAAGATATAGATAAAATAGGAGAAAACAACATGCACATCTTAAAACCCCGTATATTAATACAAAGTGTGTTATAAATATACTAACATTATGTTCCTAGCGTAAGGTCCTTTTTATAGACTAACACTCTCCCAATAATTAATCTAGAATGTGCAGCTTCATGTGCGTTTACGTTTGTTTTAAGTTCCGTTTTAAAATTTTCAAAAGATATTATGTTAGTCTTTTTGTTCTTTTGTGGTGTCTAACGGCATAACAATATTATAAACATAGCTTGTCTGTATTCCTCCATGTCTTGTTTAGTACTCCTGTCCTATTTCTTCTAGAAGCTTGGTACTCAGTGATTCTTCGTGTAGGGCGATTCTGATTTTGATGTTAAATGTGCATTAGGTATGTATATGTATGGCATTTTTGCCGGGGAGATTCTTTCGGACAGGGTCCGGCGCTAATTGCAAGTAGCTGTTTAATCCTGTTTCAAGTAGCTAGTGTCGATGCACATTAGTCTAGGCTGACCGAGGCTTTACGTACCCTCCGGAAAAAATGAGCTATTCGTATCATTTTTAAAAATGAAAATGTCGTTGTTGGTAGAATGCCAGTATCTTGCCGCTTAACTACGGCCTTCCACAACGTTTACTCTATACGTTCGTTGTGGTATCGATCCATGTTACACTTCCATATTGATTTTTTCTTCGTCCTTTTTTTAATTTTTTGTCACCATACTTATCCATTTAAGCATTACTATTGCAACACATATGGAGAGTGGATCGCTTACCAAACATTTGCTTGTATTGTGGAAACAATTCTAATGACTCTATTCTATAGGAAGCAGAAATTAACGAACGAAATATCGTCTTCCAGTAATTTTTGTAAATTAATGAAAACTACTTTTGGATTTAAGAAACGCGTCTTATAATCTTAGCAGTTCCACTATTTTAGCAACTCAAATTACCGTCAATTTCAAGTAAGTTTATTACATTTTTATGACCTGATCTTCACTTCCATATTCCGGTCCTGACTTTATACTTTATTTACTATCGGATCATGCCGTCGTTATTTTCGGAGGAAAGGAAAACCGGGTCGACCGTTATATCTCACATGAATATTCCCAAAACACGGATGTGCGATGTGCCATGTGTACAAGAATCGCACGCCAACCAACTGCGGAGTCAAACTGTATCTTTTTCATTACGAGAGAATTCATTCATGAAATATGGAAGTTCGTTAAGATAAAGAGAAAAATGAAAATCGGGAAAAACGTGGGTACGAGTATTGTTGTTCGTTTTGTTTTTGTGTAACGTGAAACTTTTTACCCCTATTAATGATATTCACAATGAAGTGGTTTATGACATCAAGACAAAGAAGCGATGTTATAAAAGGTACATGTATTTCAATAATTTGAGCAGCTTTTAAGACATTTATTTCATTAATTTTTCTGGTCTCAGAAATATTGCTGATCTAAAAATGCACAACAGACGAGGATTGTATAGGTAAAAGCTTATTTGTATGCCGAATAGAAATACAGCAGGTGGCACGCAAGGTTGTGGATATGTTTTATGAGAGCTGTGTTGGTAGTTAAAACAGAAATAATTAATGTAACGAGGTAATGAGTTATAAAACCGATATAATATTTACAATTTGAAAATATTACGGAGTGTGGCTTGAAAAGCTTAAACTAATATAATGTCATCGTGTCGATATCCCAAAAATCACTAAAAAAATATGTGCATATTATATAGTTCTGATTTGTTGCTTTTTTGATAATAACATAAATACTTTAAACTCATTAAAGTGCATAAAATGCTACATTATGCACATGCAATGACTTCTATATAATATGATGCCACCAGAAAGGCGGTAGAATGTCTATGTTCATTCAACAACCCGCTAGTTGCTCCCTTTCGCCTTAGGTATTACGATATACAAAGAAATAAGCAAAAAGTCGATAAGTAAACTATAGTCAAAGCAAGTGACATAAAATAGAATATTATATACAGTGTGTCCGTAAAGTATAAAATAAATTCGATATTTCCTAAATGAAAAGCCTTTTTAAAAAAAATCTAAAATACGTCGATTTTTAAATTTAATGTTCTCCATTTTACAATAAAATTTCATTATACAAGGTGATACACATTACAGTGATGACGTCATCGGCTCTTTTTTAATGTAACACCCTGTATTTTATGACATTTTTAGATCGATAAAAATGAGCTGATTTCAAAAAAGTATAATACTTGTGTCTAATGGATAAAATTGGAAAGATATGCGCTTAGAAAATAAATTTATTATCAATTGCAAAAAAGTAGCCTACTTCTAGTTTTGATAAACTGTAATTTTTTTAGTAACGTTTAATAACAATTAAGTAGTACAATAATTGTATTAATTCGTGAATGTTCTGTACTGTTGCTTAGAATAAATTTTAAGTAGAAATGAATTTGAGTGTAAAGCAAAGAATTGAAATACTCATGATGATTGGGTATGGAGACAAATCGCGAACTCAGATGGAAGTGTGTAATTTATTTACACAGTGAGTACAGTAAGTAAGATTGAAAAGAAATTTTGAGAAAGTGGTACGGTTGAAACTGCACGCAGATCAGGTCGTCCCTCTGTAAATTATGTTACAACATTAGATGTTGTAACATAACATTAAAGTCAGTAAAACACACAGTTGTACAGGAATTAAACGAGGATGATCTAGATAAAAGAATACGATTTTGCGAGCGAAATGATGATGGATAACAGCCACCGAAACCCTCTCTTAGTTCAAAATATTATTTTTTCTGATGAGGCTATATTCAAATTAAATGGCAAGGTCAATCGTCAAAATTGTATATACTGGGCAAAAGGAAACTACAACTGGATGCGGGAACATCATACACAATACCCGCAAAAGGTAAACGTATGAGCTGGCATTGTAAGAAATAAAATCATTGGACCCTACTATTTCGAAGGTATTTTAAACGGGCCAGCATACCTTCAGTTTTTAAGTGGGTATCTCGTACCTACTTTAGTTAATTTATTCCCCAGTACAATAAATCTTGGAGGTTTTGATAAAAATTTATGGTTTCAACAGGATGGTGCCCCTCTGCATTATGCTTTAGATGTTCGGGTTTAGATTTCGTTTAGGTACCTAAACGAAATTTTTCCGAACAAGTAGATTGGAAGACGTGGACATATTCAATGGCCAACGAGGTCGACAGACCTCAATCCTTTGGATTATTTTATGTGGGGTCATTTAAAGAATGTTGTTTATAAAAGGAAACCTGCAAATATTGGAGACTTAAAAACAAGAATTCGTAAAGAAATAAACAATATTTCTCAAGAAAGCATAAACAAGGTTCTACAAAAATTTGTATAAAGTTTGGGTTACTGTCAAATACAAGGGCTACAATTCGAACATTTAACATTAAGTCCTGTATTAATTAGTGGATTACTTTCAAGTTATTTATTATATTTTATTTATAATTTAATAATATTATAAATCAATAAAAATGAATTTTCTAAGCGCATATCTTTCAAATTATATCCGTTAGACCCAAAGTATTATACTTTTTTGGAATCAGCTAATTTTTATCTATCTAAAAATGTCCTAAAATACAGGGTGTTACATATAAAAAAGAGCTGATGACGTCATCACTGTAATATATATTATCATCTTGTATAATGAATATATCACCTTGTATAATGAAATTTTACTGTAAAATGTAGAACATTAAATTTAAAAATCGACTTGTTTTAGATTTTTTTAAAAAGGCTTTTCATTTAGGAAATATCGAACTTATTCCATACTTTACGGATACACTGTATATACATTTACTTCTAAATCTTTTACAAGAATGGATGGGTCAAGGAAACATAGTTAGACCAATAAAAGCACAAAGAATTAGATGGTATGGGCACATAATGAGAAGAGAAGGGCAATTCGTTAAGAGTTATAACGGAATGGATAAATCATTGCGACCTACAAAATTAAAATAACATGACAAAACTACAAAATAACAATTATCTAAAGTTGAGAATAATTACTGATTATACAAAGAGACATAGTCTTTGAACAATAAATCAAATCTGTTATTTAGCATAGTCGCTTTTATAACTTGTGAATAAATTATCGTAAAGTAGCTCTACTGAACCAATAACTACTGAATCATAACGGGGGTATGGTAGATTATGGTAAATCATCATCAGTCAAAATTGAAAAATAAAGAATTCTTAAAAATTGTCGATTCTACAGAAACTACCCAATCATTTTGACTTTACTCCTTGGAATTCGTAGCTGTCTTCTTTTACAGATATAAATAACAAAAGTGATGGCGAGGTAGTGAGCGCTACCACATAACTCACACACGACACTATGGTTATGCAAGGGGAACTACTAGTCTGAACGATGGTTGTTTAAAGAATTGTTTTTTACAAGTTAACGCGACGCTTGGGTGTAAAAATACCTAAGCGATCTGCAATTTCAAAGAAAGACATTCATTTCTTTATTGTTCGCTGTTCACAACATTGTATCAATCAACAATCTATTGGTTGTAACATTGTAACAACAACAGTTTATTGTTTCATGGTGGTTAGGTTCTTATAAGCGAAATCTTGGCTAACTATAAGAAATAAAACAAAATTAGCAAAAAGTTTGTTCATATTTCAACAATATTCATATAAAGTAGCGAAACTGCAACATATATAGTATTATATTTATTACTATGTGAAGGTTCTATGTTTGTAAGAAAGCTGCTACGGGAACCTTAAATATTAGCTATATAACCACTCGAAGCTATTAGTAGTAAGGTTTGGCATACATGACCAGTTTAAATAGTTCAAGTTGGGACTGTTCGCTAACCTTAATAACATTTTGGAACATATGCCGACAAAAGACTATACAATTCTTTCTCTTTTATCTTAATTCCCGCTTATCGTACCAAGATTCATATTTTTCAAATGAGTAGAAAGCACAGTCTTCTTCCTATGACAACAATAACACACCGAATCTTTCAACACGTGTATTTTAAGTTATTTTTGAATGATTCGTATCATCATTGATTGCCGAGACTAAGTAACGTAAGTAACCATCGCCTTGTTCATATCCGTTCTTGCTGCCAATATCTTAACCTATCTACATACTGCTTCGTTTTCTCCTTCTGTGTTAATTGGATATGTTTAAGTAGCTAAATTTACCGGAAAACAGAATACAACGGAATCCACAAAATCAGAATAAGGAACAAAAAGTAACAAACTAAAATTTTTCGTAGAAGCAAAGTTTGAAAATATTACAGTGAATCTTCGTTTTTGCTATCTTCACTCATTACACCCCGTCCACTTCTAGCGAAATCTGAGATTTTTTTTCGTTGTGCAGGTAGGAAAGTTTATAATTATATTTAGATCGCCATATTTCATTTTCGTTTTGTGCAAACCATGTCGCACATCAGTAACATACTATTGGTCTAATGATGTTTGCAGTGCGTTGTTTGAAGCTAAATATATCAATCAGCGATAAGTAGGGCTGTGTTGCTCTTCATTACTCTTTCTTGAATTGCTGTTCTTCTGTTCCCGCTGTATTTAATTTGACTCATAGATATCTGCTTCACTGCTGCCCTTCACTGTTTCAACGCCTTCCTCTACTATAATTTGAGTTCTATTTCACATTCTTGTCTGTGTTAGTGGTTTTGTCTTTTGTATGTTTATTTCTATTCGAACCTCCTGGTCGCTCCTTTTAGTTGCGAATATGTTTCCGTAGGCCCTTCCATTCTGCGGAACATGATGTCCTCGGCGTAGGCGGCAAGTTATACTGATTAGTTTGTTACGAGATTGGCTCTTTCATCATTCAACTGTTTTATGACACAGTTTAGCAAGTGCTAGGTTAAACAGTGTTGGAGTCAGCCCATCGCCGTGTTTGAAATCATCGAATATATTATCAACGTCGATATCGTGTTTCTAAGAAATATTTAATTTTTTTTCTCCACTGAAGACAATTCAATTATCAGCCTTTCTTTCTTGAAAGCTGGTTTGATATTCCCAGTAATATTTTATTTTAAACACATTTAAATTTGCCTCTTTTTTCCAGGTTGTGTAAGTAATGCACGTTTTACGATCGCAAAGAATTCTCCCTTCATTTCATATCTTAGTTATGATTGCGTGCATCTGTATTGCTATAGCAGTTTCTCATATAATTTGAATATTCCGGAGGAAAGATTGCCCATTCTTGACTTATTCCTCATTACGCCGCAGATCCAGATCTGATCTTATTTATCTCGTCCTAGTAGAACTTGAGAGTGTCCTTTCTCAACTTTTTTACTTGTGAAAATCCGTAAACTAACTTTCGAAACCAAATTCAGATTTTTGCTTTAATCTGTGCCTTCTAAGAACGACTGTGAATAGCTGTTCTGAAGAGGCCTATTAGCCCGAAATACGTATAAGCAGATACACAGACGCACTATACGTGAAATCAAATCTTGATTTCACTTTTTCTTTTTTTTTACTTGTATTGATTCTCTAATTTTCTGTCATTCTTGGTTTCAACACAAACTTGTTCAGGCTTTGTATTATATGTTCTTTCTGTAGTTTTCCTTTAGAAATATTGCTTGTATGTTTTATTTTTTTTTTATTTAATCTGTTCACATTCTTCATTGTACCATTATGTTCTTTGTTGCTGCGTCTAATACTTTTGGATTTAATTCTTTCCAATGCCATTCGCTGTGTAGTTTGTCTGTATTGATGAGTGTTCTCTGGTTTTAGGAAAATATCGTTCGTTAGATCTGGAATTTTGTGAGCTCAATATTCCAAGCAAAAAATATCAATATAAAAATATATTTGTTTATCTGTTAGATGGACGAACCGTTTACTTTTTATCATAAGGAAAATCAACACTAAACAACTTTATTTACATCAATATTTTTCTAAAATGCCCAAAATGAAAAAAATGTTCCCATCTGTTCAATAACTTTTCATCCCTCCATAAAGAAAACCACCATTGTCAGTTTTACGTGACAACATCTCAAGAAAAACAGAAATGGAAGTAACCGTAAAAATATTGGAAAATAAATTTCCATTTCCTTTTTTTCCTCCCGAAAAATATTACATTGCGTCCTCTTTGAGAGTCGTCTAAATTCGCCAATATTTATTAGTTTGTCTGGATGCCAAGGTCTAGACAAATACATAAAAATACAGTCAGCATGGGCGTGTCAAGAAAAAAATTCTGTACACAAAAATAAAAAAAAGATTAATTAAAATGGTTAAGTGATAATACACTCCTATTTATTTCTTTAAATGTTTTTAGATGTTTCATTATCTTTGTATTTTCTCCTGTTGGTTTGTATTGTAATTACTTTACTGATTATTTTGTATGCTTTTTTTTCAAATGATTTCTGTACTTCTTTCATTAGATACGAAGTGGAGAATGTTTTCTTGTGATTAGATTACTCAACGTCTTTACACATTTTCAAAGATCGTTGTAATGGTAGATGGCTCATAGGATTTTGCTCTACTGATATGTGTTCCAATCCATTTATCTTCAATTTCTTTACATTATTTGACATCAACGTCGTTGTCTTCACTGTCATAACTGTTGGTATTGCCACGTGTACTAGAACATTATATTTAATAGATGATTTTAGTAGATCATTATTAAAATTCTGGTATTTAAGTTATACAACAAAAATTCCAAGGAAGCCACGTAGGCATGTTATTGTGCCATTGAAATCAACGTTTCGGCAGGAAACCCTTGTCTTTGTCAAGATTCTAAAATGTACAAGATTAGGAACAAAAAGTTATTGTAAAATACATTCAAAATTGATATCTGATATCTCTTGGTTTATTGTCATTAATATATAATTATTTTTATATGGGCGTATCGTTCATGTTGTCGAAATGTTTATTTCTATTGATTCGTATATCTCTCTCTTCTTTTTGTTTTGCTCGGTTTTTAAAATTTTGATGTTTGTAGAAGACAAATTGTAGTCATTTTTATCCGATATTTTTTATCAAGTTGTTAGTAGTTGGGTGGATTACTCTATAGTACTCTTACATAGGATCACTAAGTATCAATCATTTTCGATCATGTCTATACCGTTAACGACATGAATTGGCGTTAAATCCTCCGTTAATGACTGTTTTACGATTAAATTTACAAAATTAAACAAAACTGTTCCCAAGAAAAAGCTTTTAGCTAAGAAAAAGCTACTTTAACGAATAGAAAAAAAAAAACAAAATCCACAAGGAAACTAAGTTCCTGTAGCTAGCTGTATACCATGTATCACAAAAAAAATATTTAAAAATCCTTTATAAAAGGTATATAATTAAATTAATTATTAAATTAATTGAGTCGGTCAGATGTATCACAAAAAAAATATTTAAAAATCCTTATAAAAGGTATATAATTAAATTAATTATTAAATTAATTGAGTCGGTCAGATAACTCAGCGGGCTGTGCGGCTGCCTCTCATTCGCTTCACTGTCGAATGGTTTAGTGGATGTGGGTCGAGCCCCAGCTCGGTGTACGGAAAACAAAAAGTCTAACGCAGCAGTTTAAAATTCTAGATGAATCTGCGGCTTAGACTAGGATATGCTGGGATCTGATCGGCCTATGGTGGAGCAGTACGGCAAGAGATAAGGGCTTGCGGCTCGGTGATACTCCTCCATAGATCCCTACCGGACGGGCGTAACGCCTAAAAACCGGATATATATATATATATATATTATATATATATATATATATATATATATATATATACATATATATTATATATATATATAATTAAATGAATCTATAATATAATTTTATACCTTTTATATAGGATTTTTAAATTAATTTTTTTTTAGAAAAAAAAAATCGGATTCGAGAGTAACTTAACCTACTTATCTTTATTTTAAGGTGTCTTCTCCATTACTGAAGATTGGCTATAACTACAGCAAATTGCTCTCTATCTTGAGCTGTTCTTAGTATCGAATGTGTGTCCATGTCTGTCCAGTCTCTTACATTCTTCAACCAGGAGTATTTTCTTCTTCCTGGACCTCTTCTTCCTTCCACGTTCCCTTTCATTATAAGTCGTAGGTAGTTGTATTTTTCTTCCCTGTAAATATGTCCTAGATAACTCGTTTTTCTGTTTTTTACAATATTTAGGAGTTCTTTTTCAGTACCCATTCTCCTTAGCACCTCGTTGTTGGTCACGTGCTCTATCCAAGAGATCTTCAGCATCCTTCGAAAAACCCACATCTCAAAGGCTTCTATAAGCCTCATACTTGTAATTCCGAGAGTCCATGTTTCCGCGTTTTTACAAATTGGCATCGAATATCCAACGATAACGTAGAGTTTATTAGTAATTTTTTCATTCGTTGAAATATGGACCTAGCATATTCTATACGAGCACGTATTTCGACCTCGTGGTCAAGATCGTTTGTTATCCAGCAACCAAGATACTGGAATCTTTGTACTGGTTCTATTCGCTCCGTGCGTGCCTGATGCGACACCTACCGCCTTCATATGACAGTTTTGATTTCCCATTTTTCAGGTTACACATATGACATATGTTTAACATTGTTAAATACATGTGAAATTGATAATTGTTTAATAAATTAAATATTATATTATAAAAATTAAATATTTAATTATATTTTTTGAGTTTATGTACGAAATAAATGTAGTATTAAAAACTGGGTTTCTCAAAATTCATCATATTATAACCTAAACGGAAACTTTTCAACCCTAAACGGAAAAGAAAGGAAAAATCTAGTACTGGCAAATCAAGTTTTTCACGTGAAAGAGCATATAATTAAAATGAAATTGTGATATTTACTTTTTCATATTAATAGCCCGAATCCATCTTTTTCTTTTGTCGTTGTAAACCCTCAGCACTGTCCGCAATAATGACGGTGTCGTCTGCGTATCTTAAGTTGTTTACGTATTCTCCGTACTTATCTTTATACGTAATATATTTAAACTGAGTAAAATGTACTATGAACTTCATGGCAGTTTTGATTTCTTCAGTGTTTATAAAATTGAACCCATTTTGTTTAAATTTATATATCATCATCAATATATATATATATATATATATATATATATATATATATATATATATATATATAATATATATATATATATAATATATATATATATATTATATATATATATATATATATATATATATATAATATATTTATAGCGTAAAAGTAAAAATTAAAAAAAATTTCAACCCCTCTTTATAATGGCACTACGCTTATGCTTAGAGATATAAAAACACGATGACCCCAACTCAAGTAATATCGAGTAATGAAAACAAGCGATCGAAACTTTTTGTCGCTAAAATCTGCTTAAGTGTGTTCCACAATTAATTACTCTCGTTTTGTTTGTTCACAATATTCCATTAACTTGTTTGAATTCGTGTCCTAATATAACTTAAAATAGTTTGGGGAATAATCGGTATTTCTTCTGAATTAAATCAACGGGATTGTGCTCTAGAGATGCACTTTTTCCGATTAGATTAATGATTCGCATGAGAATAGGATCGTAGAAAATTATTAAGAGATAAATATTATGGAGTTCGTTGAAATTTACATAAATGAATTATTTATTGCCACATTGTTTTGTTTGAGTTAGTTAAGTAGTCTTAATCAAATGCTAGTCATGGTGCGTAATTCAATCAATATATTATATATATATATACCTATATATACATATATATATATATATATATATATATATATATATATATATATATATATATATATATATATATATGACTTACCAAAACGTAAAACGTGACACAGACATTAACGAACTGACAAATAAAAGTTGATATCTGATATCTCATTGTTTACTGTTATTAGTATATAATTATTTTTATATGGGCGTATCATTGGTGTTTTCGAAAAAGGGTAAGGTGGAGATATGTTATGACTTTAAGGGCTTTTTATGATGTTATATTATTATTGTTTAAATCAGATTGAAATATATTTTATTTAGGTTTTGTGTATCTTTTTTGTCATTTATTGCGTTGGAGTTTCTTTTTATTTCTATTGATTCGCATCTCCCTTTTGTCTCTTCTCTTCTTTTTGTTTTGTTCGGTTTTCAAAATTTTGATGTTTTCAAAATCAAATTTATGCTTCTTCCCGCTTTCATGTTTTGTGAGCGCAGTGACGTTGTTCTTGTCATATTTGTGAGAACGAATTCTGGATTGAAGCAGTTGACTGGTTTGACCGATGTAGACACCTTCACAGTTAGTACATGGTATCTCGTAAACAACATGTGATTTTTTAAGTTTTGGAGTTTGTGTTTTGAGTTTTGTGAAATATTTATTTAAAAGGTTGTTGCCTTTGTGGGCCACTGTTATCTTGTGTTTGGCTAAAAGATTTGTTAGTTGTTCAGATAAACCTTTTATATATGGAAGAGGTGTATAAAACCTAAAAAATCACATGTTGTTTACGAGATACGATGTACTAACTGTGGAGGTGTCTATGTCGGTCAAACCAGTCAACTGCATTTGATGAATTACAGACACTGCTTCGCCTTCACTTCCATAGGCAGGTGGAAATATTAAGAAAACCATAATAATAGGTCTCTCAACAATAAAATCACAAACAAAACGTATACTTTCATTCCCACTCTAGCGGGCGAACAAAGACAGCTATTTTTATTGGATATCTTCTTCTTCAAGTGCCGTCTCCATCAATAGAGGTTAGCGGTTATGGTGGCAAACGTTTGTCTATCTTCAGCTGCTCTTAAGAGTTCCTCAAATCCAAGTCCTGTCCAGTTTCTGATATTACGTAGCCAGGACAATTTTTTTCTTCAAATTCCTCGCTTTCCTTCTATTTTGCCTTTTATTATCAACTGAGGGATGTAGTATTTCTCGTTGCGCAACAAATGCCCTAAATAACTGGTTTTTCTTCTTTTGACTGTTCTCAATAGTTCTTTTTCTAAATTGACTCTAGCTAGTACTTCTTCATTTGTTTTTCGTGCTGTCCAAGAAATTTTTAAAATTCTACGGTACACCCACATTTCAAATACCTCGATTCTATTCAGGCTCTTTATTTTTAAAGTCCACGTTTCGACTCCGTAGAGAAGAACAGGCCAGGTAAAACATTTTACAAGTTTTAATCTCAATTTGATATTTATATGTGTATCGCAGAATAGGACGCGCATCTTAAAGAAACTATCCCTAGCTTGAGCAATTCTCGCTTTAATTTCTTGTTCTGGGTCCAGCTTGCAATTAATCCAACAGCCAAGGTATTTGTATTGGTTTACCTGTTCTAAAATATTCTCATTTATTTTTATAGGTAAGGGGATATTCTGTTTTCTTTCGATCACCATTACTTTTGTTTTTTTTTTCGTTGATCTTCATTCCAAACTCTCGACAAGCATCCTTAAGGTGGTCTATAACCCTCTGTAAGTTTGTGTCTGTATCAGCCAGTAGGACAGTGTCATCTGCATATCTTATGCTAGATATTGGTTCTCCATTAATTTTTATTCCTGTGGAAAGGTTTCCCAAGGCTTGCTTGAATAGTAGTTCCGAGTAAAGATTGAACAGCATAGGGGATAGTATGCATCCTTGCCTTACTCCTTTATTTATACTAATATTTCTAGATGTATGATCGTCGATCCTAATCTTGGCACTCTGCCTCCAATATAAGTTCTTAATTAATCGGAGATCTTTACTATCCAAGTTAATGCTCTGCAAGGAATTTAACATTTTATTATGGTTTACGCGATCAAATGCCTTTTCAAAGTCTACAAAACATAGAAAGACATCCTTTTGTTGGTCGTAACACTTCTGCAACAGTACTTGTAATGCAAACAAGGCCTCTCTGGTCCCCATTCCGGCTCTGAATCCAAATTGATCGTATCCAACTTCTTTTTCACACCTTTTGTATACCCTGTTGTGAAGTATTTTTAATAGAATTTTAAGCACTTGGCTCATAAGAGCTGCTCATCGCCTGGAGTTAGCTTGTTTTGGAATGGGAATAAAAATAGATTCTAACCATTCCTCTGGTATTTCCCCAGTATCGTAGATTGTATTAAACAAAATTAACAAATCAATGTTATTACTTTCGATCAATTTAAGTATTTCAGGATAAACTTCATCAGGTCCAGGGCTTTTGTTGGTCTTTAATTGTTTAATGGCATATTCCACTTCGACTTTTAGAATTGGTGAGCTTTCAATAACATTATTTATTGTAATGTCTATTCTTTCATCTCGGAACAGCTGTTGTATAAATTTTTCCCATTCTTCTATTTTATCTTTGGTGTTATGAATTAACTCTCCGTTGTTATTTACCAGTGGGCAATGTTGTTTTTTGCGGATGAATGAAAATTCTTTCACCTTCTTGTACATATTAAAGTAATCATGTCTATGTTCTAATTCTTCTATTTCTTTACATTTTTCTTCGAGCATTTCTCTTTTGATTCTTTTATTTTCCTTCGTATTTCTGTATTTAATCGTTGTAATCGCTTGTGTTCTTATTTTTGTATTTCCTTCTTTCGTCTATCATCTTTAGAATAGCTGGTGTCATCCAGTCTTTTTTTGCCATTAATCGTGTATTTGGAATTTCTTCCCTTGCAGAATTGACGAGGATGGATTATATTTGTTGCCAAGTTGTATTTATATTTTGGATATTTATTTGGGTTCGGTCTATTTCTGAGAGTTTTTCATTTAGTTTTACAGTGGTTTTATCTTCAATCTGTACATGTTTTAGTAGTTCCATATTAGGTTTGTTCTTCGGCTTTGCATTTTTTATTACTTTAATTCTTGTGCGAATATTTGCTACTACAGGGTTGTGGTCGGAATTTGCATCAGCACTAGGATATGTTTTTGTACTTGTAATGGAGTTACGAAATCGTTGGTTGATTAAAACATAATCTATTTGATTTCTTATTATTCTTTCTTTTGTGTGTAGCGGGGAAGTCCAGGTGTATAACCTACGTTGAGGTAACTTAAACCAAGTGTTTGTTGCTATCATATTGTGTTGCTGGCAAAACTCTAATAGTCTGTCTCCTCTTTCATTTCGTTCTCCTAGTCCGTATTCTCCTACGATATTTTGGAATTTCCCTCTTCCTCTTTATTGGATATAAGATAGGCTAAACTGGAAATTGATGATACTGGGACAGCCCCCAATACATGGCGAAAAAAAGCCAGACCCCGGCTTCTGCAAAAGCTCAATCAGAAATGAATTAAAACATTTGTCTCTGCGATGATAATTCACACAATAACGCAATCTCAGCAGCAAAAATTCTTCCACGGATTAAGAGTGTTCCTCTTGAACTTGAATACTTTGATCGGCGCACTATTTACTTCAATTCTCACGCCTGTCTTAATTAAAAACTCCGATAAAATGCCATTTGGATTTTTATTTTATTCCAAGAACACTAAAGTGTTCTTCGCCGAAGTTTTGAGAAGAAATTCGAATGTTTATAACAAATTTTCGTTAGACTATTTGAAAGATAATAATAAAACCGTATAGAGGATGGAATTTGAAATACGTGAATTAAAACTACACAAGGAACGTAGGTAGGAAAATTGCTACAATCCCACTTTCTTCTCTCCTTCTACATTTGACGAGTGACTTGTGTGATAAAAGTTATATCCCTAAATTTAATGTAAGACTCGGTCATTAGGTGGTTCTCAGAAATGAGGCATACGGCTGTTTTCTTTACATACAAGTACACTTTGATTTTGTTCATTGGTAGTATTCTCATTTGAGGAACTTTGTCCTCTTTCGATTACATCAGGATTCATATTTATTTGTTTCCTCTGGTTTCCTATGTATCATTGGTTTCTATCTGGTTTTCAAGACTGCCGTGGACATCATTGTTTATGCCATCCCCGCTCGATTTCTTCCGATCCATTCTTCCATCGATAATTATCGTGTTATACCAAACTTCCCTAGCTACGTTATCAATGTTATCGGAACAAACATACCATAATACAAACAGATCTAAAAATGTAGACACCGCTCCGTTATTTATGACGTTCCGGTAAACGTATAAAGTATAAACAGACATAATAAGTTGGTCGGTGTTAAGGATCTCCCTAACTCGATTTTACAAAGTTTTCCTCGGTAAATATTTCCGCTTTGAGAAATTTACATTATCACGTTTCGACCTTTAGAAGCGAACAAAGGAAGAGCGAGCTGCTCCCGCCTTTTCCTTCGCTCGTAGGTTCAGTTTTCTGCGCGAAATCGATCGCCGCTTGCGTTTGTTGGGTGAATCTACGATCTACTCATTTTTCATGTAGAAGGTGTGTTCAATATATAATTGACTAAAAATTAGAGGTACACAGAATCAGATTCGAATAGTCTACTGCTACCTGTTACACTAAATTAGTCAGATGATGGTTGATTTTCATTATTGTTTATTATTTTAACAATAAATTTGCTTAAGAAGAAGTGCTAAGACGCAGGATAACTTATGTAAGTTCGAGGCGTCGGGTTTGTAGAAACGCACGTAGGGCGCTTCGACATTACGGTCACCGGTCTACACTCTTAGTATCCGAGACGAGCCTTTCGTGTGGCCACTCTACTCTCATTCCACAGAACCAAGGTGAGGTTGAACGTACTGCATCCCTGATACACTCTTTCCCCATTAAGGGCGTCGGGTTACGACACGTATCCACCTTGGGAGACTTAAGAGTGATAGAGGAGAGCTCCTAAGCGGCGACCTCTCAAACGTGCGAGATCGAGCCACTGCCAGCGTTTACCTTTCCGCCCCGGGGGGATAACGGACAGGTGTGCGTACCGCAACACAGGTACTATGGTTAGAGTGGAGCCCCGCGATGCTTTATGCAACGCGCCACCCTCAAATGGTGTAGGACTCAGGTTGGTGGCTAACTAACGGTCGTATGTTTTTAAAGGCCAGGTAGAGCAGGGTCCAGGTGAGGCTTTACTACTCATGCAATAAACAAATGAGACATTTTTATTCAATTATAGCTTACATCACGAACCGAATCGATTCCATTAGTTCGTAATAAAATGACATATTGGTGTTGAAACTAAATAAAAACTAATAAGTTTTATACGAACACAATATTGCGGTCATTTTACCAAATAAGCCGGTGTTTTTGTTACCACTCCGTCCATTATTGCATGTGTTCTGACTTGTTATTCATTACTTTACATTTCTGTCTCGGTTTTTTCATATTCTTCACTCCAGTAAGTTATGCCGGGATACAAATTTAACACCTGACAGGTGATCCATAAAAATTGGAAATAGGTCATTTCCTTCCTTTTTAATTTATTCGTTAAAGTTAGTACTTCCATTAACTAGACTATTTTCGTAGTATGATTATTTATGACAGACCAATTAAAATACTTCAGTTATTCATATTTTTAACAAAGAAACATAAGCAATGCAAAAGGAAATAGAAAATTCTTAGTTCCTAAATAACCAAATATCGAGATTAAAAGTAGTAGATTTATGTCTCAAGTAATAATCAAAAAAGCAAGCACCTCTTTTAAATATACTTGTCTTGGACAATTAAGGTTGTTATATTTGTCTTCCGGTTAAGGGCTGCTTTTTCGTTATATGTTTCTTTTTAACAATGTGTTCACGATGCCTAATTTTTTTTAACCAATTTGTTTTTTGTTACAGATAAGATTACGGCAGGCTTGACCTGCAGGTCATGGATGTTACCTTCACCAACGTACTGGAGGGCGCGCGACAGTACTTCCAGGGGCTGCCGACAGGATCTAATTCAGCGGTGAGCCCCGCATATTCTTCGGAACAACACCTTAGACATGACTATGATAGAGGAATACCGCCATCTTCCGGTGCGTACTGGTCGTCGCATCCCACGGATGCGCAACCTTCTCCGAGAGATCACACGCCCGGTCAAAGAGAGCACACACCGGTTCAGCGGGAGCATTCGGTGCTCAGGGAGCATGCGTCGACGCCAAAAGAACACCCTAACATTCATAGACCGTCGTCCCATGGGTCTGATTCCTCTTCGCGGCCATCGTCTCATCAGTCACCGTATGCACCAAACGTTCAGGTGCCAGTGGAACAACACAGGCAGTACTATCCAGGTAAATTATAAACAAAGAGTTGATTATCTTAATTGAAATTATAAATAATTTTTGAGTAGATACATATCCTAAAAATAATGGACTTTATTATCCTTTATTTTTCTTCCAGTTTATATTCATCGTTGTTATTAGTACACTCTTTTATCCATTTACATATATCTTTAAAGTTTTACGCAGATGTAAAAACTATTACTGACCAATTCAAGACTAGAGATCTCACGAGATGCTAAGATAGGAAAAGTCAGACAAAGTAACATTATTGAAGAATTTATAGAAATGAAAGGGGAGACTATTTCGAAGATTTTTGGAAAGAAGATAATCTGTGTATAATGAATACCTTTTCAAACTACCTAAACGGGGAAATCTCCAGCGGATACCCCACGTACTCTCATAAGAAATTAAATTGACTACATAAATATCAGTGAGCGCTATAGAATGCAGTAAAATCTGTAAAAACTTTTCCTGATGCTGATGTTCCATCTGACAGTCTTTTGTTGGCAAAATTAAAATCAAATCTTAAACAGATAAAATAACAGCAAACAGAATTCTGACAGACTTGACATGGATTTTATTAGAAACAACAGTCAGGTGATTGCAAACAATTCAGAGAGCAATTTCGAGAATAACGAATAACAATATTCCATCGAGGATCATTGGAATAAAATCAAAACGGTTTGTAAACAGCTCAACTCCTTCAAAGATAACAATAGAAAAAAGCAACAGTGGATGAACGATGAGATTTTGAATATAATGGACAAAAGACGCAAATTTAAGAATCAATACGTCAAAATGTATAAACGAATTAATAAGGAGATAAGGACTAAAATGCGAACTGCAAAAGAAACATACTTCGAAAATAAATGTTTGGAAATTCAATATTTACAGGAAAAACGTTATGCATTTAATATGCATAAAAAAATAAAAGTAGTAACGGGTCAGTACAAAAAACAAAAAAATAACATCGTTGCTAGATACGGCAAACTGATTATCACTGATTTGGACAAAATAGACAGATGGAAAGAATTCATTGAGGAAGTGTTGAATGATCCCGATCTTGAAATTAAAGAAGTAATGATATGACCTGACATAACTATGTACGAAATTAAACGAGCAGTAACATAAGTAAAGACAAGAAAAGTGACGGGACCGAATGGAATACCGAGTGAAATAATAAAGCTCTTCGAAAGTTCAGACATATAAAACCGTCTATTTATGTAAATAATACCAAACTTGAACAAGTTGATAAAATCGTTTACCTTGGACAGCAATTAAATTGTAACGCAGAAAGTCACGGCGAAATTAGATCTAGGATAGAGTAGGCTAGAGCTGCTTTTAGAAGGATGTCCAAGGTGTTGTGTAACAGAGACCTAAAGTTGGCATTGAGGATCCGCCTACTTCGCTACTACGTGTTCTCGGTCTTACTTTATGGTGTCGAGTCCTGGACTGTGAATAAAATCTATCTAAATCGCCTTGAGGCTTTCGAAATGTGGTGCTATAGAAGAATTTTAATAAAGTTTCCTTGGTGGAGAAAATTCGAAACTCCACAATACAACCTGATGGTTGAAGAACTTGCGAGATTGGTATGGTGTTGATACAAGCACGCTATTTAGGGTGGCAGTGAATAAAATTAAGATAGCTATGATGGTAAACAACGTTCTGAAAGGACATGGTACATTAAGAAGAAGAAGAAAGTTCAGGTAAAAGATCTCTTCTTCATCTTTTTAATAAAATTTATAAAACAGGCTGTATATCAACGGATTGACTGCTGTCGACTTATGTGATGATGAAAAAGCAAATGCGAACCATCAGTTTGGTGAGCCATGTTTTAAAAATATTTTTTCGAACTTTGCACTCAAGGATGTACCAAAAAATAGAAGAACAACTTAATGACTCGCAGTTTGGAATCCGCAATAACTTTGGAACCAGAGAAGCACTAGGTTAGGTTATGGTACAGAGATGCAGAGATGTCGGCCATCCAGTTTATATGTGTTTTATTGAATTTGAGAAGGCCTTTGATCGAGTAAGACATACTGAAATGATAGCCATTCTTGAGCAGGTAGGTATTGATGATAAAGACTACGTATCAATAAAAATCTTTACTGGCATCAATGTTTAAACATCAGGATAGGCCAGGATAATTCTGAAGATAAGTAAGGCAGGGCTGCATTTTGTCCCCACTAATATTTAAAATCTATTCGGAATTCGGTTTTTCAATAAAGCATTGGATGGTGTTCAATGTTGTATCAAAATAATACTGTGTTGTATCAATATTGATTATTTGGGGTATGCGGATGAAACGGTGTTAATTGTAAATGGCCATAAAGACAAAGGTAATGGTTTTCAGTAAACCGCCAATACAACCAAAAGTAGTAACAGCTTATGGAGAACAACTGCAGAAAACCAACAGTATCACTGTAATCTAAATCAGAACTGAGATATGAACAAAGAAATTAGAATACATATAGAACAGACTTAGAGTCACTCAACACGCGATGGAAAGAGCAATGCTAGGTATATCACTTAAGGACAAGAAAACAAACACATGGATAAGACAGAAAACCAAAGTCACCGATGTGGTGCAAAAAGCATTAAAGCTGAAATGGGAATACGCTGGACATGTAGCCAGGAGCGATCTAAACAAATGGCACAGATCAATTTTAACCTGGAGACCATACCAACACAAAAGACCCAGAGGCAGACCTCCTATGAGATACATATGATCTGAAAAGGACTGCCGAAAAATTGGCTACAAGTAGCGTACAATAAAAAAACAATGGAAAGGAAGACTTGAAGAGGCTTATGTTCAGATGTGGACGTGAATGGCTAGACGAAGAAGAAGAAGATATAGAACAGGCCAGAGGTGCATTTTATGAGATGAAAAAAATCTTATGTGAAACCAATATTACTTTGAGACTGAAAGTTAGATTAACAAGATGTTATGTATTCTTTTACATGGTGTCGAAGGTTGGATTTTAACAGAAAAATTTCTAAGAAAAATGGAAGCCTTTGAAATGTGGGTACATAGGAGAATTCTGCGAATAATTTGGTTAGATAGAATTCGTAACGAGGTGTTTTGCAGCGGATGTTTTGCAGTTACGGTCAGGTCAGAACTGGTCAGAACAGTCAAAAATCGCAAACTGGAATATTTTGGCCATGTTATGCGTCAACCAGAGAGATATAATATACTTCATTTAATAATACTAGGTAAGATAGATGGAAGAAGAGGGCCAGCTCGAAGACGAACCTCTGCATCCGTTTTACTAGCTGCCATCAACAAAATTAGTATAGCCAATTTGATAGCCAACGCACGATAATCGAGCAGGGCATAAGAAGAAGAAGAAGATATATATCTTTAGTCTATTTATTTCTTTAGTCTTTGTTTAAATAATTTAATAATATATTTTTTTGTTACAGCACATTACCAAGAGCATTATCAAATGTCTCAACTCCATCAACAGCAACATAATAAACAGTCACAACATCCGCCGCAACAACATCCACAGCAATCACAACATCTCCAGCAACCTCAACAAGCTCAGCAGCACCCGCCGCAACAGCAACATCATCCTCAACCTCAACAACCGCCGGAGCAGTACCAGCCATCGAGACAATCTTTTGAGTTTTCCCGGCCGCAAGCACGAGAGACTACCACGTATTCTCCCTATCAGGCTCATATATCCGCAGCCGGTTCTCCTTACCAACAAGCTCCTTCTCCTTATCAAGTTCCATCTCCTCAACAACCTAGAGCGCCGTCTAGGGAGCAGATGGTTCCGCGTGTGCCATCTAGGGAGCAAACTATTCCCAGGGTACCATCTTACGAACAGTTAGTTCCAAGGGCTACGAGAGAACAGCAGTACACTCAGCCAGCTGATGCTTATTATTCGCAATCGTATTCATATTATCAGCAACCTCAAACTAAAGTTGCAACCAATAATGTCCCGTATAAACCTCCTGTTCAACAACAGTATCCTGCCTCTACCCAGCAACAAAGTATGTATTATAAACAAATATATGCCCCGCAGCAAAATCATCAATCTGTATTTGCTGCTTCTAGGCAAGAAATTCAAACTTCCCAAGCTAGTGTACGAACTAATCCTGTCGATCAAACTGTCAGAACTACTCATAATTTACCCCCTATAGCTGCGATATCCAATTATCATTCCAGTCGTTCAAGAGAACCTGCTCGTCCCGTTACAACAACCACTGTTAATAGAACGAGAACTACTAGTTCTACTTCTTACACCTCAACTCACAGTATTCCTACTACAAGCTCTATAATTCAACCCAACCCCGCAGTATCTGTACCAAATTACCCGAGTTATCGAACAAATCCTTCTCATATATATCAACCGGCTCCAACAGTCACTACTCAATCATATACTCAAGTTATAATGACAGCTTCCAATTCAACCGCAAGTTATTACCATTCAAACCAAAGTCAGTCTTCCAGTCAACATTTTCAACATTCTGGAATACCTGCAAGATCTCATGCAAATGAACCGCCACCTTCTACTTCTACTGCGGACAACAACAATGGTCGTATATTAGTTAAACGAGAGTCGCCATTAGATTTGTCTGTGAAAACAGTTAGAACTCCTGCAGATTCTACGCTAGGAGATGCTGATCAAGATATTCGAAACAAGTATCTTCAAAACCATCGACCATCTACATTATCGGCCCATAACTATCCACAACTGGACGTGAACTCATTTCAAAGAAATCTCACTCAAAGATCTACGCAACTGACAGCTGCCACTGCGCCTAAAGTAGAATTTCGGCCTAATTTCAACGTGCCAAGTCTAAATCAACCTAGAAGGCCTTTAGAAGAACCTCGAAGAAGTATAATTCCTGAAAAAGCTCACTCCAGTAACAAATTGCAACAACTGGATCCCAAAAACGTTATGTATAGGTACCCTACAGCTTCGGTACCGACGTCTGCTCACGTGAACTCATACATACGATCAGCTCCAAAACAGCAGTCGATTCCAACCAGTATACCGTCAGTACCTACTCCTAGATTTAACGTGAACGAGATTACGCCGAAGAGACCGGCTGAAATTATAGTACCGCCAGTAGTTCCAAATAAGCTTCCTAAGCTTACAGACAACTGGCGGCAATCTATAGATTTGCAGATAGAAGAACGATTATCTACCTATAAACAGCAGCAAGCAAAATTAGCCTCCCCCACCAAGGGCCCCTTAGTAAATGGAGCATTTCAAGATAAATCTAAAAATTCGTATCCAGTCTATGATAAACCAAACTACGAAACTACTCCTCAACATTCCACTTACAATCAGTATCAGCATCAAGCTACACATACACAAACCTATGTTCCATCTCCCGCTACACCACAATATCCTGGTTACAACCCTACGCAAACATCGAATTCGTACCTTCAGCCTACCTCTAGGTCTAACAGCAATCCTTCGTTAAATACCGTATCGAATTCTAAGAACACAGTAGGCGCAGTAGATAAACGAGTTTTGAGTCTGCTACGAAACAGCTTAGAAACTAAAGGCCAAAAGAAATTAGAACAATTAAAATCTAATGACAATTTCTCACCTCGAACCGATATCCAGCATCCCTCGACGGATGTTCAAGCTCCTTTACAACCTAAACCGGCCTTTGTAAGCAGAAACAATGTGTCACCATTTACGCCTACAAGTTTTCCAGACAACAACATGGCTTCTATGTACAAATTTCATATTCCTAAAGCAGTTGATTCCATTAACTTCGAAAATATCAAATCGAATCAACTACATGACAAACAAACTCAAGATACTGTGATAACTAATCATACGAATAGTATAAGTCCTGAATGCGATGGCCTTGCAGCGTTCCTAGCAGCTAGAATACGTACCAAGGGAGAACTGAAACAAGGTGGACCTCCTGCACAAAATGCGAACAACCACAAGAGCCAACTTCAAGAAGTTATAGAAAACCAACTCAAGTCACCAATCAAACAAGATACATCTCAAAGTTCCACACTTTCATCTAGTAGTTTAAGTGCCAGTCCTCCTAAGCTTCAAAAAGAACGTCCCACTGGTGCTTCTGCTCCTAGGAAAAGATTATTCAGTAGAAATGAGGAAGACCCTACGAATTCTGCGCTGCCTCCTAGGGATCCTGGTCTGCGCAGTTCATCAGAAACATCAGTGTTTGATTTCCCAGATTCCGATTCTGAAAACGATGTTAATCGAGAATCACTGGAAGCGATGCGTAAATGCAGAAAGTCAACAAAACAAACTACTCCGGTCAACGATATCAAATTAGAGATGTCTCCACCAAGAGTTCCTATACCAGAAGATGACATGTTCTCTCAACTCTGTGATAATTTTTTAGAACAATTAAAAAGCGGTGTAGGTAAAAGAAAAATTAAGAAGAAAGAAACGGACGGAGAAACTGTAGTAGATCTAGAAGATAATAAAGATATATTTGATCCTGAAATAGTTGTAAAAATAGAACAACCTGATTTCGAAGAAAAGACAGAAATAATAGAAAAAGAGGAAGAGGTAGAAAAAGAAACAACAGAAGAAAAAGAAAATAACCAATCTTTGATGAAACCTAAAGTGGAACCACAGGAGGATGCTGCAATTCCTATCCTAGAACCGGAAGAAATAAAAAATGAACTAGAACCAGTCGAAACAGAATCTAAGGAAGAAGAGGTATTTATGGCTAAAAGACAGCAAGTTAGAAAAAGAATATTATCTTCAAGTGATAGCGAAATGGGTGATAATAAAGATAGTAAAGAACAGGCTAAAATTGAAGACAAATCTAATACCGATTCTACAAAAATTGAGGAAATCAAATCTGAGTCAGAAATCAAAACCGAACCGCCAAAAGAAAAACCTACATCAGAAGAAACTGGCAAAGAAGATGATAAAAAAATTGAAACTGCGTCGCCCCAAAAGACCGATGAAGCGGTTCCAGTTGCCCGTCCTTACAAAAAACCATCATTTGGTGATGGTTCTGATTTTTATCCTGGTTGGGAAGAGGGAGTGTACAAGTACAAAAGGTCTTTACGTATGCCTCCAACTTTGATCTCATTGACAAGACCTCCATCTTTTCACAGGGTGTCAACCTCTCTTCCAGACTTAGACCCTTGTCCGCAATCACCGACAACTTCAATTTCCTGTGATGATAAAGACATGAAACCTAAAGACAAATGTATCAAGTCTGAACCTTTAGACAGTGATACAGAATCAAATTCTAGTTTTAACATTTTTTCAAAGAAAATTAATTACGATTCTGAAGGTAGTTCTTCTATTAAGAGTTTGCCAAATTCGGTAAAGGAAGCGTCAATTTTGGATATACTCTTAGAAAAATGTGTAAATAGAAAACGCAAGAAGTACAAAAGAAAAGACGACCACAAGCCTAAAATCATTCCCAAGGCAGAAAGTGAAGTAGAACTACTTGCCACTCCTAGTTTGGATATAAAAGAAGAGAATAACAAGACAAATAAGAAGTTATCGAGATCTCCTGTCGTTAAAGCTGAATCACCTCTTCTGGGTTTTAGGAAATCTACCATAAGTAATTATAAAGATGCTTTCTTGAAATCCAACAATATATTAAATAATCAGTTTACAACCGTTGTCATGAATTCGAGGACTCGGCGTGAAACCAGGGTTCAAAAACAAAGAGCTACAATCAAAGAAGTCTTCGGCGAAGACAGACCTGCTTCAGCGCCCCCTGTGACATGTGTCAACGATATCCAGATAAAAGAAGAAGTTCCAGCGGAGAATCGTTTAGGCAATCTAGTTGTAAGGTTGGAAAAGAAGGACTCTTTAAATGAAAAGATGGCAGATTTGAAAAAAGAACTAGATTTAAGAAAAGCAATGAGTTCTAAGACAAACATTGATTTGAAAAAAGAAGTAGCAATAAAGAAAGAAATCATAGAAGCTGATACTGCCAGTGCTGATGCCATCGAAGAAAAAGAAACTAAAAAAGACGCTGATACACTTAAGACTATAATAAAGACTGAGGTAGAAGAAGAATCGATTATCGAAGACGATACCAGAAGTTTGGACAATATCACTATAAAATCAGAGACACCTTCGATAGATGGGGACGAAGGGAGCGTATCGGGCAAAAAACGTGGCAAATTCGGAAAGATCAGGCGGAAATTGAGTTCTGGTTTTGATTACATTCGAAAGAAGAAGAAAGTGAAGAAGGAGCCTGTTGAAACTGACACCGTTGAGAAGAAAAAGAAAAAAGGCACTGTTTCGAAGACTCTCGAATCAGTGGATGACATCCAGAAGGAGATCAAGACCTGGGTTCTTAACAAAGGAATTGGAGAAACCCATTTACACAGAGCTGCTAGATTAGGATATACCGTAAGTATACAGGAGTTTTTAGTAGTTTTCATGCGGGCTTTACACTAAAAATAAATTGTCAGCTAAATTCATGAAATAAAATTGAACATTTTCGTAAGTTTATTGACATTAATTCAGTGCTACCACCATTTATCGACTTATGATAAACTTAGGTTAAGATTTATTATTTTATTTATTTATTCTTAGTTTGTGTCTTTTTTGTTGTAGTGACACGGAATGTTATATTTTATATACTTGTTTCATATCCCTATATGATACAATTTCAAACCTAAATGACTAACTCACATTAATAATAATAATAACAAATGGACAGTATTAAATAACATTCAACAATATAATTATTGGTACCACTGATGCAGTAGCGATATCGTGGACACAACGGAAAATTCATTTGATATAGAAGAAACTTGTACTTCCAAGATTATGACGAAATTAATGCAGCGAATTGACGAATATATTGTTTTTTGTCCATTTATTGCTAGTGTAAAGTCCGTATAGATTTTTTTTTCTTGTCCAAAGGCTCACAAGTTTGCAGTTTCTTTTGGATCGGTTGCTATATATTTTTTAATAACAAATCATAAAAAATAGGTAAAGAAATAATAAATAAGACTTACTCACAATCAATTTAATTTAACTATCAGACGACCGGTTTCGCTTTCTACAATATGCAAAGCATCTTCAGGTCTCGATACAAAGTAAAACAAATGATGCCGGTACTCTATTAATAGATGGATGGTAGAACATGTTTGAAACTATTGTATATTGTTGAATGGAGAACTCAATACTATTATTGCAGTTGTTTGACAGTAAACGGGAAGTTCTTGAGGAGGTAGATTTGATCCAATGAATTTTAGATATGTGTGAGATTGTTTGTTAAATGTAAGTTGTGTAATATATTATTGTGTTATTAAAAGTTATTTATACTTATTCCAGAGATATATTTTTGAAATGTGTGTTATTTATTGAGTAATTGTTTTATGAAGGTGACATTTATGACAATGAATAAGTGTAGATGTAAAATTGTGTGGGTGTGCAATTATTTCCAAACTTGTAGTTATCAAATTACTTTGATAAAGTTCTATTGGCAATGATTTAATTATTGGAATGGTCAAGTGAATAAAATGGTAAAATACAAACACTTAAGGATAATTTAAACACACTAAAAACAGAAAACACTTAGAAGGGACGAAACAAACATTGAATTTAAAAGGGAAGGACTTTAAAAACACTACATCATAGTCTTGGGCACAATGAGATCTTAGATTATTAGATCTTAACACCACTAAAATCTATATGTTAACAACAAGTTATCTGTATGTTAACAACATGATAACTACAAGTTTGGAAATAATTGCACACCCACACAATTTTACATCTACACTTATTCATTGTCATAAATGTCACCTTCATAAAACAATTACTCAATAAATAACACACATTTCAAAAATATATCTCTGGAATAAGTATAAATAACTTTTAATAACACAATAATATATTACACCACTTACATTTAACAAACAATCTCACACATATCTAAAATTCATTGGATCAAATCTACCTCCTCAAGAACTTCCCGTTTACTGTCAAACAAATGCAATAATAGTATTGAGTTCTCCATTCAACAATATACAGTAGTTTCAAACATGTTCTACCATCCATCTATTAATAGAGTACCGGCATCATTTGTTTAACTTTGTATCGAGACCTGAAGATGCTTTGCATATTGTAGAAAGCGAAACCGGTCGTCTGATAGTTAAATTAAATTGATTGTGAGTAAGTCTTATTTATTATTTCTTTACCTATTTGAAATGGACTCACACAAGCAACACATTCATGATTTAAATCATAAAAACTTAAAATTATAAAAAAATTTGTTTAAAAATAAAAATGTATATTTTTGATGTACCACCCATACCGCTTAAGTGTATAAAAATAGATTGCGAATTATTCTCAAACATACCGAATATACGTCAAAATTTTATAAAAATTTTCAAGCTTTTTCAGAGACCTTTGTAGCACTAATATTCCTAGGCTAATAGGGGTGGTAACAGAAGGGTGAAAATAAAGTGCTGTATGTATTTTTTGATGCCACGTCATAAAAAACTAAAAATTAAAAAGTTGGCCAAAAAATAAAAGAAATGTTTGGGATGAACCACCCTTGCTCCTTAGGGATACGAAATATAGATTACGACCTATTCTCACACCTACCGAATATGCATAAAAAATTTCATAAAAATCGGTGAAATCATTTCGGAGGAGTATTGCAACTAACTCTGTGACACTAATATGGCTATTAAAAAAAAGTTGAATCGTTGAATCTTCGTTAAGAATTTCGGGGATACATTTACATGCTGTTAACTCTTCCTTTTTTTGTATATTTTTTACTTGCGTGTTATTGTTCTTTCGATAGCTAATGGTCAGATCCACATTTTGATCTGCGGTATGCCCCTTACGTCATTAGACTTCAGCTGGGAAGCTTGGGGTTGTATAATAGACATAATCGACTATCGAGCGCAGGTTTCTAGTAGGTTGTATCCATGTATATTTTTGGATATCACTATGCTGAAAAACCCATTCATAATTTTGAGTGACACTGTTTCACAAAATTCTTTAAGACGCATTCCGCTTTCATTATTTGTTCTCCATATTTTCCTACGTCCACGTTATTCTATTCCCTCCCTAATATGAAAATTTCACAATTTTCCTTGACCTAAGAGAATACTTCAGTCATCGTGTAGAGTTCTTCTTTAGTTTTTGGATCTGCGTCTTCACTTGGAGTATACACCCCAACAATTAAGATATGGTGTCCATCCTTTTTTTATTTCTAATACTAAAGTTGTTCATCTACTTCGGTCCAAAATTCGACAAGATTTTTTGAATGGCTATTTGGACTAACTCTTAGCTCTGTTATCTTTACTCACACCACCATAAATTTACTCTCCTATCTATTAATTTCCTTTTTCTCTTTTCTTTGTTTCTATAAGGATGCATATATCTACTTTTTTTTCTCTAGCTCTTTGAATACTTTTGGTTGTTTTGTCCTAAGTCCCTGTATATTTCATGTAGCCAATGTCATAGTTCGTTTTCTTTGCAATAGTCGTCGTCTTTCTATTCCACCGTTGTTCCGAGGTTCTGTGTCGAAATTTTTAGCATTTGTTCTATTTTTTCAAGTGGCGAGTTGCTGGTCCGTCGCCTCAACCCTCCTCCTTTATCCGGACTTGGGACCGGTAATTACTGAGCTATTAAATTCATCTGCACTTTCCGGAGTGGAGTTTAATAATTGTTTGGAGTTACGTTCCAGGTTATTCGGTTTAATTAATAAATCCGTTTAATATTGGTTGCGTCTATTTTTTCCGTACAAGCCTCTTGTCCATAGTTCTATCTATAATTTATGCACCCCAATTTATTGGGTGAGATCGAATACTGTCAAAAACCTCCATTATATTGACATTAAATCAGGTGTAACTTTCTTTATATTACTATTTACCGTTCATTTAGATTTTTGACATCGGTCGTGCGTTCTATGACTGCCACATTTTTTACTATTGTATATGTGTTTTATTTTAGCTAGAATTAATTGTCTATTATTGCAATTGTAGGATGTCACAGCTTATTGCCTGGAGAAAATGGACTGCCACCCATCTCCAAGAGACAACGCAGGTTACACTCCTCTACACTGGGCTTGTTCCAAAGGACACCTTCAAATAGCGAAGCTGCTTTTACTTTATGGTGCTAATCCGAGCGAAAGTGCCCAAGGAGGTATCAGGTAAGTATTATTATGCATAAAATTAATGCTTTGGTAAATCTTATTCACACCATATACAAGATGGTTTTCTGTCAATAGCAATAATTCCTAAAACAAAAAATGCAAAAGACGTCAATAAATGCCGTACTGTGGCATGACGCAAGACTTAGACCTTAATGAAACCTGTTAGTTTTACCCTACTAATGACTCGACAGTAATCCTGCGTAATACGAGAAGAACCAAAGGTTTGGACTTACTCTAGAAAGTAATGTTGCTAAGCTAGACTCCGTAGGATTATGCCTTAAGCCGAAAATACGCATGCCTGTTACTAGCACAATGGCATACCAGTACCTAGCAAGCACCAGCTACTGCCAAATTGGCAAGTGTGTACGTTAACTGGCATACTAGTTCCTGGCATGCTAGCTAATTGCAGAGAATTTGATTTTTGTTGCTAGTAGCCTGCTGTGAGATGCAAGGCGCATGCGTGGGGAGTGTTACTGGCATGTGTGAACGCGCGGTACCGCTACGGGCATACCAGTAGCTAGCAGATAATTGTCAGATAAATTGTTGTATTGGTGATAAAAATTAATCGTTTTATTTTTAAACTTATTAATTTAAAAAATGTTTCGTTGGGGTGATGAAAAAACCATTAAATTTATTGCTATATATAGTAATACATCTCTATATAAAAATAAAATAGTCCGTGACAATGCTTACACAAAAATTCAAGAGGAAATGGGCGGAGGTGTTACTATAAAACAAATATATATATATATATATAATATATATATATATATATATATATATATATTATATATATATATATATATATACAGTAGTCTCTCTCTATAACGATTCCCTATATAACGATAATTTCTCTATAACGATGAAAATAGTAAACGTTGGTTGGTTCGTCATAAGAACAATGTATTAATTGTTTCTCTATACCGATATCGTTCTCTCTTTATAGCGATAACTTTTTTAGCGTTCAATAGTTGATGACAAATGTGTTATTGTATTTAAAGTTCAGACTACCTGAGTCACGAATGAAAAGGTCATTGTTCAGCGGTTGTTTTGTTTTGCGTTTAAGGAATGCGGCATACACTCTTTCTTATCAGAGGGTTAAGTGACGTTTATTGTTCGGGCGGCGTAATTAACTGTTATCACACAGATGTTGTCATCTATTGACGACTTTTAATTTCCAGTTTGAGTTGCGTCTTAGTGTGCCAACAGTCAACATGTTTTCAAAAAAGCGTAAAGTGCTCTCGGTGGAGGAAAAACTATCGATAACTCGAGCAATAGAGAAAGGTGAAAAGCAATCGGATGTCGTTCGCCGGACGGGGCTGTCTCAGTCAACTGTGGCTACGATATGGAAGGACAGAAAAAAGTGGCTTAAAGCGGAGATGGAGGGCGGTAGCAGGAAGAAGTTGCGGAAACCTCAGCACGAAGATCTAGATCGCGCTATGCTTCAGTGGTTCCAGCAGCAGCGTATGAAACCATATTCCACTTTCTGGGCCTGTGGTCAGGACAAATGCTGAATTTTTTGCAACTGAACTTGGAATTGAGAATTTTAAGGCATCTGAGGGTTGGCTGAGCAAGTGGAAGATGCGACACAAGATCAACTACGGCCAAATCAGCGGAGAGGCGCGCGATGTTAACAAAAACGTAACGGATCCTTGGCTAGAAAACGTGTGGCCTGGACTGAAGGCACGATATGCGTCAGACGACATTTTCAATGCGGATGAAACTGGATTGTTTTTTAAAATGACACCCAACAGAACTTTAAAATTTAAATCGGAATAGTTGGTGGAAAGTTCTCTGGAATGCATTACAATTTTAGTGACCGCTAACATGACAGGTTCAGTGAAGCGAAAATTGTTAGTGATAGGGAAGTCGAAAAACCCGCGTTGCTTTAAAAACATAAAAAATCTACCGGTGACATATAAAGCAAACAAGAGTGCGTGGATGACCTCGGAAATTTTTGAAGAAGCGATAAGAAAGTGGGATATCGAGCTTAAAGGGAAAAAAATTCTTTTGCTTGTAGACAATTGTCCTGCTCATCCTGTATTGCACGACCTTCAAAACATCGAACTCTGTTTTCTGCCAGCAAACACAACGAGTGTCCTTCAGCCCATGGACCAAAGTGTCATCAAGAGTTTAAAAAACCATTACAGGAGAAGACTTTTGATGGAATTGGTTGAGAATAATGGCGATCTTAAACTAAACATTCTTGACGCCATCCTAATGATTAGTAAATCCTGGGACGAGGTGACGAGTAATACAATACAACATTCCTTCAAATACGCAGGATGGCTGGAAGATCAAGGATTGGCTTATGATGAAGATGACCTGCCATTAGATGTTTGGGCCAGACAGTTTGAATTTACTATCACCTACGGACCGGAAGAGCTAACAGATTTTGAAGAAGTTGATGAAAATGTAGCTACAATATCTGGACTTTCTGACGAGGACATCCTGCAAGCAGTTCGTGTAGAAGAAGAAGAAAACAGTGACTCTGAAGTGGAAGCAGAGTCAGAACCAGCTCCGACCCCTCAGCAGGCATTGGATGCGGCAAAAGTACTGCATCGATTTTTCATCCACCAGGAAGACGATATGAGTGCTGTAGAAGATTCGATGCGTCTTCAGGACAAGGTCAGGTCAGTTCTGTGGAAAGGGAAAAGAAGACAGACCAAGGTGACAGATTGTTTTGATAATGTAGGCTAAATATATTTTACAGTAGCATTTTATTTTTTTATTGTACAGTACACATGTTTTAATTGCACAGTCATTTTTTATACTGTATTGCTTATATTATTCGTTAATAAATCTATGTGGAATACAATGTTAAGTCATTTATATTCGTTTTGATAATTTTTTTTAATTAAAATAGGTTATTTAGTACAGTATTATTAATATTACAGTACCGAATTTTGTCTCTCTCTGTATAACGATCTCTCCTTATAACGATGAAAATTCCCGGTCCCTTGCATATCGTTATAGAGAGAGAGGACTGTATATATATATATATATATATATATATATATATATATACTATACTACAAAACAAATACTTTAGTTTCAAATAAAAACCTCTATTGTTTACTAGCACTGGCATGTGTAAAAATCTACCTTTTTTCGTCTTACCAGTATAGGCAAGCGAGCTACTGGCATGCCAATTACTAGCAAATGTGTTTTGTTCTTGTCAGTTACTGACCTATGCCGGCAACGGGCATGCCAGCTACTTTCTCAAACTACTGGCATGTGTGTACCTGGCTTTAACTTGTCCAATGACTGCTTTCTAGTCAAATGTGGTTACTTGAATTCCTTATTTGATTGGCTCAAAACTATATGACTTTTACTGGACACACGTATCTCGTTACAATTTGCAGTTTTATTAAAACAAAAACAACTCGAGAAAGTACATATATATACGTTTTTGTGAAACAGATATAAAACTATTAATATCCAAAAATAAAAGTTTTCAACCACTGCATTCTTCCGATTCTTACACTTGAATATCCACCAGCGCTAATGTAGATATAATATCGAAACAGGAAAAACCTGAGGAAGAAGAAGAAGAAGAAGCTAAGACATAAACAGCGATGGAAAGACAATCAACAAAAGACTGTCGATAGAAACAGGAATATCTGTATCTGGATCTTGATATGAAATGTCATAAAACTTACTTTGGAAAAAAAGTAGTTTGGATGCTACCAACCAAATCGATGGTAGATGATTATCCGGCCACGATATTGGATGGGAACGAAGGAACCATGGACATTAAAAAGACACCACAGACACAAACGGTAGATGACTTACAACTCATGCCAGTTCGAGATGGATTCACAAGGTAGAGAAGAATGGAGGAATATATATATATATATATATATATATATATATATATATATATATATGTATATATATATATATATATATATATATATATATATATATATATATATATATATATATATATATATATACAACAAAGTTTATTAGGGCTGCAGTCAGAAGTTTGGCCGGGATGTTACAGAAACACTCTTTTGACTTTTGGTCTAGCTTTCGGAATTGTTTTATTCCTTTTTCAAAACATAGTCGTTGAGATTATTTATATAAAGCTATGACACTCAACATTAATAACACACATATAAAATATAACATAAAATAATGGACAAAATACATTTTAAAATTTAGTTAAGGATAGTAAAACTTCGTTTGTGACATATTTTAATGGTGTGACCACACCAAACCCAGAACATCTTTCCTAACAGTAGTAATATTCCCGAATATTAGACTTTAGAACGAGAGAAGGTTTATCACGTGTTAAATTCTGCCCCTAAATCCATGGTTAACAAAGCAGACATTAAACAAGCAGATGATGTAGACGTCAAATACAAAAATGAAGACCAGTTCATAGAATTTGAACCAAACAAATTTTCTGTGAGCGCGATTATACTAGAAGGTTCTACTGATAGAAAAAAAATCCGCAGCTGATCTTAACCCTATTTTGTCTAAAAGTCAAACTAAAATGGATATCCCAAAACGTAACATACCTCTCAGCAGTACAACCCAATCAAACAGCAAAATTGATCTTCTAAAAGAACACAAATGTATACATGTAGATTGATTACATGTTGCGACTCGTAATAATGATACCTTTTTTAGAATTGTTTCTTATTTCTTATTTTTTTAGGCCGCTTCATGAAGCAGTGGAGAACGGTTGTGTTGAGATAGCCAGGCTACTACTTTCATATGGTGCTGATCCCACATTGGCGACCTATTCAGGTCTAACGCCCTTGGCTCTAACCAACGACGAGGTAACCAAAGACTTCCTGATGAATCATTTGAACGATATAGAAGGAGAAGCTGGATCGCAATGGAATTTACATGGTCCAGCTACTGTGTTTGGTAAGTTTTGAAATATATACATTTACGCATATTTATTGAACTCTGCTATTTTATACTTTTCCAAAAAGCCTCACACAATAAATTGGTTCATTCAAATGATCAACAGTTAATACCAGTGAATAACCTTTTACCACGACCAAACAAGTCAACTTCAAAGAGTCAAAAGGTAAATAATAGTCAAAGCATATATATTTAGATGGAAAATAAACCACAAAAATATAAACCAAATGTTTAAATATTTGAAATATATTTACAACTAACAGTAAAAGAAGATACTAAAACAAAATTGAAAATGTGATGCAGTTTACATATGTGGGAATCCAAATGACGAGAACGGAAATGAAGAACTGTTAAGGATGCGAATTGCTTCAAGTACATTTCAAAAATAGCAAAGTAGGCATTAATTAGAATAATGGTAACATATAATGTGAAACCTGGGCATTGTGAAAAATATATCTGTTGGGGCTATAGATTTACATTTATGTAAGGTCTTGCATTCTTTGTCAGAAAATGTAAGTTTCAATATTTATTTTTGTTCAGAAAGATCTTTTTATTTATAACTCTAGCTGACACTTGATATTTTATTATAGATCTTACTAATGTTTTAGATCCCGTGGACCAAATGGGTTACAACGTTGTAGAAGATGCCCCTGAACCAGATCCCGCGATAGAGGAAGAAGAAACGGAATTCGAATTGTCAGAATCACTTCCACCTAACCTCTACACGTTACGCAATGAACCCCCCACCGACCGATGGGTACTGCTGCAGGATCTCTCGACGATCCTCAAGATCAAGTCCAGAGATGCTCTCCTGAAACAGATCTGCCCGCCGAGCCAGCCCTCTACATCCAGCGGCATTGCGAACTACAAATCGGTGCTGCGAGAACTCAAGATGGCGGAGTTCTTGGAACAGGCGCGGTGTTGTCAGTTTTTGAACGCTGGTGAAAAAATCAACACACGCGCAACTAAGATAGCGTTAGTGAAATATACCGACAAAGTAAAGGAACTTCTGAATATCGAAAGTATGTTCGTAAAGCCGAGGTGACCCGAGGAGGACCCCTTGGGGCGGTTGATTAGTAATTATCCCCTTAATTTATGATAAGAATGAAATGACGTCATTTCGTGATATGATACGTTGCCTCACGTCACCAATTTTCCTAAAATAACTCTTTCCGACATAACCTTAAGTAACAGCTAAATGTGCTTAGGTAATGCCCAATAAATGACGTCATGTCTATTCTCCTAGAAATATATCAATATAAAGAAACCGTGATATTACTTTCTTATTGTGATTTAGGTTTGCAATTTAGTAAGATGTAGGATGCGGTATTAATAGATGTTTTGTACTAGATTTCGTTTTAAAAAATCGACAGCTCGTGGTGGTTTCTTACTTTGGTTTTAATGTTATTTACTAATTCATAGATATACGTTAAAATATTTACAAAAAATTACGAGAAAATCAGATTAGTCGTACAACAAGAAACATTACACTTAAAAAATAATTAATTTCATTAAAATAACATTTTATGGCAGTTAAAAAGTAATATTATCATTATCACTGAATGACAACTCTTCCTTATTCCTTTTTTTTCTTTGTTCCTATTCATGGTTGGCTTTCCTAAACACTTCTTACTTTACAGGGTTGAAATCTCCTTTTTGTATACAGGTTTTAAGAAATCTTACTTCCCCATTCATCTGGTATTTTCCTTTACAATTCATTAAAAAATAAACATGTCAACCTGTTCTGTTTCTTGTAAAATGGTTTACATTTCTTTAGGGATGGTATCTGACCCAACTGCTATTACTTTTTGACTTTAGGTACTATTTTTGTAACTTCCTTATATCTTATTTTTGATACCAGTGCTATCTAACACCACGTTGTATTTTTTTTTGTTATCTACCTATGTATGGATTTGAGAATGTCAATATCTTCGTATATTCATTATATCACATCCTAGCAATGTATACAGCTCATCATAGGCTCTGCACCTAAATTTCACAATATCTGGATCTGCGAATAGCTGGTGTAATTCAAAGTTATATCTTCGACGCCATAGTCCATTTTCGAAATCCTCCTCGCTAATTGTTACCTCCCCCCTAATAAACCCTTATTTATTTTCAAAACTAACCCAAAATAATGCAGCAAGGTACAAACATAAAAGCAAAATAATAGTATTAGCGCTCTTGCTCGCTCTGACATAGGTACTTGTTGAACATGTTTTGCTTACAGGATAAGGAAGACTATCTGTGGAATTACTTTTTGATGGTATACGTTATTATTTTACATTTAAATTCAAAGAAGTCTTAATAAAATCATTTTTATTTAGACTTATAACTTTACAATTATTAATCTCACTACAAGTTCTAATTCTGTATCTTTTGACAACTGCTGAGTAAAAAATATTAAATTATGCTACCATTGAAAAAATAAACGCCCTTTTAAATCATCAAAAAACTTAACGAGCTTAGTTCTTTTGTTTTCATTAGTTTCTTTTCATATGGCTATGAACTGTCTGCATATCTCTCGCGACTTGCAACCGTCTTTATTATTATTTTATTCACAGTTGCAATAGATAGACCCCGAAGGAGATCACTGGATGTATGTACCAAGCAGCATGAATTATATTCGTTAGCCTTTCACTGAAATCTCAGAATGGCACCTATACTACTTACTACTTTTGCTACTTCCTAGAATTCACTACCGTATTCCCACAATGGACAATTTAGAATTTCTTCCAACGATCCCATATATTTTTTTAATGTTGTTCTGAAGCTATTTTCTTGCAACATTTTAAAGTAATTACTATTTTAATAGGAAAAAGCCACAATTGAAGGTTAAAATAAATTTAATGACGTTTCAATCTCCACTTCGGAAACCGTTCTCAAAATACAAACATTATTAAATTAAACAAATTTTATTTTTTCATTACTTAGTGAAAAATTCTTCTAATAATTTAATTTTATCTGACTCATTTATATTGACAATGCAGACATACATTATATATTTTAAAGTAGACGACTTTAAAATGATATTGCCAATATTGCTGAGTTCCAGGGACGACTTTATTATAAGATAGTTCATTCGATTACATGAAATCAACTTTAACTTGAGAATATTCGCCAGAAAATTAATCAAAAATTAATTACACCTCATTACAGTAACCCCCTCATTTTTATGGAGTCCTAAAAGTTCATAAAACGAATATACCACTTAGACCTATTTGTAGTACCATCAATTCTCCTTTTAGTGAATTGTCAAAAGTTTTATTAAATATTATACAACCATTTGCAAATAAAATGACACATTTATAAAAATAATTTTTTAAATAAATTATCAAATGTTGAATTTAATTCAAATAATATTTTAGTAAGTTTTGACATAAATAGTTTATTTATAAATGTGTCATTAGATAAGACTTTGAATATAATCAAGACAAAATTAGAGAGTGACGATACATTGGCAACTAGAACAAGACTAAATATATCAGATATAAGTAATGGAGTTATGTACTAATAATACATATTTTCAACTAAATAATGAATTCTATAAACAAAATTTTGGTTTAGCAATGCTCTTTAGTTTATCTCCATTATTAGCCGATTTAACAAATATTATTTCTAAACGAAATTTAAAACCCACAGTATGATGAGATATGTAGATGATGTATTCTCAATATGGCCTCATGGATTAGAGTTGTTGGACACATTCCTGAATGATGTAAATAATAAATAAGAGACAATAACATTTACCATGGAAAAGGAATAAAATACTACACTTCCATTCCTGGATGTTTAATCTTTAAGAACGATACTGGATATGAGACTCAGATGTATAGAAAACCAACACACACAACAGATATTTAAATTTCAAATCAAATCACAATATTAAATTTAAAACAGGAATAATCCTTATACGATAGAGTCAAAATTGCTTGTTCTAACGAAAATTCGTTCTTGGAGGAAAAACATTTGTTAACATCTGTTTATGATTATCCTTTATCGTTTATAAATAGGAAATTTTCAACAATGGGCCGAATAAAACAGAACAACTGAAAACCAGATCGTACAGCACACACAATACGAATAATACGAGGAAAATGACGATAACATACATAAAAGGATTATCAGAAAAACTTAAAAAGGTAGGAAATAAGTTCAACATTTCAAAAATATTCAAAACAACAAACAATCTATGTTATCTAAAACTAAACCTAACATTGAACAAGAAAGAACAAAGAATTGTATTTATAAAGTACCTTGTAAATGCCATCAGTTTTATTTAGGTGCAACATCAAGGCCATTAAATGTTAGAATACGTGAACTTCAATGTTATATTAAAAATAGAGAATTTGATAGACCTCAAATATGTAAACACGTATGGGGAAATGAACATAGGATTCAATGGAATGCTTCAAGTATAGTCCTGAAAGAAACAATTGCGTTGCAAATTCCTAGGCAGAATGCAGTAGAATCTGGTTACCCATATTAAAAGAGGATTTACCCATATCGATAAAAGGAAAATACAACTACAGATTAGTAAGTCAGTAACATACATGATTTATGTTTTTAAATAACAAACATATAAAATTAGAATTCGATGTTTATTGAGAGTAAACTAAATGTAACACCAAATACTTACCACGTCGGGATAGTATTATGAGATTTTTTTCCTGGTTTTTCCCTCATAATTTACTATGGAATCACTAACAGGAGAATTTTACTGTCATCATGTCATGTGTTTTTCTTTTTAAAGACGAATTACATGCTATGATTTTTTCTGACGGATATTTTCAAGTTAAAGTTGATTTCATGTAATCGAAGGAACTATCTTACAATAAAGTCGTCTTCTTTAAAATGTATAATATATGTCTGAATTTTCAATATAAATGAGTCACATAAAATTAAATTATTAGAAGAATTTTTCACAAAGTAACAAAAAAACAAAATTTGTTTAATTTATTAATGTTTGTATTTTGAGAACGATTTACGAAGTGAAGATTGAAACGTTAATAAACTTATTTTAGCCTTCAATTGTGGGTTATTCCCATTAAAATAGCAATTACATTTTTTTGTATCGAATCCCAAGTTTCCTTTTCTTTTAAACTGGATTTAGAATGCTTGTGTTTTTATATATTTAATGTACAGATTCTTCACAGATATTATATTACCTACAAGCATATATAAACAAAGAACAAACATATATACATAAAGGGTGTCCGAAAATTTACGCAAGATTTGAATTAAATGGAAAACAGTTGATTCTCTAAGGCAAGACTTGAATTTACAAGGCAAGATTAGGAGTCAGAGAGGCCCTGGACGCAGCCGTATATCCTAGCTGGCCAATTTTAGGAATTAGACTGCTCTAAAGTCAACTGATCTATATCGAGCGGCTGTGAGTAGAATAAGATGGGCCAACATGGTCGCCAACATCTCTTGGAACTAGGCACCTTTAGAAAAGAAGAAAAAACTGCTTTTTTTTCTTTAGATTGTATTTTTTATTGAATCTCGTTGAGTTCACTGTAGTGAATTGTTTCATTGTAAAAACCTTTAGAAAAGAAGAAAAAACTGCTTTTTTTTTAGATTGTATTTTTTATTGAATCGTTGAGTTGACAGTAGTGAGTTGTTTCATTGTAAAAACTGCGTGTATTTTAGCGGAATGTGCAATTGTCTCCCATTTACTTGAATTTGGAGCCACTATTACATTTATATAATATCTTTGTATAATATTTGTATAACCTATCTACCCCCGTTTTATTTTTGTTGGTTATGTATGTATATCATATATACATAAAGGGTAACCGAAAATTTACGCAAGATTCGAATTAAATAGAAAACAATTGATTCTACAAGGCAAGCTTGAGGACAAGAGAGGCCCTGAATGCAGAAGTATATCCTAGCTGACCAATCTTAGGAAATGGACTAGTCTAACTTCAACAATCTATTTCAAGCTGCTGTGAATAGAATAAAATTGGACAATATGGTCGCCAATGTCTCTAACTCTAAAATTGTTTTTTTCTTTGGATTGAATTTTTTTATTGAATAATAAAGTAAGTAGGACAGAGTTATCTATGCTGGCAGATACGCATTTTTTTGTCGAAATTTACAATGACTATTTTGCATAAATATAGCTGAATTTCGATGATGTAGCGTTGAATTTACTCCTTTAATGCACGAGTGGTTTTAGTCTTGTTGGCATACACCTTTAACTTCAAATAACCCCATAAAAAGGAATCCAATGGTATTCTATCACACGACCTAGGTGGCATTTCTGAGCACTGAATCTAGATATAGTTCATGACCAGCAAATGTCAGTAATTGAATTGTTTTACTGGCTGGGCTGCATGGCATGTGGCACCATCTTGTTGAAAGCACCATCGTTCACATGTAACTTCCAATGATGCTTCCAGTCCAAAATCTGCAAAAACAGTAATACATTGTGGATGCATTTTTTCTTCGACAGTCACATGTGGGTTCTTAGAACTCCAAATGCGGCAATTTTGACGTTTAACAGAGTCATCAAGGTAAAAATGTGCTTCATCGCTTAGGATGATTTTGCCCGAAAATCAGTCAATTGGTTCCATCGTGTAATGGTCCGTTTTTACTAACCCTGAACTGTCAGCTGTCAAACTGTTTTTCTTTTTTGGGACACCTTTTATATAGCTGTATATAAACGTAACATATTTCCTAACTAACGGTCAATAATAATATCTAGATTACGCAGCCATTGATTTGCATTTCAAGAGCATTTTGTCAAGTTATGGAGGTGTGCATGGGGGGCAGGTTCTGGACAATCTGAGTTACTGACGTATCGTATGTATAAGTGAATCATAATTGTATTATGGGCTTTCGACAATAAATCAGCTTATTTGCCATGTTTTCCACGAATGTAATTTAATTTTAAACCCCCTCTGTGGCTCAGTGGTAAGAGCGCCTACCTGTAAACCTAAAGGTCGTGAGTTCGAATCTCATCTGGGTGGAGAAATTTTCGTTTATTAAAAATATATTTTTATATCCTTGACTCTGCTCCTCTGTTAATTAATCATATATTGCACTGTTTATTTGTAATTTTAGACTTGATATTACCAAAAAACCACAACTTTAACAATAGAAGACCCCTCATTGAACTCAATTTCAGCGATTCATTCTGTTTGTGATCTTATATAAGTCTGGGTCTTATATAAGTTGCCTTTGACGTGCATTAAATATTAGTGCTTTCAATATTGTTCGTAGGCAAATTATTTGTCAAGTATTCAAAACTAAAACCAAATTTTTACAAATTGTTTCATTAGTCCTAGTTTAATATGCAAGGGAAGAAAATTTATATCTATAGTAAAATTCATTAAGCGATGCAGGAAGATGTAAACATTAAATCGTGTCCGAACCGGTATGGGTATGAGCTGCTGAAAACTTCGGCAGACGAAATAAAGATGGACATTTCGGTTAGTTTTTAAATATTTTTGAAGAACTGTTACTTGCATTTATGCATAAAATATTTATTAATTTTATAAATCGGATTATTTTTTCACTTACTATGTATTCAGTGATAACATAAATTTATTTACTATGCAATAAACACGAATATTTGAGAAAAGAAAAAAAAATAATAAAGTGTCATAATTATACTGTTACTTGTCGGAACGGGTAGACTCATTTGGAACATCTTTAACAATTATCTGTTAAATTTATCGTTGTTTATATGCTCTGCATCGCTTAATGAAATAAGGTATAGTTATAGTTAAGTAGTTATTTTTCGTTCTATTAATGGAATTAATGCCATTGGCTTTTTTTCTGCTAAAGCATCTCTGTAAAGCCAATTTCCTTTCTTTAACGTTGTTCTTTCGCTCTGCTGTTCCAAAAACACAAAAACAAAGAGGTTGTTTTGCTGCCACAGAAGATACTTCCTTCATAATTGTTTATTGCATATACACATTAAATCAGTATTTTTAGAAACTATTTGGTAATTAAAAGAGTATTTCAGTTCGATAATTCCACTGACAATAAAGAACGTTCGGTTGTTGTATTAATGTGGTTGAAAATTTGTGAAATACCTAATTATTGTCTATCAAATAATGGTATTTTTGGAATGAACGTGCTCGAAATATTTAGTTCAAAATTAAAATATTTTTTATGTCCCAATTTTTATTGGGTTTTTGTCGGGCTGTGCTATTATTACTGTAAATATAGAACATGAGTTTATTAAAATGATCCTCTCCCTATTATATTTAAGTGCAATGTTCAGAAATAGATTGATTTGTTTTACCGCATGTTTTTCAACCTGTTTTGTTATTGTATTGTTTTCCTAAATCAATTGTAAGAAACCATCACAGTAACTAAAAGTTTATTATTATTGTTTGAACATTTATATAAAGAAGTTTATTTATTTTTAAGCATTAATTAAGTTACCAGCTTTTTTAGACAATTTTACAAGAAAAATAGGCTTTAATATAACGAACTAGTTAGGATTTAACGCACCAATGTCAGTTTGTTGAGGAAAACAAATTACAACATTTTATAAATTACTAAAATTTTACTTTATCAAATTAAATTTTTGTATTTCCATTGATCAATAGGTAGAAAAAAAGCAATATTATTTTAAATCTATTAACATGTAAATTAAATTTGTAAGAGTGAACTATTCTACAAAATACTTTTAGTGGTTTTACAATAAAAACTATACAAAATGAAAGAGGAACATACAGCAAACGCCAATTGTGATGAGATCTCGTCGCTTAGATTTTAAAAGGATTTATTTTAGTTAGTTGTTTAGATTAGTTATTAAAACTAACCCGTCACTGAAAGAATGCTGAGCTTCCGATCGTTTCGCCGGTTGGAGGAATCCGCTAACTCAAGGCGAAAATAAATCGTTTTTCGCTCATCATAATAATTGGCATTTGCTGTACATATTATATAAATAAAAATTATTTTTTGCTACTTTCAATTATCGTATGATATATGATATATATTTTTTTAGTTTCTAACAGATCGACGTTGGTACAATTTATGTGTTGTGAAAGTGCAATTTTTTCGTGACTATATGAGAACAAAATGGTCCTTAAAAATGAAAACGAGATTTTCATATAGTTTATTTGATTGCGAAAAGTTGGCGTCAGAAAGCGAAAAGGCATTTTTTTCGTAGTGACGATTTTTTAATGTATATTTCTATACAAATATTTGATGTAAATAGTTATCCATATATGAATGTAAAAAGCTATATTTTAATGCATTATTTCTATTTTGGAGCCAACTTTTCCTCTGATATTTTTAGTATCTGTAATAAAGAGCAGAATCAATCATATCGAATCAAAGTATTTTGTCTCTGTTTATAGATATTTGTAAATTTTTTCTGGTAGTGAGTTTTGTGAATTACTTTCGGATTTCGTACATTTTTATTCGAAGATGTAGATAAGTCACGATTAGGCGTTAAATAAAGAAACAAAAGATTTTATTAATGGCTATATTCATTATTTATGACTAATTATGGCTAGATCTGTAAGGATACCTTAAGTTTGAAACTATTCCATGGAAATCCATATCGTCTCTAAAACCAATTACGATATATAAATCGCAAAATAACTATTTACGAGTTGCAGTTCCCAACGTCACAATTTCGATTTACACTAGGTCAAGAAGAGAAATGCGAATTATCGCAGTAAATGCAGTAAAACCCATAATATACATATTGAAAACTAGTCCGAAAAATCATATTCAAATGGAAATATCTGTATTTTAATTATTGTCTTCTGAAAAGACGATTTAAAAATAAATAATAATTCATGTATACACATGAATCATCTGTATTACGAGGCATGCTGCATACAGCGATGTAATTAATGATTGCTGATCAATGTTTTTTTGATATTAAAGTTCTATATTTAAAAAAATGCCTCGATTTTCATTAAAAAGTCCCGGATTTCAGGTATTGTTTTTCAGCCTTGGCCCAAACTCGACTGAATTGGAGTTTTTTTTGTTGAGCGTTTTAAATAAAAAAAAATAAAATATGACAAAAAGTGGTTACCTTTATTCTTAATTAATAAATTAATTACTATCGGTGTCCTCTGATGAAGATTCGTCGTCATCTAAATTAATAATCAGTGGTTCTAACTGCTGTTCTACAATAAAAGCTAGTTCCCACATCTAGGATATAATGCCATCTACCTGGTTGATTGCGTTTATTGCCGTAATAAACGCAATGCAAAATTGAAGAATAGACAGCTGATATATTAACTTAATAAAAGAAACTATGAACCAAGCTACAGCTACATACTACCTAAATGAAAATGAACACACGAACCCTGTACCATTAAACAGGGGAGTCAAACAGGGAGATACTTTATCACCCAAACTGTTCACCTTAGGTTTGGAGGACGTTTTTAAAAACCTAAATTGGAAATATAAGGGAATAAACATCAATGGCCGCTACCTCAGTAATCTACGATTTGCAGATGACATAATCCTGATAGCTACTGCCCTACAAGAAATGCAAACCATGCTTTTAGAACTACATACCGAATCTTCTAAAATAGGACTGAAAATGAATTTAAACAAAACAAAAGTCATGCACTCCGAAGACAACGTGACAATAATAAACGATAAAGTTATAGAAAAAGTTGAAGAATATATATACTTAGGACAAAAAATAATCCTAAATAGGGAAATTCAAACTGAAGAAATAAAAAGAAGAAGAAAGTTAGCTTGGGCAGCATTCGGTAAACTGAACTATATACTAAGAAATCAACAAATTCAGTTACATCTTAGATCTAAAGTTTTTGATGCATGCATTATTCTGATATTAACCTATGGGTACAAACATGGACAATCACAAAAAAGAATATGAATATACTTAGAGTCACTCAACACGCGATGGAAAGAGCAATGCTAGGTATATCACTTAAGGACAAGAAAACAAACACATGGATAAGACAGAAAACCAAAGTCACCGATGTGGTGCAAAAATCATTAAAGTTGAAATGGGAATACGCTGGACATGCAGCTAGGAGCGATCTAAACAAATGGCACAGATCAATTTTAACCTGGAGACCATACCAACACAAAAGACCCAGAGGCAGACCTCTTATGAGATGGACAGATGATCTGAAAAGGACTGCCGGGAAAAATTGGCTACAAGTAGCGTACAATAAAAAACAATGGAAAGAAAGGCTTGAAGAGACTTATGTTCAGATGTGGACGTGAATGGCTAGACCAAGAAGAAGAAGACATGGTTGATAGCATTTTTGCAGGAATTCGATTTAACATTATTTATTGCTTCCCTGAAAAATACTTTTACTTCATTTAATTTATATGTGGTATTTTTTCTTGAAACTTCACCCTTTACTTGTTCCCATATTAGCTCAATTGGGTTTAGCTCGCAGTGATAAGAGGGCAATCTAACCACACTTCTACCTGAAGACTTTATAATTTCATCTACCACATACTTTTGTTCTATGGGATGACTCTCAGCTTGGACCATGTCTTCAGTAAATATAATTTTTTTATCGCAGCCATTCTTGAAAATTAGCTTTTCGCATAGCACTAGTTGGTATCTTTTCATATTTTCTGCCATGGTACGACACATTATCTAGGACAATAACTGCCGTTTTAGATAAAGTTCGCAAAACCCTTTGCAGCCACTCTTCAAAAAGGTTGGAATTCATGTCTTCATGGTAGTCGCCATGTTTTTTTTATTAAAACAAAAGCAGTCCGTTTTCCACTAATTGATTTTTAGATTTGATATTATGTAAAACAATAAGTGGTTTGCCTTTCCCAGAAGGATGTTTCAATACTGTAGAAAGGCCTTCAACATCTGCTTGTCGAGCACTGGTGATTGACATGTCAGTCCAGACTCTGTCAACAGTATGACCAGCGTTTACCCAAGATTCATCCAAATAATAAATAGTACGTACTTCCTGCATATATTATCTTATGGATCGCAAGTATTGTCGCCTCCAGAATATTAATTTCATTGTTTTTCCTTTAAAACACTATCTCGACATCTTTTCTTAAACCTAAAACAAGAATGACTCAGTCCAGATAGCTTTATTATTAGAGAGAGAACTATACTTTATTGATATTATGTATCAAAAGGCCATCGACCGAAGTCTTTCAGCCAGTCTATTATTATTTCTATGAGATTTAATATTAGTTGGTATTAAAATAGTACTCACCGAAAATTAATTAATTTCAAAACTTTGTTTAAAGTAGTTTTCTTTAAATTTGGAATGTTCGGGTTTTCTGAAATTTATTGCATAATTTTCTGAATCGTTGGAAGCTATATAGAATATAGAATAACACCTTCGCAGCCCTTCTCTACGTTTAACTCCTCACATTTTTCTTAAACAGTTTTTTTTTTTGCCCTTTTTTCTTGGAGGCGAAAGAGTATTTCCATCTATATTTAAAACAAATTGATAACCTAGCACAAACTGATTTTATTGAATACGATGTGTTGTGTACACGGCTTCTCCCATTCGGTTTCAAACGCGTGTAATTTTGCTCAGCGGCAATCACGCGGCCTTGGGATTCTATCTGTTCAGCGGCCCAGCTTTAGGAGCTAAATCTGGAAAATATTATGAATAAGGAACTAATCCAAATGCTTATTAATGAATTTTGCATACTTGTATAAAACTAGAGATTTATTGTTTTTCCTTTTGTAAGTAGTCTACGTTATTTTACATTTTATCAGAATCCCGATACATATATCAATTGTATGAGACTACAACAACATACAATTGATATATGTATAAGGAAAGCACAAACCGTTATATCAACCGTAAATATTATTGTAACTCATGAACCATATATTATTGTAACTCATGAACCATCATGAGAGATAACCAGACTCATGAACTAAAGAGAAGAGCCGGCCTTGGGTGGGCAGCATTTGGAAAACTGAGAGAAACTTTTAAAAGTGAGCTGCCCACATGCCTAAAGAGAAAGGTATTTGATCAGTGCGTCCTCCCAGTCTTGACGTATGGAGCAGAAACACTTACCTTAAAAAAAGCAGCAGCTACCAAACTGAGAGTCACGCAGAGAAGAATGGAGCGGTCCATGTTAGGAATAACTCTCCGAGACAGAATAACAAACGAAGACATCAGGAGAACTGGAGTGACTGACATCATCGAGAAGATAGCCAGACTAAAATGGAGATGGGCAGGACACATAGCCAGAATGACAGATGGGCGATGGACAAAGAGGTTATTGGAATGGAGGCCAAGGGAAGACAAGAGAAGCGTCGGTCGACCACCTACAAGATGGACTGACGATTTAAGAAGACTCAATAAAAACTGGATAAGAGCGGCGCAAGATAGACGGGGCTGGAAACATGAGGAAGAGGCCTATGTTCAGCAGTGGACTCTTGAGGCTGGATGATGATGATATCAATTGTATGGATTGTTCTTGGGTTTCGGGAAAAACTCTAGAGTTTGCAGCGACAGTTATGAAACGGCACAGAATTTTGGCGAAAACCAGAAACAGTTCGATGAGAATTCAGTTTTGTGTGATCCGGCATAGCCACTTCATTTTTAGTCTACCTCGTTGACGGGTGATTATAATTAAGAGAAAAATGGATTATGGAAATGAACAAGTAAACTTGCAATAGTATTTACTAATGAGCATAAAAGAATGGGGGCTATAGACGCAATTTCTAATAAATAGAAAGATAATCTTGTAGGACGGAACACCAAATAATTTTCTGACAAACCAGTAGAATGGTTTATCATATTTAGCAATCTAAGTTTCCATAATAACTTATAGTGACATGTTCTTCAATTTAACAACTATCTGACTTATCTACACCACATACAGGGTTGTCTATACAAAGCTGAAATACAAATAATTTATAGAAGTGATTATAAGCTTATATCCCGTTTGCTAACATTTGCACAACTTAACCAAATTGCCCAAGTTAACCTCAAAAACGATGCGTGACGTTTCATCAACGTGTCAATGACTATAAACCCTTTTATTTATTTTGTTACTATCAATTTTTACAGGCCAAATATGATAAATGCTTCATAAAACCTAACCCCACGTAACATTATTTGTTTCATTCATGGTAGATATTTGATAAAAAATGGCCTTAATACGTTAGTTAATCTTTCAGCCTTGTATGGATATTTATAGAAATGGTACATATACCGTTTTAGTTTGGTATTAAACTCAGTTCTGGATTTAGTATTGTAAGTTGATAATTGTTATCAAATCGCTCAGGGACCGTGCTCTATTTTTGAGTAAAATGTACTATTAATAAATAGTGAAAAAATGAATAAATAATATTAGTAATAAATCTGTACTTTTTGTATAAATGTAATAATACTGTAGTATTCATTTGAAGAACGGAAAACGCTGTACATATTTCTGTATTTTTTAAGGCGAATAGCTTCTTTTTTTCTAAGTAATTTTAGGTGTACATGTTATATACTATATCTGAAAAGTGAAAGATATTTGTGACAGACTTTCGGAGTGATCGATGGACTACTATAAACTTTTAAATTAAATGAGATGTTATACTTCGTACTCTGTAGATCAGTGAAATTGTCAGTAAACAAATCTGATTTATTAAGTTTTATTTTCCTGTCCCTAAATCCTTTTTAGAATAAAAATTCGTGTTTATACATAATCACGAAAGAATTTTTACAAATAACAATAATTCCGCCAATTGAGAACAGTTTAATCACTAGAGAAATGCTGATGAAGGTTATCTTCGTGGACAGTATGAAATGTAGGCGGAAATGTCCACATTTTCAGTGACAGAAGTCATTTAGAAATAGTGTAGAATTTAATATTATATAGTATACAACAGCAAGTATTTTCAAAACAAATACCGTTTTTGGGTATGAGTAGGCGCAACATGCAATTTAAAACTTAGAATTGACAAGTTTAATTTTTGTGAGTAGACATGAGTTTACATTTTAAATTAATTATGAAAATGAGCCTTGCTGCTGAAAATAAAAATTGAGAAAATTGTTTTGAAGACACTTTAAATACGAGAGACTCGAAAAGCGAACTTTCTGCCTTTAAAATCTAAGGAAAAGTATGAAGAGGTGTAGGATGACGAACATCTGATCGAATTATGGTTATGCGTTTTTATGAGAAAGTAAGCAACGTTTTATCAATCTCTTATTAGCAGAGTTAGGCTCGAAAGTAAGTTATAGAGTGTACGTTAAGTTTTAAATTAGAAATATACCCTATACATGGCAACACTGCGCGCCGCCGACTTTCCGCGAACCTCTGTTGACCCGTCGGAAAAAATTTGACATTATACCGTGGTTGTTTAAAGCAATAACAGCGTAGATTTTTAATTTATTTTTATAAACCACATGTCTGTTCATACGCCCGCAGAAAAGGTTCAGATAATAAAATGGTTTTATGGTGGTAATTCTGGACCACAGTGTGTAGATTTATTTTCTGTGTTTTTTTGAGGGGAAATCAATTCCTTGCATACAGTCAATTCATAATATTGTTAAAAATTTTGAGAGTTGTTATTGCCTCAAAATTGCAGAAAAGGCCACGCTCAAGAATCGTCACCAGAAGAATTCGAGGAAAGAGAATACCGGGATACACAAATTTGTGCAATAATCGAGGTAGATGTTAGCAATGTTACTGTAACGAAAATATGGAAAAAGCACGGTTACAAGAATTTTAAATAATCGAAAACGCAGCCTTTGTCCAGTCGACTACTTTCAAAGAATGGAGTTTTGTGAAACTCTAATAACGAAGGCTAATGATGAACCAAAGTTTATTAAAAATATTTTATTCACTGATGAATCTTCTGTTTCGTTAGTAGGGAGACACAATCCTTCCATTACTAGGTATTGGGCACGGGAAAACCAGCACAGAACTGTTGTTTACCGAACTAAACGTTCACAAAAAGTTAACGTCTGGACTGGCATTTCAGGAGACCACATAACAGGTCCATTTTTTATTGAGGACAATTTGAATAGTAGAGTATACCTCGATTTACAACGCTCTAATAATTAGGGAATGCTTAAACAATATTTTCCCGAATCGAGTTATCAGTGGAACAGGCGATATTAAGTGACGTGCGCGATCTCCAGATCTTACACTTATGGACTTATTTTTTTGGAGACATTTAATCTCCTAATCATCCTGGGGCTAGAGCCCAAAATTTGGATTAATAAAGGAAAGTCTCCAATACCTTTGCAGTAGAAACTATTTCATCTGCTCGCTGAAGTTTTTATGTCAGATTGGGATACTGTTCATCCGTAGAAGGTCAAATATTTGAATCATTTTTGTAGGGCATAAGAAGACCAATAATGACATACACAGCAGAAAAGAGATCTGATACATCCACAACACAAAGGATGCTTGAAACAACAAAAATGCAACTACTAAGAAGAATCATGAAAAACACACTATTGGATCGAAAAAGAAGTAACGGAATCAGAACAGCCTGTAAGGTGGAAAAGACAGGCGAGTCGGTGCTGAATAAAATGAAAGAATGGAACGACAAAGGATGCTTGAAACAACAAAAATGCAACTACTAAGAAGAATCATGGAAAACACACTATTGGATCGAAAAAGAAGTAACGGAATCAGAACAGCCTGTAAGGTGGAAAAGAATGGCGAGATAAGAAGAGAGAATGGAACGATCATCTAGACAGAATGTCAGACGATAGGGTCGTTAAGATAGCAAAGACAAATCGCTGTTGGGGAGAAGTGTGTGCCGACTACGGAAAAGAGGGACAGACAATATAACATAAAGACACAATATAAGAAAAAAGAAGCCGACAGAAGCGTGCTTCTCCTTCTCTAAAAAGAGATGGAGAACCCAGGTATTTAAGCATGTATGCAACTTCTACGTATTGTTCGTACACGTGGCAAAATATATATTGGACGGACATGTGCTAATAGAGCTGAAGTACTGTGGAAAATAATCAGGAATCAGCTCCAGAGTCATAACAAGCTTCCCCACCTGGAAATGCGCCAGTCAAGGGACATCTGCGTACAATTAGATTGTTTCATGGAAACTTGAGCTACAGGCTCTGTAGCAGAGAGGCTGAAACAATCAACCATATCTTCCATGCCTGTTAGCTATTAGATCGCAGGCGGCAAACACTTTTTGGAAACAACCAAATAACTCAAAAAATAAACTTTCGTGTATAGAAAGTTATTGCATTAATAGAAATATGACGTACCTGCGATTGGTCAAAAACTTACTGCAGCTCATTGTCAAGCACGCCTGCGTTTTGCACAGAATCAGTTGAACTTGACGTTGGAACAATGAGGATTTGTTCTGTTCTCAGATGAGACCAGAATATGCTTCTATGGTAGTGACCAAAAAAGGAAAGTGAACCGAAGACGGGGAGAGCGATATGCAGAATGTTGCAATGAAGGACGTAGTCACACATACAGCCGTTTTTGAACCTCAAGATTTTTGCCATTAGTGTCCATTCCATAATTGGTTCTCTAGTGCCTGTACCCTTTCTAACACCATATTGAGAACGACTCATGTATTCTTCACACTTATTGTGGATTTGGTTATAAATTATTCGCATAAAAATCTTAGCGGCATGACTCATTAGGATACAGTTCGATGGTGTTCACATTTCCTTGCTTTTTGTTTTTTAGGAAGAGCTATATATGTGGATGTTAGCCAGTCATGCGGTATTATGCCATGTTCATATATAATGTTGCAGAGGTATGTTAATTTCCTGACAGCATTATCACTTAGGTGTTTAAAATGTTTGGCTGTTATTTGGTCTTCGCCGGGTGCCTTATTGTTCTTTGCGTCTTTTATTGCCTGCAAAACTTCTTCGGTGAGAATGTTTAATTTTCCATCTGTATCTATTTGTGGGGGCTCTTCTGTTCTCTGATCACCAAACAAATCTTTAAGTTATTGCTCCCATACTTCTTTATGTTTTTCAGTGTCTAATTCTATTTGGTTTTTTTTGTTTGTTACAATCGATAAGTGTTTGGGTTTCCATATTCCAGCTACTTGTTTAACCTTTCTATGTAATTCTCTATCTTTATGCTTCATTTGCAAATCTTCTACTTCTTTACATTTTTCTTTTATCCGCTCTTCCTTAGCTACATTTATTTTTTTCTTAATTTTCCTGTTGAGTTCTTTGTATCTTGTTAGGTTTTTGTTTTTTACCATCCGTCTCGTCTCCATAATTTGTAATATTTTGTTTGTCATCCATGGTTTTCTATGTTTACGGTTTTCTTTCTGTATACTTTGGTCTGCTCCAAGACAGTATTTTTAATTTTCCCCACATGTCTTCAATGTTTTTTTTTATTGTCTTCTCCTTAGTGTGAGCTATTGTCTTAGACTCTAACTGCGTGTCTACAATGTCTTCATACTTATGTTGCTGTCCTTGGTCAGTTCTACTCCATTCTATTCTCTGACTGGGCTTAGCCTTGTCTACTCTTTTAAGTTTTAATCGGATAGTTGCGACTACAGGATTGTGGTGTGAATTTATGTCACAGCTTGGGTACGTTTTTACAATCTTTAGGAGACCTCTACGTATACAGACGTCTTTTTGGTAATTTAAACCATGTGTTAAGAACCACCAAGTTGTTCTCTTTTCAAAATTCAACAAAGCGTGTGCCTCGTTCGTTTCTGGTTCCTAAACCATATTGGCCGATGATTGATTCGACTTTTTCTGTTCCTACTTTGGCATTCCAATCTCCCATAAATATATTGATGTCGTCTGATTTTATGTGTTTTTTGATCCTTTCAATACCGGAGTAAAAAATTTCAAGATCTTCGTCTGGGCTATCTGCTGTCGGTGCGTATATTTGTATTATATTGATGTCAAATGGTTGTCCATTTAATTTAATAATCATTAATCTGTCGCTGGCTGGTAGGAAACTTTTCGTGTGTTGTTTCATGGATGCTGTTACCAACACTTCTATACCTAACTGGGCATCATCATCTTTGCCTGCATAATAGAAACGGTTGCCATTTACTGTATCCAAATATCCTTCTCCTTTCCATCTCACCTCGCACATATAAAGTATGTCCCACTTCATTCGTCTCATCTCGTTTTCAGCATTTGCTAGTTTGCCTGTTTTATATAAAGTTTTAACATTCCACGTAGCAATTTTAAGTTTTCTCCCGGGGATTATTAGCACCCATGACGATTGAACGCCTGCCGGGAACTAGGGGCCATGTTTTATTTTGACTTGCCATATTAACTATCTTGGGAATTTAATGCGATGGTTTCCCACTTGCCTTTCGCAACCTATGCCGTTGACGACGGGATGTCGTTCATCCGCCTTCGGGGATGATTTCTCCTCCCCAGTACTAGAGGGTACTCTTGCGTCATTCTTAAGAATAACGTTGAGTGCCTATACCGGCAAAGATTCGGTCCCCAGCTGCGTCAGTCACCTAAACTATCTACTTGTGTTGCCCGTCTTATACCGCGTGGAGGTGCAGATTGGGGGTTTCCGTTCATTGAGATTAAGACCATAAAGGCATTTTTGATACTTTTCAGTACTTTTAGAAGACTATTTTTTGATCCGAGTAATAGTTTCTGGGGATGTAAGGGACTGTGATGCGCAATATATAGCCTCTCCTGTCAAAATGTCAACCTCACCTGCCCGTGTGATGATCTTGATTCTGATCATCCGGTGCATCCTGCTTTACAACAAACGAGGCTCTGGCGTCCGAGCGATTGTCGGTATAAGCAATCCCCCACTTACTGACCAACGGCTTCGGGCGGAAGAGTTGGTAAGTGGCAGCTCACTCTTTTGTCCTGGAATTGAGAAATTGATTCCGAAGGCGGAAGAACTATAAAACTACAAATTAGTCAACGGCATAAGGATGCAGAAAGCAAAGGAGAACTACTGCATTAAAGGCCTTGTGGCACTCCTAGTTTTAACTATCATGGCTGTAAATAATTTAAGTCAAAACATTAATGATCATGGATCTCGGAATCCAAGATCCGGCAAGAGAGGACAATCTCAAGACTGCAGGGCCTCTCAGGTCGTTAATATGCGAAATCCTTGCAAAATAGCCACATGGAACGTCAGAAGCATGTTTGAGTCAGGTAAAATATACAATGCCATAAAAGAAATGAAAAGAATGCAAATCAGCATCCTCGGAATAAGCGAAATGCGATGGCCGGGATCAGGAGTATGTGACGTAGATGGATATCAAGTGTGCCATGCCGGAAATACAGATGCCAATCACTATAATGGAGTTGCAATCGTAGTAGCAAAACACTTAGCTCAATCAGTTTTAACTTATATTCCCATATCTGACAGAGTAATGCTAGTAAAATTTAGTTCAAAGCCGTTCATTACCAACGTAATTCAGGTCTATGCCCCAACATCATCTAGCGATGAAGAAAAATTAGAGGCATTCTACAAAGATCTTACTGATGCTCTAGATCTTGTCAAAGCAGCAGAAAATACCATAGTCCTCGGAGATTTTAACGCTAAAGTCGGCAAAGGACGCTGTTTGAACATTGTGGGGGAATATGGCTTGGGAAACAGAAACGAACGTGGAGATCGACTTGTCCAGTTCTGTCAAGAACACGATTTCATTATATCGAATACCCATTTTAAACTACCACCGAGAAGACTCTACACCTGGAAGTCAAATGCAGAATCAGAGGACAAAATTATTAGGAATCAAATCGACTTCATTCTAATAAAAAATCGATTTAGAAACTGCATCAAATCAGTTAAAACTTATCCAGGTGCTGACATTGGGTCCGATCACAATCCCATAGTAGCTGTAACCCAATTAAAATTAAAAAAGGTGATCAAAAAGAAGTCTCGCAAAAAGATTGATACAGCCCAACTACAAGACGAGAAAGTTAAGGAATCAGTTCAAAGACAACTGAACGAAAATTTAATTTGGGAAAATATTGGTGAAAACGTCGATGAGGGCTTAAATAAAATCGTAACGACAGTAAAAGAAATCTGTGTGAGAAATTTACAAGGCAGGTCAAAGCCAAAAAAGCAGGCTTGGATGACAGATGATATACTGGATTTGATGGAACAACGGCGACTAGCAAAAACCAACGAAACACTTTACAATAGCATACAAAAAGAAATTCGACGTAAAATACGAGAAGCAAAGAGTCAACATCTAGCCAAACAGTGTCATGACATTGAAGAACTCGAAAAAAGATACGACACGTTTAACATGTATAAAAAAGTAAAAGAAGCGGCTGGTATCTTCAATAAGAAACAAAATGCATTGCTACAGGATGAAAATGGTAAAGTAATATTCGAAGTAGAGGACAAACTTAAAGAATGGGAAAATTACGTCACGAACCTATTCGAAGACGATAGGAGTAGTTCACCTCCCGATATTACTAACTGCGACGGACCCCTAATAACACGCTGTGAGGTTACAAAGGCCATACAATCATCAAAAGATGGCAGAGCGACTGGTCCTGATGAAATTCCAACTGAAATATATAAGCTTATAAAGGATAGCAATGTTTTAGAGGCTATAACTTCGTTTTTCAATACCATTTATACCAGCGGACAACTACCTAATGGTTGGTCTAACTCACTGTTTATAGCTCTACCTAAGAAGACAACAGCAAAAACCTGTGCTGATTATAGAACCATCAGTTTGTTAAACCACTTATTGAAAATTTTTCTGAAGGTAATACATGGTCGTATCTACAATAAATGTAAGGAATACCTGAATGACACTCAGTTTGGTTTCCGTAACGGATTTGGAACGAGAGAGGCACTGTTTGGAATGAACGTACTTGCTCAAAGATGTCGTGATATATCTGTAGACATATACTGTTGTTTTATTGACTTTCAAAAGGCATTTGATCGTGTTAAGCACTCTATATTGATCGAAGCTCTAAAAGACATTGGCTTGGACGGCAGAGATGTTCGAATAATTGCAAATTTATATTGGAATCAAACAACATCAGTTTTAGTAGATGGTGTGGAATCACAAGCTCTCAATATTAAAAGAGGAGTACGGCAGGGATTGCCTCTTGTCACCCCTGCTTTTTAACGTTTACTCCGAAAGAATTTTCAGAAAAGCACTTTCTGAAAAACAAGAAGGAATACTTGTGAACGGCGAAGTCATCAATAATTTGCGATATGCGGACGATACAGTACTCCTAGCTTCTAGTCAAGAAGATCTGCAAACACTACTTGATAGTGTCGTTGAGAGTTGTAGGGAGGCAGGTCTGGATCTTAACATAAGGAAAACCAAAATACTCGTAATAAGTAAACAACAGAATATAAAACCGTCTATATATGTAAATAATATCAAACTTGAGCAAGTTGATAAAATCGTCTACCTTGGACAGCAATTAAATTGTAATGCAGAAAATCACGGCGAAATTAGATCCAGAATAGAGCAGGCTAGAGCTGCTTTTAGAAGGATGTCCAAGGTGTTATGTAACAGAGACCTAAAATTGGCATTAAGGATCCGCCTACTTCGCTGCTACGTGTTCTCGGTCTTACTTTATGCTGTCGAGTCCTGGACTGTGAATAAAATCGATCTAAATCGCCTTGAGGCTTTCGAAATGTGGTGCTATAGAAGAATTTTAAAAGTTTCCTGGGTGGAGAAGATTCGTAACTCCACAATACTAGAACGTCTCAGCAAGACTACTGAGATCATAAAAAGCATCAAGCAGAGAAAGCTGGAATATTTCGGTCATGTAATGAGAGGTCCCAAATATAGATTGCTACAAAACATCATGCAAGGAAAAATAGCAGGCGAACGCAGTCCAGGACGAAGAAGAACCTCATGGTTGAAGAACTTGCGAGACTGGTATGGTGTAGATACAAGCATGCTATTTAGGGTGGCAGTGAATAAAATTAAAATAGCTATGATGGTAACCAACGTTCTGAAAGGACATGAAGAAGAAGAATAGTTTCTGAACAAAATATATTTTAAGTCAAAAGTTTGAAGTAGGCCGATTTCTATGCACGCAAGTTTATATGGTACCCATCCACTAGACCTGTATAAGCCGGTAAATGGTTTAATATACCAGTTTGTAACTGATGGCTTCCAGAAAAACAAACATGTTGCTGAGAGGGTGGTACAGCTGATACATTTTACCGGGGCCCGTTGTCGACCAAACCAAAGACGTAATTTTCCCGTATTTTTGCCCCTAGTAGAATTCTAGAGCCCGAAAGTAGTGTAAACGACAGAAGTAGCAGATAACTATTAAAAAAAAATAGAAAACCAAATTCACATCTGGCGGGAATTGCTAACAGTTTATCTTGACGTCATACTATTTCTCGCGAAACGAGGCTCGCAATTAAGAGGTTTCTTAAATTTAATTGGTGATCCAAATAATGTCTTATGCCTAAGAATGTTAGGATTAATAAACCACTACAAGTCGGCGTTGGCGAATCATTTGAGAAAAGTTTAAAATTTTCACATTAATAAAAACAGATTACAAGTGCATTACTTATCATAGAAAATACAAAACGAGTTCGTATCGCTTTGTGTAAGGCAAGTAGTAAACACAATGTTGTCAGAACGAAAAGTAGCAAAAAGTTTTTCTATTGCTACGCCAGATATTTCACAGATGGAACAACTAACATTTTTTGACTTATGGTGATGACCACGTCATTATCATATGATCTTGATGACAATAAAGTGCATGAATGATTCTTATTATTCAGAGAAGACCGGAACTGTAATAGCCAATTTAGTTATAAATGTTCTCAAAAATCATAATTCCGATTAGCGTGAGCAGGGCTATGACAATGGTAACAATGTTTGTCGAATATAGAAAGGTGTTCAACCTCGCGTATTTCGGGTGATTTCGAAAGCTTTATTTTCCCCTCATTATCAAGCTATGACAGGCAGCTGATCTGCCTGTAATAGCTTGAATTTATGTAAATTCTACAAAATATTTACAATATATTTAGCAGCAGCCCACAACGCTTGGAAATATTAAAGCAAAACAGGTGCTTCTCTACATTCAATGAGTTTCACTCGTTGGTCTGCTAGAGTTGAAAGCATTAAACCACTAGCAAAGGAATTACCTGGAATTAATAAAGTGGAATTATTACAGTGGAATTAAAAACAAATGTAAACCAATAAAAAAATAAATTAACAAATTTTAATGTGTACAAATGTTGCTTATTTGGTTTAGAATTTTAACAGCAATAAATCACAGTAGTCAAATACTAGGTACAGTGCAGTCAGATAACTATGTATATTGAGATTTAAAATATATTAGGGATTCTAGAAGATTTACAAACAATCATAAAGTCATGGTCTTCTATTGTTGAAGAATATTAACGAGTTGCCAGCAATTATAGAATAAATCCAGAGTTTTAAGTAAAGCCGTGAAATTGATCATTTGCCAGGGCCTAGTAGCGAGGCGACTGATAATTTTGAGCCCGACGCAATATTTCGCTGTGAAATATTTAAAATTATAGTGTTTTCATAGATTGTATAATAGGCAATTTAAAATTTAACCAGAAGATTTAATACGGCAAATGAAATCCATTCGCTATTTAATATTTTATGGGCATTCCGAGATGAAGATGACGACAAATTAAGAAAAAAAATGATATATTGTGCTAGTTTTATAAAGAAGACATCAGTGAAGAACTGATAAATGAATTTTTTGATCTGAAAGAGATATACAAAGATAATATTGGTGAATCTCAACTTTCTCTATAAAATGCTATGAGATCTACTATGAAGAAAATTATAGACACCTCTGCAAATTAGAAATCTCGAAAAGCACCTCTATTATAAATTAACATTTTCGGTACTATAAATACTCATGGACAAAAATATCGAATATTTTGGAATTTTCCATATTTTTTTGTAGTCACTATTATGTCAAAATAACTTTGTTACTGATGTTACTCATATAGTAGGCTGATGTACTCAATTGGTTTGAAGTATTTTGATGTTTATTCATGTTTAGTGTCATTCGTGCATTTTATCATAAAAACCTTCACTTAAAGGAAAAACCGTAGTAATTCCCTTATTAATAGTTTAATTTATTAAGTTAATTTAAACAAAAATTTAATTTAAAGGATATCGCACGTCGTCTCAGGAAAAGTCGATCTACAGTTCCGAATACTTTAAAAAGGTACCACACGAGACAGGCAATTTCATATTAAGGCCCGGTAAAGCACACTCGAGATGCACAACCGCAATTGATGATCGTTTTTTGGTTCTTAATCCTACACGAAATCGCTCATTGATATCAATACATCTCAGAAATAAGATACTAAAATGTTACACAAGTTACTGTGAGTTAAAATATAGTTAGACGAAGATTAAAAGAAGCAAACACAAAGTCTATATGCCTTACCAAAAGGTTGTCGTTTAGAATTTATACGAACTGAAAAAATGTTCTTTTTACTGATAAGACCAGAATCACATAATGGAAGCTGTTTAGGATAAAACTTAAGAGGTCGCTGGTTAAATGATATTAGATAAATAATTATAAGCAAAAAATGCAATATTTTGTTTGTAAATAAACTAGCGAAAAATAGCAACTATAAATTTTGAATAAATTATGAAATTAACTGGTCTTACTCATTATTGTTGCTTGTACAAAGAATATAGACTTACCCTCTGAAAATATTGATGTCGTAAGAGTCTTAGCCAGGGGAATGTCGTTACTACCACGCCTCGATGGCACAAGAACTCTTTGTGTTTATTTCACTGTCTTATGATGAAGTGAAGTACATTGAGATGGTCAGATCTAAGGAACCCTCTAAGTAGTGGTCCAAGAGGGTGTACCAATAAATCATTGTATTGTATTGCGACTTTGAGTGGCGATAATTTGAGTTAATTTTTACGGTAATACGAAACCGTACACTAGTGTATATTTTTTGTAACCCAAAATACAAAAGAGAAAGCCAAATTCTCCGTACTTAAACATAATAAATGAGATTGCCAGTTTAAGCTTTACGAAATTAGAGGAAGCAATATATTTTAACAACGTCGTTAAAATACAGCATTGAATTAGATCACATTACAGTACCGTAACAGAAAAATATTAAATGTAAAAATATGAAAAGTACATACTTTCCCAAACAGAAGCCATTTGGTCCAAACTAAGTCTATACAAGTCGGGGGTAGCGGGTAGGAACTCTTCGAACAGTCCTATCAGGGAAGAGGAATCGTTCCCTGCCCTCCACAGATTCCAGGGGTTTCCTGACCCGGGAAACTAGCATCTGTTTAGGGTCCTTTGTCCAGGGTTACGGATGAAGACCACAACGGCAGACACGGCGGAGAAGCAAACCTTCGGTACGGTGTAGACGGCGTAAGTGGCAATCCCGTGATTTTAGGGCTGGTATAAAATCAAGCAGCGTCTGATCCAGAATGGACGGCTGCAAACAGCGTCTGACTCCAGGTTAGGAGCGGCTGAAATCTAAACTCGCCAACCCGCTCGGCATTTACATTTCAATACATTCATGTATAAATCGAGATTCAAAAATATAGTACCGCAGGTGGGTAGAGTTTATAACTCGGAATCCCACTCTAATATGGACTGCCTCACGGATTCTGGGGGAGGCAGAAGATCGAAAATACAGGACAAAAATAAACAAATTAATTCTCAAAAATTTAAAATTGCTACATACAACATTAGAACCATGAGAACGAACGACCATCTAGAGGAATTAGAGCAGGAACTAGGGGCTATTAAATGGAATATTGTAAGCTTATGTGAAACGAGACTTCAAGGAGAGAAAAAGACCACCCTAAAATCTGGGCACACTCTATACCAATATAATTCAGAAGAGAACCACGGCCAAGGAGGAGTGGCTTTCATGGTCAACCGAAGAATAGAACACCAGATTGTGAAATACTCAGCAGTGTCGGAAGGAGTGATATATCTTGTATTAAAACTGAATAAACGATATAGCTTACAGATAATACACTGCTATGCTCCAACTTCCACTGCGGATGACGAGTCAATAGAACAACTCTACGAAGATATAACGCGAGCTAAAGTCCTAGAAAAAACTTACTATGTTATCATCACTGGAGATTTTAATGCAAAAATAATGCGGCGAATACCAGGCGACTCAGACTACATAGGAAATTTCGGTCTAGGTAACAGAAACACCAGAGGAGAGACATTAGCAAATTACGTAAGCACCAAAAAAATGTTTTGCCTGAACACGTTCTATAAAAAACAAATACAAAGAAAGTGGACATGGGGTAGCCCTGACGGTCAGGTTAAGAATGAAATAGATTTTATCCTTTCCAGTGATAGATCGGTATGTAAAACCATCGAGGTGTTGAACAAATTTAATACCGGCAGTAACCATAGACTAGTTCGTGCTGATATACGTATTAACGTAAAGAGATAAAGACGGAAACTATTAACAGCAAACCTTTTACCGACGACAGACATCCTAGCCAGTAATAAAGAGAACTACCAAGAGGAATTAGCACGGAAACTAGTAGCAAATACCTTTGAGCACAAGAATCTAGATGAACTAGCTGAGAAAATAACTAAAGACATACAAACAGTCACTAAGAAACTTTTTTGCAGAATAAGAAAACAAAAAGAAGCTAAACTAAAACCCGAGACTCTAGAACAGATAGAGAAAAGAGGAAGAACTAACAGAGATAACCCGGACTACAAAGCGCTCAACAAAAGCGTTAAGAAAAATATTCGAAAAAACCTCACAGCTTATAGAACAAACCAGATTCTTGAAACCATAGAGAACAATAAGAACATGAAAGTACTGAAAACATGTAAATCCATTGACAGCAATAAAATCATAAAGATAAAAGACGACCGTGGAACATTGTGCTCGCATAAGGAAGAGATCGTTAGAGAAATCCGAAAATTTTATGAGAAGCTATATACTTCTACTATTCCGAACCCTGGTATACCAACAAAATATATCTTAAATGTGGGCTCAGAGGATCTCCCTTAAATAATAACATCAGAAATTAGAGCCGCATTAAAACAAATCAAAAATGGGAAAACACCAGGAGAAGATAAAATTACTTCGGAGATGCTAAAAATGGGAGGCACTGCATTAGAAGAGGCAATGCGAGCATTACTGAATAAATGCCTATTGGAAGGACAAATACCAAAGAATATTATATATACATATATATATATATATATATATATATATATATATATATATATATATATATATATATACAGTCAAAATCGTTTATAACGAACTTCAGGGGACTGGTGCTTTTTGTACGTTGTAGCCAGTGTTCTCTGTAAGCAGTTCTATCGGTTATAATGAACAGGTTGCTATAAACGATATTACACTAATAGGGACAATTAGTTCGTTGTACCTAGGGTTATGACGCAAAAATGTGTTACTTTAACTATACTTATAATATGTTATAATAACATATACATAACATTTAACATATGTGTTTATTGTACTTAAGCAAATCTAAATATGTACATACATATATGTATAATATGTATTGAAATAATTATAAGTAGTGAATAAAGTATACACATAATATAACGGCTTCTCCAAATCTTCGTATTATAAAAATGTAGGCATACATATACTATTTATTTTAAAAAGACAAAAAAAATACATACATATATGTATTACAAAATATGTAAACACATTTTACCTGAATATTTAATGAAAAAAGTCTGTAATTTTTGTTTGTCGCCTTCCTTGAACTTCTGAAAAAAACATTTTTTCAATTGATGTGGAAACAATCGATAATGATTCTTTTACACTCTGGGAAGTTTCAGCAGTCTGAATAAATGCTCGTATGGTGGAACAAGCAGCATACGCTTCAGCAACAGTAGGGATTTTGCCGAAATCTTCCAATTCTTCATCAGCCTCATCAGTACTTTGTTTGTCACTAGTTTGGTGACTCAGTACGATGTCAATATCTGAGAGTTATTCGCTCGTACTTATTTCGTCATCAACTCGCACATAGTCATCTGCAGAGCAGTCAGAACTGAAAAGGGAAATGGCATCCTGCAAATGCGTTTGTACAATATCGTTGTATGCGATTCCTGATGGTTGTAAGTCTTTAGTTAGGCCGGAAAAACGAAAACAGTTGATGATCGTTTCCTTCCGCACAGATTCCCATGCCTTTGATATCATTAGTACAGCGTCAAGAATACTGACTTTCGTATCGTCGTTATTCTCTATCTTTTCGATGATTTTGTACACCAATTCTTTCCGAAAGCATGCTTTAAGACTTCTTATAACTCCTTGGTCCATGGGCTGCAGTCCAGACGTACAATTTGGAGGCAGAAAAACGAGTTTAATTTGTTTTAACCTGTCAACTGGGGGGTGGGATGGACAGTTGTCGACAATTAAAATTATGTGTTTTTTTTTTGTTGTAAAAGTTCACTGTCCCATTTTAGTAAAGTGTTTTCAAAAATAGCTGGCGTCATCCAGGCTTTTTTATTGAAATCATAATCAACAGGGAGATTTTTCACGTTTTTAAAACAGCGCGGCATTTTACTTTTTCCTATCACCAAAAGCTTCCTTTTTATGGAACCGGACATGTTGGCTGCAACAAGAACTGTAACACGCTCTTTTGAGAGTTTACCACCGGAACATTTCTCGCCTTTAAACTTTAACGTGTGACCAGGTGTCAGTCTAAAAAATAACCCCATCTCGTCACCATTAAAAATTTCATCATCGCTATAGTTGGACCTGAGTGTAGGCCATACATTTTCAACCCAGTCATTTATAATTGGTCTGTCAACAACTGCTGACTCACCTGAAATTTTTCCATGGACAATATTGTGGCGAGCTCGAAAACGTTGAACCCAGGAAGCATTACACTTAAAATTCTTCTTCAAAATCACAGCGAAAGCATTGGCCCACTCACGGGTACATTGTTTGCGCGTTGTTATTTAAACCAATCGAGCAAAGCACTTTCAATGTCACTGTAATTTGATGACCGAACGCGTTTTCCTTTTTCACACTTATTAAATTGCTTAATAATTTTCTCTCGTCTTTTCATTATTCCAGCAATTGTCGAGCGTGACGTTTTAAATTCCCGGGCAATCGAACTCGCGGAATCACCGGAATCGACTCGGCAAATTATTCCAAACTGTTCCTCAATAGTAAATTGTTTCCGTGACATTTTTTCAATGAAGGCTAGACACAACTGAATTCAAATTCAGAAACTCTTGGCTTAGGCCAAATGGGGAAATATGTATAAACAAAATTTTGTAATACAATGGATCCGTCTTGGGAGGTCTAACTGTCTAAAGGACAGTAGGTGCCTGTCCGGATGTACTATAACCATAAATTAATAAATCCTTACTTCTCATTTCGTGGTATTAAATATCTGTAATACCTGTAAGAAATACAACATTACAATGTCCATTTTCATAACTTAACAGGATAACACTTTTAAACTTATTTATTAAGATGTACGCTGTAACCAATATTTTAACTACTAGTGTTCCAAGAAATACGTTTGCTCTAACCGATTTGTTCATTATAAGCAATATAAATGCGTTTTTTGTATGTCATTTTATGGGACCTACTATTTTGTTTGTTATATCCGATTGTACGTTATAGCCGGTGTCGTTGTAAACGATTTTGACTGTATATATATATACATATATATATATATATATATATATATATATATATATATATATATATATATATATACATATATATATATATATATATATATATATATATCTAGGACATGCACTTAAAAACAAAAAGGAAAACCAAATCCTAGAAATTAAAAGGACACAATTGTCATAGGCTTCTTTTGGTAAGTTGAGCTTCATTTTAAAAGATAAAAAATCCCAATTCACTTAAAACGAAAAACCTATGACACTTGTATACTACCAGTTGCAACTTATGGGTTGAAAACTATGGCAGAACAATTAAGAGTAACTAAACGGGCCATGTTAAATATAAGCCTCAGAGACAAAATTCCTAACACCGAAATACGTCGAAGAACTAAAATAACCGACATCATGGGAAAAATAGCGACATTGAGATGGCAATGGGTAGCACATGTAGCAAGACAAGACACCAACAGATGGTCTCATAAAGTGACATTCTGGAGACCTAGAGAAACAAAAAGAAGCGTAGGAAGACCCAAAAAGAGATGGATAGACGATATAACAGCTGTAGCTGGAAAAAAATGGATGAGAATTGCAAAAGATAGAGAAGCGTGGAAACAATTGGAGGAGGCCTATGTCCAACAATGGATAAATGAAGGCTGAAGAAGAAGTCTATACAAGACTTGGAGAAGGAGTTGCCACATGCAATCTCGTTCAGACCTTTAGACCTTTAGTTTTGAAGGTGGTGGTGTAAGGCTATGGGAGGTATTAGTTGGGAGGAACGCACTATACTTGTGGAGGTGATGGGACTTATGACTGGTGACTCTTACGTTTAAAACATCCTACAAGATCATGTTTTGCCATATTCTGGTTACATTGGATATGACAGATTCATGTTAATGCACGATAATGTTCGATAATGTTCGACCATATGCCGCTCTCATAGTGACTAATTATCTTAATGAGGTCCAAATTCGAAAATTGGATTGACTACCATTTAGCCCGAATTTAAATCCAATAGAGCACATGTTGGATCCACTAAAAGGCCGCATACGACAAAAAAATATCGTTCCAAATACGATAGAGCAGCTTCGGTTTGCTGCATAGGATGAATGGAATGCAATTCCCCAAAGATATATCCAAAATTTTCTCGCATGCATACCGACAAGGATGCAAGCAGTAATAAGAGCTAGATTGGGAAATACTCGTTGCTGATCATTCACTTGTTTTAATTAAAGAGACTTGTTTAAGCAATTTAAATTGGCATTAGCATTGGCATTGGCAAAGTATAGAGGGAAATAACCTTATTAACTTCAAACTAAGCATTATTTTTTTCGCAATTTTCTCCTCATAAAAACTTAACATTGTTAAAATCAACACTTCTTCACAATAAACGACTTGATTGACGAGAACCATTACCTAGTTTAAAAGCTATTGAAGATCTTCCGGATGTTCAGCAATAAGTTATCTCAGTGTCATCTGCATACCGTAGGTCTTGATTTTGAGACGGCGACGTTTATTTTTATATCATAGTGATAGCACGCCTCTCTGACTAACTTCTCGTTGTACTAGTATTTGGTAAAGATTTTTAAGAATTATACATCGTAGAAGGTCGGACTGACTCAAAAAAGACGCCAACCTTAACTCTAAAGGGAAGGCCCCAGACCCCCTCCCCCCAAGCTTCTAAAATGCTAATGCATTTAAAGTAAATTAATATGATTTGTGATTTTTTAAGTTTAATTTTAATTTAAATCCATAAATTTTAATATCTTTCAACACGAGGTGTTTCTCACTGTCCCTTATACTCCGTTACACTCTTTTGTACTCCCTGTATTTTTTTTTGAACCTATTCTCTATCCTTCCATTGTTGGATATAGGTCTCCCCCAGTTCTCTCCATCTTTCCCTATCTTGAGCTGTTCTCTGCCATGTGGGACCTCCTTGTTTCCTGATGTCATCTTTCCACCTCATCTGTGGTCTGCCTCTTGATCTCTTTGCATTATATGGACGCCACTTTCCGATGGCATTGTTCCATCGTCCGTCTTGGAGACGTTCATTGTGTCCAGCCCATTTCCATTTCAGTTTTGCTGCTTGTTCTATCGCGTCTACTCTACTCTACTCCCTGTATACTTCAATAAATTTTTAAAAAGTTTAAGTTTTCAACTGTTTGAATTTTTTTTAATGTTGGTTCTAATTTTGTTATATTTTTCGAAGTCTCCATAAAAATATTTAAAAAAATGGGAATATTGGTATGATTATGAATCTGATGCTTCTTAGCTTGAGTTTTTCAGTTGCCAGCATTAACTAATCGCGGATGGGCAATTTCTAAAACTTTGTTATCAGTAGTTTCATATAATTTACCGTTAAAAACTCTCTACGAATTTGTATTTATTTTATATAATGTGTAATAAAACAATCAGAATTGGATGATTTATATTAAAACAATTAATTTTAATTACTTATTTATCTGATTTTACTTAATGTACATGTGGTTATAAAAATCAAATTAAATTTGAATAAATATTTTCCTTTCACACCTGAATTAGAAAAAATTAAAAAGAAAAGAAAAATGCTACGAAGATATACTAAGTGACATATAAATATGAGCACCAATTATAAACTATTTTATTTTAATAAAATTTGTTATTCTGGCTTATCTTATCTCGACGACGACCTATGCAACGAAATAAGGACCTGAATAATGGAAATAATTATGTTAATGTATTTACCTGGAACGTTCGCACACCTAACGAACCTGAAAACATCCGCAAACTGTGTGACATATTAGCACAATATAATGCTGATATTACTGCAATACAAGAAGTACGATGACAGGCTATGGCATAATCCAAAACGCAAACTACAATATATACTATAGTTGCCATAGAACCAGACGTGAATTTGGAACAGCCTTTATGGTGAATAATAAAGTCAAGCACTTGGTTATAGATTTCAAGCCGATAAATCCGCGAATGAGCTGCTTAAGGATCAGGGACAAGTTTTTTAATATTAGTCTTATTAATGTACATGTCCCAACAAAGGACAAGGAAGACTAAGAAAAAGACAATTTCTATGATTAATTAGAAAGAACATATGAAAATTGTCCCAGAAATGACATTAAAATAGTAATCGGTGATCTGAACGCAAAAATCGAAAGGGAAGAAATATATCTACCGCACATTGGTAAATATAGTCTCCAGAATAATACTAATTCGAATGGACACCGAGCAGTCACCTTTGCAGCTTCAAAGAACATGATCGTAGGAAGCACATGTTTTCTACACAAAAAATACATATGGGGACTTGGACCTTGCCTGATGGATTAACAAACAACCCAATTTATCATGTGATCTTAGATGCTAGACACTTCTCCAACCTTATGGATGTCCGCACCTATCGAGGCGCCAATCTTGATTCAGATTATTTTCTAGTTGGCACAAGAATTCGGGCTATAATTCAAATGCGAAGAAGGAAAAAAGTACCAAAACAAGGCGCCTTAATATTGAACTCCTCAAAAATCCACAAACGGTAGAAAAGTTTCAAAACTATATCGAAACTAAATACATAACTAAAGAAAATCTAACAATTAGTGAACAATGGGAAATGTGTAAAAATTATATTAAAGACGCAGCAAATAACATTCTAGGGTTGCAAAGACCACCACCACGCAATGGGTGGTTCGATGCTGAGTGCGAGGACATTACAAGAAGAAAGAACAATGCATATAAAGTGATGCAGCCAAGAAGAACCCGAGAAAAAGAACAAAAATATAAAGATCTCAGAAGAGAAGAGAAGTACATCCATCGGAGAAAAAAAACTTATGAAAATAGAATATTGGAAGAACTTGAGGCATTAAAAAAGGAAAATCAAACAAGAAAATTCTATAAAAATCTAAATAATGCAAGAAAAGACTTTACACTTAGAATCGGACTATGTAAGGATAAGGAGGGGCAAATACTCCATACAAAAGAAGAAGTATTGAAAAGGTGGGTGGAACACTATAAAGAACTAATTACTATCGAAGTAGAAGATCCAAATCAACCACCCCCAGGAGCAAGCAACAATACACCATTGGAGCCTCCATCAATTCAAAAAGTACGGGATGCAATAAAACACCTAAAAAATAATAAATCTTCAGAAAGTGATGGTATACCTGCGGAACTTATTAAATGTGGAGGTGCTACTCTGACTAACCATATATATATAATATATATATATATATATATATATATATATATATATATATATAAAATCATACTGAGAGCCTGGAATGAGGAACAAATCCCGGAAGAGTGGTATATAGGGATCGGTTGCCCGCTACACAAAAAGGGTGATCAATTGGAATGTAGAAACTATAGGGGAAGAACCCTCCTTAATACAGCATACAAAATATTTTCGAGTATGTTATATAGTCGCCTGAGTGCATATTCAGAGGATCTTCTTGGCAAATATCAAAGTGGTTTTAGTCCTGGTCGATAAACAACAGAAAAAACCAATGTCAATTCAATATCGACATACCATCTTTTCGTAGATTTTTAATCGGCCTATGATAGTGTCCTAAGAAATAAATTGTATGAAGCCATGGATAAATTCCACATCCCCGATAAACTGATAAGATTGGTTAAGGCTACAATGCGTAAAGTTGTTTGCCAAGTCGAAATACAGCGCGAATAATCACAGGCATTTGAAACGCATGTTGGGCTGCGACAAGAAGATCTCCTTTTTAATATAGCTCTGGAAACGGCGGTCAGGGATGCCCAAATAGACAACAGAGGACACATTTTTAATAAATCATCCCAAATTTTGGCATATGCAGGTGATGTTGAACTAGTTGCCCGCACAACACGCATACTGGAAGAAATCTATACCACCTTGTCAAATGCCTCAAAAAATATGGGCCTGCAAGTAAATGATAATGGAAGATTATGGTATGAAGATGGTATGGAGATGATGAAATGAAGATAATGGCGTCAACACCCAACCATAGAGCCAGAAACATCGGCCACCAATTCACTGTTGATAACTCTACCTTTGAAATGGTGGACCAATTCACATACTTAGGCTCCCTGATCACACAGGAGAACGTCATGATGGAAGAAATTAAGCAAAGAATCCTACCAAACAAATGCTATTTTGGATTTAGTAGACATATGAGAAGCAGAAACTTAAGCCAAAAAACAAAAATAACCATATACAAAACCCTTATACAACCAGTGTTGACATATGGATATTAGACATGGACCATTTCCAAGGCAGATGAAAACCTCTTGCTTATATTTGAAAGAAGAATCCTGAGAAGAATATTCGGTGGTATCTGTGAAAATGGTGTTTGGGGAAGGAGGTACAACTACGAGATATATCAAAGATATAAATATATATTTGGTGGTAAAGACGTAGTATCTCTTATAAAAATACGAAGACTAAGATGGGCAGGACATCTGGTAAGATCACAGTAGAACAACCCTCCTAGAAGAATCCTTGTGCCACAACCTGTGGGAAGTAGAAGTAGAGGTAGGCCAAAACTAAGATGGAGAGATGGTGTAGATGAGGATGGTAGAAAAATAGGCGCAGCAAACTGGCAACAGTTGGAAATGGATAGAACTGACTGGCGTAATAGACTTGGGAAGGTCGAGGCTCTTTTATAGAGCTGTAGCACAAATGATGATGATGATGGCTTATCTTGACAAAAACAATAAATAATTAGAATTTCATCCATATCAGTTTAGGTTTTTGTTTTTTATTCAACTTGTTCAATGAGAGAGTTTGATAGTTGGCCTAACAGAAGCCGAATTTTCATTTCGAGAAATAGGGTTCACACAAGTTTATATTATCGGGCATGGCGTGCATGCAGAAGGTCGAACACGAAGATTAAGCGGCACAGGGCGGCGCCAAATAATAACAGAGTGTCAGGATCGTCGCTTAAAGTTGATGGCTGTAAGAGACCGCTTCTCCTCACCAGCTCTATTGCAAATCAATGATTTGCAGAACATGGAAGATCAACTGGGATGCGAACAATTTAATCTTGAATCCGCAGGTGCGGCGTTTTTTAGTTTCTGCCACATTGGGTACTACCTCTTACCCCTGCACATCGACGTAGTCGTCTTGAATGATGCAGATAACGACAAGCTTGGGACCAGGAATGGCACGAAATCCACAGTTTTTTGTCAAATGGGACGTGAACCGTACTATTGGGGTTATGGCTAAAAGAGACATCAAATCTTTGTCAAAGGGAACCTGACAGCTCAGCGATACGTAGAAGAAATTTTGGAATCTCATGTAATACCTTATCTTCAGACACTCTAACATCCAATTTTTCAGCAGAAAATCGCAAGGCCATACATTGCGAGTCACCATGGACTTCTTTGAACAGGCTGCACTCAATCTTTTGGCTATAAATTTTCACGGTATATCATCATCATCTTTGGCTCGACAATCCTTTGTAGATCCTGGCCTGCTCTAAGATTCGTCACCGTTCTGTTTGGTTTCTGGCGACGTGTTGCCATCTTCTGATCTTTGGGATCCCTAAGATCCATCTAACCACCTAATTGGCGGTCGGCCTATGCTTCTAGTTCCTATAGGTGAATAGATTTTTCATTTATTATAATCACAAGTGCACAATATTTTGACATCAATAGCTTGCAAAATTGCACGTAACCAACTTATATTTACTATAGGAGCAATGAATATAAAATTTTCGATCACACACTCAAGTGTCAGTATGTGATCTTAAATTAAATATATTTTCATTTAAAATAATCACAAGCACAAGATGTTGGCATCAACAGCTTGCAAAACTTCTTCAAAGTTGCAGAATACATGGAATTAAAGTATAATATATGAGAATATTTCGTACTGATTAATATGTGAACCCATTCGTCATTATATTTTTAATTAAATAGCTCGAGACTCAGCTGACACAAACTGTTTCATGATTTGATTGTATAGTGCGTAAGTAACCCTGTACCTTCAGTTAACAATGTCATTTAAAAATAAAGCTGCAAGTATAAAACATACTAAGACTTAAATATTAAAAAAATAGTGAATAGCCCAATGGGGAAATTCCAAAACATCTTATATTACTCAGATGAGACAACAGGAAATAATATAAGTAAGCATTAAACTGTGCTAATGCAGTAATTATGTTGATAATGAAATAAATTATTTACAATTCGTCATAATTCACTTCCTCCAAGAGAGACAAAATATAAATTTTTCGAAATTCAGCCTTACCTTTTTTATAAAACTATTTTATAAAACTTCTGCCTCATGTAGCAGAAATAATTTGTAGATATGCAACACACTTTACTGTTAACCATACTATAAAAATATTGCCATAAACATGGTGGTTTATACGATTCATTATTTTATTTTACAAACTATTCTCTGTTTATTCTCAAAAATTAAGTTCATGATCAATAAATTCACGTGTAGCATTTCCATTTTTCTGATAAAATATTAACGTATGTATTAGTTTTTGTACATTGGTAACAATTGCGAGAGAAAGTGGTGGCAACCTTGACTTGCATTTGTCATTTTTTTATTCACCTTTCATATTTCAATCAAATCAGTGTTTTGTGAGCTGTCGTGGGGATCTATCAAAGGTGTTATTTGTCACTACGCGAAAATAATAATATCGAGAACATGTACTAGCTAAGTGTTCTGGTTTTATGATTAATTTTTATTAGTTTTGTTTTGATATTCTCAACGCTAATGCAAACGGCGCATTTGTAGTGTTTGTGCAGCTCTTATTGATAATATTTGTGTACATATGTTAGTATCTGTCTTGATACAACGAATACAGAATAAGGTAAGTTTTTTAAACTGGTACTAATGTTTTTTCTAGTAAAAAATTAAGCTCTACATATATAGATTAATTACAGTTATTATTTGACCTGTTTTTAAACAATTTATATCAGTAACTAGTAAGGTATATGCTGTACAAATTACTTATATAGGTTGTAAGGTGTATTTCCATTTTGTCCTTATATGAAATTTGATGTAGAAAGTTTCTTACAATATAGGATTTGAACTAAATAGTATATCTTAAAACTATTTTATTATCTGCACAATTAGAAAAAAAAATAACACAAGTTACTTTCTCTGTTCTTCATAGTTGATATGTTTTCTTTTTATTACTCTCCTTACCATTACCATGGGAAATGAGATATTAATAACATCTTATCATATGGATGTTTGAAGATTAAAATAGAAAACAAGGAAAATTAGAAATTGTTTCATTAAGTCTTCTTTTCTTAAAAGCGCTGATTGTATGTTTTCTTATTTATTTATTCATTTTTTTTTTCAGTTACTTATGAGATATTGTCCAATTTTTTCTTGTTTTCTATTGTCCATTATGTGTTTATTATCAATCACTGTTTAATCACAATCACAATTTAATTAAACCTAGCCTGTGAGACATGTTCACCCCTAAGAATTACATTCACTTGTAACAATTCATTGGTGTGAGGCGTATTAACTCGAGTTAAAAACAGGAGTCACTATGCTGTGTTCCAATGCTCCAGACCATCCCTCTCCCCCCTATAATAGCTTTCTGATGTGCAATAGGGATATAACCATCAGCCAAATGCTCTTCATGTGTGAGTCCTGGGTAGTAGAACTCCAACATGGTTTCCTAACTGAATTAAACTCAGGACAGCGCATTGTCACTAGTGCTCAAGGGATTGGGCCCTACGTGCCCGAGTTTTGGGCTTTTTGTTAATTTTTTGTTGGCTTGCACTGGTTTTTGTTAGTATTTTTTAAATTTTTTTGGTGGTCAAGGCCGTTTTTTTATGTGTTTTTTGTTTTTTTTGTAGGTTGCCTGAAACAGAAAAATCATAAATTAATAAAATGTTGATATTATAATATTGAAAAATATTACGATATAAAGTTTGTCTACTTAATAACCAACTGGGCCCATGCTTTTCGTTGCGGTTGTCCACAAGTTTTTTCGAGCTACAAACTGTCTTCTTAGTGTGCTGTTATGTTGTTTTTGTATGTTTTCTCTCTGGTATTTTACCTTAATAATAACCAAACACACTCATGGAGATTTGTGGAATCTAAAATCAGATGTGTTATTATTATAATCTATATTAATATTTGGTGTAGTTATAAACAATAAAAAAAATTAATATACATTTTTTGCATGTCTTATAATTGAGGACAATATTTGAACTGTAAATGTTTGTATCATAGGAAAGTTAACTTATTTTTATTTTTATGCTTAAAATTTTTAAGTGAATCAATAGTTTTTGAGATAAATTATACTATTTACTATCCTAGCTGATGGTATCCAGCAGTAACACCACAGATGTGACATATTTTTTAAACCCACAGTGCTTGAACTACAAAAGAACTCAGGTTGTAAGGGAGAATTCAGGTTGTAAAGGAGAAATCCATTTAATTTGTGGTAGATAAAGATCACCAAATAGTTACAGATAAAAAAATTTGTGATATCTAAGAAATTTATCAGTTTCTTCTATACTTTGTTGTACAGACATCTTCTATTTTAACATAGTTGCACTCAAATGAGTGTTACCCTCACCTACATTAACTCCACTTATTTCAAGGAAGACTGAAAGTCAGCATGTATAAAGTTACAGTGGTTATTACTTAATAATAGAAAATCTTATAAACCAAAATATTTTTATTAATTTAACAAAATAAAATGATAAAATATTCTAATACAAAAGTTTAGAAATAATCAATCAATTATAATTAGATAATAGACAAATAAGATAATTGATACACAAATTAAAAGCTTTAAAGGTAATGTATGTATCTAAGGATAAGTGCATCTTCACAGATTCTTCCCCCTCTATTTCCCAACAGGAATTATACAAAAAATTTTGTGTTCCTTACAAATTGGGTTTCCACATTTTTGTTTTTAGTACTTTGTCTGAGTTTTTTAGTTTTTCCTCTTAGGATAAGAGGCATATTTCTTAGATTCTTGTTTTATTTATATGGTCCAGTAGTTCTAGATACGGATCCATTTTACTAAAAGATACAAATTAAAAATAGCAATGGCTTCCTAACCTAACAATAATAATGTTTTAATGATAATAACCTTAAGCTTACCCAAGTAATAAAATAAAATTTTCTTTGAAATTGCAAAAACGTGACTGCATGTACTGTGAGGAATGCTCTTATATGATTAGGGCTGTCTCTTCGATCAGGTGTCACAGCATACGGGCCACCTGAAATATTCTGAAAAGTCATTTCTCCTTATGAATAACACTAAACGCATATCCTGATGGCCATCGCATTAGATAACACTATCATTGCATATAAATAAATATGGTGAGGGATTCAGTCATAGCGCATGTAACTCCTTGTTAAGTACCACTCAGTTACTCATTGAAATGGGTTTTTTGTCCATGCGTTCATAACTCTTAAAAAAAAGTCCTAGATTTTTAAAGCTTGGTTCACATACTTCTTTGGGTGTAAGGAAAAACTCTGTGAATTAGATGTGCTTTTTTTATCTTGAAAGTACCAAGTACTTTATTGAAAATTGGTACATAAGTTTCTTTTAGAGTTATATTTAATAATTATGCCGTATGCTGTGATACATATTTGTATCAGTTTATTACACTCTAGCAAAGAAATAATGAAATGAGTTATATGCACGATCTCTTAAGTTATCATATATTTTAGCTATCCCTATTAGTTATTAGTATTAGTAGAGTTTTACCAAGAAGCATGTCAATAGCTGAGAATTTATTTTTTATTTAGTGTATGGCATATTAATTACATATAATTAAAAGCAATATTTTTATAAACAAAAATGTTAAATTGTGCATTACAAACAAACATCTAATATATCAATCTAATCTAAAACATTTCGTGTCACATTCAGGAATTCAGTCTTCTTAGTTTTTCCTGTTCTTCTATATTATCCCTCCCTTATCTCTTCACTTCATTTGTTTGAATTCTTTTTTGCGTTTGTTCAGTTGTTGGTAAAATTTTCTCATCTCTATTGGTTTAATAAGATCGTGTAGTTCTTTGTTTATATTTCCTTTCTTCTTTCTGTGGTGGATTGTTTTTTCTTCCTTATGTACTAGACTTTTGTCTCAAAACAGTCATTAAGTTTTGCTCTTCTTTGTTTACCTTCCATGCCTAGTAATTATTCAGCTGCTTCTTTCATGATGTTTCTTCATCCTTCATGCTCTACATTTGTGTTTTCATGTTTTAGTCTGTCTTCTAGTTTGATGTTCATATTTTGTTTGTATAATTTATTTTTATTTGTATTTTTAATCCTTCTACATTGTATCGTTTATATTTAGAACATATTTCCTTTTATAAATGTTTAAAATTCTGGCCCCTTACCCTACTTTCATCCCAGTAGTGATCAGAATCATCATTTGCTCATCTGCTGGTGTGGACGTTTAATATATTTGATTGGTGTCTTGAGTCTACAATAACATGATTTATCATATTTACTGTAAGTCCTTCTGGCGATTCCCAAGTGCCTTTGTGTATTTCTTTTTGGGCTTTACTTTTAAATTTATACAATCAATAAAAAAAATATATAAAAAAATTCATTTTTTAAATCAGAGCATCAAAAATATATTTACATTCATATTTTCGCTATGTTATCATTCCTGTACCTAGTATGCCATATTTGTCTTTTAATTTCTTCACTTTTTTTTGTTATTAGTAGTGATCAGTGAGCCAAGGTATGTGAAGCTGTTAACACATTCCAAGATATTACTAAGACTGTTTCCCGTTCCTTATTTGCCATAGGATCCTTAGGAACCAGCTTGTATTTGATTTTGTCTTCTGACTAAATCGACCTGTTTGGTCCTCATTTCCAATGCTAGGAAATATTGCTCATCTCGCATGTAATGCTCTATTATGCCAATGTCATCAGCATATGCTAAGATTTGTATCAATCTATTGTAAATAGTATCTCTAATTCATGTGTTTTGGAAGGCCTTTTCCAAGGCAATGTTAAATGGGAGGCAAATCAGTGCATCCCCTTGTCTGAGTCTATCCTTTATATCAAAAGACCTAGAATTCTCTCCCTGTATCACAAACATTGGTTAATTGGATAAGTTTTTCTGTTACGCCAAACTCAAGATTTGATTGGTATAATACTGTTCTCTTGACACTGCAATACACAGCTTTGAAGTCAATGAATAGGTGATGGGTTTCAATATTAAATTCTAATGTTTTCTCGTTGATTTGTCTTATTGAATGAATCTGGTAAATCCTTGATTTTTCTGGGATGCATCCGGCATGGTATTTTCCAATTATACCCTAGGTGTAACCTTTGATAGAGAAAGTAGTAATATTTCATTGTGTTTAATACGTTTATTTAAACATACTTTTTAATAAACTATCCAAGAATCAACAATATCCAAAACCCATGTTCTAAATCTGACAAGTAATGATAACTGACAACAAGTCTCCATACATTGAGTCTCCATACATCTTCGTAGGGTCCGGTATTCCTCTTTTGCTCTTCTTGTGCACCCAGCTTGATTTGTTTTTGGGTATCCTCTATTTTTGTTATCTGTTGCTTCTTGGCGTTCCTTATCAAACCATTCGAAACACAGAGCTATCTATATACATTACAATTCACTGACGACCAGGTAATACTGGCACAGCAAAAATATAACTTGGAATATATGGCAAGAATATTACGGAAGAAATACCAAAAGATATGACTAACAATTAATCTGAGTAAAACAAAACACCTCAGTATAGGTGAAGAGACATCTCTAATTTTAGGCGAAAACGACAAAATAAGAGGATGTGAAAACTATACTCATCTCGGAGAAAAAACTAGTAAAAAAGAAACCCGCAAGCAGCAAATTTAAGGAAGAATAAACCAAGGAAGAAGAGCTCTACGCAGATTAATTAATATATGATGGTACAAAGATATCATCAAAGGAAGAAAAATAAATATCTACAATACGAACAGATTGTGTCCTTGTCCTGCCTTTTTAATTTTTTCTATGAGTTTGTGTATTATTAAGTTAAAGAATAGTAGACTTAATTATCTCCCTGCCGGATTCTTGAGTTTAATTATCTTTACCATAGTGTTGGACTGGTTTTTTTTTCTTACAGTAATTGTAGCAATCAAGAAACCAAGAACAATGCTGTGCAGAGACAAAGAAGGAGATATAGTAACTCAACAGAGTGAAATACTACAAAGATGGACAGAATTCTTCAAAGAAAAGTTTGAAAAAAACGAAGATTCACTATATGATGGAATTATACTGGATCAAACGGATACCAGAGAAACAACCCCTCTTCAGTAGCTGAAATGCAAGAAGCAGTTACCAGACTGAAAAACAACTCCTGGGTCACCTAGATTAGATAACTATTAGCGCAGAATTAATAAAGGAAGGCGCAGACTCCCTATTGAATGCGATACACAAACTAATAGTGAACATATAAAATAATAAACAACTGCCACAAGACTGGAATACCGGAGTAATTATCCCACCACATAAAAAGGGAGATCAGCTTCAATGTAAAAACTACAGGGCAATAACGCTACTAACTGTGGCATATAAAATACTGTCAAATATTGTGTGTGACCGATTCATACCATATGCGGAACAAATAGTTGGGGGATATTAATGTGGTTTCTGCAGGCAGAAGTCCACAATAGATCAAGTCTTCGTCTTGAGGCAAATCTTGGAAAAGACTAGTGACTTTAATAAAGACACACATCATCTTTTCATTGAATTTGAGAGTGCCTATGATAGTATCTATTGAGAATTTCTGATCCATGCACTGAAAGAGTTTAATATTCCAACTCAACTCATTGATATTGTAAAAGAAACACTTAAAGTACAAAGCAAAATTCGAATTCAAAACGCAAACGCACTAACAGATACAATTTATGTCAGAACGGGCTTACGACAGGGAGATGCCCTATACTGTATTCTATTCAACGTCACATTAGAGAAAATAATTAGAGAGTCAAAAGTCGACAACAGATGAATAATAATAACAAAAAGAGTACAAATGTTGGCATTTACAGATGATGTTGATATCATAGCTAAAAGCGAAAGAGAGATGATAGAAGCATTTAATGCAATAGAAAGAGCGGCACAAAACAGTCGCCTTAACATCAAGGAAATAAAAACCAAATACATAAAGGCCAGCAAATCGACAGGCCAAAGAAATCAACAGAATCTGATAATAGGAGACTATAACATCGAAAGCGTGAAAAATTTTACGTATCTAGGTTCACTAGTTACCGCAGATAACAATGTCAGAGAAGAATACATCATTATCATCATCAATCAGCCCTGAGTTGTCCATTGTTGAGGCCTCCTCTAGATTTTTCCATCTGCTTCTGTTCTGCGCCTCTGCTATCCAATTAGTCACGATTCTTTTGAGGTCGTCGGTCCATCGCGTTGGGGGTCTTCCTCGGCTTCGCTTGTCAGCCCGTGGTCTCCACTTAAGCAGAAGAATACATATCGCTAATAAAACATTTAAGGGACTAATTAAACATCTAAGATCTAACAACATCACAAGAAAAATCAAATGCAAAATATACAAAACCCTTATATAGACCGGTCCTTGTATACGGATCAGAGACATGGACACTGTCGAAAAGCGATGAGAACCTATTAGATACGTTTGAGCGAAAAATCCTTAGACACATATATAAGGGGATGAAAGAAACTTGGATGGCGCAGAAGATATAATTTTGAACTGTACACAGCATACAATGAACCCGAGGTCATAACATCCATAAAGATCGGACGTCTGCGCTGGATGGGCCATGTTGAACGTCTGTGGAGACTGAAACACCAAAACATATAATGAGGCAAACACCAGTAGGGAGAAGGTCAAAGGGAAGACCCAAACTTGGACACATGGAACAGGAACAAGTGGAGCAATATCTGAAAACACTTACGATTACCAACTGGAAAAACAAAACAAGGAACAGAACAGAATGGCGGAAAATCCTAGAACAAGCCAGGACCCAGAAAGGGTGGTCGAGCTTCTGATGATGACGATGATTAATTGTAACAATCTTATAATCTAACGCAGTCAAAGCACATATAAGCAGATTTATTATATGTTTCTATGCCTTGTTAATTAATTACTGTTTTCCCTCCTACTTTCAAAGTTATTGATCACTGCCTAAAAAACTAAAACTTTATCTAGACATTCATTGAAAATCGATGACATTAACCTACCTCTTCAATTTCAAATAAACTTTTTATTCATTTTACGTGATCAGTATAGCAATGCTAACTAACAAAAACTTCCTTCAAGAGATCATTACATTTGTATTTCTTTACAAACACTTGGATCGAATGGCAGAAAACCTTCGAACTAGCTAGCGACCGGCTGATTAAAATAAAAAGGAAAGTGTTATGCTGGTTGAATATACAAGGACGAAAATTTCATTTTATATACCTACCAGTTTAAATGGATTACACAACACGGCTTGAGTTGTTGATGGTTTAACACATAAAACTGAAAATATTAAAGTGGGTATTTTACATACATTGCAAAGGTGTGTTATTTCGAGATAATAATGTTCATGCAGTTAAAATATTTTATCAATGTTTGTATATGTTCATTGTTGGAAACGAAATTAAAAAGTTTACTAATAACGTGTTCATTGTTGGAAATGACATAAAAAAAATTATAAAATAAAAATAGTCAAGGTATTTGACAATTTTTTCCTTTAATATATACTTATATTAAGAAAACCTATACGTTTTCTGAATAAATTTCGGAGTGTTGTTTTAATTATTAAAGTCTATCTGTTTGCAACTGGCAGCTCATTACAAATGCAAATCTTCAAATAGAGGTAAAGGTTTACCGCCAAGGCCATAAACCATTGCCGTATGGATGTAGTTGAACCCAATAAGGTTTTTTTTTTGAAAAATTACGAGTTATGCATTCATTTGTTTAAGATTTGTTTGTGGTTACATATACTTTAAAAAAAGATTCCATGACATTAAAAAATCTTAACACTAACTAATAATAATTAGAAAATAATATAAAGCACGAATTTTGTAAAAGTTGTGTCTTAGATAATTACCTGTGTTTTCTTTCCGCTCTTTAATTTTTTCACGAAGCAACTTCTCTCTTTTAATAGTACTGTTTTTGAATTAATAAGATACATATATTTATACTATTACATTCATAAAATACTTTGTCTCATTAGGAGATAATCCTTTATTAATGACTGGACGAATGTGGCAAAAATCATCTTTGAGGTACCTGCCGGCCGAGTAAAAAGTTGTGACGAATTTGATACCGTTTGTGTTATCAGTTAGTAGTTCAGTCCATGTGTTAAAATGGCATCTTCGTTTCAATTTGTTGTTGCTAAATTTAAAAACGGCGCATATTCTCTGAGGGAAAAAACGATTGTGTTAAATGTTCATGGTTCCTTTGTTCATCAACAACCTTTAACAACGTTTAATAATGTGACTGTGTGCCCCAGTATGACAGATGTTAGTGATCGAACCATTTACAGATTTTTAAGTGAAAGTAACAAGGAAACATTACTGAGCCAAAAATACATGAATGACAACAACCAATGGAAAATCGATGACTTTCATAGAAACGTCCATCGCAGAAAATTTCATTCGTTCTATTTAAATAAGGAGATTCCTACATTGGAGACAATATTAAAGGCAATAACAGATAATAAGTTTCCGCACTTTGGCCGAGATAAGTTATGGAAATTACTTAGAGAAATCGGTTTTTGCTTCGACAGAGATTGTTTGTTGGCGAAGGCAATTTTTGAGAACGATAAAGAGATTTAGATTAGAAGGAAGATGCATTTTCTATTAAGATGAAACCTGGCTAAACAAAAATTATACCGTTTCAAATACATGGCTAGGTAAAAATATTATAAGTTCTCGACAAGCCTTTCTGGAAGGATATTCTACTGGTTTAAATGCTCCCGCAGGAAACGGTCAAAGATTAATGATCACGCCCATTGGTAACGAACATGGTTTTGTGAAGAATGGTTTATTTCAGTTCGTTTTAAAATCAACTAAAAATTACCACGAAGAACCGAACTCCGATGTTGTTCGGGAGTTTCTTTTCTCAGGAATTGTATTTTGTACCAAATAATGCTGTCGTTGTTTTCGATAACGCCAGTTATCACTCAAAATTAGTGAAAAAGTTACCAACGGTTTCATGAAAAAAAGTGGATATAATTGACTGGCTCCAACGCAAAACAATATTGTATGACCAGAATATGCTTAAACCGGAATTATTTCGAAATGCAAGTCAACATAAATCGTACTGTAAAAAATATGTCATTGACGAAATGGCAAAAACAATGGGAATAACGGTATTACGTTTGCCACCTTATCATTGTCAACTAAATCCAATAGAGTTAATATGGGCTGAAGTAAAAGGTGAAGTGGACCAGACAAAATACAAGTTTTAAATTGAGGGATGTCAAACAATTTGTATTAAATTCCATAAAAAACATAATAACTGCACCAATGCCCCTTAAAACACGTAAAAAAGACGAAGAAAGATTGTCGACTGTTGATAATAACGTCTTTCCACTTACCACATGAAACAATTTTTCTGGAACAGGAACATTTTTATAATTCTTGTAAGATTGTTCACTATTTTTTAAGCGCTTACGGTTTTCTTTCACCCAGTTTTTAAAATTTATTTGTCGTTTTTTACTTTTATTTAGATGATTTAAGACACGTGTTGTTAATGAGAACTATCCACACTCCACCATATTTAATGCACAAGTAACGTTTTTCCTTTCGCGCCGCTGTTTTTTAGGTCTCTGGAGGGCATTGAATTGAAATTAATTGTAATAGATGGTGTTACTAGTTTGCTTAACGCATAAAGAACGTTTTTCCCCTGAAACATCACTTAAATTTGTCGCTTACAACGTTTTTCCGGTCAGGTCTTCATATTATTAATGTGAGTATTACAAGTGATTTGAGAATCTATACTCACCTCCAGAAATTCACCTCCAGATAGTTCTAACTATTGAGTATCTAAATAATGCCAGTTCAGCTAATCCGGCCAGTTTCCGCATATTTGAGAAGAAATTGTGTGTGGAAGAGTTTCCAGTAATTGTCACGATATCGTCTGCAAAACCTCGTGTCTCTATATCCCTTAGCTAGTAAGCCCTTTGATCAGATTATCAACAACTATCACCCATGATATGTGAAGAAAACTGGAAGCATTTGAGATGTGGCTATATCGGAGAATGCTCAAAATCCCGTGGACTGACCGAGTCACAAATGAGGAGGTCCTCGGAAGAATGAATAAGAACCGAGAGGTACTGACCACCATCAAATCTCGAAAGTTACTATTCTTCGGACATATGCGAAATGAATACAGATATGCTCTCCTTCAAGCCTTCCTGCAAAGAAAAATATTTGGAAAACGAGGTACAGGCACATGAAGAAGAAGAATCATCCATAGCGTTGGTGATAATACGTCTGCTTGAAAGCACATTCTTGTTATCCTTAAGTACAGAACCCTTTCACGTGTCTACACTGAAGTGTTTAAAATACACTTGCTTGGTACAGTCCCTTCGCTCAGCTTTGGAATATTTTGACAGATTCTTTGTCGCAAACATACAATACAATTTCTACCTCACTATTAATAGCACAAATAATCTTACTGATGCAGACTTCTTTTATTGAAAAAAGAATAATAATAAATAAAGGGAGTGTATATTAATTAATTTTCATTGGACATTTTCCATTTGTAAATACATACGTTTGTAAATACATTATAATTAACTATTTCACATATTAACATTTAAACTTTTGTTTTAATTGGTTTAGTTTTGTTGATAATTTCCAGCAAATAAGGTTTACATCTTCCTGTTGTTCCTTTTAAGACTCGAAATTAGCAATAAGCAGATTATACAGGGTGGCCATTTCCGACGCCTGCTTGATAAAGCGGTTGCAGTGAGTGCAAATAATTGTAGGTAACATTTTTATTCTTGGTGTAGTCTTTTATTAGTTTTTCAATTGTTATTTAACTTAAATAATTGTTGGCTTTCAATTCTTTTAACTAATTGTTTTGTGTATTGATCTGTGTTACTTTGCAATAATCGTCTATTTTCCCAGATTTTGGTATAAATTAATATGCTATCTGGTCTAGATGAAGTGCTTTCGAACCCAATAAATCCAATTTCTGTGATAAATATGTATTTCTATTTGCCTGTCGCAGAACTTATTTAAATAATAAGAGCAAGAAATGAAGTTATTTTGAAGCATTTGGAGTAGTTTACAAATAGACAACCAAACAATAGTCATTTTTCGGTCGTTGGTCGTGATGTCACCAATTGAAAATGTGTTTACAGCAATACACACTCTGTGATTCATCTCGCTTGTCCAGAATTCTAAGAAAGGCGCCTCTCGATGTGCCAACTCGTAAATACCTAAATGGAAATGAAAGCTTAAAATACATTGCGCTTCTTGGTATGTGATTGCATATACTTACAGGGTGTTACTAAAATAGATGCATTTGTGCACTAAACATACATGTAAAGTTGGCTATAAAAATGATTTTTCTTTTTAATCATATTCAACCATTCCACATAGTTTTATATATATAATATATATATATATATATATATATTATATATATATATATATATATATATATATATATATATACAGAGTATTCATTAAAGAGTGAGACATATTACTGGAGATTGTAGGAGATTGTCAAAGTCGAGAAATAAATCACATTGCCATTAATATATTTCGGCTACTTTCAACTAATTCCATGAATTTTCTTAAACGACGATTTTTTGGGATGACAAATAAAATTTTATCATTAATTCCGATTTATTTTCTGGACTTCTACAGTTAGAGGATGCAATCGGTGAAGATTTTGAATTCTTAAACTGTGACAATTTTTTCGTTCCACCATGCATCTTATTTTCGACTAGAAAAATATCTTTCCTTTCCTTGTTAGGAAAAGCTTACCTTTATTGAAGTCCCTAAGGCTAACGGTTTCTGAGAAAAACGCATCTAAAAAGGATAGTGTGTACAAATTATCGAAAAGTACTAAATCATTAAAAAATTTCAATAGAGCTTGTTCCAGGAATATAAACCCCACTTAGTATATTCTTTATCTATTTTCCGCAACATGTAGTGGATATGATCTTGATCTTCTGCAAGTATTACTAGGTCATTCGCAAAATTCAAGCTGTAAAGTTTATGATGTCCAATTTTAACACCCATCCATATATCCAAAACTCCCTCCAAATAAATCTTAAGGACATAGGCGCAAAATTTTGCATGTCAAACTGTTCAGTAGGTTTTAAATGTATTCATTTTTTTCGAATGCTGAGAAAACTAATAAGTATTTTGAAAAATTTAAACACAGAATGAAAGATTGCGTTATTACGGAGGGCCGAAAGTCCCTTAGAATAACCAAAAAGTTTCTTTTGAATGAGATATTTGAAATTAAAAATCACACCAAATTTTCTCTTTTCAGTTCACCCCTGACTTATTAAAATAAACAATATAGAAGTTTTCAAGGACTTTCGGTCCTCGGTAATAACGTAATCTTTCATTCTGCGTTAAATTTTTTTAAATATACCTATTAGTTTTCTCAGGATTCGAAAAAAAAAAATAATATAATATATAATAATAAAAAAAAATTGCTTTCATGATTTAAAAAATAATACATTTATAACACATTGAACATTTTGCGCTTATGCCCTTAAAGAGCGTGGATGCAACAGTAGCCAGGGCGAAGTCCTTTGGTCACCTTTATCTCTTTTTGTAACTTTTTGGCCAATCTTTATTGAACTCGTCATATCGTCGTACAACTCCCTCACAGCATTAATGTAAATCGGTGGATTTTTCTTGTCTTCTAGCACCTGCCACAGATTGGCTAATGGGACACTATCATACGCCTTTTGAACATCAATCAAACATATTGTATATACAAGAACGACCACTACGAAAACCTCTGATCTTCAGCGTCTTTCCAACAATCTTCAATTCGGCTTTTGATTATCATCCCGTACATCTTACAGATTGAATCTTACAGATTGTGTTGTTATCCTAAGTTCCCCGTAGTCTTACAATCCTTTCTGTCGCGTTTATTTTTGTATATATTGCTGATATATTGCTGATACATGCAGTTTTTCATTTTGGGAGTAGGGTCTCTTCACCCCCCAAGAATAAGTTAAAGATATAAACCAATAGCTGAAATAATTTATCAGAGTCATATTTAACCCTTAAGTTTCTGAATTTTAATTTGTTTACAAAGTTTAATTTTTTTGATTTCGATGTATATGGGAGAAGGTTTTAGATCAAAACAATAGTAAAAATGTACTTACTCACCTTTGAGATTCATTTTTACTATAAATAATAAACACCTTCACATCAAACACTCAACTAAATAATATCCATCTAGTTAAAATTAGAATCCCTTCCTGAATTTCAGGCTGAAGATTTTAGCGGTTTCTGCGTTACATATATATATATATATATATATATATATATATATATATATATATATATAATATATATATATATATAACGCTTGGAGCTTAAGGGTTAATCAGTTCTGAGGGTATTCCCCTCGATCTTGGAGCCTTCTAATTTTTCATAGCGTTGGCGTTTTTAAATTTCTTCTGGTGTTATTTCAGTTTCTTCGCAATAGGAAATATCATATTTTTCGTAGCTAATATCATGGAATTCTGCTCGACTGAGATTTACGAGACACACATAAGTTATTTTTTTGTAGAGATATTAATATTACAAAGTGCAAGTACAGTTGCGCTTGAGCAGCGCACCGGGTGCTAGTTGCACGCATCAGCTTGGTCACTTTCAAATTACTGTATTTAAGCGAAAACTGCATCATAATGAGTTTAGTAAAGCTCAACATGCTAGCATTCAATTGCACTATATAAGTATATAAGTTATAGTCCCCATTACCATAATACTAAATATTTTGATCTCATACCACCGAAAAATCAATATAAACAAATTCGATTGTTTTTTTTTCACCTAAATTATTGTATAATTTCATCAAAAATTGACAAAATTAAATTTTTCAAAATTCATTTTGAAGCTTATGATCATAGCTTTAAAACGAGGTACTTTAAATCTTTTTTACATTGAGCAAAAGCAAATCTTTAAGCAAAAATGTCTGATATAGTCGGTAATTTGTTATTTTTTCTTAATAAATTTGCAATATCTGGGCTTCTAATGGACAGTTTTTAAAATTTGTTTGTTTTTTAAGAAAAAAACATGGTTTGAAAAAGGGTGTATCTTTATTAGTTTATTAGGTATAAGCATTTAAACAATTTAATTGTTAATAACAAATTCTTGCCGAAAAATTCGGATGATCATGTTGAAGATTCGGATTCATCGGGCCAAAATACATAAAAATTAGTTGTAAAATTTCATGGACCTCAATCGGCCACGAAACTCCCATTTATCCCTAGACTAAATATCAGACGAAAATTTAATAGATGATGGAAAAATTAATGGAAACAAAGCACAGAACCACACATTCATATACAAGTAATAGTACTCCATCCTAATCGACTGGTACCAGAGACCCATGAGATAGATCTGCTGACTTCCTACCAAAGTGGGGTAATATTCAATCTCCAGATTGTGACTGCGGCCATGAAAGACAAACCATACTTTCTGAATGCTCTCTCTGAGCATATTCAGGATTATGAAGTAACTTCCTTGAAGCAACACCTTCAGCAGTAAAATGGAATCGTAGTCTCGAGATCAACGGTATTAAGTAAATATATTTTAACGTCACTTGCATTATTTTCATCTACTTGTATTTCAATTAATTGTATATGTTTTTGTTCTAATGTATCATTAATTCACCGTTTTGTTGTTCTTTAAATATCGACTTTCCTTTTTAAACAAACAAAAAAACCCAGTTTCTATAGCTATCTTGTCAAAAGTGTTTCCTTTGAACAACAATTATGCCAAGCAATAATTAATATCAATTAGAATATCACTAATAACGTAGAACTTGTACTTTAATCTTTCAATCAGCTGTTTCGTGGGGACATGACCCTCTAGTATTAAAATGTATCCATAAGCGACGAAGCGCCTTCGGATTGTTGCAAAACTAGGTCGAGCAACTTGTGAAATATTAATATTTTATTATAATTCAATAAAAACATCTAATATTCCATTAATTACAAACTAATCATTGGGAATTTTTGCTAATTATATTTTAAAAATAAAAGGAAGTGTAACAACTTCTTTTTGTAGTAGTAGATACTACAAAAGTATTAGACAACATCAGTAATTATTAATAATACCATGCGTGCAGGCACATACGAAGATAGATTGATATTAAACTAGCCTTTGATAGATGGCGCTACTTAATACCTAATTGGTTTCGGTGTTGACATTTGCCATTCATGACATGACGTCTGTCAAAATTTTAAGTTTTAAAAACAATTAGTTTGGTTTTTACAGCCGTCAAAAGCAAACAAATTTTGTGTTTTCGGAGAAATGGAAAAAATCGAGTATCGTTCGGTGATTAAGTTCCTCCACAAAAAAGGTAAAGCGAATGTGCAAATCATTGCCGACCTGGACGAAGTTTATGGTGAGGTTGCATCTTCGTTAGCAACAGTAAAATTTTGGAAAGCTGAATTTGTTCGTGGTCGTACGAGTGTTGTTGATGATGAGCGTCCCGGGAGGCCAAATGAAATCACCACGCCGGAAATGATCAACAAAGTCCATGACATGCGAGTTAACAGAGGTCCTAAACATTTCCTACGAACGCGTACACATCATTCATCATCATTTGGACATGAAAAAGCTATCCGCACGATGGGTGCCGCGTTTGCTGACAATCGATAAAATGCAAAAACGTGTGCCCACTTCGGAGACGCTTTTGGCGATGATACAGCGCGATCCGAAGAATTTTTTTCGATATATCACCGTTGATGAAACCTGAGTGCATTATTACACACCGGAAACCAATGAACAGTCGAAACAGGGCGCAAACGCGACGAAGGGCCGCCGAAGAAGGCAAAGAGTGCACATTCGGCCGGCAAAGTGATGGCGACTGTTTTCTGGGATGCGAAGGGCATCATCCATACCGACTACTTGGAAAGGAAAAACAATCAATGGCGAGTGCTACGCAGCATTATTGGATCGGTTCGATGGCGAATTGCGTCGAAAACGCCTCTGTTTGGAACGCAAAAAGTGCTCTTTTACCAAGACAATGCACCGGCTCACCGATCGGCCGTCGCCATGGCAAAATTACACGAATTGGGCTATTAATTGGTTGACCACCCACCGTATTCCCCAGATATTGCCGCTAGCGATTTTTTCCCGTTTCCAAACCTAAAAAAAGGCTCGGAGGACAGCGTTTCGCACAAATGATGAATTAATTCGTCGTTGAAACTTCAGCCTATTTTGAAGAGCTCGAACAAAAGTACTATTCGGATGGGATAAAAAATTGGAACATCGTCTTACTAAGTGTATCGAGCTAAAAGGGGACTATGTTGAGAAATAAATCGATTTAATTCCAAAAAACTTGTTTTTTCTATCAAAGGCTAGTTTTATATCACTCCACCCTCGTAATAAAGAGGTTGAGAAACTTCCGATTTACATGTTAAATCAATTAAATTAAAAAGTATTGACGTAATATTCTTCTGAAGCTATTTTTTGTAGCATCTTAATAATATTCTTCTTAAAAAACTTAATATATGAAGTAAAAACTTCTTTTTGTAGAATGGTATAAAATTTTATTACTGAAATGTTTAAAAATTATACAACAAAATTAATAGCTTTTAAGTAGTTTAACATATTTGTGAATGAACAATTTGCACCAAGTGCTTTCTCTAAGTTTATTGAGATACCATAATTGATTCTTGCTGTGGAGAAAACTGGACAGTCTACAACATGTTTCACCGAGAGTTTAACGTTACACTGCTCACATTTTGGTTCGGATTCTTTAGTAATTAAGAACTTGTGCGTGGCACTGGTATGACCTAATCTTGTCGACTTGTCGTCTTGTCACTTGATCCCTTCTTTTAGTGGGGAAACATTTCCATGGTTTAATGTTCGGTTTAATATTCCGGAGATTGGACACTGAAAATTCCCACCGGTTTTGCCAGTCACTTAGGATCCGCGATTTGATAACACTTGAAACATCACTAACTATCACGTATTTCACAATAATAGAGTCAGCTGAGGTGACGGCTTCACGCGCACACTTATCTGCTTCTTCATTACCTCTAATACCAATATGTGATGGGATCCAAATAAAGATTATCTCCTTATTACAATTTTCTATCTCTATCGGATTTTGTTTTATTTTTTCAAGAATATGATTCTCTGGGTATATTCTTCCTATAGATTGTAGTGAGTTTAGTGAATCAGTCAAAATTATATATTTCTGATTTGGTGATGATATAATATATGTGAGTGCCTCGTATATGGCATATAATTCTGCATTAAGAGTACTATAGTGTATGGGCAACTTATATTTTTGACACATATTAGAGGATATAACTGCTGCTCCCACTCCATCTGTTGATTTTGAAGCATATGTATGAATTTGAGAGAAATTTGTATACTTTGATAATAAGTTTTGCAGATTTTGATGTATTATACTATGGTTAGTAGTGTGTTTGTCCAATGATGTTAGTGTAGTTATTATTTTAGGTACTCCCAAAGTCCATGGTGCAGCAGGTTAAAAACTAACGGGAAAGCAAGGAGGTAAGGTGGTGTTCAGAGATGAGAGATCCATTTTGATTCGGTGGTAGAAAGGTTTATGTAGACGTGGTTTATTGGAGAAAAATGTTGATAATCGGTTAAGGTGATCATATTTGAAGGTGTGGTTGTTAGGATTTGCATTTGATTTAATTGCATAGGTTAACTTTAAGTACATTCTTCTGTGATATAGTTTTTGACAATTTTTATGGAATAAGGAGAAACAGTTTTATATCTTTACAAAATTTTTTTTTCGAAATTTCGAGCTGCTTCCGAATCATACTATCTGCGACACGTAGATACCTGCGACATTAGTTATTAAATGCCAATTTAGGTATTTCCACTCTCTTATTGTACCAACTTGTAAATTTATTAGATCAAATTAAGTGTTAACTAACCACCATTTAAGTTTAGTTCACACTTTAGACCTGATTACTTTGCTTAACAATACTACAACATATCTAAAAGATTGTGTCAACTGGTGACGTACGGGAAATATTAAAATATGTTAATTTTTTATTTAAATAATGAAAGTAATATAGATAAGCAAATAATATTTTTAGTAGTTTTATGATCTTATAAAAGTGTCCTGTGTGAATGAGAAATGCTTACTGACATAAGACATTAGGCGGGTATACACCTTAGGCGAGGAAACAAAGCACTAAGCCTACCAATTTTCCGCAGCATGATGAATCGCTGTGGAACTTTTTGTATTCGATTCGGTAAGGTGTCAGGAAAGTTTGAATGAAAATTGCATTTTGAACATAAGAAAATTACATTTCCAAAGTGTATAGAAAATATAAAGTTTGCGAATAAGAAAATATCGACAGGAATGAGGCTTAATTTTGTTAGTCGTGGGTTTTCGAGGTCGTTGAATGAATATAAATATGATAATGACCATGGTTCTCGAGCTACCTGGTGCCCAAAGTGGACCTGGCCTCTTGGAGATTTATGTTATTTTTATTTGAAATCAGTCAAAAGTCATTCCTCGGCGGTTTTTGGGGTTTCTGAAAACGAATATGAAGAAGGCGATGATCTCCAATGTATCTGGTAGCCAGAGTAGACCTCGTCTCCTGAAGTTTTTTGTTAATTTGTTATTTAAGATTTTTATTAACATGAAACTCCAGGAAACGAGGTCACCCTGTGCACAAAATACCATATAGACTAGAAGATAGAATTTCCTTAAGAAAGAAACAAGAATAATTTTTTTATTGTAGATGTGATCAAGACACCCAACGCTTGTTTGTGTCTTGCATTATTATTGTAATATATGAGGCGATTTAAAAATTTAGCCCTTTTGCATTATATTAGGAACCGGAAAAACATTTTGTATAGAAGCATTGTCCTAAAAATCTTCCTCTCTTGCACATCAAAATAGGATTAAAAGAAACGAATCGAAAGGAGGTGGATAACGGCGATAAGTTTTATATTGCTGCTAGTACTTAATAGTACTAATCCTCTTTGTTTTTTTTTTCGTTTTGGAAATTCTTGATCTTATTCTCACACCCACATTTTCCCTGACAAGTTATGAATATCTTCTTCTTAACGTGCCCTATCAAGTCCCCTTGACGTTGGCGATTAACGTGGCGAAACTGTCTCTGTCTCGAGCTATTCTAAATAGTTGCTCAGCTTTCTTTATTCCTGTCCACTCCCTGATATTCTTCAACCAAGAGGCCTGCTTTCTACCAATTCCTCTGCGTCCTTCGATTTTACCCATCATAATAAGTTGAAGAATATTATATCGGTCTCCCCTTACTACGTGTCCAAAATGGGCCATCTTTCTACATTTGATGTTATCAAGCAGCTCGCGAGCAGCATTTGCTCTTTCAAGGACTTCCACATTTATCAGCATAGCCGTCCATGGAATTTTTAGTATACGTCTGTGCAGCCACATCTCTAAGGCCTCCAGACGATTAATCGTGGATATTTTTAATGTTCATGCTTCGACACCGTATAAGAGGACTGACCAAATGTAGCATTTAACCATGCGCTTTCGAAGTTGAAGTTGCAAGTTATCATTACAGAAGAATGACCTCATTTTTAAAAATGTCGTGCGGGCTATCTCGATTCTACATTTTATCTCTTGATCTTAATCTAGTTGTTCAGTAATATGGCAACCAAGATATTTAAAACTGGACACTGGTTGAATTATATGACCATCAACATATAATCGTTCATCTTGATGTGCTAAACGGCTAAACACCATGTGTTTTGTTTTTGAACAGTTTATGTTTAGGCCAAACTCTCTTCCCACGTTATCAATGGCATTTAAAAGGCATTGTAATCCATTCATGTCATCACTTAAAGTAACTGTATCGTCTGCATATCTGATTGTATTTATCAGAATTCCATTAACTTTCACGCCCCTTTCCAAATTATGCAGCGCTTCTTTAAATATTCTATCTGAATATAAATTAAATAACAGTGGGGATAGTATACAACAATGTCTGACACCTCTTTGTATTTTACATATTTCTGTTGATTTTCCGTTTATGCAAGCTGTCGCTGTTTGACGCCAGTATAACTTTTCTATGAATCGTATGTCTTGACCATCAACTCCTTTATCTTTTAATATTGTAATTAATTTGTGATGCTGTACTCGATCAAAGGCTTTTTCATAGTCAATAAATACAGCAAAGACGTCTTTCCTTTGATCTCGACATTTCTGCAGTAATACATTTAGTGCAAAGAGGGCGTCCCGAGATCCCAGTCCATTTCTGAAGCCAAATTGTGTTCTTCAAATTCATCCTGATCTTCTTCACATTTATCTCTGATCTCTGAATATTTTCAAAGTGTGGCTCATAAGGCTTATCATTCTATAATCGCTACAGTTTTTCGGACGTTGTTTTTTTGGTAGTGTTATGAATTCGGACTTTAACCAATCTTCAGGGATATCACCAGTCGAATAAATATCATTGAAAAGTTTGACCAGTATTCCAATGTTCTCCTCATTTATAGGCTTTAACATCTCGGTCGGTATGTTATCAGGGCCAACGGCTTTCTTGTTCTTTGCTAACTTTATAGCATTCAGTATTTCCGATTTTAGCATTTCTGGTCCTTCACCTTCAACTAAAGTCTCCGGTTTTTCGGGTCTATCATCATTATACAGTTCACTTATATAATTACACCAGGTTGTTCGAATTTCATGTTCGTCTATTATCATTTTTCCCGACGAATCGGTTATAGTATGTGGAGTTTTCTTATGATATAGACCAGCTACTTCTCCAACTTTTTTAAACATATTAAACGTATCGTGTTTTTCATTCAACTTTTCTAATTCCTTGCATTTATCCTCCATCCATTTTTCTTTAGTCACCTTTATTTTTTGTTTAATTAGTTTCTGTTTTTCCTTATACTCTGTCTTGTTACCTTTCAGTTTCCTTCTCTGCTCCATTAATTCCAGGATTTCATCAGTCATCCATTGTTGTTTTTTGTACCTGTGTAACGTTGTTGAATATTTTTCTATTACTTTCAAGGTAAGATCTTTAAATGTGTTCCATATTTCTGTGTTGTTTTTATTTATTGATTTCTTTGAATATGCTCCGAATAAAATTGACAAAGTTTTGACGACGTAGTTATATAAAAATCCTTGTAAATAAATAGTCGGTCTTTGCTTCTTAGACTAAACATATTAAAACATTGTGAGCTTCAAAGTTTTATAACTTAATTGATTTTACTGTCAATTAAATATTGCTGCATATATTATAATATTCTTCAAGAACATTGTTTTTATTTTTTTCTTAAATATTTATTTCTAGTGTTGTAATAGCTCATATTTTACAAATTAACATACTGAAATTCTTAATTTTATTTCGTATTGATAAACTAGTTATTTTGTAATTAGTTTTTTTCTCAATGTAACTTCAAGGTTTCTGTAAGTATATGGGAATTTTTTTTAATGGTTTTACTTTCCTATTAGGTTATGCAATTACTTGGATTACGTGATTGACCTTTTTCAGATTGTCAAGGTATTTATATATAGATATTACAGTGTATAATTTTAAAGTAGAAGAAATAATCGTTCATTAGGCAAAATGGGATTTCCCGTGGTGGTGTTTTTTTTTTCTTATTCTTCCTTCCTTTATATAAAGGGTATTATAAAGGGTACCCCTCGTTAAAATAGGCAAAATGATCTCACTCCCAGCTTACACAACTTACGTTCTATGCATCGAGCAATAAGACAAAAGAGGGAATCTAATCGTTATGAAAAGGAGACCAAAAAAGTGGCCTCTGATGGCGGACATATCCGGAAATGCAAATGCGCCAAATTTAAATTTCATGACACTTGACAATAATCATACAGTGGTGTAGGGGTTCTAATTTATCTATTTATTTATTTTATATTACATAATATTTTATATTATATATTTATCTATTTATTTAATAAAATTATTTATCAAAATACTTTTTTTAATACTAGAACACAATAAAGTTTTAATTAATTAATAACGATAATAGTCTAAAATATTAAACAATTGTTAAAAAACTTCAATAGAAAATATAAATAAGCTTTCATGTGACAGTTTTGACAAACAATAACATCAACAATAACATAACCCAACTAAATTTGAGTTCTTAAACAAGGACAGAGATTCTCTTTCCTTGTTTAAGGTGGCCTCTCAAAATAGCACTTCCTGTCTATCAATATGTTTGCCCCCACTACCTTTACATTCCCTCTTTTGTCTTATTGCTCGATGGTTCTATGTGATTAAAAAATAAGGCTCGGCGCAATTTAAGTCCGCCACCCCCCACTCCCTTGTCCACAAAACATCAATTTTTTGTTTTTATTTTTTTTAGGTGGGAAACAATCAATTTAAAAATTTCAAAAAATTCACAGGGATAGTTGAGGCTTTTACAAAACTAGTCTATTTTTTATAGGCCCGTAGGTTGAGTGTATATAATCTAAAAATACATTTTTTTTAAAGCGTGTAATTTTTTTTGGATGTGACTAAGGTCCAATTTTTTTGTTTATTTTGTTTATTTGATCAAAAACTATATCTCTGATTTTTTTTTAATTTTTCCGTGTGGTTTATTTTTCAAAAGAGATCAAATCAAGGTTTTTTACGGGTTATGTACATAATCTAAATTAAATAAGGCCTTTAGGATATTCAAAAATTCGGCGAAACACCTTTAAACCCCCCAAAAAACAAGTTTTTTCCGGGTTTTTAGGGGTTTTTGTATCAAAATCATTTTGTCTGTATCAAAAATATATTTAATTTCGCAAATCTTGACTCTGTCGACAGAGTCAGGTCGACAGAGTCAACCTGAATCAATTTTCTCACATTTTTACTTTTTATGTGATTAAATCTGTATCTACGATTGATATAAAACTAGCCTTTGATAGAAAAAACAAGTTTTTTTTGGAATTAAATCGATTTATTTCTCAACATAGTTGAGAAATAAATTTAATTTTAAGGTAAGTTTGAACGTAAAACAGAAGTATTTCTCATTTCCTACATTTTGGGAACTAAGCCACAATTTAAGTTTATAATAAGTTTATTTTTGACGTTTAGATTTCTACTTCGGAAATCCTTCTTAAAATACAGAACATTAATAAATTAATCAAATTTTGTTTTTGGTTACTTGGTACAAAAGTTTCCTCTCTACTAAAATTTGTTTAAATTGCTTTACTTTTTGCTGATAGACGAAAAAAGCAAAAAATTTCCGTTTTTTGACCTTAATTTGTTAATAACTAATTAAGTCCAAAAAATCGACTGCAGGAAACATATAGGTTTTTGTTACAAAGGTCCATACTACTCAAAACAACTGTCGTTTGTCTGGCCGGACGAGTGTCATGAAAAAATGCTTATTTCCCTGGGCTATTATTTTTAATAGAATAAAACGTTCTGTAGCGACAAAAGCCCGGGTTCGTTCGGAAAAATTTCCCTTAATAGTTAATTTTTTCAACCGGGACAATTTTTTTGGTCATTATGAACAAAAAAGGTCTGTTGTAAGTTGATCTTTTTCAAGTTATAAATAATTTAAAACCGAAAAAAACGTAAAATGACGATTTTCAAGGGTCAAAAACACAAGTAAAAAAATATTTTAATGTGAACAAATTATCTGTTTTGTGCAAAACTAGAGGTCGCTGGTTAAATGAAATTAGAATAATAATCGAAGAAAAAATGCAATATTCTGTTTGTGAATAAATTAGCAATTAATTTAAATATTACGAAAATTAGCTGACTTTACTCATAGCTGTTATCTGTACAAAGAAAACAACTTACCCTTGAAACATTGATGTATTAATCGTAGCAGGCAGTAGAATAGTAGCTGCGCGTCGCGATGCCGGCGCGCGGCTCGAAAAAATGACTTAACCGATCAACTGGATGCGTTTCGTTCACTGTCTCGATAGAAAGTGTATTGAGATGGGCAGTAAACCCTCTGGCCACATTTCTAGGTGACCGTAGGGCAAGTGAATCAAGTGCATGCCCATAAATCAACTCTATTGTATGGCGCTGTTGAATGGCGATAATTCAACTAAAAGGTCACAGAAATATGATACTTTACAGCGTTTTCTGTGCTCTGTGCAACATAATTTCCAAATAACAAAGAGAAGTCAATATCTTTGAACTTAAAAACAGACTAAATGTGCTAGGGGTTTGACAATGAGATTTTACTGAATAGAAGAAAATAATAAATTTTAAAGCAAATCTGTAGTTAGAATTTACTATTAAATAAGATTATATACAGTAATAAAAGTAAAAAAATGTAAAATATGAAAATAAATGGCTAAATTCAAGTTCAACCCTTCTTCTTTCAGCTTCCATCATAGCTTCCGATGAAAAAAAATGTAAAATATGAAAATAAATGGCTAAATTCAAGTTCAACCCTTCTTCTTTCAGCTTCCATCATAGCTTCCGATGAAAGTTCTGGGCTTATTTTATTTTAAAACATTGTTTTTTAATTGTCAATGAAGCGCGAATATGGCAGGCAGGCACTTATGAGAAATCAAACCAGCAAACATTTGTGCCATAGATATTGTTTTCTCTCTTATACACGATGCCGCCCGTTCTATAACAAGCGATTCATTAAAGATTAAAAAGAATGTTTTAAATGCAATAAGTCCAAAATATTTATCGGGAAATATAGAACAAGATTTGAACTTGAATTTAGGTCCTTGGTGAATTCAAAAATAATATTTTTTACTTGTGTTTTTGAGTCTTGAAAATCTTAATTTTGCGTTTTCTTCAGTTTCGAATTTTTTATAACTCGAAAACGATCAAGTTTACAGAAAAATTACAAGAGAAATATTTTGTACAGAATTATCCAAAAATTAAAAAAAAATTATGGGCCGAAAAAGTTGATTGTTACATTTGTTTAAAAAAAGTTGAACAACTTTTGACCTGAGCGAACCTTATTTTGGGGTATCTCATGAAAGTGAATGTGCAAAAAAATTTCAATATTTCCTAACGAATCCGAGCTTTACACCATTTTGTGATTTTTATCTAAACATGATATTTGGAGTTTTTTGCAATGGTTGGTGCAATATTTTGTACAATTACTTGAGTATATGCAAGATATTGGAACTGTTAGCAAAAACTTGGGCATAATCAAGAACGTACACCATTATTTTAGGATTAACATACAGTTTATTTTTACTGTATTTTTACTGTTGTAATAACAATCAATCATAAATTTTTCTTGAGTTTTGAATCTTAGGGATATCCATCCGTTCATATTAAGTAGATCACCCAGTCTAGCTCTGGCGATCTTATAGAAAGTAAATGTATTGCGCAAATATCTAAAAATAGAATAACAACTATTCACTAGAATGTATGTAATGCAATTGATAAACTGGACGGGTATTAAGCACAGTATGAAGTAGATATTTTCGATTGGGTCTAATAGATATACATTTCGAATGATATAAAGTACAGAGGTACGTATATTCGAATTGTTATAGGTGAATTTTATATTTTTTACGTTATCAATTGGTACTAAAGTGCAATTGACCAAATTTTTTCCGTGAATACATTATGTTGAATACATATACCAATATGGAGAAGAAGGGAAACCTTCTGTGTCAATTTTTTATATAGTGTCAATTCATTCCGATCGTTTTAATTGCCACTTTCAATAAATTAAATACTCTCATTATTAATGACTCATTATTGGACCCACTAGTCTGGACTGAAACCTCTTTGTGAATGTTTTTCAACAAATCTTATGATAAAAAATCTCAGTAAGTTAGTAAGTAAGTGAGTAACAAATAACATAACAAAAAAAACCATTTCCCGAATCGCTTCGAGTAAAAATTTTTGGGTGGATTTCATCGAAATAAATACTTTATCTATCTTTGTAATTTTCAAAAAATGTTTTATTTGCAATTTTTTGTTGAAAAATGCCTTAGTGACTGATTTTGGGATTTTTCTAAAGAACTACTAAATGAATTGCAATTCTATACAAGCTTTATAGTCCTTAATCCTTCAAATATAAGTAAGAATATTTTGACAAGGATAAATGGATTGTATCTTGGTGAAAACCTGGAACCAAATATTTCGAATACGCATTTCGAGCAATTTACCGCTAAGCTACGGTTGCACTGGTACAGTCACGAGGCGCGTATAAATCTTTGTTTAAATTTAAAACTATGTTTTTAGCAAGATGGAAACCACTTATCCTTGTCAAAATATTCTAACTTTTACATGAAGGTTTAAAGATTATAAAGTCTTTTGTAGAATTTCAATTCATGTAGTGGTTTTTTTAGATCTCAATCTCAAATCTCAAAAATCACTGATTAAGGCATTTTTTCAACAAAAATTAGCAAAAATCTCGAAAAAGAAGCATTTTCGAAAAATCACCAACCGAGAAAAAGTATTTATTTCGATGAGATATACCTAAAAACTTTTTCTCCAAGTGATTCAGGAAATTGTTTTTTGTTACAAGTTATTTGTTATTAACATATTTCTGGCCCACTTGAAAAAATTAAAAAATACATATTTAAACTTGAGAAAATATGTAGAATCGAATAAAAAAGGTTTCGTGCGGTGTAAATGTAAAAAAATATAGTCGGTATATTCCGCTTCTAAGCTTATTTTTAGGGATAAACCCCTGGCCATTAACCGATGGCTGGTACTATAAGGCTTACGACACTTTTGGAGCACTCCCTTCTCGTATTTAGATCTTATCTCTGTCTTTGGTTCGGCTGGTGTGATCTTCTTCCTCCTTTCTTTTTAATGACTGCTCGGATGTATAATTGTCTACACTATTCCATTACTTCTTACTTCTCGTTCTCGTCATCTTCACGATCATCTCTCTCACAGTAACATGGTTCATAATTTTTTATGCAGTGTCATTTCTTACCAATTATTACAATTGCCTTCTTCAGTAAATTAAAATTCCATTAGTATTGACTCATTGTAACCACTAGCCTGGGCGAAAACTTGTTTCTGTATACATTATATTTCTTTCCACTGTTTATGTACTACATTCCAGCATTGTGTGAGTAACAGTGTCGGAGTATTCACAGTATAGGCATCTATCCATATCTGCCTTTCTGAACCTATGCAGATACGCTCCAACACACCCATTTCCTGTGAGCACTTGCGTCAGGCAGATATGCAGTCGCCTGTAACTACAGTCCACCCAGTCCCTTAGACTCGGGATCAGCTCTTATTCCACTGGGCAATATCTTCCGCATTGTTCCACTCTTATTCCATCTCTTCATTGATCTTTCCCTTTCTTCATTTTTATGTCAAATGCTCACTTCTATCATAAAGATGTCTCCTTTCTACTGCTAACATATGCAGAGGAACACAACCGTGATAGTACACAAGGCCGCAGCAGACAAAGTCCTGTAGGCCCATGCTACTCGTAATTGACTTGTTTTATCCACTCGTATCATGAGCCCTGTAGGTCGGTATCTCTACCGCCCCACTCCAAATTGGAGCCGCCTAAAGGATGGTTGACTGCACAACACCGCGTAGGGTCCTCCTCCTGATATTGGGTCCCCCAATATTAGACATCACCCTCCCCAGCGGAACCGCACTCTTCACTGCCTTCTGGGCTACCACCCGTATATGGTCCCCCACCAACCATATTGGTGTAGCGTCACTTTCAGATATTTGACGCATTTCTTTGATGTTAGCTGTGCATCTGCTCATTCGATTTCCATCTTTTGTCTTTTTCGTTTACCCTTCAAAATGATGGCTTCGGTCTTCTCTGCCGCGAGTTCCAGTCCGTGATCTGTTCGAACCCAGCAACCATCGAACGACCCATCAGGAACGGTGGGTATCAATGGGTAACAATTGCTTGACTCCGAAAGTTGAAAGTCAATGTAGAACAATAAAACTCACAACTTTTGAGTTTTGGCAATAAATATAAGGTATTTGAAAGATGCCTAAAAACACTGAACGATCCCACATCACTGGAAATGTTTCCACGAATACGGCATTGGGTGAAATTATAGCTGAAAAGCTGTTATAGCTACACAGTGATTACTGAAGGGACCAACAGAATTCTTACAGAACGCAATGAAAGCAGAATTCTTAGCCGAACAATTATAATTATAATAAATAGAAAATTCTATACAAATTTGGAATAATTATAATAAATAGAAAATGCTATACAAATATTTTCATTTATTAGCATTGTAACGAAAATATTTTGCCTACCTTAGGGTAAGATCATGGGGTAGAAAATTGGGGACAGAAACTATTGGGGGTAGAGATAGGGCAAGCAAAATAATCGATACTTATGCGAATGGCACTCAGGGTTTGTTAGGAGAGCTGGGTCGTGAATAAGTTGAATCACAGGGGTCGGATTGGGGTAACTACCAAAAATGAAACAAAGGGGTACTTACATAAATCTCCTGGACAACTGGGCAATAAAGACAACAAAAAAGGGCTTCTAGCAATTTAAGATACGGGCGCCGCTTCGAAGGATCCTAGTTTGCTGAAGGGAAGAAAAAAGGCTCTTCTTTCCTAAAAAAAGTAAGCACACAAAAAAAAAGGTTAGGAGATTTTTCTAAACAAAATAATCAGAGAAACAAATCAAACATTTATTTTTGTGTCAAACAAACAGTTACAAAAATACAGATGGCACAAAAAAATATACTATATCAATAATTGTAAAATACAAAATTACAAAGAAAAAACTTACGTGTCTATCTGTTTACAAAGGGATTGCTACAAAACCTTCAAAATGGTTGCTAGGTTCTTTATCACTGTGGCCAAAATAGATTATTGAAATTAAGGATATCCTTTAGAGTAAAGAAACCGGTTTCGTTAATCTAAGGGATATCCTTATAAATGAAAATGTCGTAATGTTTAACCTTTTTTACAAAACATCTTTTCTATACAAGTAAATTAAAAATTGTCACAACAAAAAAACAAATTAAAGCTAGCTGTCATATGTCAACATTTAATTTTGATGACAAAGAACAAATAGATTGACAGCATAACCATACATATTACATTATTTAAATTGTTATGAAAGCAATTATTGTTATTAAAAAAAAGGTCTATTTTACTATTAACTTAAAATGTTACCTTTATTTAATTCACATACAATTTTGCACTAAAACTTCTGGGGATTAAACAGGAATTTACTGGAACCTCTGCTATACAAAAGAACTGCTCCAAACTGGACTGGAAAACGACCAGAGACAATAATAAAATTTAGGTTGGAATCACATCACATGCACATAGTGGGCACACCCTTTATTTTATACTGCTTTAAATATTTTCCATATTCTGGTATCTGCACAAATCCTTTAACTATTTAGTGATTACTCTTTTCTAAATCTGTCATATTACAGAGAGTAATTGTTCCACTATTCAACAAAATTTGTCGACTTTTGCAAACTACATAACTAATACGTCTGTCCACTCTAGCTGCCCTATACAACCTTCATGTTTCGTTACTCTTCTCAACCTTCCTGAATTCTCCTGACCTCAATCTAATACCAGCGAGGGCGACCCTTTCTCTTACCTCTCCAATATAAATTTCTTGTTTTTAAAACAGGCCTCAACTATGTCAAAAAGCGACCTTGAAACAAACTCCTTTTTAAATTTGTAGAAAAAACACGTATTATATTGATTATTTTAACGTCCTAGTTTTAACCGGAATTTGGAAATCTTCTACCTCACAATGTATACAGAGAATTGAGGGATTTTAGAGAATATTTAAATATAAATATTTCATGCTTAAAAAAATTTAAAACGCTACAGCGTAATATTCTCATCAAATTTATATCTAATTACATTTGTACATAGAAGCTACGCCCTTCATACTAACATACTGATAGAGTGGGCAAAAAATTCCCTTGGACTAAAAATAACTACATATCAAGTTTCAAGGCCCTACAACACTAGGAGATTTCCATCAAGAGTTTTCGTACAGACAACGAGACAATTTCAATGGCATGAGTTGGTCTTAATAATGTTATATAGATCTATCCATATATTTCTTTTAGTTTTATATTAGTTATATACGTATTAAAAATGTTTTTAGGACCTTTTTAATTTGATACCAACAAGGATATAAGCTGCTAAGAAACTGACCGTTTACGCCAGCGCTTTAAATATCTAAAGGACGTACCCATCCACACTCTGTTGGACCCATCCACAATGATATATTCCTGTAAGGGCCGGTTCTACAATGCTAGTATATACTGAGAATAAAGTTATACTTGGAATAACTTCATTAATGGTGTTCTACAAACAAAGAATAAACTAGGAATAAGATAATCGGAGTATATCCGTAGAATAACTTTATCCCTTCAAAGTTTAGCAGATATACCAAGTATAAATTTATACTGCATTTCTATTGGTCGGTCAGGGGTTGTCAAATCTGTAATATTTTAACCTCACTTTGTTTGTTTTTATATATAAAATAAAATTTTTGATATTGCACAAACATTTTAGATTGTAAATCCAAAGGAAATTTTATTAGGCAATCCAAAGGAAAAAGAAAGCATTTATTATTTCAATTCTAAAATTTTAGGATATGTATGTAATGTAATAACGTCTACACATATGACTAGTATACCTAGTATAGGTATAATCTTACCAAGGCAATACATTTTTTAATGTTTTGATAACAGAGACTGTAATTCTAGAATCTGTATTATATAAACATTTCTTTAACTAAAATTATTTATTTTGTAATCCAATATTTATACTTTTTTAAAATGTGGAGTATACCTATATAGATATATTTACATAATTTTGGTTATTATATTATAACACTAATCTCAGTTGATGATAACAAAAAATTTAAGAAGGAAATTTTACATCTTTTTTTATCCATTTTATATTAATTTGTAATGTAAAGTATAATAATATAAACGTAAATAAAATACCAGATAAAGCGAATCAATTATTCAATTCCTTTCAATTGTAAACAAATTTTACAGTTATGACAAATGCCAAATGTCGCTGTCAATAACAATTTGAACTAATTTTGAAGACATCAGATCTACTATTTCGTTTTACCTTAGTGTTCTGTGGTTATACCCAGAATAACTATTCCGCTGTAGATTTCACAATGTAGAACGCTCGAAAGGTTATACTTGGAATAAACTCAAGTATAAGTTATACTCAGAATAACTATTCTCCAATTTATACCTGGAATGTAGAACCGGCCCTTAATATGGTCAATATTTGCACATTTTTTGCAATTAATAATTGTCGATAAAGCTGACAAATTAACATAAATATTGTACAACTGTTTAATATAGATAATTAGAAATCGATAAATCGTCAAATATTAGGTAGTAAATATCCTTTTACTCAACTTTTTGTATAAATATCCAGTAACATTAATCTCGAAATTATTTCGACATTTTAATTTTTAATAGCGTTGACCGATTTATTTAATTCATTCGTTCTACCGTTTCGTGCTGCGGTTGCTCACATTGGATTAAAAATAATTGGTTTGAGACTTCCTCGTGACTTAGACCGCCACAGATCCGAAGGATTATTAAATTTGTGCTATTGTTCATCCGTCGATGAAACCTGTACCCTGTTATACCCTTGAAACCACCAAAGTCATAGTAATGAACAAATAAAGGTTTTCTGCTACCAAAGAAGACATCAAAGCGAAAAAAAGATTGATTGCAATGGCCAAAATTCATTAATTGGTCTTTTAATGGTACCGTATTCCCCAGATTGGGTTAACAGCAATTATCATCTGTTTTTTAACCTAAAAAAGAGTTCAACAGGAAGATATTTTCATTTAATTTGGAGGTAATCGCTGTAATTGCAGTGAAACCTTCGTTAATTCGTACATGACCAAAACCTATTTCAGCCTTTAATATGTTTTTATTATGTTTTACCTTATGTTTTAAATAATGCTTTTGCTTTTCTTTTCTTATTGTGGCATGGTATATTTTAATTTTTGATCTTTGTCAATAATCAGTAAATTATTTTATCTTCGACAACTACAGCAAATCACAGTGAAGTGGTTTGCTGTAGTTGTCGTATTTGGACCTGTAGTTCAGACTACAATGAGTTTCCAAAAATTATCTCAGGTATATTGACGCATAATAAATAACAAGAAAAGTTTATTAACCTTGCTAATATCAAGACTCTCTCTCGAAAACACTCGAATTATTAAAATTCATTAACCACTTCAAATATACGAAAACAAAAAAAAATCAAGATTCAATGAACTTTCTAAAATTGATAATGCAAATTAAATGATACTAATGATTTTTTGTATGCTCCTATTTTTACTTCAATTACTGTCATTAAGTGCTGGTTTTAAATGGTAGTTCGTAGAATATTTTGGTCTTTTAAGAGCGTTATACGAGGACTGTATGATAATTATGTGACCTAAGAAATGAAACTCAAGTTATTTTCGACAAAAACATTTTTTTAATATTGCGCCTACTCCTCGACTTACTTGAGTACTTTATGGCGTGTTAGTCGTGACCGTCTCGAAATAAAGATTTGTCATCAAACTGTGTCTTCGTAATCGCTTGCATACATAGTGCGGGGCTTTGATTGCGATTTTATATGTTGATTTTATTATAACCTAAAACTGAAGTTTTGGGCATGTTATGAGAGCAAACACAGAAAACATGGAAATACTCATAATACAAGGAAAGGTAGAAGGCCGAAGATCAAGAGGAAGATCCCCAACAAGATGGATAGATCAAATTACAGGAATATGCCAAAGACCTATGCATGAATTAAAAGAAATGACAATACACGTCATCACGTCGACCACTACACTCTCCCTGGGGGTCAGGATTGAAGAGAGAGAGAAAACTGAAGTATATTTTATTCCAACTACAGTGCAGAATATGTAAAAAGAACATGGTGCAATCAGAATAAACGGTATAACGAATAAATGATATTAAAATCCATTATATCTATCAACTATAGATTGTCTCAAAGTGACTAGTCTGTAAAGGATAAATGCACAACATCGATGCCATACTTCTTTGCAAACTTGTATTAAAATAAACGTCATTTCTTACTACTTAGCCTAATCCATCTTTTGTGTTGAGAGTAGCTTAAATACTACTGCCCACTAAAGATCCTGCCTGGCTTCCTTCTGTCAGTGGTTCTCAAACATAAATAATATTTGCTACAACATACTTGGGTTAAATTAAAATAAAATAGAAATTAAGAATTTATTTATGTCACACAAGCAGTTTGTTTTTAATTCTACAGTATGTGCTAACGATACAAACCATTTGTTTATAGATTTAAAAAAAATCGAATAAAATTAAACTAAAATATAAAGAAACATTTTATTTATGTATTGTTCCGTTCAAAAGTTAAGGGGGGAAGGACTTTTAAACACCGCACTGTATATGTTGGAAGTAACAAAACGTAGAAATATCCGAAAATAAAACTAATAAATAAGTTGAAAATAAAAGAAGTTATTGTATTTAATTTCGTGTGTAAGTAATCGTAATTATATACCATTCTATTTAGTTCCTTTTTCTGCCAATCGTTGCCACATTTAGTTTCTGCTTAACTATCATCATCATCATTATTATCGTTACTGTCATCACTATCTTCGTTATTTATATTTATAATAATTGGTTCGATATCATCCAACAAATTATCAATTTCCCACATTTTTTTCTGTTGCTATTACGTGGTTTACGTAGTTTTTTAATTTCTCTGGCGTAATGACCTGATACGCTGTTGTAATTAAATTCCGCATTTCATTTTCTTTAAAATTCGCGTTGCGTCCAGGTATATACCGTTTCACTTCACTCCAAACCATTTCGATGGGATTAAGTTCACAGTAATACGGTGGGAGCCTGAGAATCTTCACATTGTGCTTTTTGGCAATATCTTCTATTATGTACCTGTCATATTTTGCTTTGAAGGCCTTGACTACATCAAGTAATTTGCATTTTAGGTAGTCTTCTTCAAAAAATAGGTCCTTTGACGGAAGCCATTCTTGAATATCTTTTTTTAGTGTTGAACTGTTGGTAATTTGTTCTGCCTTTATGCTCCATCTGCTCCATCAACAAATCCACTGGTAGATCCTGCGTGCAATAAAACGAACCGTGCACCACGAGCTGTTGGAGCTTTTAATCCTGTTGTCAGACCACGAACAAAAGCATCGCGATGAGATGTAATTATTAACCCATTCTCTTTTCACACTGTGCCCGATATTTACCCATGATTCATCCAAATACACTATGTTGTATTCTTATGCGCGGTATTTACAAATTGCGCGTAAATAACGATGACGCCACGAGATGATTTCTAGTTTTTCAATCATATTGAATTGCTGCCACGTTTTATAAACACAAAATCCATATCACTTAGCAAGCGATATAGCGTGGCCCGTGAAAAGTTGGGCAAAGTTTCTTCGACATTTACAACAGCTAATATGGTATTTATTGTTGGTGGTATGTTGTCACGAAAAAATTGATGAACTGTTCTACGAATTTGGCCCATGACACCTTCATCGTACTTGTTGTCACGAGAATTACCACCTTTCGCTGCTCTTTAAAGATTGTAATCCAGCAGTGATGATATTCCTGTCGTATGCGAAACAATTTTTCGCAAACACACTCATTTCTGACACTTTCCTAATTACACTTGATACAGAATCGTTGTTATCCTGATTAATGATAATTAATAATATTCATTAGTATCTGCTTCTCTGAAAGTTTCAGAGCTTTTCCACGTTTCCATTGAACAATTTCCTCAATTTTTTCCAATCGTAACTCGAATATGTTTACGCGGTCCGAAGAACAAATAAAGACTAATTAAGGCCCTGGATGTATCAAGCTTTTAGACATATTCTGTACAAGAATTACTCTAATTGCTTCTTAATTATTGAATAACTTAGAAGAAAGTATTTGAAAAACTTTGAAACAAATCTTTATTTAATGCACATTTTATTATACTACTGCTACTAATAGAAGATAAAAGTTGATAAGTTACTATTAGAAACAAATAATGTAACATATTATGTAAAATTATTAGCAAACGATATTTGTAAATTACATAAAATTGTACGTGAGGACTTGTTGAGAACTCCTGGTTTATTTCGTTCATTTTGAAAGATAGACAATAGACAACGCCATCGCTCACTGCATAAAACTGGCAACGTCTTGTCGAAATTCCCATAAGGTTAGCATTGTATATCTTACCCTGTAAAGACTAGTCACTTTGAGACAAAGTATAGAAATATGTCTAGTAGATATATTTCTAATTCTAGTTTAGCGATATCTACTAGAAAACTTTAGTTTAGTTCTCATAATTACATATTCAACTTCTTCTATAACAACTTCTCATTATTAAATATTCAGCAAAGATAATAATTTTCCGAGATACATCGGATTATGTTTTAAATATCGAATATGTCGAGCATTAATTGGAATTTTAAGACATTTTCATGAGATGTTAACTTTTGTGTGACAGTGGTTTTTGCATTCCTGACTAGAATGAAGTAGATGTTGTATCAACAGCCCCAAACAAGCATTTGTTAAATTAAGTTGAAAAAACGTGACAGGGATTATAAAAGTAAAATACGGAACAAACTTATAAGCATGATCTCCCTCAGTAAAGTACTACCATATTTCTAAGAGCCTCATTAATATTCAGCTCAGAGGAGTGCTCTTGCTTGTGGTATCAAATTCCATAAACCTATTATATGAAAAGATCCGTTGTTTATATAATTTCACACCTCGAACAATAGCACTCCGCTGTTACGATCCTGTCCGGAGGCGATCCCCCGCTGCCTTACCATTTTTTAGTTCAGTTACAGCTTTCTTTACCATATCAATTCCCACTACTATCTCTTCACCTTCACCAAATACTTCCGTTGGTGATTGTGTGGTATATTCTGCTCTACTTTCTGTTAGCAAATTCTCCTAGTGTTCTTTTCATTTTTCTGTTGGTATTAACTGCATAGAAGTAGTATTTTTTTCTGTGTTCTTTATTTTGTTTAAAAGTTTCCATGTCTCTGAACACTTTCTTCCGCCTATGTAAGTGTTGATCTCTTGGCATTTCCTATCCCACATTTCTTTTTTTGCTGCTATTACTGCTCTTCTTGTTGTTCTTCGTAAATCCAGATATTCGTCTTTGTCTACATGTTTAGTACTTAGCCACCGTGCCTACGCTTTTTTTTTCTCCATTATTAGGTTTTGTATGTCTTCGGTCCACCATAGCTCTTTACTGTGTCGTTGGGATTTTAAACCAACGGCTGTTTGCACACTGTCTATTATATTTTTATACACTTCTTCCACGGATACATTTTCGATTCCTTGCGGTAGACATTTAACGATAATAAATATTAATGACTCTCTTAGATCTCTGGTAGGACTTTAAAATATGAAAATTTAAAAATATAATATTTTCATCTAATGGACCTTGTGGAACCCTGCCACCGTGAACCACGGATGTTTTAATCGCCTCGAGTCTGGGCTCAGCCATTCTTTTATGGCTAACTCCCTGAAATCGTTTTCTATCCATCTACCCATTTAATTTTTGGTCAACCTCGTAAGTGCCTTACTTCTGGTACACTCGTTTTTGCTCATTTTAGCTTTCTCTGCATTTGGCTTTTGTATTTCAACTATACACGCTTGGAGAAATCATCCTTGTTGCTTGACTGGTTCTATTAATCCGAATTTTTAAAAATATATAAATAATTATGTGCAAGTACTATCATATATGGAAAATATTGGGGTAGTTAATCACTTAGTTAACTTGATATGAAATATATATGATAAAAACTCAGCCAAAGTTAAATACAAGGAATATATTCAAATGCGTTCAAAAACAAAGAAAGGAACTAGACAGGACTGCATACTATCACCATTATTATTCAACATAATATATTCTGAATATATAACAAGGAAAGTACTAGACGAATGGAACGGGGGAACCACTATAGGAAATCCGAAAAGAAAAATCCGTAACCTGCGACACGCAGATGAAACAGTTATACTAGGACCAAGTGAAGTTGAAATGCTTATCATCACGGAACGGCCAAGTTGGATAAGCAAAGAATTTGGTCTTCAGATCAACACCAGAAAAACAAAAATAATTATCGTAGATATGGCAAATAATAATCTACCGCACATACATTAGACACAAGTAGTAGATAGATTTGTATACTTGGCCTTCCTGATAACCAACAATGGCGATAGGTTCTGACAAATTAAGCCTGGATTAGTAATGGGCCTAATCATAACAGCTAAATTAATTAAAATAGAGAAACACCGAACAATAACACGGAATAATAAGCTCAGGTTGATCAATACAATACTCATATTTTTCCTATTACTTTATATGCAGCTGAAACATGGACTTTAAAAAAATCGATAGAAGTAAGATAGAAGCCTTACAATTGGGGTCTACAGAAGAATTCTACGCGTGTCCTACATTCATAGAAACAACCTGTCAATACTGTAAGAGCTTCATATAAAAAAGATGGGTTATTAAGGAGTAGGATATGTTTGGCATTTTTTTAAAATTTTTTATTCGATAGAACTCTTCGAGAGTATCGAGTTAAAATTTTAGAGTGATCGGAGCAAAATTGATGGAGTTATAGGCATTTAGGAGTGAAGTGAATGAGTGAGGTGAGTGGATGTGGTCAGTGAGTGAGATAAGTGGGTGAGGTGAGTGAGCACTCACATAAAAATTGGAATAAGTACATAATTTCTCATAATTATATACGTGCGGAGATAGCAATCGAATTACTAAAGCGGACAAAAAGGCTGCAGATGTAACAAAAAAAGGCAGAATTCGTCGATGGCAGGAGCAAAAAGATGCTCTAGATATTTTAGCAGGAAGCACGTCGCTATATGGGCCTGGAATAGACGATTCTGTGTGAGTATAAAAAAATATGCTTTTTTAAACGCGTTTTTGTCGGAATTATTTTTTTCAAGTCGGTGCTTACTGTATCTCAAAAACTACGGGATCCTTCTTAATTTTTTTATTTTTCTTTTATAAGTTACGATGAACACCGCAAAGTGATTTTTTTCATCTCGGAAAATTAGCTGTCATTGGTTTAATTTTTAATATTTCTGTACCAAAATTTCAGAAAATACTCTTGAAATGCTGTACTATATTGTATCTACTAATGTTAATATAATAAATAAATTTATATTAAAATTTTTTTCAAAAAATAACTTTTAGAAATCATCATCATCATCCAGCATTCATTTATCACGTCCACTGCATGACGTAGGCTTCGCTTAAATTCCTCCATTCTACACTATTTTGTGCTCTTTTTTGCCAATTTTTGGTGATACGCCTGATGTCGTTAGCCCAACGTGTCTTCCTCTACTACGTGTTTCTATTCTTGGCCTCCAATTTGTAATTTTGCTCGTCCATCCTGAGTCGTGAATTCTCACTACATGGCCTGCCCAGTTCCATATCTGTTTCGATATACGTTCCACAACATCAGCAATACTCTTCTTAGCAGATCTTCGTTTCTAATTCGGCCCCGCAACGTCGAAGCAGTAGTATTGGTTAGAGTCATAGTTTCCGCCCCATAGGTCATGACCGGTAATACGCATTGGTCAAATACTTTTCTTTTGAGACTAATTGTTATGTTGGCCCTAAGTGTGTCTTGAAGTTTTCCAAAGGCTGCCCACGCTAAAGTAATTCGTCTTTGGATTTCGCATGTTTGGTTATCCCTGCTGATTCTTATTTCCTATCCCAAATACTTATATTTCTCCACCAAAGTAAACCGAGCATACCTAAATTACTTCGGCCACATAGCTAGAAGAACAGGAACCATGGAACTATTGGTTGTAGAAGGCTGAAGCCAAGAGGAAGATTTCTAACACGGTGGCCAGACCAAATGAAAAGTCTGGTGGGAAAATCCCTACTTGAAGCCGTCCATATGGCACAGGATCGCAGCCCATGTAGACAGAAAAAGCTAACAATATTTGGCGTGTTACCACGCTTTATAAGGGTTCAAGGAATGTGAAGGAAGACTAGAATATATGTGAAAGTGAAAATAGAACAAAAAAAAATGATATTTTAATAAATTTAAATAAAAGCTAGATTGAGTTAATCAAAAAGCAAAGAAAATGAAACAATGTATTTGCACTTCAGTAGATAAAAGCATACTTAATTAAAGTAAGTAATAATCAATAGATACAAAACCAACGCAGTAGTAGATCTGAAAATAAAATTTAAATGTAAAATGTCGCTTATAGAACTAAAAATGGATTTACTGATGAATGGGTAAATCGCAGTACGCACAATAAAAATTTATAGCAAACAATAAGTAAGTACGCCCTCAGTGGGAGAGAAAGAAATATTAGAAACAAAGTAACAAACAAGAAATATAAAACCAGCTGCCAGAAACTAAAGATATTATAAAATGAAGAAAAAAGAGGAAAATACTAGGAAATTGACAAGATATTTTAAAAGGAGCCAATCTCGCGCAGACAAAGGATTTTCGATGGAAAACATGTCATTTCTACAGAAGCTTACGTTTTATATGATGCTGTAGAATCTGCTCCCCACTCTGTTTCTACTTTTGACATATCCCCATGTTTCCCTCCGCTAAACACCAAATATGATGCACCGTTCTCTCTACTTTCGAATTCAATTTTACAAACTCTATTAGGAAATCCACGTGTTCGAATCACTTTGTATTCTATCTTCGTCTTCGAAACTTAAACCTCGCATTCTCATTATAACTTTGTATTAATGATGTAAATGAGAAGTTACCATTGAAAAAAATCGTTGTTATATATGTATATGCGGAGGTGACGTTCAGACCGGTATTTACATATAAAGGTTTTCAGTCTTCAAATTTAATTTACATCTACGTTCTTATTGAAAGACGTTTCGATCTCGATTAATTAAAGGTGTGGGGTTTTCCTTTCATAATATTTGTTTGCAGTAATACGTAGATCAAACAATAAACCGACACGGTTTTATTAAATATTCAATTCGGTTTTAGAAACATAAATAAATATTGTGTTTTTTTAATGCGGCGTTGTTTTTTTAATGTTTGTAACCAAAAAATAAAAGAAAAAATTTGTACAAGCTTCTTTCAGCTGATGTGAGCTTTTACATCTTCTAACCATTTCTTTGGTGGTGTCCTGGGTATTCGTTTTTTTTAATCAATAGCCAATAACCAATACCCAAATGTAACCAATAGGTTACAATATTACATTTACGCTGCACTTTAGTTTGCGATATTTGAATCGATATCGATACAATATAGCATTGAAAATCTAAGTAAAGAGTGAATTCTTATAGGCTAGTTATAAGCTTTTGGTATAGTCTCTGGACTGCACTATGTTTTGAGAGGTTTTTAACAACTTTCGATGATGGACACAATAGGTAGTACAAGCTAGCAGTAGTGTACTGGAAACCTGAGATCTTATGGCCTCATCGAAAGGCAATAAAATGCTTACAATTTCATTGATAAATTCCGTGTGTGCACCAGAAATCATGCTCAGTGCGTTTTTAATTGAAGGATCTGCTAATATTGCAGCTTTGTAAGGGGACATTAGTGCGAACCTTTGGATCATATAGTAGATGCAGTTCCATGTAGTTGGTATGGATTGTACCAAAAGATTTTTCCATAAACACGTATACGTACACCTTTTCCTTACCGAGATATAGCTATGGCTCTTATTAAGTTAGCATAATCATTGTTTCTCGGAAACTGTTGAAGCAATAAATTGTTTCTTTCATAACACTTCAGCAATAAATTAGCAACAAATTCCTTGCGGTTCCTTGTTTTGACCTATATCTCGGTTTTCCAGGGTATCTTTTGAGCTAGGCGATGATGGGAAGCTTTGGGGGTTAATATACCAATCAACAGCAATTAATTAGCAATAAAATGTGCCGCTAAGGTGGGTCGTGTATCCCTTTTTCTTGCCTAGATATAGCCATGACTATGCCAGCTTTACCGTAAAGTTAGCGTAGCCATTGTTTGTGGGTACCACTGTCGGAAAGGGCTACAGCAATAATTTTTGTTCTTTCCTACGTACCGTAAATGTCCTTGATTTCTCTGTACATTTAAATCATAGCCCCTTATTAAGCTATCTCTATGAAGATAATTTCCATACAAACAAACGAGTTTTTTTGAAAATGCAATTCGTACGACGTAGAATATAGAAATAATGTAGCAACTGTAAATACCGCACGCAAAACAGTTCATGTGTATTATTATTCCTTCTTAGATTTTCTGGTCCTACTTAGCCCTAATAGTCTAGGTCGCCGTGGCCTTTTCAATTCTGATGGGTCCATCTGTTTTTTTGTATGTATTTTTTGGCTGCTGATTAGGAATTTGGAGGGTGGATTTCGATTCAAGTGGTCAAAATTTAATTGTTTATAAGGCCTAGCTTGTAAACTAAAAGAGCTAGAATTTTTTTTCAAATTAAATTTGTTCCTTGAAATTTAAACAAAACACAAAAATATTGGCCTTTACTAAACTTTTAACATAATAATTAGAACTCGAGTTATTATAAAATAATTGCAAAATGGTTGCAAAATAAGTATTTTTCGATTCTTAACACTTTCAGTGTCAGTGACGCACGCCGTGTGTCATCGGCCGATCTCGCCACAGGCCGACGACACACACTGTGTGTCAAGCGCTTATTTGATTTTTACTATAAGCGTTGTCCATCACCACAACGGTTTTCTCTGGAAGATTAGGAATCATCATGATAGTCCGCTGAGTTTTTTTTTAGCAAAAAATCAAAAAGCAGCTGCTCTACAAAGCCCAATTCGCTACCCGCATGCACTAGAACAAATCGAGGGCTTCGTTTTGTCGGCTTTTTAGGCGTGTTGACAAACCATTAACAAACGCATTCCTGGTTGAAGTCACTGAGAGGTCCTTCCATTCTTTGGAAACACTATATCCAACATTCACCCAAGTTTCGTCCAAATAAACGACGGTGTCTCCTTGAGAACGAAATTTTTTTATCCCACGCAAATACTGATCCTTCATTTTAGAATATCAGGACGATCAATCATGCTTGACTTTCCTCCTTGTACTATTTTCACACTTACTACCTCCAAACCACTTACGCATGACAGGATGCGGCGCTTCTTGCGGGTGTAGAAGAGTAGGGGTTATTTTGCAATGCAGTCTGCGGATCATGCAGTGGGGACAATTGCCAAAATAGCCCTCCAATTAATGAAAAAGAAGAAATTGGTGAAGAGAGCTCTGATGAAGAGTGAAAAATAACAATTAAAGTAGGTACTATTAAATCTGCATTTTTTACCATTTTTAACAAAAGGAGTAGATTTCACCCCTAAAATGTAAAAAGCGCAAGTTGCAAAAGCATGCAAAATGCAAAAGCATATGTCACTGTTGAAGTTGAGGGTAAAATATACTCAATCCCAAATTTTCATGCAAATCGATGGAGGTTCACCGAAATCGTAGGTAATAGTTGATTTTTTACTTTCATTCACTGTACTATACCTAATAAAAAAAAAAGTTATTCCAAAATGAATAACAAAATCACTCTTTTTGAATATTGTTAATAATTTTTTTATTGTTTATTAAAATTTATTTTAAATGGACCTGAACTTGAGGGTCTTACTGTGTTGTAAAAGATGGGCCAGATTGGTTAACTAGTTTTTGTGAAGTTTAATTTGTTTATAAGATTGTTTAAAAAAGCTCTTCAGAGCACGGTATCTGAATACACATACGAATATTTTACCCAGCTAAAAATGTTCTTTTAGAGTTCTTCTATCATTACTGTTAATTTAAGTATAAATGTTTATTGCTCAAATTTGCTTAAAAACCTTATAAAAAAATTAATTTAAAATTTTTACATCACTTTACATTTTTACATGTAAGAAAATTACATATTTAATTATGATTGAAAAAGATTTTAAAAATACTTATTTTGTAACCATTTTGTATAAATTTTACAATTCTCGAGTTAGAATTATTTAATTAAAGTTTAGTAAACGCCATTTTCTTTGTTTTTTTTTCAAGGAACAAATTTGATTTTAAAAAATTTAAAATATTAAATTGTTTATAACAATTTTTTGACCACTGGGATCTTTATCCACTTTCAAAATTCGTAATCGGCAATGATGAATATATGAAAAAACTTCAGACCCATCAGAATTTAAAAGATCACGGTTGCCCTTAGCTGGCCCCTAGGCTGTAACGAAAAATTTAGTTACTGAAAAATATTTGAACTGCTTTTCACTTATTTTATGCCTTGATCTCTGCTTATCAACTTATGTTTACATATTTATAATATACTTTTCTTTTTTTCAGGTATTGTTTATATCTTCCTATTGTCTTCCAAGTATATTTCAGATTAGGTAAGCTTTATTTTTAAAAATCATAATTTTTCTGATAATAATTATTTTTAAGTTGTTAAACGAAATATGTTTTATTACTAAAATACATCATAAAAATTTTTTTGCTTGTTATTAAAACTAATCATATGCAAACGTTTATTGTTTTATCATAAAATCAAAATCGTTTTGATCTTCGTCTCAAGCTATAACTTATAAAAATGCACACAAAACTTTATTTCGCGTGAGAATAAGGACAGTATCACAAATATTCAGCTTTAAAAATTCCAAGAGGTTTCACTTCATAGTTATTACCAAATGGAAATTGTTTATCACCCAAAGCTTTTATCTACAACGTTATTATGCGCAAACTATTAGGTCTACATAAGTTCTGAAGCACCAAATTGAAGAAAAAACATCATTTTATCAAATTAAATCATTTAACGATTAAGAAGTTTATGTTAATGTAAAATAAATTTTCAAATGCACTGTGATTTTAAGCTTAATAAACAATTAACTCAGATGCAATATGATGTAGGAAGTTAATTTTTTTATTCGCATGTTGGCATTTTTACACGAATTTAAAAAAAAACATGCCATAATAAGACCCTTTAACACCCGAGTTGCCTTTTTTTTCAAAAGTTCTTTGCGGCTTTGTGTATAAGCAGTAAAAAATTTAAAAGGTACCATTTGGAATTTGAAAGATTAAGAGTCCAAAGGGTTTAAAATCGAAGCGATTTTACAACTGAAATTGGTAAGTTTTAGAAACTGAATTCATAATTTCAAATTCATGAAAGTCTTAATATCTCCGGTTCTAATCAACGAAAATGTATGTTATTTTTAGTTTGGGATACCCCTTGGATAGATCATAAAAATGCATTTAGTTAATTTGTGAATATTTAACCGAATAATTTATTAGATATATATTTGCTTTCATTTTAATACCTGTACAGTGTTTGTATATTGCTATCTGCTATCACTACAATTAACATGCAATAACATCACAGCACTATACTCTGCTTTTTACACTAAACTGTTACACATTTACTCTAACTCAAATGGTTTTGTCCTTATGAGTCTTCTCTTTAGTTCAGTGTTGTCAAAAAGCTGGAATGCCTCGACATTCACATGGCTAAGTATGCAGCCTGTGCTCGTGATTTGCTGCTGTTCTCTTGATTACTTCGGTCACAATTTCCATACCCAGGTCCTGGTAGAGGTGGCTGTTACGGATATACCAAGCAGCATCAACAATGTTCCTCAGTGCTTTGTTTTGAAATCTCTGGATAATATGTAGATTGTTAGCTTTGGTACAGCCCCAATACAGTTATTATGAATGGATGATGTTGAATTTTTTTAAATCAGACAATACAATTTCTTATATCTAATATCAAGCTCCCCTTTTTTCTTTTTGACATGGACTTTCCAGCGCAGCCTCTCGTCTAGGGTCATGTCCAAGTATTTTGTTGGTGTTGCATAAGGAACTTAAGTATCATTTATTCTAACTGGGAAACTTTATATTTTTTTTCTTTGTAAAGTTAAGTTGTGCAGATTTAGTCTCATTTAATTTTATTCTCCATTTTCTGGTACATCGTATTTACTGATAGGTTTTCTTGACAGCATTATTGTGGTGTCACCCATATTGGGCGTATCTGTTTATTTCAGTTACCATATAGTTTATAATGTCATGAAAAAATTATAAAAATCCAGTTCTTTTTTTCTTTGAAGTTGGTCAGTATATCTTCAGTTACGCCTGGATTTGTTTCGGAAAAATCAAATATTTTAGCCTCGATAACGTAAACTTATCCCAAGAAAGTTATTCCGTGGCTTTCATTATCTGATTCTTCATTTTCTGTATCAGTACGTTCCATATCCTCTAGATTTCCTAACCTTATTATATTTTCTATGGTCTAATTTATATGTGATTTAAAATCTAAAAAATACAAATAAATAATAACTATAATATACAGACAGTTACAGACGTACTAGAACTAGAGTCTTGCCACTTGCTACCAAAATCTCTCTCATTAGATGCTATGTATTTTCTACCTTATTATACGGAGTAGAGGCCTGGACACTTTCCGAAGCTTCCTTAAGAAAACTCGAGGCATTAGAGATGTGGTGTTACAGACGTATCTTAAGAATTTCATGGGTGGATCGTGTGACTAATGTTGAGGTCCTACGTAGAATAAGCAAGGAATGCGAGATTATTAACACCATCAAAAAGCGCAAACTAGAATATCTTGCCATGTTATGAGGAATGAACAGAGATACCGGCTTGTTGCAACTCATTCTTCAGGGCAAGGTATTTGGAAAGAGAGAACCAGGGAGAAGAAGAATATCTTGGCTTCAAAACCTGAGAAAGTGGTTTAATACATTGACAACCGGACTATTCAGAATAGCAGCAAGCAAAGTTAGGATAGCCATGTTGATCGCCAACATCCGGAACGGATAGGCACCGTAAGAAGAAGAAGAACTAGAGTTCCCGTTAGTAGATTTCTGGTCCGATAATTCATCTTTCACTTGATTGGCAATATTTCTCGAAGCAGAGGGTACACTGCACGATTGTTTAAGCTTTCCACCTTCTGTTGTAACGTTGATATACTTATCGGAAACTAAAACATGCATATTATTTAGTTACTAATAAAAAAGATAAAATAGGGTTAGAGAACTTAACGGAAAAAAACATTCAAATTGGTATTTTCCATATTTGTCTTCTTTTGGTTTTTAGTAGACCTCATAAGCTTCCTTTTCATGAAAGGAATATCCTCATCACTTGAATTCTCGTCCTCTGATTAGTTTTTTTCATACTCCGACTCACTTGTACTAAAAGCTTCCTCCTCGTCCGAAAAGTCTATTGTCTCCATCATTTTTTGCAAAAATTCCAGCTTTTTTGTATACGACTTTTTCATTTTCACGTACTAATAAAACTCTTATAATATTATAATATGCACACTCACGACAGGCCGCTTCGCAACCGCGTAAACAAGACTCGCGAGTTCGCGACCAAGACCAACAAAATCCGACAGGAACAAACGTGTTTGTAACGCTGAGTCACGATAACGCAATATAATATGAACACTTCACTTCGCAAATGTGTATACAATACTCGCGCGACCAACAAAATCTGGTAAGAGCAAATGTGTTTATAACGCTGAATCCAAAGTGGCCAACAGCGTCAATTTATGAAAATGGGCCACTTGTATCCATTTCGATACAACAATGTTTTTATAAGAAAATAACATTATAACAAATGAATTATAAAAGATACAGTTAAGTAGGGCATTTTTGATACATATTTATGAATTTTTCACAGTGGCCCCCAGAAGTGTTTTTTTAACACGGTGGCGCTTAATGTGTTAAAGCATAATTTGAGTAAAATATACATTTGAATTCAACGTAACCGTATGGTTGCATTATCCAGAAAATGTTATCGAAATATTTTTGAATGTACCCCATAAAGGGTTAAAAAGAATTGTAGTATCTATAATTTTTTGGTATGTCGCAAAATCGACAAGTTTAAGGAAAATTAGACAAAAAAACGCGCCAGAAATAAAAGAAGTCGCATGGGGAAACCGTGTCAGACTCATCCTAATGAAGCAATATACAAAGTTATGAGAGAGTATCTTTCATAAACTTTTTTGCCGACGGCCACTCTAACTGTAAGGTAAATCATTCATAATTTTTATATCAGAATTTTTTTAAAACGATTTCCGGGTTAAAAATTGAAACATCAAAACACATGTAAAATGTAATTCCCATTACAACCAACTGTAGTTTTAATACCGTATAAAATAATATTTAACGAAACAAAATGTATGGTGTCTGTTTCAGAGACAAATATATTTATTATTTCGACATTATTTGAAATTCTTGCACGATGTTAGTTGTTAGAACTGTAACAGTAAATAAATAATAGCTAATACGGTAAATTTCGTGTAGTACCTACTGTTTGCAAAATATTATTAGATATTGTCGGCTGTTTCATAACAAATCAATTAAAATGGACGCCTCTGCGATTAAAATATTATTACATAGTATCAGAAACTTTTCCATCGGTTTCTCTGTTATATTTCAAAACAGTTGAGCTATAATAATTATTGTATAATGCATTTCAGTATGTAGCAAAAGGAAGTTTTTAGTTTCTAGAAAAAGGGACTGGTTTTAAAAGAATTTTACTCTTTAAAACGTTATTAGATTATAGTTTATTTTTATGAACGAGAGATTAATTAGCATAATTTTAACTGGTACCTCCGACCACTCCATGGGCGTGCTCAAGATTCATTGAAAAATTACTTTGAATAATTGTAAAAAATAAATGAATTATTTCAGTGTTATAAAGTGTTATGTGTATGTAAACAAAAGTGACCTCTTTTATCGCACACTATATTAGAACTGACTGGCCTACATTAAAAAGGGTTATAAAAAATTCACATTTTTTTTAATTTTTAAAAATTACAAAAGAGAAAAAGAGTTTTTAAAACCGTCTAAGGTATGTTAAATAGATGAATAAAAATATTAATATAAAACTTACAGCTACTTGTTACAAATCCAAATCAGATGCAGAAGATGAACTTTCAGAACCAAGATTTATAATAACTGGCTCGATCATTTTATCAGTAATATTGTCCAGCTTCCACATTTTTTCCTCTTCTTTAATAGTGTGATTTACTGCCTTTTCCCAGTTTTCAGGTTTTACATTATTTACTGCCTCCAAAAACAAGTATTTAACATCATGAATTTTAAAAGTGGTATTTTTTCTTGAAACTTCACTCTTTATCTGTGCCCATACCAGTTCAATCGGGTTTAATTCACAATGATATGGTGGGGATCTAAGTACTGTCATTCCACGATTTTTGGCAATTTCATCAATTTCGTATTTTTTAAATTATTCTTTATGAAGGGCACACAACGAATAAAGTTCCCTTCTCATAGATCCGGGATGGTACGTAATATTTTTTGAACTCAGCCAATTCTGCAAGTCTTTTTTTAACCACTTGGTTGTGGGCAGTCCTTCTATAAGTCTGGAGTGATAACTTGCATTATCCATTAATATTACACAGTTCTTAGGAACAAGATCTATCATTTGTTCGAACCATTCTTGAAAGACATCAGCGTTCATGTCTTCATGGTAGTCACCGGTACGAGTTGATTCAAAAGTTAATAAACCACCTTCAACAAAACCGTCTGAACTGCCAATGTGTACTATTATCAGCCTGCGTCCCTTTCCTGATGGTGGGTTTAAACCAGTAGATAAGTTATTTACAAAAGCGTGCCTTTGACTTGTAACAGTTTCATCCTGCCAAAATTTATTTGGTGTATGACCCTCGTTGATCCATGTTTCATCAAGATAAAATATTTTTCTTTTTTGGTTTCTCATTTCCTTTATGGTTCTTAGAAAATGTCTTCTCCATATGACAATATCGCTTCTTTCTAATAAAATAGACTTTCTGGGATTCTTTTTCCAGCGGAAGCCTATTTCTTTTAAAAGTTTCCATAACGTACTTCGACTCATTTCTGGGTAATCCTTATCATCTCGAACTGAGACAAGAACTTTATCCAATGTTGGAAATTCTTGTCTAAAGAAGAATTCATGCACTTTCCGTCGAAGTCCTTCTTTAAAATGATATTCTATTTGAAATTTTGGTTTCCCTGGAGCATTACGTGGCATTTCAAAATTACCACATTTCTCTTCTTTAATAACTCTGTAAATCGTAGATTTCCCAACACCAAGTGTACTGCTAACTAACTCAACGGTCTCATCAACACTTTCACATAAACGTTTGTCTGTAAATGATATTTAAAACAATTAAATATTAATGTTTTTTCATTAACTGTTAAAGGACCAATTTTTCGGCGTTTACACGGCACTTCCAAATTTTCCATAACACTAGTATACACAATAAACTGCACCTTGCAACTGAAGTACCTACTTTTAGTGAACGGTTAACAATTTTGAATACGCCACTTGGACCTTCCTACAAAATGGAAAAACCCACTATCACATTTTCTGTGGAATAAGTTTAGAAGGTAATTATCTAGTCAATTACTGTCGTAAATTCCTGGAATTAAAGAATTAAATGTTTGATTGTTGAAACCCTTACTTCGTGGAATGCACTCATTTCAGATAAAATAAAACGTTTTATTTTATCTAAAGAATTAAACTTTATTTTGCAAATAGGTTGGTACTTATTAAACTTTTATTGGTTATATATAACCAATAAAATAAACATCTTACATTTCTTGCAAATTCATTAGTACCTGTTAACCTCCATCACTCCGACACTGGCAACCTTATTTCGGGATTAGTAACCCTCACAACTATTGTATTCTATTCTGCTCCAACCTTTATACCTGGTGGTCATACTCAATTTAAAATTGTTTTCCTATATACTTCTGTAAACTTGTTGACAAATATCTGTTTTTCATTGAGTCACCCGTATCAACAGTTTAGGGATTTGCATACAAAATTTATTGTTTTGTTACTCTCTATTACATAAAAATACACTATAGGTACTGATGGAGATGTGACAAATTGTTCTATAAATATACAGCCATTAGTTGCTATTTTATATGTTTCCATTTTATTAAACATCTTTTCCTATTAATTCTGAAATCGTAACATTTTCCGGAGGTTGTATTGGATGAAAGAATTTCTATAAGCAAAAATTGAAATTATCTACTTTTTATAATTATAAAGGAGTCTTTTCCTAACAAGTGCGCTAGTTATATTTTTCGGCACGCGACTGCCGTTGCACGAACAATGCGAAGTCAAGTGCGGAAAATCACTTTGCAGACACTTTGCAGACCGAAAAAGCTAACAAAACTAGATAATAAAAAGCTGATGAACTCAAGAGTAAATAAACTAAAAATTCGATTGACATGTCTCACAAAGACATCCAATAAATACGTCACAAAAGATATCAAAGAATTTTATAAAAAATTACATATTTACCCATAAGCTGTAGAATATTATATTCAATAAAATCTTTAAAATGGTAAAATTAAAATTAATGTATTTATTAAGTCTTCTAAGAAATTAACTTCAAAAAAACAGATGTTGACACATTTTGTCATCACTAACATGTATTTATTAAAAACTCAACAAACAATTATCTGACGACCGTTATTGTCATCAATAATCTTATAATTAAATCAGATTTCAGCCTTTAAATAAATTAAAAATAAAAAATGTAAAACGTAAATTAATTTAATTAAAACTTTAAATCTCTCAACACAGCAAAATGACAATTTAATGAATAATTGGCTACAACCTAAACTAAATCCAATAGCCATTGTTTCGTTTATCTAAAAATACACGTTACAATAAACACATACGCTCATAATTCCTATATTTAATCAATTATTAACGAAAATAGTTTATAAAAATTTATATTCTTTCAACCGCACACAAAAACAACAAAAATTGTCTATCATTTACAATTTACATTATGAAAAAGTCACACTGAATTGCCGTTGGCTTTTAAACCCCTGAAAACAGAGGGCTCTCCAGATGTAGACAATAAAAAGAAGGTATTTTCACTCTATTCGGCAAAAATATTGACAAAAGAGGATGGCTTCGACATTGCTAACGAAATCCCAGTGGAGCTTGGAATCCTCAGTGCAATGCTCGAAAAAAGGATCTCTTAATACAGGCATTAATTAACAAAATGGAGGATGATCAACTTACCACATCATAATATGTGAGTTCTCGATCACAACTAAACTATATATCAACTTCTGAATGCATCTTCTTAAAAACTGACTGAACGAAGCAAGGTTGTATTATTTCTTGTTATAACTTCGGGCTAAGCTAATCGAAAGTAGGAGTGGTTCTGTTCCCATGAGAATATCTTTTACTTTACTTTAATCGTAGCCAAAACTAATAACATTTTGAGAGTGATTATATAAGTTAAACACTTTAATGAAATAGTTTAAGAAAAAACCGAGCTCGATCATGGGAATTTATGACTAATCTAACCCAAACATAATTTATTTTAGGGGAAACTGAAAATAATTTATATTTGATGAAGATGAAGTTAGGGCCATAAAAACAGTCTAATAATATTTTTGGTACAGACTGACCGAAATTTTAAATTTAGTAAAATTGAATTGTTACAAGATAACTACAAAATTACCATTTTTTCTGCAAAAGTTTTAAAGCTATAACTATAGTAATAATTTACATATTGCTACGCTGTTGTTTCTCTTTAAAAAGGGATATAAAAAGAAATAATGGATAGGAATTAAGGGAGAGATCCTTGCTTTAGGCTCTTACCTCTTCAAGGAATGAAATGTTGCTTTTTGGGTAGTGTCTTGTCGTTGCTGAGGAAATAAAAATGCCTTGGGGCTCATTGCATTGGCTTTTGCAAAAAGCAGTTGCACTATATATCAGCTAGAGTAGTTTCTTCAGATGGTAGAAATGAAACATTAATTGCTGATATATAACTTACCCCAGAGTCTAGGGTAGCGGACAGAGCCCGAGCTAGATGGACTTTCAGAGTATAGGAGACTCTAAAGGAGCCCGTGAAGCTAGACTCGTGATGACTCATCGTCGCTAGTTGCTTTTTTTTCTAAAAAGAGTTATAAAAATAGTAGTAGGTAGGAATTAATGGAGATCCTTGCTTTAGGCTATTCACTCTTCAAGAAATGGAATTATGATTTTGGTTGGTGTGTTGTCAAGGATTTGCTATAAATCATTTATAGTTGATTTCTAGATAGTCTTGATGGTGAAGTGGAAGTTTGGGCAAAGACCGAGATGAAGGCTTCCTTAGTGAAGGCAACTCTGGTGGTAGCCCGTGAAGGACTAGAGCGGAAGCGGACTGCTTGCTAGAGATATTGGAATTTTTAGGTCAACTGGCCAATGGGAAGGACTTAGTGACGGGGCAATGCACATCGGCGTGCGCGTTAGTCCGTGACTAAGAGCATGCGATGACATCCTCCCTCCGCTGGAGACCTTGTGATTGGGGAAAAATTAATTGAAGCACAGTCTTAAGAAAGACTATTCTTTCATTAAAATAAAAACACCAATTTGTTGATACAGCAAATTCAGCCTCAGAGATTTTTTTAATATTGAGTTACTAGATTCCATTTCAGATTGTTGCGACACTTGTAATCATTTAACACAGTATACGAACCAAGGTTATTACCAAAAAAATATCAAGCTATATTCATATTATTTACTTAAAATTGTATTTTCAATGTCAGGCAGTATAATACCGGCTCGACAGCAGTTTTCGTTGGACTATACCACTTTTTTAATTTCTAAAATTTCCAGCATTTATATTATTTAAGTGACGTATTGTGACGAAGTATTTATTATGTCTTTTTACTTATCATACATTATGAATTTTAGAAAATCAACAAATTAAATATTTAATAAACAAATTCACATTTTTTGCTGAAATTTGTATAATAATGCACACATTTTTTGATAGATTTAAGTCGATATACATTTTTTAAAGTAATGAATAAAGACTGAAATTTTAGAAATTTTGATCGGTATTTTTTAAATGTTTAAACAAATTATGAACCAATTTCAGTTTCTTCTTATTGTGCTGTACCGAATTTTAAACGTAGGTCTGTGCATATGTCTGGGTTGAGTAATATTAAGTGTTCACAGATATACGGGACCTGCAGTTTAATGTCGACACAGAATGACTAAGGATAGATGTAAATACAATTTACCAAGTCTTAAATTAACCATTTTAAAGTTTTTGGACATAGAAAAAAAAAATTGAAACCCCTATCGTCACATGTCCCAGAGCTCTCCTACTAGGGACGATTTTTGCGTTTTTATTTAATTAAATCATTGTTTTAACCACTTATTTTTAGGGCATTAAAGTGCATAGGCACATTAAATGCGCCACTTCATCAAAAATCGACGACATTAATTGAGTGGCTCAGAGCCAAAGGTGCCTAACCCCACAAATCTCTTTTACTGGATTAGACTTAATAAATGCTTATAGTTTCTGTAAAAATCGTGTGCAGAATCAGCCTAAACGTAATTTTTGTTGGTATGGTCTTGCGGCAAAGATGCCTAACCGACAAAAACATGGCAGATGTAAACATGAGCAGTGACGAATCGGAGACTTTCGGGTCCGATTTTAGCGATATAGATAGCGATTATAGTAATCCCAGATCTTCAAATATCGTGTCTTCAGGTAAGACAGTAACAATATTATTATTTAAATATAAAGCAAGATAATCCTTAAATACCCATTTATAAACAAATATAGCGTAGGCTGTTTTGCTTCAAACTTATTTGTAATATATTTTTTATTGTTCTCGACGGGAATAATAATGATTCGAGTGAAAAAAAACTCAATAAATGGGTTGTCGAATACTAAGAATCAAGACATTAATGGTCCAGAAGGCAAATAGTACCAACATTCCAGAAAGAGAGTAAAATCTTAAGAATCATGCAAGGTATAAAAGAAAAACAGCCAGGGAGAAAGAAGAAGAATATGTCACGATAGAAGGAAAACGTAAAAATGCAAAAGAACTCGTAGTTGGACAATGTTTGTGCAAAATAAAGTGGCATATGAAAATTTTTAAGGAACGAAAGCAAAGCATATTAAAAAATTACTATTCGCTTAACTGAACAATGAAAAATGGTCAAATTTTATTTAAGGTCAAATAAAAGTCGAAAACAAAAAGAGAACTTGTACCCAAAATCAAAATTCACGAAGACTTAAACTCAAACAAGTGGTATGTTATAACTTTTTTAAAGACACAATTTCCATTACAGATGGAACATCTCGCAGAATTATTCTTGCTTATTTCATCTAAAGATTAATTGTATTTTTTAGACTACAAACTGTTATGAATTACCATAAATGTTTGTTTCCCATAATATTTGCCTCGCGTTGTACGTATCAGTTTTAGTATAATCTTGTAGATATTACATTGTTATGTGATTATATATTATGGATGTTTTGAGACATCCCAGATATACATCTCATCCTAAAATAATAATGAAAGTTTACATATTGTGTAACAAATAATCTATATTTTTACTTAACCTTATCGACAAGTTTATTTTTAGATATTGGTTAAAGCGTGCATTTCCTTGACAGAAATTGTTTTTAAATGTGCAAACAAAGTCAACGAATGATAAAAACCAAGACGCACAAATATCCATCTTGCGGGCCACTCAAAGTAAATAAGGAAGTGTGCTGTGGAAGGTCGATATTTCCATAAATATTTGCTCGTAAACGTCCTTTTTCTTTTAAAAATGAAACAAAAGGCCTTGTATTGTACCGACGAGGTCAATTTATTTTTTATTCCGCCGTTTTCAGTAACGTTCATCCTCATTAATACGTGGTAATGTGTGGGGGAGACGACAGCAATTACTTGGATTATTGAGACGAACTATGTATCACATGTTTCAATAATCCAAGAAACACAAGATATTTCAGATATAGAGGACCAAAGCGAATTTGGTGTTGATAAATCTACCAGGAGCGTTATCTTTGCCTAAATAATTAAACATTGAATAGCAGAAGGAGATATTGACATGTATTATAGACATCGGGAATGAACGAAAACAAACAAGAAACAGTCAGACTATTATAGATCATGAGAAAAATAGTAGAGAAAAGAACGGGAATTAGATGGAATATGTTGTACTGTACTATCTTAAATTTGCGGGCAACATAATAATTATGTTTATTAATTTAGAAAACAGTCACATGCCCAGAAAACTCAGATTGTCCACGTAAACTCAAAAATTAAAATCCAAAATTATTGGAAATAACCAACGGGAAAATGTAATCGAAATAAATGGGAAACAGGTATAGCTTTCCTAGTAAGGAAAAGTTCACATATTTGAGATCAGTCGTGGAGCAAAATGGAGAAAACAGAACATATATTCAAGCAAATGTTTGAAAGGTCCTAAAAACTATTTAATATATTGGAAAAAAGGTATGGCCACAGTATAGTGCTTTAAGATAATTTAAAGCACTATACTGTGGTATGGCGTACAATTAATTCACTATAATTTCAATGACTTCATACTACTTAAATCTTCCTGCACTTCTTTTGCATATTCAAATCTTCTTAATACACTTTTGAGTTAAATTTATGATATTGATAATAATCATCAGCATAAGCAATAGAATAAATCCTCCCCTCTGTTTGTATATCGCTTTATCATACTATATTTTCCAGTATTAAATTGATAAGTACTGTGGATAGAAGGTCTTTTGTTGAGTTCTTTCTTTTTCTTTTATATCAAAGTCTTTCATACCACAGTCGTCTAGTATGCTTAAAATATATAAATATCGCAAACAGTCTTAGTTCGTGATATACCATCCATCGTTAGATGTAAGGCTGCCTTAGGTACGTCTATTCATTTCTATTCATTGTTTTTTGCATCCATTCGTGACCAGCCGTTCGCTTGATTTCGTTAGTCCATCTGGTTTTAAATCTGCCACTAATTTGCTTATTTGCTCGTGGTCGCCTTTCAACAATTCGCTTCGTCGAACGGTGGCCGGTCCTATTTAACGATCCTGCCCAATTCCATTTTAACATAGCAATCTTCCTTCATTATATATGTGAACGCCACATTCTGGGAAAGGCCCGATGGCAGAAGAGTAGTTGGTCGCCCAAGAAAGACATGGAAGGACGCAGTAGTCAGTGATCTATACAAAATGGGAATGCAGCAATGGGAAATAGCTGCTCAGGACCGACAACAATGGAGGAAAATAGTAAACGCGTCCAAGACTCACATAGAGTTGTAGAGCCAAATGATGATAATGATGATGATATGTGATAGCTGAGTTTAATCTTAAGCATTCTCAGTTTCATATGTCAGAACCAACAATACATTATACTAAAGTTTTGACTTAAAAGTATTTGGTAAGTTTGATTTAAAGACTGTTTGTAATCTTCCAAATGCTGCACATACTAACGAACATCTTCCATTTAAATCAGCCTAACTTTATGTTTATATATAATATCTTTGTATATATAAAAATCTCGTGTAACGGCTTTCGAAACCACTGAATCTATTCCAATAAAATTTTGTGAAAGTGTAATTTTTGGTCCAAAATAGGATATACAATTTTTTTTCTCGATTAATGCTAGTTAGTTCATCTAAAACTATACTCAAATTTTATTTTTACACATCTTATTTAGTTCATATTAATTAAATTTACTATCAAATGATATTTAAAATTTAGTATTAATTTAATATTTAGTCTGACTTTGACGGGTCTGTCAGAAGTAAACTGGCAGAAGTAAAAATTTGTTTATACGTTAGCAGGAGGCGTTAGGAGTAAACATAATATTTTTTTGAATTATTATAACGTAAATAATTTGTATAAAATATAAATAATAAATAGTAAGTTTACTTTATTCAATTTTAAAAATATTATTTAAATTTTAAAAATACAGAAAACAGTATTGTGGTATGTGGTAAACCCACATTTTTTTTATAATAACTAAAGAACAACTAGATCAATTAGGCTAATTTTGATTTTAAAGGATTTTTTAAATCCAAGGAGGGTTTATTTTCCCATACAAACAGTTATATTATACTCTTATTAAAAATGTATTATACGGCTCAGCTCTTAAGTAGTAGTGGTAGTAGTTCATTTAATCGATATCTTATAAACATCGTTTAACAAACGTCATTCTTTGAAATTTTAAATTATTTGTGGAAGTCCAAGGAATGTTTAAAACGTGAGAAAATATGATGGTAAGGAATATAGTAGAAACAATCGTTTTATTTTCCCATACAAACATTACGAGTATATTCTATGAATTGAAGCCATTAAAGCCGTGTTTATCCTCACTTTTATTTACTTTTTTTTACTTTGCAGGCGAATGACGAGTTGGAATTTTTTTGTTTTTTAAAGTGAATACTAAACTCTGCTGTTCGTCGTCAGTCGTCAGGTCTCCGGAATAGTTACTTAAGTGCCAAAATTATAAATGGTAATTATTAAGGTTCTATCAGGTAGAATTATGCCAACATTATGTTGGCATACTTCATGTACTGGCATACAACTGTACTTACATGCCGATACAAGGAGTATAGTTATATAGATGCATAATAAAATGCTCAATTATGCTAGGCCATTGTCTGAAGGGTCATCAGCTTTATTGCACATTGAAACTTGGGGGATGTTTCTTGAAGAGTTGGGAATCAAACATAGATAGAAGAAAAATATTGATATGATTGTTTTTTGAACTATAAGTGTTTTTTATATTTGTAAAAGTTATTTTATTTATTATCGAGGTGTATTTAAAAATGTGTGCGTGTAAATAACAATCGTGTTCTTTGACATAATTATACCAAGGAGCATTCGTTATTAAACAAAAGATTTTGGATTGACATCTTTCCAGTATATCGATGTTGGATCTGCTTGCTGGTTTCCATAGTTAAACCCCATCATTGTGTTGTATTCACAGTTTCAATTTACTTGCTACAATTACCACGTAGTAATGAGATGTTTCCTCAATACTATGCTGAGCTCGAGCTGCATTCCCAAGTTGTATGTTTTTTTCTGCAATAGTGTTTGACCGTTTAATGATGCATGGAGGCATGTTTTCTTGCGTTTTATAAATGTCACGCCGGTGGATTTTTTCTGTTTAACTTACAAACGCCACGTTTTTAAACAACTTTGTATATCATCTAGATTGGCCTTAACTATAAATGATATTATGGTTACGTGTTCGTGTGAAAAAAGTATAGCTGTGTCATCTTCATGTGTTGCTGTAGTACCGTACACTTTCCTTTGGAATGCCAGCTATAATTGAATTAAGCCTGGTACACTCATTGACATTTTATATTAAGATACATAAAAAACGGTCGCTTTAAAATGTTAACATTTTATTTTTCAATAACTTTTTACCTACGGCACAAATTATACGAGAACAACTTTATGTTTTTATAAATATTTTTAAGATATCCCGTGGTAAAATATAGGGTTTGGGTATCACTTAAAAGTATCTTGTGTATAAGATTGGATCATTCTCTATACACTTTTGCATTAATTTTGAAGTCCTGATTCGCTTTGAAGTTATTATTTTTGAATGCATTGCGTCATCTTACATTTTTCTTAAAGGATAATGTAAAGATTGAACGTAGTTTGAACCACGATTTCGATTCTCCGAATCATTACACGAATTAGTATTCAAGTATACTTCTGGGGCATGTTATCCACTTCTCTATGCTTCTGAGGCATGTATGACCGCTAGGTGATCTTTCGCGACTTCTTACATGTCTACCTAGATAGTCCCAAACATGATTAACATGATTCAAATCTGGGAAGTAAGCTGGCCAATTTAATTTCTCTATTCCAACTTTAATTACATATTCTGTTTATACATTTAGCAGAATCTGGTCTCGCATTATTTTCGTACTAGCACGCAATTATCTATTAAATAATTCATCACAAATGAAACTTCAGAATGAATGACGAAACAATGAATAGGAAAAGAAACTAGGTTGTACACCGGATTGTTTTGAGTGATGTCCAAAAGCAATATTTCACCACAGGGTAATAGAAACATAATTTTGTTTTTCCTCGTGGAGGAATAGAATAGAAAATAAATAAAAAAGTTATTTTAGATTTTAATTTGTTTAATTTTAAAGCAGCCGTTTTTGTGTATCAAGTATACATTTTACCCACCAGAAGAGGCAATATAGTAGAAACATGAAATGGTAAAAGTATAGAGCGGATTTTTTTTTTAAATATGTGTATATTTTATTTTATAAATTGTTTATGTGCTATAAAACTTGTTAAACAAGTACTTTAAAAAGCCAAAACTGGACACGAGCGTTTATTTTTGTACCATCCCCATAAATCCAAGAAAAATACTAGCTGGATTTAATTGTTTTGTTATTCGAATTAACTGATTACAAACAAAGCTTACACATCGATTAAGACATTCAAGGATTCGTTCACGCCGCAAAGTCTCCATGTTATTTAATATTCCAAACCGCTCCAGCACTGCATCTGTAGTTCCTCGTGCTTCGTCGAGGCTGAAGGTTTTTTATTCGATCTTTTTCCGGTTGGAATTACCTTATTGCGCCTTTTCGCACGCCATCGCCTGCAAAATCGATTGATAGATTCAAGGTATACAAACATTATCATTATAATCACAGAAAGTGCCGTATTATCACTGTCAGATTGGAGGTGCTTTTAACAGATAAGAAGTAATGCGTTCTGGGAAATTGAGAACGTAGGATCACATGATGAGTAAGTAGTTGATTGATTGAATGACGTCGAGAATATGCTGGGATCGTTTAGTGGACTTTAGGATTGGTTACATGACGCAGTTTTATATTGTATATTATTTTTTTATTTAGTTACAAAGAAAACACTACACTACTCTAGTATATAACAGAAGTGTCATTTTTCGTATATACAAAAAGGTATAAGGCATATACAGCGTTTTGGTTTTAAAGAAGTGTAGAAACCAATGTCTTACTTTTCAATGAATAAATTCAAAATCCGGTTCAATGTCAGACACTTAGATCGGATTCTTCATTCAATCTATTTCTGTATTCAATATATCTTTGAGGTAAAATTGTATGTTGAAAATCCTTTCTCACACATATATGTTGTGCACTACAATAATACAATTTTAATGGTATTTTCTGCTAAAATAGAGTATTCATTTTTTACACTGAGCTCTAGAAGTCTATTAAAGAATGATCAACAGCTTTTAAAGAATTGCCAAAGGATAAGTCAATGAGTTTTTTTTCGATAAAGGTACAGAAGTGTTAGACATTATATCCCTTTAAAAAGGATTGCGTATCCAGTTGTTCGTTCCAGTATTTTCTTAGGAAAATACTCTTGAACGGTTATTGAGGCTGTTTAAGATGTTCAGTAATGTCTTTTAACGATTTATTTAAGTTTCATTTTATTTAAAAAAAAAAGGTCGAAGCCACGGAAATGGATGCCATCAGAAGATCGATGAGAATATCAAGAGCCGACAGAATACGGAATGAAGTGATAAAACAACAAATGGGTATAGAGGGCACTATAGTTGGGGATATTGAGAGAAAACAACTCATATGGTATGGGCATGTGAGCCAAATGGGGGACGAAAGATTGCCTAAAAAAACGATGATGTGGAAACTCCGAGAGAAGAGGAAACGAGGAAGACCACCACAGAGCTGGAACCTGGAGTTAGGAAAGCGATTAGCGCTAGTTACAGTACAATGACCGCTACCATCCAGTAAATTCTACCACGTGGATTCCACACGGGACTACCGCTCGATCATTCTGGACTGAATTGCGACGTATTGGACTGCAAGATCAGCAATTATAAAATTATAAAAACACCATGTTAAAATCAATATTTTCAGTCTGATTTGTAGTTTAGTTTGATTTATAATTTAGTCTGATTTAATTTATTGTTGTTGCTACTAAAATCTTTGTAAGTCGAAAATAAAAGTTTTATTTGTGAAGTTCAGTTTTTAAAAAAGTGTTTTTCCCAAGAACATTCATAATTGGCGCAGAGTCAGTACGGAAGTGGAAGAGTCTTTATAGATCCTCGTCACTTTTAAGTGTTTGTCCACTGTTCCAAGAACCAGCCCCAGGGAAACCGTCTGCAGAGTTGACCCGAGGGAATTAGAAGTTAGAAGCCTTCAGGAGGAAAGAAATGCACATCGGCATCGTCTTTATCCTGTAAGCGATTTTTATTATTAATTAGAATTAAGAAGATTAAATATTGAAAGAATTTTTATAAAATCAGACTCCTCTGAGTCCTTAGATTGAATCAGAGCTAGATTAGAAGATAAATTAAACAAAGATTTGAATATATTAACAGAAAGATTAAAATAATTTAAAAATATCTCCTCTAAGTCCTTAGATTGACTTTAGAGCCAGATTCAGAAACTTTAAAATTTAAATACAAATTTGAATAGCTTAATAAATTCTATATTAATAAACACAGAGATTTAATAAATAGAAAATAAGTAGATTAAGATTGATATATTTATATATATTCTATTGAAAATTACTATACTGATTTGATTATTGACTATATATTATATTGAATATTTTAAAAAATGGCAGTTCCACAATTTGACGTTAAAAATTTATGCATTCTTCCAAATTTTGACGGAAATCCAAATGAATTACATGAATTTATCAAAGTTTCTACAATACTTCTAAACCATTATTATGATAGACTTAATGCAGCGAACATCCAAAACAAATTTTTGCTTCATGGTATTATGAGTAAATTAACAGGTAGAGCAAAAGAAGTTATATCTGTATATGGATGTGAAAATTGGGACGAAATAAAAAACGCATTAATTCAAAATTTTGGAGACCAGAGAGACGAAAATTCGCTTACAAGGGACCTAGTAAATTTAAGACAAGGCTCAACAGAATCTATTTTGCATTTTTACGAAAAGATCATGGGACTTTTAAGCTGTATTAATAATTACCTAGAATTACATACCATAAATGCCGATATTAAGAGGAGCAAACAAGAATTTTTCCGTCAACAAGCTCTTACAACATTCTTAGCAGGCCTACGAGAACCAATGGGCTCTGTTATCAGAGCAATGAGACCAGGAAGTTTAGCCACGGCAATACAATATGTACAGGAAGAAAATAACGTTCGTTACCTTCAAAAAAATCAATTAACTCAACCTTCAACATCAGGAAGAAGCGATAATTATCAGAACGCCGACCTCAGAGACAACAAATGCCTGTACCTATCCAGAAACCATCGTATCAACAGCCAAATTTTGCAGCTCCGCAATGGCAGCAACCAACAAGACAATTCTATCCGCAGAATCAGTTCCAGCAACCACACCGGCAACAAAACTTCAACCAATTTAGACAAAATTCGACGTTCAGGACCCAGAACCAGTCAAATGTATGGGCACCCAAAAATGGACAGTCAAAGCAGCCTAGACCAACGCCTATGAGTGGAATATCAGAAACCACAACCAGAGGCCGTCAAAATTTCACACCAAATTACCGAGCACAGCCAAAATTCACCGTAGAAGAACTTTACAATATACAATGCCATGGAGATGAGCAAGAAGATAATTCCAACTACAATGATTACTACGAACCTGAATATGACAATTTTCTACAAGATACATACGAAAACCAACCAACCGAATATGAAGAAAACGTAAATTTTCGAGAGGACCCACCAGAAGCAATCGGAACGTAATTGAACTCCATTCATTTCCCGACAAGAAGGAGCTACCTTACATCGAAATTTCTAAACCTTCCTTACGGCTTTTAATCGATACAGGATCCACAAAGTCATTTCTCAATCCAGAAATAGCTTCTTCATATTTTCCAAGTTACATAAAACATGAACCCTTTGTCGTCACATCAATTTTCCAAAATTATTCCCAAAAATATTGTGCCGAAATTCCTTCATTTTCAGAATTTAATTCTGACAGCAAAATGAAATTTTATCTCTTTAAGTTCCACAAAACTTTTGATGGTCTTATTGGCCTCGACAATCTAAAACTCTTCGAAGCCCAATTAAACTTTCCCAAGTCGCTTCTAGTTACAAAAGATTCTACAATCCCAATTAAATATTACGAAACAAATAAAACACAATTTTATTCCATTCATTTGGAACCAAATTCTATTAGCCAAGTCAAAATTCCTGTCAAAGAAGAACACGGAACCATCATTATTCCAACCCAAAAAGTGCAAGGCGTCGTAGTACGAGAAGCCCTTACTAACGCCGAGAACCACCTCGCCTGGACCGAAATTGCCAACTTCACGTCAGACCCCATTCATCTTTCTCTTATGGAACCACTCGAAAGCAACAAAATAGACATTCAAGATTTCCATATATATTCCATGGAAACAACCTCCGGACCAGACTATAGACAAGATATCGACGACTTAATTAAAACCGAACATCTTAATGAAGAAGAAGAGGAACAAGTTCGTCACCTATGCCGAAAATTCTCCGATATATTTCACCAACCAGACACTCCTCTCAGCTTTACTAACGAAGTTAAACATCACATCAGAACTAAGGATGAAGAGCCTGTATATACGAAATCGTACCGGTATCCGTATGTACACAAAGAAGAAGTAAAGAAACAAATCTCTTCAATGTTAGAGCAAGGGATAATTCGACCAAGTCAATCGCCATGGTCTTCGCCCATTTGGGTCGTGGCAAAGAAACCAGATTCATCCGGTAAAATAAAGTGGAGGATAGTGGTAGATTATAGAAAGGTCAACGAGAAGACAATTGATGACCGATACAGAATTCCTCACATTAGCGATATTTTGGACAAATTGGGAAGATGTCAGTATTTTACGACCCTCGACTTAGCGAGCGGATTTCACCAAATCGAGATGGCTGAAGAAGACATTCCCAAAACAGCATTTAATGTTGAAAATGGACACTACGAATATTTAAGAATGCCATTTGGACTTAAGAACGCTCCGTCCACGTTCCAACGTATGATGGACAACGTATTGAAAGGACTTCAAGGAGAAATATGCCTTGTCTATATGGATGACGTAATAGTTTATTCAACATCACTACAGGAACACATAGTAAATCTCTCAAAAGTATTTCAACGATTAAGAGAAGCCCGACTAAAAATCCAAGTCGACAAATGCGAATTCTTAAAAAAGCAAGTTAATTTTCTGGGACACGTAGTCACACAAGAAGGCATAAAACCGAATCCAGCAAAAATTGAAGCAATAGAAAAATATCCAATACCGAAAACAGCAAAAGAAATAAGAGGATTTCTTGGACTACTAGGATACTACAGAAAGTTTATTCGAGACTTCGCAAAAATCACAAAACCTCTAACAAGATGCTTGAAAAAGGATGCAAAAATCGAACATACACCCGAATTCGTAGAATGCTTTGAAACGTGCAGGAAATTATTAATGAATGAACCGTTATTGCAATATCCAGATTTTTCCAAACCGTTTAACCTCACAACAGATGCCAGCAACTTCGCTATTGGTGCAGTACTTTCCCAAGGACCAGTTGGCAGTGATAAACCAATTGCCTTTGCTTCCAGAACACTAAATGAAACCGAAACCAAATACTCCACAATAGAAAAGGAAATGTTAGCAATGGTGTGGGCAACTAAATATTTCCGACCCTACCTATTTGGAAGAAAATTTAAAATACTCTCAGATCACCGTCCTTTGCAATATCTATTTTCCCTAAAGGAACCCAACTCCAAACTAGTACGTTGGAGATTAAAATTAGAAGAATTTGACTACGAAGTAATTTACAAAAAAGGCAAAGCTAATACAAATGCGGACGCACTGTCTCGAATCGAAATACACACAAAGGAAACTAAGGACATCGATTCACAAATTAAGGAAGTCTTTGATGATTTAGTAGACATGGAAGACGATGGATGGTCAACGACTAATAATCCAGATGCAGATCGAATAATCGACGAGATTGTAGAAGAAAAAGCAACAGAATTAATTCCAGAAAACATCATAGAAGATACTGTTGAAAACGAAGATCAAAACATCCCAGACGACACTGTTGAAAACGAAGATCAAAACATGGACGAAGACGGAAATGAAACAATACATACAGCAGTAGAAAACCCAGTTCTTGGTATACCTATTTCGGAAAAACCACTTAACTTCTATAATAACCAAATTATAGTCAAAATTGTCAACTACAATCCACGACCTCCAGCAATCATACAAACCTTTCCGAATAAAAGACGTTATCATATCCAGCTATCGAAAGATCAGTTAAAAGCTGATACCATAAAAGTTTTTAAGGAACACCTCAACCCGAAAAAGAAATATGCAATTTTATTTGAAACAGAAGAAGAAATTTTTGCAGAGATTTGCGAAATTATTAGGAAAACTTTTAAAAACAACGCATACGACTTAGTAAAATGTAATCGTTTATTGGAAGATGTTAACCTAGAAGAACAGCAAAAAGAAATTATAAAAAACTATCATGAAGGAACAACGAACCATAGAGGAATAGCTGAAACAGAAAGTCAAATAAGAAAACGATATTACTGGCCTAATATGAAGAAGGACATAGAAGATATCATAAACTTTTGCGATATATGTCAAGAAAATAAATACGACAGACTTCCTCCCAAACCGAAATTTATGGTTACACCAACTCCCACTAAACCACTGGAAATAGTTCACATCGATTTATTCCAGGCTGATGGACAGAAATTTTTAACCATAATAGACGCATTTTCAAAGTATGGACAAGCCTACCCAATAAATGGAGGAAATGCAATCAATGTACTCAACGCCCTATTAATTTTTATAACACATCATGGACTCCCAACAATGATAGTAGCTGATAATGGTACTGAATTTAAAAATGGAGTAATACAAGAATTTGTAGACTCTCACAAAATCTCAATCCACTATACGACACCAGAGAATCCGCAATCAAACGGGATGATTGAGAGATTTCATTCTACATTAATCGAACATCTTCGAATCTTAAGGAAGACCAAAGCAAAACTCTCGATAAAAGAACAAATGCTATACGCTATAATTGGGTACAATAATTCCATACATTCAGCAACGAAGTTAAGACCCATTGACATATTAAACGGACATATCGACGCAAAAGATCCCTTTGACGTTGACATACAAAAAGTAATACTGAACGATTATATTCAAAATCATAGAGAGATAACAAAGGAATTATACAAGGAAGTAAACCAACATATACAAGAGAATAAAAATAAAGTCATAGAAAATAGAAACAAAACAAGACAAGACCCTATTACGTATAAACCCAGCACAAAAATCTATACACGAAAAACAGTTACCAGAAATAAATTACTTCCGCGATATTCCGCAAAACATATAAAAAGGAATAACAAAGTGACTGTAAATACATCAAAAGCTACAGTTCACAAGAAAAACATAAAACACCAACCTAAGTCAAAAACAAATTCTGAACCTTCCCCACAGGATCACCTTGACGATGGCAGAAGAAATGAAGATCAAGGACCTGAAAGACAATCCAGAAATAATTCCCCTCAACCTGGGACAAGCAAAGATTTATACTAGTACACACGATTTTATGCATTTTTTAGACTACTACCAATAAAGGAAGAATTGGACATAATTGAAACCCAGTACGATGCAGTAACCACAGCAATTCAAAATGGACTTAGCCATCCGTATTTTAGCAGTTTACAAAATTTCGACCAAGCTCTTATATACCAATTAAAATCAGCTCAAGAAAAATTCTCAACAAGTTACCACTATGGCAGACCAAGAAGAGGGCTAATTAATGGACTAGGAAGCAATATTTATCCTTCATTTTCTGTCCTACATGATAATTTCTTTACTTATTATCATTTATTTTCTATACCTACCGCAAATTCTACTACAATCATTCCTCCTGAGCTATATCTCATCAATCTTCCGCCCAGATGCGAATTCAAAACCCCAATCCAGAGTCACATAAATTCAAGGACAATTAACCCGAAATTATGGAACCATAGCCATAACCGTTTTTGGATGACTCCTTTATATATCTTTATTACAATAATCTGCCTCTAAATATGTTACAGGTATAAAACAAATAACAAAAACCCAACTCCAGCCACGAAGCTCCAGAAGAGGCCAACCCAACAGTTCTGTTCGTCCCTCACAAAACTTCTTCAGGGGATGGAGTAGTTACAGTACAATGACCGCTACCATCCAGTAAATTCTACCACGTGGATTCCACACGGGACTACCGCTCGATCATTCTGGACTGAATTGCGACGTATTGGACTGCAAGATCAGCAATTATAAAATTATAAAAACACCATGTTAAAATCAATATTTTCAGTCTGATTTGTAGTTTAGTTTGATTTATAATTTAGTCTGATTTAATTTATTGTTGTTGCTACTAAAATCTTTGTAAGTCGAAAATAAAAGTTTTAATTGTGAAGTTAGTTTTTAAAAAAGTGTTTTTCCCAAGAACATTCATAATTCGCTCGAAGTCTGAACGAAGACCTAACTCAAGACAGAATACAGTGGCGTTTGGGAGTCGGACAACGTCGTAAGACGTTATAAAACCGAATATATATATATATAATTATATATATTTATATATAATATATTATATATAATTTTATTTTCTGATAAAAATCGATAACCAAAACAATCATACCCATTTATCTGCAGACATTGATTCTAGAAGTTGAATTTCGTTAGCATGGCATATATTCTATCATGCACGTTGAAAATTGTGACTCATGGACCTTGTTAAGATGTAGTTAGTTTAGTTAATTTAGAAAAAAATATCAGCCAAGTATGGAAGTTTGTGGAGCCAAAGAATGTCGGATATAGAGGTGTACAAATGAAATGAATGGTCAAGAAACAAGCGAGTCAAAACTTTGCTACGAGAAAACCAGCTAAATTCAGTATAAAGTGCTAAAGAGACGTGGAGACATTCCAAGTCCTCACACAGTTCACAGCAGAACAGACGAGAATTTGTAGCACGGGACTTAATAAAATTTCTGCAGACTGGCTAACCCTGCAGGAATACCTGTACATGCCGCAAGACCAGAATATGTTCCAGTCATTGATACTGCACGATCTATGCACACACCTAAGCAAAAAGTCCAGTTTATCTCATGTTTCTCAAAATAGTCATTGATCAGACTAAAAATCAACCTATCGAACAGGCTGGATTAAGAAAAAATTTTAATACCATAGACCACTTGCACACCGTTAGAACACTGATAGAAAAATGCACCGAGTATAATGTTCCAATTCATATGGCGTTCGTCGATTTCCATAAAGCATTCGATTCCATCGAATTATGAGCAGTGCTTGAATTTCTAGAAAATGCACGCATAGATTCAAGATAATACACACTAACATAACTAAAAACATATGAAAATGCCACCATGCAGATAAAGCTGGACGAAAGCACAAAAACGAATTCCATAAGACTACAACGGGAAGTAAGACAAGGAGACACCATCTCTCCCAAACTATTTACCTTTACTCTAGAAGATATTTTTATGAAACTGAATAATAATTTATATCCAAGAACTAAATGATATGTTACAACAATTAAATGCAGTTTCAGGAGCGGTAAGCTTAAAAATGAACTACAGCAAAACAAAAATACTGAGCCGAGACCAGACAAATATAACATTACAAAATCATACCATAAAAAATGTTGAACAGTATGTATATCTAGGTTATGTTATCAAATTAGGAAAACCAAATCAAGATGCTGAAATTGAAAGAAGAACACAACTGACATGGAGCGCTTTCGGCAAACTAGCATATATCTTGAAAAAACACCCCATTCATGTGAACTTAAAGAAAAATGTTTATAACACATGCATACTACCAGTTTGTACCTATGGCTTGGAGACAGTAGCCCTTATCAAAAAATTTGTTAAAAAATTAGAAACAACGCAAAGAGCAATGAAATGAATCATGCATGGAATATCACTAAGAGATAAGATTAGAAACACCGAGATAAGACGTAGAACGAACATTAGGGATATTATGGAAGAAATTATAAAAATGAAATGGCGCTGGGCAGGTCACGTAGCCCGATATAATGACAACAGGTGGACACGGAGAGTTCTAGAATGGAGACCAAGGACGACAACAAGAAGCATGGGAAGATCTCAGAAAAGATGGGTAGATGACATAAGAGTAGTGGCAAGCAAACAGTGGATTAGATTGGCGCAAGATAGAGAAAGATGGAAGCAATTGGAAGAGACCTACATTCAGGACTGCATGGAAAATGGTTGACAAAGAAGAAAGAAGAAGACTAAAAATTGATGCACTACCATTGATCGTATAAGTTTTCGGTGGTTTTACAAGTAACATCTTAAATGGAAATATATCTTAACAAACCTGAGCAATATTGCACAGTTAGCTACATTGGTCGACTTGTCAAGCTGAATAGCAAAATAATTCAATTTTATTCTTTTTAAAAGTTCATTTCCAACGTTGTTCGCCAAAACTTTAATTCTTCGGGACATATGTGGTTTGATAAAGGCACAAGAATAATTTTTTCCAAGCCTACACGTTGTGAATATTATAGTATATTAGCCCAAGATCCGATTAAATTTTCTGCCACTGTAATTAACGTCAGTGTCATATTTTCATGTCTTTCCTTTTTTTTCACCCTGCATCTGCTTCACTCTTTTTAACCAAATCTCGTATACTGTATACTTAACTTGTTAATGGGAGCAATGTTAGTAATGATTTTAAAAATCAATCAGATCGGTATATAACTAAATTGCTGGCTTGTGTATAATTTATGTACTTTTTTAAATCCCCATTTCTCAATAATAATATTTACAAATCTGTAAAAAAAATTAAAATAGAAAGCTCTAATTGCACGATATCTTCTAAACGCTTCTTTGGAGTCGTGTCGCAAGAAATAAATTAGACATAGCGATTATCCTTATAACTACGTCTGTGATACTTTCTACCGTTATATAAGTCCATAAACAAACAAAGGAGCTGCTAAGCATTAAAAAAGTATTTAAATTTTTGTGAATTTATTGGATTATTGGTGTGTTTTTATCACCAAATATCGAACTTTCCATGTAAATGATGACTTGAATGAATGTATTAACAATGAATTTGTACTTTTATGTTCATACTTGTTAATAATGTACCAATATTAGTTAAGATTCCACTGGCTTAAAACAGTTTGTTTTACTTTTGATGTGATACTTATATTTGCCAGCAAACGGCACATTTTTTATGCTGTCATGCTTCCTCTATGCTGCTACGTCGTTTCTTCTCAATATAAATGTGTATACTACGTGTTCTTTTCTATATGACTACAGTATAAAATTTGTTGTTTCTGTGTGTTGTGGATTTTAAAGCTTTCGATCGAGTTCATCATAAAATTATAATGGAATTATTGAACAACCTAAGCCTAGATTAAAAATAATACGAGAATCATGAAAAATCTCTACAGAAAAAAAAAGTCATTATAGAAATAGAAGGTGTTTTGTCTGAAGTAACTTCAATACAAAAAATAGTGATAACAGAAGGTCCTTTGAGAGAATTATAGGGAGGCTTGACATTTCTGTAGTCAGTGTGTAGTCAGAGCTTCGCGATAATCACCATCCTCATCTGAAATATTATCTGACACGTGACATTTTAAACAGTTCTAGCTATGTGAGTCATGGCCACTGTTGCATCAATTACCTCCTTTCGTTGTGACGTTACGAAGGTTGGTTTGTTTCGTACCTTTAATATGTCTAAATAATGTTCCATAACAAATTGTAGTAATGGCTCACCCCTTTTGTTGATGTTTGTACTGCCTTACAGTTGCCTGCAACCTCTCACTAGCTGTTTCAACTCCCTTGGTGCTGCTTTTCGAAATCGTCATACGGAAGGTACGCTGATCCGAGAATTATCACCTTAATAGTTCCTCCATCCATGGTCTTCATCTTTACCGTCTTTAAATCCCTAGAATCATATTATTGGGATCGACTACATTTGAGTCTGTTCTTCATCATGCCCTTCATAGTCCTTACCTCTTCAGTAGTTAAGTTAGTTTTTTTGTATACTAGTGAGCACAAATTACCCACAAAGTCTTTGTGCTAAAGGATGTTTTATGGAACTGCAGAAGTTAAATTAATTACTATTTAAATGGGAATAAGCCACATTTAAATTTCAAAGTACGTTTATTGACGTTGCCATTTCCACTTCGGAAATCGTTCTCGAAGAGAAACTTGCTACTTTGTGCAGTGTTCCTTTCAGAACACCTAGCTGAGTATTTTGGGCAAATACAGAATCAGCGACTGGAGTCGCCTTTCTGATCATTTCCGTTGTGTATGTAATCGTACGCTCAGAAGTGACTCATTTCTCAGCCCTCTTCGGAGCTCTAATCTCGTTTCTATTTCTTATCTCGTTCTTCGTATTTGTTACCACGACTTGGGACGAAATACTGTCTCGCTTAGGGCAACTTTTTCTTCCGTGTGACATGCATGTGCTAGGTTAGATGGTATTACATCTCGGGATTACGAAGCGCAGTAATTGCAGCAGAATCTGACCGTATGACGGTCAGATTCGTGGCTTAAGAATATTCTACAACGGACAAAAAATATTTGACATATTCACTGATCGTATAGACAGTACGTTTCTTTTTATTAATATTAATAAAAAATTTCGATGTTTTAAATTTCCCGGACGTCCCGTGACGATTCTATTTTTTTTTGTATAAACTGAATTAACTATGCTTTGGCGTCAAATGTTTTCTCTTGCTGTTTGAATAATCGTTCTTCTTTAAACTTTTCTATGTTTTATTACTATTACTTTTCATTGCAGATTATTTCATTGCATTAGAAGTTATTTTAACTTCCTATATGTGACATTAATACCTGGTTTGCTGCTGTTCCACTACTTTTCTACATTTGAAGGATCAGTCAGGCAAACTGCTCTCCTAATTTTAAGCTTATTTTGTAGTTTAGAGTAAATTCCGTTTTGAATAGTTGGATTATGCGGCTTTCTCGAGTCGATTATATTTGTATTTTCTTCTTATTCTTAAATATTTTTTCAACGATAGTCTAGACGAAACTAAAATAAATTGTGTTATTTTAATTGCTTTTTTAAATAGATTATGAAAACAAGTATAATATGAAGGTTTAAGAGACCAGCCAATGCAATCAACAAATAATACAAATGACTTTATTATCCATTTTAGATTTGTAAAAGTACCGGCACTTCTAATGATAAGAAATACAGGTTATATTGAAAGATAACCCACCGTCATAACAAAAATATAATATAAGTTCTCAAAAAGATTTATTTTGACAAAAACAATATTAACTTGATGATAATTGTCCACCGAATCTAATTGTACTTGGAAATTAATCTAAGAGATATAGAAAGGACACTGGAACATAAAAAATAAATAAATAATTGGAGGAGAAGAGGTTGGTAAAGGGAATAGAGGGGGAGAAAGTGACGCCGTACGCTAGCTAGGGCCCTGAAAAGTCAGCGTACGGTGCGCATCGCTCCTCATCTTATATGAGCATTTTATAATAAATTATTAATTTACTATTGGCTATTTAGAATAAAGTAAACAAGTAAACAAAGGTAAAAATACGACATCCTTACGGAGTTGGTCGATCTTTCATAGGCGCCAACATGGTATTATAATAGAAAAAATGTAATCGTCATTACATTATTCAGAATTTTAGAATTGTCTTAAATAAATATACAAAAACATTTCTTCTTATTAATAATTTAAATTTTATGCAACAATTGTTTAAGTTTAATTGTTCAAAAATAATCATGTTAATTAACTAGATTACACAATTTGTACGCACAGGAAGATCGTGTACAGATGCAGTATTCATCATAAAACAGATTACCGAGAAAGCACTAGAGTATAACAGACCAGCATTCATATGACTAATAGACCTGAAGAAAGCGTTCGATAAAGTAAAGCTTAAAGATGTAATTCACCTTCTTTACGATAGAGAAATTCCACTAAATGTTATAAAAACAATAGAGAACATTTACCAGAACAACAATATGGAAGTCAGAATAGATGACCAGCTTACAGATCCAATAGATATGGGCAATGGAATAAGACAAGGAGACTCGCTTAGTCCAACGCTATTCAATCTAATCATGGATGAAATCATCAATACTATTAATAAAGGAAGAGGATACAAAATGGGGAACAAAGAAATCAGAATACTCTTCTATGCAGATGATGCGGCCCTAATTGCATCCAATGAAGACGATCTACAAAGACTAACCCATAGATTCAACACAAGGGCAAAGGACTTTAATATGGTGATCTCTACACAGAAAACTAAAACAATTGTAATCAGTAAAGAACCAACTAGATGTAAACTGGAAATCGACGGTATCAGCATTGAGCAAGTAATGGAGACAAATTACCTAGGAATTACACTGTCTAGCTACGGAGATGTGGAGAAGGAAGTGAAAAATCAAGTACAAAAGGCTAATAAAATAGCAGGTTGTCTTAATAACACGATATGGCGCAATCCCCACATTAATACCGACGTGAAATCAAGAATCTACAAAGCAACAATAAGACCAATAATGACATACAATTCAGAGACAAGACCGGATACCTCCAAAACTTAGCAACTACTAGAAACAGCGGAGATGCGTTTACTGAGGAGAATTACAGGAAACACACTGAGGGATCGAATGAGGAGTGAAGAGATCAGAAGAAAATGCAATATACCAGAAATAAATGAGTGGACACTGAACAGAAAAAAGGAATGGAACGAACACATAAACAGAATGGAAGAGACCCGATTAGTCAGAATAGCGAGGGACAAATCACCAAAAGGTAGAAGAAGTATCGGGCGACCACGCAAAAGATGGAGTGATAACCTCCAATAGAGGCATTAATCGACATTGAACAAGCATTTTGCTTATAAAAAAAAAGAAGACACAATTTGTATTGTGGCAAATGTGGCAAACATGGGACAATCACAGTACAGTGTTGTCAATACTTTATAACCTTATACTAAGTCCATATATATATATATATATATATTATATATATATATATATATATATATATATATATATATATATATATATATATATATATATAAATGTAATTCGCAATAAATATATAACTTTAATAAACTGTATTTATAAATACATAAATTAATATAGCTTAATAGCTTTAAAAACTATTTATTTTTATGTGTGCTAAAATGCCTAAATAACTGAATAGTCGTTGTCGAGAACTGGATGCTTGTTTAATAAATTATTTTGAACAACAGCGAAATAATGGCGGCCCTTAGTAATAATTAAAAACTTTTAACATCACCTCCTAAAAAAAGGTGTCGCAAAAAGACTAAAACTAGTACAGAAAGATTAAATTTTAGTGGTATCTGTGATAGTATTTATGACATGTAAAAATCAAGTAATAATATTACATAATAAAAGTTACTAATTTATTTAGTGCCTCAGTATTGGAGGTTTAAATGTATTTAACATTATACATTTTTATGTGATACTTTTTAATATTATGCATTAAACGTATCTTGTTTTTCACATTATTGAAAGATGAAAAAAGAAATTTTAAAAATGTGATTATTTTCTTCATTTTAAAAATTTAATTGAGTAGTTAGTGTATTCGTTAATATTTGACATTTTGGAAATTCCTCACTTATTAACTATTCTGATATTTTGGCAACGCTGTGGGGTTCTGAGGTCGCACATTTTGAATGACGTGCACTCTTTTTTATGTGAAAAATTCTATATACACATATTTTAGCAAATATCAGAACACGTGTACTGGAGCATTGCAGGGTACACGTTTTCTTCCCTAAAAAATAAAAAGGAATTAACGGTACAAGTCCAACAGTGAAGTGGAAGGTAAGTAGCACCTAAAACCAAACGTTCATGCAATTCGTTGGTGATAAGGAAAATTACAGGTTATCGCCGTATTTCAGGTTTATTTACTGGCCTAATATGCGCATTCGAAAGTTTCATTTCAATTCAATCTGTTCGTACCTAATACCTATAAAAATCAAGAATAATTACCGAGAGTAAAACGTGATGTCCAAGAGACCAGACAAATGTTTTGCTATTACTATCATTATCAAATTTTATATTGGGTTATTACAAATTTAGAAATTCGCACGTTTGACGAAAATACAATACGCACGTAATGATGCAAATATACTAAAAAAATCATAAACGGTGACGAATTTTACGGTTACGATTCCGAAACAAAACAATATTTATCATAATTAAATTTTTTATCTAAGCGTCCATGATGATTATTTTATTTGTTCTATTATGAAGGTATTGTATACAATGCATTTTAGGTTCATGTTCTAAAAAGATTGCAAGATACAGTAAAAGGAAACAAAGTGGTCTCATTTTTTAATGAGCAGCGACTGGTTTCATCAGTACGATAATGCCCCATAACACACATCGAACCTTGTACAATAGTTTTTATCAAAACGGAAAATACAACGCACCACTCCACTATCATAAAAGGCATAAAGGCGTTTCGATGACATACCGATGATACGAATGCGCCCATAGTACCGAAGACGTTTACAAAAAATTAATTTCAGTTTGAATGACTAATGCACCGCTAATTCGAATGCGGATTACTTCCAATTATGTCACGAGATATATAGACATTCTATGCCCATAATAGTAATTTGTGAGTCAGATCCTATCAAGTATAACTGATAAAGGTGTAAGGTGTCTGCTTTTTACTATTAACAGCTAAAATATTACTTTAATATTTTCATATTTTCGCTCTGATGAACCCCTGAGCGTAAAAAGTCATTTTTATCAAGTGGTCATTGCCTACAAAACTACGCATTACTTGCTTTAAAAATTTTATTTCTTTTAACTGGTCTAGTACTTTACGTGTAGGTCCGATACCTTAAATTTTTTAGATTAACAATTAGGTACATGATGTAGATTATCCGTTTCTTGCCCTTTTGTTACCTCAGGGGGGTTAGGAGTCTTTATATAGGAGTCTCTATATATGTGTGTGTGTGTGTGTGTGTGTGTGTGTGTTTGTATACTTATCCCCTTACTATCCTTAGGAGCTCTAAACTCCATGCCTGGAGGCATCCTCTACGTCAAGGTGGCCTTGATAAAAGCGTTCATCCTTTTTAGTATTTGATGGGGTGTGTTTGCCCCTCTCTAATTTGTCGAGAAAACAAGATTAACATTAGCTACAGAGTATATACAAGACACTATGCCTGAATAAGCTGGGGACTCCCGGCATGGGAGTACCAGCAGATAGCTAAGGACCGACACCGGGGAAGGTCTGGTGATCAACAGATTTGAAAATCTCCCGTATTTTTATACATTTACTCTTAGTGGTGGGGCAATTCTCAAGAGAATTGGCCAATAATAAATTACTTACATTAATTAGTTTACAAGACCTGGAAAGACTCATAAGTAAAATAGTAATGTGTAGTAGGGAGTACGGACTCTCGCTCAATATCAAAAAGACGAAGTTTATGAAAATTTGTAGAAACAACCATAATACTCACGAAATCTTGATAGTAGAGGGCCAGCAGATCGAAAGAGTAAAAAAGTACACTTACCTAGGAACACTTATAACAGAAAATAATGACTACACTGCAAAAATCAAAGTCAGAATCGAAAAAGCACGTTCTAATTTTATGAAAATTAAAAAGGTCCTATGTGGCAAAGATTTAACATTAGCTCTTAAAGTACGCCTAACTAAATGTTACGTATACAGTGTACTATGGTGTATACTATGAAGTGGAATCATGCACGTTAAATCTAGACACAATAAGACGACTTAATGCCTTTGAAATGTGTACCTATAGAAGAATTATGAGAGTTTCCTGGGTAGATAGACTTACGAACAATAAAGTACTAAGAAGAATAGGTAAAGAGAAGGAAGTTGAACTTACAGTTAAAGAAAGAAAGCTACAGTATCTCGGACCTGTGATGCGGGGCGAGTAGTATGGCATTCTGCAAGGGATATCTCTGCATAATGCAAGGAAAGATAGATGGCAGAAGACGAATTTCATGGCTTAAGAACCTGAGAGAACCTGACGTGAAACGTTTTTACATGAAAAATGATATATGCCCTATAAAATACTTAGAAAAACCATTTTGTAGGTTTTTTTTAAGAGCAATAAGATCATTTAATCAAGGGCAATCACGAGTATATGCACACTTTGAACAGCTATATTTTAACCAATTTTTGTCTTGCAGAAAAACCAAAAAATCCACAAAGTTCAGAAAACAAAACCTAGATTTTTTACCTTTCAAGATTTTTCGTATCAACAATTAATTTTATGTGGATTGTTAATTAGTGGGTGGTTTTTAAGATGGTTTAAAAAAAAGTTTAGTTTTGATGTTATAAACTTGAATTCATTTTTCACGTTGAAATGTTCGATTTATAATTTGACAAATAAGAACCTACTATTCTTGTTATTTAACTCTGCTTCTACTGGATCTACATACTTCATAAGTACTATAACGTCGTCTTTATAGTTCTAATTTATCGTTCTTAATTTAATTTACCAAAGTTTCAATATTTATAATACTTACAAACTTAATTTATTTAAAGTTTATTTATAATAATTTATCTTACAATAATTTATTATTACGTTCGTTACGCGAACACCCGTTCGCGATTTTCTTTTCTAACTGGTCTCCAAAAAGAAAATCCCCTGTTATTTATATGAAACCATTGGGACATCGTCGGAAGTTCGATTGCATTCTCGACGTAGACAGAGCGGCGAATTGATCTAAAAACTGGTCTTTTTACATCGGCTCGTCTTCAGAAAGTTTTTATCGTTGTTTTTATAGCGAAGGGGAACCTATCGTCTGTCAGGTACGTAATACCTAGAAAAATCGTGAATGAACAGAATACTAGTAATAGATATGTTTACGGTTTTTTAATATGACTCATATATTTTTTTACGTAACAGTACATCACTTTTTTTGTTTTTTTATAAGCTTATATTTTTGCCTACAATTTTATCCGGTAAATACTTACTTTTTGAAATATTTGTTAAAAACTGTCTGAAAACATGGTTGTTTTATTTTGAAAAATGAACATTTTTACTCGCAAATAACTCAAAAGTATTGACTAAGTCTGCAAACTCTATAGAATAAAAATTGCTAAGAATTAGTCAATTTATCCATTTTCGGACTTCTTTTGAACGTATAGTTTTCCATTTATTTTTTATACATGAGAAAGGGTGGCTTACCTCTAATGGGGGGACCCTCCCCCAGTAGAAACAATCCTGGGCTCAAATCCAAAAGTGAAGTAGAGGGTAAGAGGAACCTAAATCCAAATTTTTAAGCAACGAGAAAAATTACACTCCAAAACGGTCATGTGCATGTATGTCAGTTGATTTTAAAAGATCATTATCGCTAATAGCGAGTCTTTAATACTTTATAATAGAAAAAGTATCGCGGCGATATAACACCAGTTCGTGAATACTTACTGATTGCACTTGTGTTCATCTTCTTCAAGTGCCACCTGGCGGAGGTCGGCAATCATCATAGCTATTCGGACTTTTGAGTCGGCTGCTCTGAAAAGTTCATTTGATCTTAAGTAAGCCGAATGTATCGTTTTTTTAAAGAAGCATCTTTTAATGTTCTTTAAGTGTAAAAATTTTGAAATTGATATTGATATGTTTTTTGAGAGTTTGAGCCTTCCTTTATATGTAAAAAAATTTGCAACTATCTGAGGGCCTTATTTAGGGCATACTATAAATTTGAAAATTTGAGATTTTTTTCCAGTAGGCTGGATTGCAAAATTATTATGCAAAACCTATCCGACCGATCTTAACAAACTTAGCACACGTTTTAAACATATTAAAATGTTTTTCTAGGCGGAATATGGAGCTTGTAAGTCAAGTTTAGACAGTCGAAAACATTTAAAGGAATAACTTCATTTTTTGTATTTTTTTTTTCAATTATTGCTATTTTTTCAACAATAAAACATTAAATTTTCAATTTCTAGCTAACGAAATATTGTGTAAAATTAAATAACGAAACTTTTAACTTCTTATAATTTTTTTTCTAGGATCAATATTTTCCGAATTATAAACGAAAATAGGAGCAAAAAATGAGAAATTTTAAATTGTTTTCAGATTTTGTTAAATAAAAACTTTAGCACAGGGTTTGCGACTGGGGCATGTCGTGATTATCGATATTGGGCACATCCTGAAGGGATTCCAGCAAAAAAAACTTCCTATGGAAAATATCCATTATGGTCTGAATTTCTACAGATCCCGCCTAGTCTATAATCAGTTGGAGCAAGGTGTATTTCTCTCCACGTGTAATATGTCCGAGATATTCTAATTTTCTTGTCTTAATTGTATTTGAAACTTCCATTTCTTTATTCATCCTTCTCAGAACCTCTTTATTTGTGACGTGTTCTGTCCACGATAGTTTCAGAATTCTTCTATACGCCCACAGCTCGAATGATTCCAGTTTTTTCATTGATCCATTCCACAAAGTCCAAAAAACATAGCACCTCGCCAACCTAACTCTTAGTTCCAGTTTTAAATCCCTCGTTCGACGTTGGTTCCATTTATTAAAAGATTCTCGTTATTTCTTTGAGTTTTCGATATTATCATAAATTTCGTCTTCTTGACATTCATTGCTAGACCATACTCTTTTCCATACTCTCCTATTCTGGTCACCAGTCTCTGAAGATCTTCAATGTTATCGGCTAAGATCACAGTGTCGTTCTCATATCTAATGTTGTTAATGGGAACTCCATTTACCTTTATTCGAGCTGTTTCATCCTCAAGAGCGTTCACTTGTGTTCATAGAGAGCGTTAAAACGTTTGAGCCCAAATTTAATGAACAATTTCGGATACTTGTAGGACAGACCTCGTATGTAACATTTGTGGCAGTGATAAATAAAATACACAATATTATGCTGTTGCCTGTACAAAGACGGTCGAAATCTTCTATTGTTAGATATATCAAATAAAGAAACATCTGCTAATTATTAAAATAAATTCGAGATTTTTGTGAAGAATTTGAGTGCTTTTTGGTTCTGTTGAATTTTGATTGTCCGAATTAATACCGCTCGTGTATATTTTTAGAATACAAACAACTGAATTTAAATAAACTAGTGCAGTGTTGTCGGTTTTACGTTTGCAAATGTAGGTGTAGGAGGATATAACTAAATTACGTTTCAAAGCTTTTTATCTTGGTTTTCCCTGCTTAAAGAATTTATTTTCTTATCACCTTTAGATCAAATTTTTTTCCTTTAAGGCCGTTCCTCGCGATTCTGGCATAGCTAAATTCCAATGTAAAAGTTTATATCAAATACCGCAAAAACTATGGCAGATATTGAGATGATTTTTTTTATATGAAAGGTCTGAAAAAGTTCTAGTGCACTATTTGGTTGTAAATTAATAAAATGTTTAAACAATATTTTGTTTTCAAATATTTTTGGTTAAAATAAACGGAAATTTTTTTTTAAATAGGGCACTACAGAATTTGACCCACTTTCCGAATCTGTTTTTATTTTTAACATAAAGTGTAACACAAAGCAACTATTTGATATAAACTTTTTAAAAAATCTCAAAGTTCTGCTAAATGTTTTTCTCGGTCAGTACAGGCTGTCTTTGTCGATAGTTTCTGGATTCTCGCCAACGGGTAGGTAAGAAGTATATACCCTCTCGAGGGAGGTATTTTGTATCAGAATTATTATTTTCTTTTCTTCTTTACATTAGCTCAGAGTAATACCCAAATATTTTGTAGTATTTGAATATGGAATTTAATTATTTATATTTATTGGACAATACAAAAATATTTTGCAGTATTTGAATATAGAATTTGATTATTTATATTTATTGGAATATTTATTTTGAACGTTTTTGTTATTAAAATTTACATAATATATGAAGTTTGTTTCGTCACTTGCTTGTGCAGTCTGACAACTTTTTAGTTATTGTAGACCTATAAGAAGAAACCTACCTGTTTTCTGCCTAAAGTTCGGGGGCGTTTTAATGATTAACAATTTAATGCAAAAAATGCGATTATTTCAATTTTGGTCTCCATTAGAAAGCTAAATACTTAACATAAAAATACAAAATTTTATTTTTTAGAATATTGACAAAGGTTCAAAATGCCGATTTTTGTAAGTTGAAAAGTCAATTTGTTCCTTTGAATGTTGTTGCAATAAAAAAATTTTTCCTAGGTTAATTTGGGCCAAAGTTAGCCATGTTTTTTTGTTAATTCACAGCTAATTTGAATATAATAATTAAGGAACCTCATTGACGCCATGTTAAAAAATGGGAGTTGTATTTTTTGTTAAAAAATTTGCACAAACATTGTACCTTTACAGGACCTTACGAATTTTCAAAAATGTAACTTAAATGGTGACTAGGAAGAACCTACAAATCCATGGAGTTTAAATACCGGATAATTTCAAATTAATAAAATTTTCTATATCTCCGGATCTACTCAATGGATTTTGATCATTCTTTTTTTAAATTGTATGTAATTTCTACGTACTTAACAAATATGTAATTTGTTTATACATTAATTAGTTAATTAATAGTCTAGTTTGTTGTAAACGATTCGTGAAAAAATAAGTTTCTTCCAAAAATCTATTTTTGGTATAATTGGTACTCATCTTATTTATAAGACTATTTGCATAAAATGTTACTCTTGCTGCACATAAGCTAATATCTTTCAAGATGCTGCGTTCTTTCATTGTTATTGTATAATCTGTTTCTGTTATATTATACGCAGCTGCTAACAAAGTAATGCCTCTTATAGTTCTTTCAATCCAATTGATCACCCTTTTTACGCTACGTATATTATTTCATTTAGCCACTCTCCTGGTACCAATCCATTCTGCCATATAAGTACTATTAGTTTATGGATTACTGCAAAAAAGTTGATCCCAAAAAAAGAAGTTCCACCAACTTTTTTATACATTTCCCAACAGACTTAATTGATTCATGTGGCTTTATTGTCTTTGAGTTTTAGGACGGCATTTGACACTTTTATTATTGTTGGGTCTTCACTGCGTAGTTGACGATGTATTGATGACGATGATTGTCATCTCATTCTTGGATTGTCTGAATATCGTGCATATAATATATTATATAAATATATATATAATATGATATAATAATAATGTACCTATAATGTGATATAATCCCTAGAAAACGTCTTCCGACGTCTATTTTTCATTCAATTCGGTTGTTCCATTGTTCTTTAAGTTTTTTCGAGCTCATTGAGTTTCTTATTCCTTCCATCTGTGTTTTCTAAGGTAGTTCTCTCTTCTGGATTCCTGTAGGTGTTCATACACGTACTTGTTCGGGAGTCTACTGTCTTTCATTCATTGGACATGTCCGTACCATTTGAGCTGCTTTCGTTGTATGCCATCCATGACTGTACCTTCTATTCTCATACTTTATTGCATCCAGTTCGGCGACATATCTTTCTTCGATGTCCCTGTTAATTATCTCGTTTCACAACCGTGTAAATAAAAGCATGCTTTTTACCGTAGTTTCATGGGTTGTAGTGCTCGAGAGAGCATGTCAGCTGAGCCAAAACGAAAAATAATCCTCCTTATTGCTTCCACTGGAATAAGCTTAACCGTTCAACTGGTCCCAAGCTACCTCCTTCTAATTCTTTAAACTCCTGTTTTTGAAATTAATAATACTCAATTTATGCTCAACTAATACTCAATTTTCAATTTAGAAATTATATAGTAAATAATAAATATTTGAAAACTGATACACATATTCCTCCCGCGATTTTCTTCAAGTACTAATTTTATAAATCGCACTACTAATAGACGTAAATCCTTTTATTTTAATTTGATGAATGTTTTTATTCGCCACATCTCAACATTTCCCATATCAGAATATTTATCATCAAATTGTAATCGTAATGTACGTTAAAAGCCAATTTGTCAGTAAAAAAAAGTAAAAGAAAATAAAAGACATAAAAAACGAATACTGTGACCTCCAAATATCTTGTTATACATTATTTTGTAAATTTTTTTTATAAAAGTTTGTCTTCAAAATCTTGTTTGTATGTACCCTCGCTAAGTTGTGAATTAAATATTCAATAAATAATATTACTCTGGTATATTTATACTATTCTAATTACCCCATTACCGCACTGAATAGAAGATCGCCCACTCGCTTTATTGTATAGACCCAAGACTTTTCACCACAGGGGGTTGTAAGTAGGTATAAAGGTAAATTCCAGTGCAAGATGACGTTTGGAATATTATTCGTGAATGGATTTTGTTTTCGTAAAGATAGATATTTTTGAGATAGATATCGCACTGAATTTTACTGTTAGGATTTTCGGGGATAAGCCTTAAATAAAATAAAAATCCCTAGTTGGGACTTTTGTATAACAAAATATAATTTAATACACAACTTTTTATACATATATAGAATTTTTTCCATCAAAATTTAAAAAAAGCAGTTAATGTGTTAAGTATATTTTTTATAATTAATTCCGACGCTAGCTCATTATTTTCATATATACCTAGTCAATGCGCAATTGTTTATGATTTTTCCTGTACATAACGATAACAATAATGATACCTGATAAGTCACGGTCTATTAACTATTTTTTAACGATCTTATTAAAAAAATTACCCAGTATTGTAAGACTATCAATAAATCGAGCATATGGATTACATATTTTGGAGTAATTTATTTAAAATATTAATAAGCAATTAGGATAATAAAATAATTGTGAAATGTGCTTTAAACAATTTTTTTATATAATTATGATAAAACTTAATGAGATTTTTAAAATGTAATTGGTTTGTGACATTTTGGAATATTGTTTTAGAAAAACTTTAAAGAGATCAAATGCGGTATATGCGAAATATGCATTTTCTTATATTTATTGATGGTCCTATAGTCGTTGCATCTCTAATTCCGTCTCCTCATCACAAAGCCTTCTGCATCTTTGTCTGCTGTTCGTTGGAACATAATATACAGATTGAACCAAATTAAAACGGAACATACAATTTAATACATGTCTGTTTGAACTGCATTTAAAATAGTGGACCAATATAAAACTTGGACAAAAATAAATCCATACCTGGGTATAGACATTGTATAAAATATCGTTCAACTATCTGTCTCGCAACAAAGTTGTTTGCGTAAGACGGGTTTGTCTAAGGAGGTGATAATAGTTCAGGAATTGAAGATCGAAAAAAGTTAAAACCTCGCAATTTTTTCGTCCTGCATGTATCCAGTTGAAATTTTAGTAGAAGGTAGGTAATAGCCCAAGGATCAAAATCTATATCGAACCGAAGTGCGCTGATGGGTTTTAGGGGTGAAAACTACCCCTAATTGTCAAAAATTATAAAATAACATATTTAACCTGAATATGGGTAAGATTTGGTTTGAATTAATTAAATACTGATTATTTTATACTTTTGAATAGAGTTCCATCATATTTCAACCCTTAAAAAGCAACCCTTGTTAAAGAAGAATGTAAAAAATTACTAATTCTAAAAAAATGATTTCGCCTTGGATCGATTTGGATAAAAATTTGGATTTAAGCTCAATTCACCCGCTGCTTTATAGTTTATGCCATGTCGACGAACCCTGATTGTTCTTAGGGGTGAAAACTACCCCTAATTGTCAAACATTATAAAATAACATATTAAACCTGAATATGGGTAAAATTTGGTTTGAATTAATTAAATAATGATAGTTTCGTGCTTTTCAATAAAGTTCCATCATATTTCAAACCTTAAAAAGCGACCCTCATTAGAGATTAATATAAAAAAATTAGTAATGCGAAGAAAATGATTTCACCTTGGAACGACTTGCATAAAAATTTGGAATTAAGCTCAACTCACCCTCTGCTTTATAGTTTATGTCATGCCGATGAACCCTGATTGTTCTTAGGGGTGAAAACTACCCCTAATTTTCAAAAATTGTAAAATAATATTACAAATCCTAAGATGAGTGAAATTTGGTTTGGATTAGTTAAATAGTGAGCTTTTTATACTTTAAAATACAAATTCATACATTTTCAACCCTTAAAAATCAATTGTTATGAGTGCTATAGGTGAAAACAATTTTTTGCCAAAATTTTGCAACTTTTCAACTTTTGAAAATCACCCTTTACAACATTGCAGTTTTTATAAACTAATTTATAAGATATAAATTGAAAAAAGTAGAATTAAATACAAAAAAATTATCAGCATAAAAAGGCACCATATATTCTTATACATTTACATAAATATTTGAAAATATTTACATTTATAGGTAAAACAATTATAATATTAATTTTATTTGTCATCAATTACATCTTCATCGTGATCTATGTCATCATCATCTTCCTCAATTATTGGTGGACTGTTATTGCACCCTTCACCTGAGCACCCAGAACAAGTAGTTACAGTATAAACCAACTTTTCTGCACCCATATGAAACGCCGCATCCTTTTTTGCATTGGCAAAAAATAATTTTCAAAAATTTATCGGGTGCAGGTTGTTTGTTCATGCGTACGGGTAATAACAAACCATCTTTGGAAAACCATCCCCAATCTGTTGCTCTGATATTTTCATTGCCAAGCCATAGACATATGAGCAGATGTTTTATTCTGTTGTATGGGATTTCAAAATAAGAACGCTTAAAATTTCGAATGTATAACGCCCCACTAGCTAATATACCGGTTTTGTAGATTATTATGCTCCGAAATGTACTGTACTATACTAATGGAATTTTCCGGAAAAAAATTAACTGGTTTTTTAAACGTATTTCCTTTAATTTTTAACGATAGATGTTTCTTCAAAAACGATTTGTAGAGGTTTTTAATAGCTACAAGGATCTGTGGATTAAATCTTTTTGGAACCCTTGGTTTTTAAATGGGGTGAGTTTAAAGGGCTCGAAACAGATGGTGCTTGATCGTAAATCGATGCTTTAAACGGCTATATCTCGCCAAATATTCATTGTACAACAAATCTAAATAAAGTATAATTTTAGTCATTAAAAAAGCTACAATTTGGTAATATTTATTTTTTTCACATATTCAGTATTTTCGCGCATATTTAAAAAAAGAAGGGTAAAAAATATGAAATTGTAAATCGTTTCTCGCTTTAAGCTGTACTTTTTCTAAAACTAAGCATTTTAAATGGGTCAAACTTCTTGGACGTATTAACAATACATCTACAAAGGGAATTGCAGAAGGGTAAAGATCGATTTTAATTATGGGGGTGGTTAGGGTGTTGTTTTCCTCTAATTTTTTCGTAAAAAATGAGATATTGACCTTATTTTTTTATGATAGGTCTATTTATGCTCTTTAAAAAAGGTTTTGTGAGTTTTCTTCCAAAAATGCATCATTTTCCCGATATTTGACTTTGAATCTTTCAAATTTGGCATTTGAAGAAAACCGCTGAACATTAATATTGTATTTGTAATTGTATTTGTCTTTTTAAAAGCTACAAATTTGTTCTCTACAATTTTTTTGATAAAATGCATCATTTTCGAGTTATTCGCGAAAAATCGATTAAAAACGTGGATTTTTTCGTCTAAAGGTTGTTACTTACAATCGCGAATAACTTGAAAAATATCATTTTATAAAAAAATGTATAGCACATTTTTTGTTTAGAATCAGTTTTCTAATCGAAACCTGTAGTTAAAACGTAAAAAAAAATTTCACCCCGGAGATGGGGTGGCAACCACCCCCTAGGCTTTGGCGCACTTTGGTTCGATATAGATTTTGATCCTTAGGCTATTACCTACCTTCTGTTAAATTTCAAGTCAATCCACGCCGCACGAAAAAATTGCGAGGTGAAATGCTTCATTTCCTGGACTATAAGTGGTTTGACAGCATAATAATCGTAGATTTATGTGTAGCTTTCAATTTTTAGGAGTTCAGAATCCAGCAGCCCGCTGAAATATGGGATTTTTTATAATATAATTATTTGACAATCTTTTGTTGGCCAACCAGCTACAGCAGAATTGAGCCGAAATACATTATATTCCTATGTTCCGAATTTATTTCGTTCAATCTGTATATATATTTTGGCATTGTTCTTTATTGATCTGAATTACTTATTCGTACCATAACGGTATCTTCGGAAATTGGATATCGGAAAGGAAATATAACAAATATTTTCTCAAAGTACAAGAGTACCAAGAACCCCGGGCAAATATCACAAGGATGAAACTTAAATATACCAATTACTAAAACTCAAAGCTCTTCATAGATAAACTTTTGATCTATAGGCAAATACTCAGACCGGTATGGACATACGGTGCTCAACTCTGGAGTTGTGCCAGCAAGATCAATATGTAAAAGATACAACGCTTTCAGGACAAAGTATTAAGGAGTGGCGTCGATTTCTCCTTGTTACGTTAAAAATAGCTATATTCACCGAGACTTAAAGATAGAGACTATTAAAGAAATAATAAGGAATTATGCCAACAGTTATGAGCAAAGATTGAAAAGAATATAATGTGATAATACAGTAAATGGCAATAGATATGGGAGATTAGAGATTACTAAAAGAAATACTAGAACATTTTATGAGAAGGGAACTAATTATTAACATAAAGATAGAAGAAGCAGTGAAAGCAGATAATAAAACATATTTAGTCAGATTGCCAAACTGTAACAAAAGTTGTATACGTGGGCTTGTGTGGTAAGCTCCAATTTAATAAGAATAGGGTGTTGGCGGATATAGTGGCCAACAATGAAAGAGATGTGCTCACAACACAATATTGTGAGACTTAATGCAGCTTGGCTAGCAGGCTATGCCAGAGGATGGCCAATTAACTTAGCAACTGATAGAATTAAGGATAAGTGGACAATAAAAGTGGACAATATGATTTACAAGAAATGGTTGACAGAGTGGTAGAAGTCAGTGAAGAAAACGGACTGTCCCTAAACACAAAAAAGACACAATTTATGGTAATTTCAAAACATAATACATAACAATACATGGAGAACAAATTAAAAAAGTTGAAAAATATAAATATCTGGGTACAATAATTAATGAAAATAATGAGTACACAGAAGAGATTAAGGCAAGAATAGGACAGGCAAGAAATTCTTTCAACAAACTGAAAAAAGTACTCTGCATCAGGGACATTTCAATTTCTTTAAAGATAAGACTTCTGAGATGCTACGCGTTCTCCGTATTATTTTATGGGTTGGAGGCTTGGACTTTAAGAAAGATGTTTCGGAGAAATTGGAAGCCTTCGAGTTATGGGCCTACAGAAGGATATTAAGAATAAGTTGGGTAGGTAAAGTCACGAATGTCGAGGTGTTGAGAAGAATGGGAAAAGATAAAGAGGTCTTAAATACAGTTAAAGTCAGAAAACTGCAATATCTGGGACATGTTATAATATAAAATTACAATTTACTTTATAAAATATATAAGTATTACTACATCATTGATATAAAATGAAAAAAAAATGTTGATTTTCCGGGATTGTCATCATTATTGACTACTGCGACAGACTATTTCAGCCAAATTTAAAAAAAAAGTTTTTACGGTAAATTTCAAATGGACCCAATTTTTCCGACATTTCCCATATTTTCCGTCGTTTCATACAGTGAAAACTATGTAGTTATTCATATTTCGAAGAGCTACCCCAGAATAAAAAAAGAGGCTTCCAGCTGCAATGAATGCCGAAATAATGTAAATTTTTCCTACGTGTTTCAATTTAAAGTTCCGATGTCGAAAAAAAAACGGAGCTGAAACAGTTATCCTCTCCATTTTCCTATGTCGATCTTTCGAAAGTACCTTCGTTTCGAAGGGCTGTAAGTTTCGAAAAAGTGGACGAATTTTATAGCTATAAGTTTCAATATAAAGTAAAGATTTTCATTCAAAATTTGTGCAAATTTTACTTCTTAATGTTTATAAACAATGGAGATATGATTTTTTTAAAAATAGTCGCTAACTTCGTTTCTATTGGTCATAGAAGTTTTTTTTTGTTAAATGTGAGTTTTTTTTACCAGCTATCCAATGGTTGTATGTACAAGTCTGTAGCTTGAGAAATATAGAAGTTATTACAATTGTTTATAAGTAAAAGACATACCCCTTTTTCAAACGTTTAATTTGTAAATAATTTCAATGAAAACGCAATATGCATTTAACTTCTGAGATAGTTTAAGTCTTAAAGAATCGTATGAAATTTGCTAATTGTGTCTAGCATCATTCATAGGGCAAGTTCAATAGTTTAAATAATTAGCCTCAGGGATAAATAAATTAAATAACTTTTAAACTAGTTAACCGATCGCGGGGAAATTTCGCACAAATTAAAAGACTTGTGCCAGCAAGATCAATATGTAAAAGATACAACGCTTTCAGGACAAAGTATTAAGGAGTGGCGTCGATTTCTCCTTGTTACGTTAAAAATAGCTATATTCACCGAGACTTAAAGATAGAGACTATTAAAGAAATAATAAGGAATTATGCCAACAGTTATGAGCAAAGATTGAAAAGAATATAATGTGATAATACAGTAAATGGCAATAGATATGGGAGATTAGAGATTACTAAAAGAAATACTAGAACATTTTATGAGAAGGGAACTAATTATTAACATAAAGATAGAAGAAGCAGTAAAAGCAGATAATAAAACATATTTAGTCAGATTGCCAAACTGTAACAAAAGTTGTATACGTGGGCTTGTGTGGTAAGCTCCAATTTAATAAGAATAGGGGGTTGGCGGATATAGTGGCCAAAAATGAAAGAGATGTGCTCACAACACAATATTGTGAGACTTAATGCAGCTTGGCTAGCAGGCTATGCCAGAGGATGGCCAATTAACTTAGCAACTGATAGAATTAAGGATAAGTGGACAATAAAAGTGGACAATATGATTTACAAGAAATGGTTGACAGAGTGGTAGAAGTCAGTGAAGAAAACGGACTGTCCCTAAACACAAAAAAGACACAATTTATGGTAATTTCAAAACATAATACATAACAATACATGGAGAACAAATTAAAAAAGTTGAAAAATATAAATATCTGGGTACAATAATTAATGAAAATAATGAGTACACAGAAGAGATTAAGGCAAGAATAGGACAGGCAAGAAATTCTTTCAACAAACTGAAAAAAGTACTCTGCATCAGGGACATTTCAATTTCTTTAAAGATAAGACTTCTGAGATGCTACGCGTTCTCCGTATTATTTTATGGGTTGGAGGCTTGGACTTTAAGAAAGATGTTTCGGAGAAATTGGAAGCCTTCGAGTTATGGGCCTACAGAAGGATATTAAGAATAAGTTGGGTAGGTAAAGTCACGAATGTCGAGGTGTTGAGAAGAATGGGAAAAGATAAAGAGGTCTTAAATACAGTTAAAGTCAGAAAACTGCAATATCTGGGACATGTTATAATATAAAATTACAATTTACTTTATAAAATATATAAGTATTACTACATCATTGATATAAAATGAAAAAAAAATGTTGATTTTCCGGGATTGTCATCATTATTGACTACTGCGACAGACTATTTCAGCCAAATTTAAAAAAAAAGTTTTTACGGTAAATTTCAAATGGACCCAATTTTTCCGACATTTCCCATATTTTCCGTCGTTTCATACAGTGAAAACTATGTAGTTATTCATATTTCGAAGAGCTACCCCAGAATAAAAAAAGAGGCTTCCAGCTGCAATGAATGCCGAAATAATGTAAATTTTTCCTACGTGTTTCAATTTAAAGTTCCGATGTCGAAAAAAAAACGGAGCTGAAACAGTTATCCTCTCCATTTTCCTATGTCGATCTTTCGAAAGTACCTTCGTTTCGAAGGGCTGTAAGTTTCGAAAAAGTGGACGAATTTTATAGCTATAAGTTTGAATATAAAGTAAAGATTTTCATTCAAAATTTGTGCAAATTTTACTTCTTAATGTTTATAAACAATGGAGATATGATTTTTTTAAAAATAGTCGCTAACTTCGTTTCTATTGGTCATAGAAGTTTTTTTTTGTTAAATGTGAGTTTTTTTTACCAGCTATCCAATGGTTGTATGTACAAGTCTGTAGCTTGAGAAATATAGAAGTTATTACAATTGTTTATAAGTAAAAGACATACCCCTTTTTCAAACGTTTAATTTGTAAATAATTTCAATGAAAACGCAATATGCATTTAACTTCTGAGATAGTTTAAGTCTTAAAGAATCGTATGAAATTTGCTAATTGTGTCTAGCATCATTCATAGGGCAAGTTCAATAGTTTAAATAATTAGCCTCAGGGATAAATAAATTAAATAACTTTTAAACTAGTTAACCGATCGCGGGGAAATTTTGCACAAATTAAAAGACGGTAATTCCTCGATGTTCAAAAGTATTAATACCATTTTATTTTGTTAATAAAAAAATTAATAAAATTTATAAATTAGTGCAAAAAAACTGCTTTTTTGCAAATACCTCCATAAATTATTTACCAATTTTAATTGAAAAGACGGGAAACTAAAGATATTCTTGATATAAATAAAAAAATGATATAAATATTGTTTATTTAAAATATAAAGGAAAAAACTTATAGACAAAAAATCAAATTGTGACCATAAATTATTATTTAAAAACGCAAGGTTTTTCATCGAGTACCTTTTCATCTATTCGTCATCTAGTAACCCCCACCTATGTCTTAAAAGCTTTAGATATCTGCGAAACATTTGTCGATCTTTTTTTTAACCAGACTGTGCTATAATATGTTAACTTATAAATAAATGTATTATTTTCCGACGTTATAGATTATAGTATTGTAGTATATAGTATAGTAGTGTAGTATTTACATTTTTAATGTTTTTTGTTATTACTGTAACTAGATATTTAAATCATTTACAATATTTTATACTTTTAACATAAAGTTGAAGATCTCGTTATTCGTCGTATATCTTATACCTACTTAACTTTTATTAAAGTTTTAAGCACCCGTTTCAGATAGATTTCCACTAGTTTACTAATCTTGTAATTCATATCGTCCTTATCGTATGCCATGTTAACTTGATGATCGTCTTCGAATAAGAGATTTGTTATAAGCTAGTTTCTAATAATTTATTACGCCCGATTCCTATGTATTTCTTTCCGTGTTGGTTAATATTCCTTGAATATATAATTTCGTTGGGGATAAAATATTTTCTTGCCGTAAGTCTTCTGTATTAACATGGAATGTATCTTTGATAACACTCTAATATTCCCTACTTTATTAACAACTTTTGAATATCTGTATATTATTTTCACCATAGCAATGGTTAATTTCTTATATCTGCCTTCATCAATATTTTACGAGTTAAAAAAGGTTTTGTTTATATCATAGGCATTCTATAAGTTTAATATAAGAATACTTTTTCTGTTTTTGCAATAATTCATATTGCAAAATATAGTTCAGAAGATTAGTTATATAGTTTATAGTTCAGAAGATTAACTCGCTTTTCGCACTCCACGTATAAGAACTCCCGTACGTAATGATGACATATGGAAGGTAAACAAAAAAACATGGATATGTGTATGCTAACTGGACGAATTTCGCGCCGTCAGCTATATGCCAAAAACCTTATATTCAACACGAACGGATCAGTAGTAAAAAAATCAAACAGGTGTTAAATAAATAAAAGAATTAATTCTGCGTTGTCGCGTCACGTCATCGTGACTATGTCGAAATTACCGAAATGTTTGCCAAATCGCTGCTAATTTAATTTTTCCATCGAACAAGGGAATTTCATGAGTCATCGATTCTGTTTATCGTTATAGCTTGATCTTGGTTGTGTGCGCCGCACTGTTTGATTTGGAATGAGTTTCAACAATATTATGGGTCCGTCGATGGCGTTAGGGAGGAAATGGGATTTTTCGTCGGATGTACTTAAATTTATACAGTGTGTCAATATTTGGTTTAATGAACATTATTGAAAAAGAGAGTTACAAGCAGAAAGCTATGAACACAACTTACCAACGATAGCGCTATTCATCGACTTCCAGCAAGCATACGACAGAATAAAAAGGAAGGAATTAAAAGAGACCCTTGAGGAACTGGGAGTTAGCAGAAAGTTGCGTAACATGATACATCTTACTTTAGAGAATACAGAATACAGAAAACAGAGTCAAAGTCAACAATCATGCATCGGACAAATTTATAGTAAACGAAGGATTAAGGCAGGGCGATCCTTTGTCATCATTACTCTTCAATTTATGCCTAGAAAAAATAATGCGAGAAGCGAGAATTAATAGAGAAGGACTCCTATATCATAAGTTATATATTACATATATCAAGTTTTGGCATTTGCGAATGATATAGTGTTGCTGGCAAGAGGAAAAAAAAGAGCTACAGGAGAAAAGAGTACAAAGAATAGTAAAAGCAGCAAAGAAAATGGGACTTTAAATAAATGAAACTAAAACAAAATGTATGCAGTGGACAGATGATCAGTTTAGGGATGGACAAAAGTTTAAAGTAGAAGTAGAAGAAAGATTATCATACGAATTCGAAATGGTGGAAAGATTTACATACCTAGGTACAATAATATCACGTAAACCTAACATTAAAGAAATACAAGCTAGAATAATGGCAGGCAATAGAAGTGTACATGCTCTTAGTGGAATGTTGAAAAGCAAGTTTTTATCAAGAAAGGCAAAAATACAGTTATACAAAACAACTATACAACCAATAGCAACATACTGCAGTGAGACGTGGACAATGACAAAAAATGAACAAAATCTACTGGAGATATGGGAAAGGAAAATCTTGAGGAAGATATATGGAGGAATCATAAGGGACGGTTTATGGATAAGAAGATCAAATGACGAGTTAAAGAAATTATATAATCAACCTAACATAATAGGAGTCATAAAGGCACAGAGACGAAGATGGCGAGGTCACCTAGAAAGGATGCCAAACACGAGGACTCCAAAAAAGGTACTAATTTACAATATAACTTCAAAAAAGAGAAAAGGAAGGCCAAAAAATAGATGGAATCAGGAGGTAGAAAAAGATATGGAAGAAATTGGACTAGACGGCCAGAAAAGAAAAATTAATAACAAGAAGGAATGGAGAAAAGTCACATATCGAGTCAGAGAAGATCTCAGTACATAAAGGAAAGTGAAAATGAAGAAAGAACAACATTTTTTAAGCCATGGGCCTCTAAGGCCTTTAGTGCTATTGTATATATATATATATATATATATATATATATATATATATATTGAAAAATCAACAATATCATGTCAAAACCTCATTAGAGTTTCTCGTAAATGGTGAAATAAAGTATCTTTAAATTATACTAAATTTTTCAACAAGGAAATAGTTTTTACAAACTGTTAATTGCCGTATTGTCAGACTCCAGTAATAGCCTAAGAAGTTATCCATTAAATTATGACAGGCAGCGGTGGGGAAAATCTTTTTTAGACATCTAATGTCACGGAGCACGACATCCTGACATCTTCCGGCTAAGTATGACACTAGACCAGAAGACCCCAGGGCAATGCCGGATTAATCGTGTCCCGGCTTGAAACTTAACCATTGTTCCAGAGTAGTGGTTTTACGACTCAATAAAAAACTAAAATCCGTATATTAACCATCACCTTAAAACAGGAATAACTATATTATATTAAGGAAAACTTACAACTAACTGTACCTATCATCATAAATCATAAGAAAGATCTGTCATTACCAAAACAAAAAGGACGAAAATATTTCCGAAGACCATAAACTAATTTTGGTACTTACCGTTTCTTGGCTCTCGAGAAAAAGAAACAAGATTTCACATCCGTGGTCCAATTTCCTCCTCTGTCCTCCTGCTTGTTCTTCTGCAGTGTACTTCTCTCTTCTCATCATTATGTTTACCATGTTTCTTTCATTAAGCCTGAAACTCATTCGCCTCTCGAAGTCACACCCCTTATTTTCTCATCTCTGGAAGTTGAAAAGGGGCCCAAGAGTGTCGGGCATCCCACAATCATTACAGTCTGCCGATGCAGATTTGCCTATCCTATTTTTGGTGCCAAAACTACCATGTCCAGTCAGAAAATGCGTCAGAAAGTAGTCAAGTTACCTGAGCTTACATTCTCATCATCACCTCAGATCTAGAATAAGCTCCTTCGTCTACCTTGCATTTCTGCTGTCGTTCTTTTTCTCTTCCTCATCTATATTTCCATTCATCGTCCCCGCATACATCCTCACTCGCTCTTTGCACAGACAATCGGTATCACCGCTCCAATGACATACACAGCCTCATTTGAGGCCGTCCCGTAGGCGCTAGGTACCCTGAGAAGCATTCGCCTTTGCGAAGTCTCTATCAGCTTTGTGCATTTCGCAGTGTTCGCCACGTTACACCAAAGGGCACAACGTAGGTCACCACTGACTGGAAAAACTCCATTTACTCATTAACTCCATTTCTTTTGGTGTTACCTGGGCCTCCAATGTTCGCCATTAGCCGTACCAACACCTCCAAACTTCGGTTTGCCTTCTCTACCATTTGTGTACTTCGAACTTCAGTCCTTCCGACAGCTAGACTACGAGATACTTTTAGGATTAGCGTGTATTAAAGATATTAAAATAATGATTCGCTTTATGGGTAGGTTGGATCTAGTTGTGTAGGAATGTTAATACCCCTAAAATTTAATCCGCTGATCATTTGGTAGATGGTTCTAAGACGTATGGAAGTGACTGGTAGGATTTTTCAGTATTATCTAATAATGACACTATATACATATTTATAGTGTCCCTATCCTGCGTAGATTTTTTTATCCAACTTCATAAAAATAGAACGATGGAGTAGTAGAACTTCGAGTGCATCCTATTCAAAACTTCCTCGGAATTTCTTGGAAGGTGTTACCCGATTGGTGCTCTCACCTTCAGATCCCGAGTTTTGATCGGTGGTAGGTATGACAGCATACATTTGAATTTAGGGAGTTCAGCCTTATCAACTTTCATTTCGGGGAGCACATGGCTCTTGACTCAATCTTTCATAGGGTCTATTTAATTTTCCTATACTGTTTTGTCCTAGTTTTTCTTGTTATGTTGATCCCCATTAGAGCAGTTTTGTAACTTCAACGATGGAGGAAATTGCAGGTTGGCTCTGTTTTGTATGTTTTGTAAGTTTATAGTTGAGAGTACTTCTCGCAGACGCACTCCAAACTTAGCAGCATATGTGCATCAGATTTCTCTGGACAAGTAGTTGGAGGTTTCTGGTGTATGACGATTTTGCTAGTGTCAATACTCTGCTCATATTTCTGAGTTTTCTTCTTTGAGCTACAGATAAGCATAAAAGTACACCAATATTCCTCACATGCCGTTTTCTATACCGGTGTTGTTAGGCATCCTTTTTTAGGTATTTTTGTTAGTTTTAGGGCCCTTAAGTCCTCCGTTTTTTTTTATTTCTATTAATTTGATCCATTATGGCCCAATGACTATGAGAGAATAAAGGCCTCTTACTTACAGCGCTCCCAATGTAGGTGTAACACCTAATTGAAAGAGGTGCGACCTAAGGCTACCAGTAGACAATTTCTGACAGTTCTTTTTAGACACGCAACTACCATGCAGGTTTAGATACGCTATAATACGTTTTCGCGTTGAGTGGAACAGCACGGCCTAAATAATTGATAATTCTATTATTTATTATCAAAATGAGAGCCGCTAAAGTGATTGGATTGTGCAGAAAATGTTGCTAAGTAAGAAAATCCACTAATGGTTTGGTTCGTTATAGACTTACACGTTTTGCTGTATTAGATAAAAGTGTGAAAATAACAGAAAACTGTTACTCTCAAGATCAGAAATGACGTGGAACGTTCACAAGTTTAATCATTATTTTGCATGATAATGCTTGGCTCCATGTTTGCATACAGTTCAATAGCTATTTAGGTGTATTAAGTGGAATATCTTATAAGTTCCTAGTCATAGTCCCTACTTATCAGCGCATGGTTACTATGCATTTAATCAATTAAAACAATCACTAAAATGGTCTAAAAAACCATTGATGAAATTCGTACTCAGAGGTAGAGATTGTTGTTAACAAACTTGTATATTCTTCATTCTTCACTTCACTTCTTCACAAGACTCTTTACTTAGTCGTATATCTTTTTAAGCATCTGCTTTTGTGTTTTTGCGTAATGTGTCTAGATGTTTGTGTGTTGAGAATATGCCTAGTTAATATATAAAATCGGCTTCTTTGTGTTTACATAGGGTCGCTTAGTATTACCGTAACAATTGCGGCGCCTTTAGCGAATACCATTTCCAACGGATACGTGTCTAAATTCTGTTGAAAATCTCTAAATTATTGGTCGGAAGTAATTGCCATAGTAATAAATACTTTTTGATTTGTTTTCTCCTGGTATACTCGTTCAAAATCTAGCTACATTATGAATGTATACAATATGAATATATTAAATCTAAAATAAACAACTCCAAGTGGACTACTCCAAACTGCAAATTCCTCTAAAAATAACACAAAATGTTAAGTCTCAAGAACCCGTTAAACTTAACAACACATTAAATATATAAGATTAATGTTTGTTTTGAACTCTTTATTTTGTATTACAATTAATTTTTTATGTATTTGTATGAATACCTCGATTTAACGGTCAAAATAGCTGTAATTTTTTTAGTAGTTCATTAATATTATATTTTTAAATATAATATTAATGATAGTTCAGTGTTATTGTTTGGTATATTTTGATACAAGAAATTTAGTTAGTTTTGCATAAAATCATTCATTCAATGTCTATTACATTACTTAAAATTTTCTTTCACGAATATTGCAGAATTCCTTCGTCATTCTGTCATCCTTGCGTTTAATCATATGTGAAGTCGCATCTACGAATTACACGTGTCCATATTTTTTTATGTTTTTCATCAACCGTGGTTGTTTTCATGTACATGTACACAAATTTCGCATTCCTCTTACAGTATTTAGCGAATCTACAAAAAGAGTGATGATTTCTATTTGGTCCTAACATCTTAAACCATGCAGTCTAGTTTTGATATCAACTGTCATACCTACTCTTGTCTAACTGTCTCCTATCACACCTTCTTTGTCCTTTCTCTACTACTAGTCTTTCCATGCACTTGACCCTCAGTGGCTCTTCGTCATATCTATAGAGTAGGTATAGGGAAATATTAACAAAAAATGTTTAGAATATCGTGAATATTTCTAAAATTAAAAAATATACAGGGTGTCTCATTAAAAAAAACGAAGTAATAAGCAAGCTTCCGGTATAAACGGAAGTACCGTAAAATGTGGTGAATAGAAATAGTTTTTAACTTTGAACATAAATATCGTAAAGTATTATGAGATGTAAGGAATTGAAAGCTAACTTGGTTTATGGCCGTTGCAGTCCTCTACAAATCTACACCATTGTTTTTTTCTTTTAAGTACACGGAAAAAATTTAAAACACTAAAATATGCTGTTTCTGTTCACCACATTGAGGGGGTGAATAGAAACAGACACTTTTCCAAGTATATTTTAACTGCAGAACCTGTGGTTTTTATAGAAACAGTCAGCACTGTCATGGGGTGAAAAGAAACATTTGTTTTGATAAAAAAATTAAATGACAAAATGAATCATTGCTAGCCAAGTTAAGTTATTTAATAGATGGTAAAGTTACTCAGATCATCAAGGAAACTAATGCTTGTATTCATACGACATAAGAAAGACTTAGATTTTTCAACTGGCGGTATGAGTTTTTTTATTACATCGTCGTTCATGAAAAAGCACTCTTCTTCAGTTAATAAAAATGTATTATTAGAAATTGGTTTTTTGTAAAAAATTACAACATAACCATTGTTATCTTCCAAGCCAACTTTCCTACAAGGCGAGAAATTTTGCTAATGTACATTCGAAACACATTTTTAGTTTTCCCATATACTTTTACAATTGCAAAGTCAACCTGGAGGTTACTGTCAAGTTCTTGAGTATAGTTTGCCATATCATATTCTTCGGAGTCAGATAGAATAAGTTCTACATCACTATCTTGGATAGAGTACTCTGACTGAGGAGATGAGGAATTAACATTTTTAGGATTTTTTACTTTTCCATATTTGTTTTTTAACTTGCTTGTTATTTTATTTTTAGACCTACTAGAACTACCATTGTTAGTGCTTGTACTAGCACCACCGGTAGGTTCGACCTGAACTGGATCTTCTGGAACTGAAAAATCTGCCACAGAAACACTTTTCCCAGGCTTAAGAGAAACTTTCACACGTTTTTTGCGAGGTACAGTTGCTTCTGGTTGCCTGAGAGCTTTCAGGAGTTCCTTGAAAGTGTCGTCAATAGCAGCGACAGGAGTTGTGGCTCCTGAGTCATCTAAAGATGTTAACATGTTTAGTACTTGATTGCGACAACGAGGCACAATACCACATATTCTAAAAGCAGCAATTATGTTCTCCGATTTGCACGCTTCACATAGTTTTTTTTAGTAAACTAGGAAACTTACTCTTTTCTATAGTAGCTTTATATCTGCCAGGTCTCTTTTTCCAATCAGCAACAATTGCCCGCCATACAACTTTTATTGGCCGCAAGAATGCTACATCTAACGTCTGTATGTTGAGTTTGCTGGTAAAAATATGAAATGAACATTGTTCTCTGAACACGTTTGTATGATATCAAGTGTGTAGCATTTTCAATTTCGTTGATTCTTTGAAGTATATTGAAGTCCCCTCGTATACGAAATATTAAAATCACCTTATATATTTTTGATAGATCTAAAAAATATTTCGTACGTATTTAAACCCAAATATCTTTTTATTTCTTTCTTAGGTCAGCCAAGTTGAAATAAACCATTTTAGAGTTGTTTATTTTACTTCGGCAAATTCTTTTCAAGTTTTGGCGTCGCAAAAGGATATGTACGTCGTTTCGTGGTGTCTTGTTATGTCAGCGTTTGTATGTATGCGTTCAATTTTAATAGAGAATTTCTTCACTCTCGTTGTAGCAGCTTTCAAGAGTGGTTCAACGTTATGTCCAAATTCACGTCGAATTTGTAAAGTATTCTATTTTCGTCTTTTGTTATGAAGAAAATGTAGCAGTTTGTTATCTGTTTTGTGGCAGTAAATGCTTCAATTATTAATGTTTTGAGTGAGGATTGGAGGACATCCTCGTTTTGTTTTTTTTTTTGTTGTTCCTGCTTTTATCCAAGGCTTTTGGCAGTTTGGAGATAGAGGTTTTCGTCATGCAGAGAGAGTGGAGCCCTCAGTTTCAGGTTCCAGTTATGGTTTCAAAAAGTTAGTGTGATCATGTGAATTAAGGTAACATTTTGTTCAAATTTTAAATTAAAGACAGACATTTTTTTTATAAAATAATAATTGCTTTCGTTGACATTTAAAATTGTAAATTTTAGGGTTTGAGTAAAGCTGTCAATTTGTGTTTAGTTTTTTTTAAATTTAATGTTAATTTATGACAGCTCGTTTTAGTATTTTTGATGTTGATTTGTTTTGTTTTTTTAAAAGGTTAACCTCCATGCAATTTTGTAAGTTTTGTAGCAATGGAGATTGTTAATGGATGACACATGTAAGTTTTTGAATTTTGTATTTCTCCATGTAACTGTTTGTGGTGACACATAAATAAATGTTAAATTTTGTTGTCTCAACTTTTTATTTATTTTTTTGAGCCAACCCTTTTTGAGTTTATTTGAAAAAGATGTTTTTTTTTTATGTTTTGATTTTATTTTCTAATTATTTCCCTAGTTACAACTAGTGGTTGTAATAGGCATAATTAGGCACCTCAAGTGGCGCCCTATATTAAATTGATTGAGGTGTTTCTTGTTTATTTTTATTTTGTTTATTCCAAGAGCCCTTTATTTCATTTTTTTTGTAGTTCCCCCATTCCAATGCCCCTGTCTTTTACTTATCCACGACCTAAGCTCTCCTACGAAACCCTGAGTGCCGTTCGCATCAGTAGCGATTATTTTGCTTGCCCTATCTCCACCCCCAATAGTTTTTTCCCCCAATTTTCTATCTCCCGTATTAATGCCCCCTGTGGTAGGCAAAATATTTTCGTTACAAAAATGGCCCCCAACGTGGGTCCAAGTGCCCAAGGTTTTTGTCCCTTTTCCCGAAGCCACATATCTTTTTCAGTTTTTCTGCCATAGTTTTCAGCCATTTATGTGAAACCTTGTCTTCCAGATAGTGCCCTGGTGTCCCACAAACAGTTTGTTTATGTATTTTGTATCAACATATGTATTGTTGTTTTTTCTATGTATTGTTCTTGTATTAACATATGTATTATTGTATATCAACAGATGTATTTGTTGTATATTGACATATGTAATGTTGTTTCGTTTATTTTGTGTACTGTAGAAATTTTTCTATATGTATTTTATGTGTATTGGTAAATGAAAGCAAATATTTTGAGTTTGAATATTTAAATTGAATTTGAAATAATGTTTTGATATTGAGAAGAATTTTAAGTTATTTACAGTAACAAATTAAGTGTACCGTTATTGTGCCATTTATTTTTGATTGATTTGACATTTCTTACAGAAAAATCGGTTTTTGTAATTTTGTTTTGTCTGGTCATTTTGAGTAAATGTGTTTATTGTTTGAGTGACTTTTTTTTGAGCTGATGAGTATAGTTGTGTTTTGTCCTAAGAAATTACATTGTTTCCTCTAGGCCCTCTCTGACGGCGTTTGTGTTATGCCACGGGCTGGTAGGAGATTGTGAATGTGAAGAGTAGTCCCCTGTGTCCCCCTGTTGTTCCCTAATTAACCAGATTTGACGGCGTATGTAATGCCACGGGTTAATAGGAGATTGTGTTCCCCTGAGTCCCCTTTTGTGTTTCCTGTCTTGTATCTGAATGATGACAAGTGTTATACTCGTGATCGGAGGTGCTGTTTAGTTTTGCCTAGGAGCAGTCTCATTTAGTTTTCAGAACAAGAGCAAGGTGTTTTATGTTGTGTTATTTTGTGTAGCTCACTCAAAAGTCAAGTTGTCAATATTATTAGTGTTTTTGTATCACTCTGTATGTGAAGTTTATCGAGTATGTTGTTTTGTATACATTGTGTATTTGCTTTCATCCAAACATTGTTTCAGTATTTTTGTCCCGCCCTGTATGTGAAGTTTGTCTAAGTTTGCTTCGAACGGTATTAACAGTTATATTGTGATTTGCTTTTTATCCAGTTTTTCGTTAAATCAATTTTATTCCTGTCCCAAGTAAACTGCTACGATTTCCATTTTCTTCTATGTATAGTTTTCGTAAAATTATGTGGAAATAATTTTCGTCTATTTCCTTGTGAATTAAAAAATACGTATTTGGAATGATGTCATTCCTTATTGTCGGCATTTTTAAATGTGAACGATATTAGTTTGTTTATTTCCAAGTTCGTCTTGAGCAAATAGTATCCCATGTCTGAGAAAAGAATTTTGTTTGCGTTAACGAAATAATTTATTTCGTATGTAGACGCTGTTCTTTCTTTAAGTGTTTATAAGTTATCTATTTCGTCTTCTTATTGAGTGTTTGAGCAATTTATTGCATTTTAATCAGCTGTTGTACGAAAAATATAGGTCAAATTTTTTCGTATCTTTAAAGTTTAATAGTCCAGGCAATGTGTGAAATTTTTTTTTAAGCCTGGAAAAAGAAAATGTTTTATGTTACAGTCCACGTTTGTCCATTGTTTTTCCCTTGTTGTCTTGTGTTTTATAAGTAGGAGGAAGTAATAATGCGATTTCGTTTGTCCATGGCTAAGGCCGATTTGTTAGTGACAAAACGAAGTATTGTTATTTGCCTTATGTTTGTTATTTCCGTGTTTCCCCGTGTTTTCTTAGTTCCTATTTTGTGTTATCAGTAAGAGAGAGTGATGATACGATTCCGTTTGTCCTTGGCTAAGGCCGTTTTGTTAGTGACAAAGCGGAGTATTGTTATTTTTCTTTTGTCTGTTAGTCTTGTGTTTCTCCCTAGTTCTTTTTGTGTACAAGTAGAAGAGAGTGATGATACGACTTGGTGTATTCCTGGCTAAAGGCCGATTTGTTGAGAATATACAGCGGAAGTATTGTTATGTTCCTTTTGTCTGTTAGTTTTGTGTTTTTTCCTTGTCTTTGTGAGGTCAGATGTGGTAGTGGAGTTGTGTTGATGGTCTAAAATGTGTTAGTTTGTGAATTGAGTATTGTGTTTTTGAAATATCATGTAGGACGCACAGGCACGTGACCTGGATTTGTGTATCCTTGGATATTTCTGTTGTTGTGTAAGACTGCGTAGCAGCATCCCCTTTCCGTGATATATTAGAAAGGATAAGCCTTTCTAAGTGTTGAAGTAAGACTATTGACCTAGTCTCAATAGCATTCCTTCTTGTTGTAGTGTTTGTGATGTAGTGTTGATGATTTGGTGGAAGCGGAGGTACAATTACTGGCATTGTCCATTGTGACGTTTTGATTTGCTGAGGTGAAAGTACCTGGCCGCCGTTTATTGTGAAAATATTGTTTTTGTCGATTGTGAGACCATGTTAGTGAAACATCTGAAGTTTTTTTAGTACTACCGTTGAATGACCCACTTAGAATTCCCCAGTTTTATGTTGTGACCCTGTTCGAGTTTTGTTGAAGAATAGTGAACGTTTTCTTTCTGATTTGTATGAAGATGTTGTATTCAATTATTATCTGTGAAGTGATGAAGTTTATTTCTTGATGTTGTCCCTTTATTCCCTTCCCAAACTGTGTCTTTGACCTTATTAGTTGTCATAAGAGGAACGGCTAGGTCGATGAGTTTTGGATTCGTCCGCCAGGTGACCTGTTGAGCTTTTAAGGAAGATAAGTCATTAGTTTTTGCCTTGTGTATATATATACTCTTCTTCTTCTTTACCCTTCTTGCCCTGTTTTTGAGATTTGTGTTCCCAGTTGAAAGTTTTATTATTGATGACGGACTGTAATGATTTTTTTGTTCTTTTGGAAGATTATAGTGATTCTTATATTCCCTTGGAGATCTTTAATGATGTTTTTGTCTCTTTTGAAGTGTTGTCGTAACTTTGTTGTTTTCTTTGGAAGACTGTTACGATTTTTTTTGTTGATGTTTTTTTTTTATGTTTTGATTTTATTTTCTAATTATTTCCCTAGTTACAACTAGTGGTTGTAATAGGCATAATTAGGCACCTCAAGTGGCGCCCTATATTAAATTCCTTGAGGTGTTTCTTGTTTATTTTTATTTTGTTTATCCCAAGAGCCCTTTATTTCATTTTTTTTTGTAGTTCCCCCATTCCAATGCCCCTGTCTTTTACTTATCCACGACCCCAGCTCTCCTACGAAACCCTGAGTGCCGTTCGCATCAGTAGCGATTATTTTGCTTGCCCTATCTCCACCCCCAATAGTTTTTTCCCCCAATTTTCTATCTCCCGTATTAATGTCCCCTGTGGTAGGCAAAATATTATCGTTACAAGTGACAGGTGGCTATATTGTCTCCGATCAAGTATTTTTTACCGTAATATGGTCTAAAAGATGGAAGTATGATGGTTTCGATATAATCTGAAAAACAGAAGTTGTCAAACCAACCACTTTTGGCCCTATTTGGACCTAGACCCCTCAGGATCGCCATCTCTTCAACTTTTATACAAGTTTAGGGCTTTATATACTTCATAAGGGAGCAGAATTTGGCCATTAGCAGTAGCAGAAAACATCACTGAGATGGAGCTTTTAGTAGAATTCATCATCCTCTCAAGATATTTACATCCTCGTCTAGCTATTATTTTACTTCTGTCCGGATCATTAGATAAGTTAGTTTCATCATAATTGATTATATTCGATGGAGGAATGTTAACCAGTTTAACTCCAAGTCTGTCAAAGTAGTCATTAATTGTTTCCGGAGATATGGCTGCTCTGGCTCGTTTTATGTTTTGGCATAATCGGAATGACAAGGTAACCTGGTGCTTTTATAAGAAAGAGTAGACAAACACCCGACCAGTTAAATTGTCTTTAAATTGCTTTATGGTCTTGCCTTGGCGGTCAAGCAAATCTTTAACTAAAAGTCTCAGAGAAAAACAACTCAATCGGATTACCACATTTATTGCAATTAATTAGGCGACTCACCAAAGTTTTCGTCGCAGAGAAACCAAAATATTTTCTATTCCTTCTCATTTCGTTATATTTAGGTTGCACTGTATTTTGTATAATATAAGTAGCCTAAATTAAATTAATTAGCAATGAAAAATAGCAATTTTACAAGTGAATTTTTTTATATTTTTTACATCTTGATTAACCTGAAGTAGACTGATGGGACGGTGATCTGCCCGAACTGTGTGTGAATGGGTTGCTCCTTGATTTGACTGTGATCCATGACTGTCCCCAACCATTAGGGTTCAAGATTCACATCCTTCAGTATTGGAAATATTAAGCATATTTTGTTATAAACTAGTCAAATGAGTAAAGAAAAGAGTAAATTCGGAAAAACCTGCATTACTAATCGACAATGATGTCCAAAAACAATTATTTTAAATTCTGCAATTAATTGTTTTTACAGCAGTAATAAATTTTACTGTCCCAAAACCACCATAATTACTTACCGCTTACTAAAATAGCATCTATTTTTAAAAGGATTTATAATTCCCACTATTATATAAAGGTATGAGCATATTATTGTTTATTAATTGTAGCCGCGAGGTGGTGGTGGTATATGGATTATTCGGAAACGTACTCGATCGAGTCCGAGTCATTATTATCAAGTCAACCACCATGTGGAGTAGAGATACCTACACGTAGTTGTTTACATTTTGCATCACTTCATGTGAATTGTTGGTTCGTTTCGTTGATTGTTCTGCAGTGCAAAAAACTTAATGTGCGGACTATTTTGCACGTAATAAGACACTTGTGCGCGCGTTTAGTTTGGTGACACGTCAATTTTGAAGTAATTTAACGTGTTACATTTATACAAAGTAAGTTTGAAAAAAGTTTAACTGACTGAGTTTATCAAAAAACTACATTTTTTACTAGAGTACTAATTCATCTAAATTAGTGGATATTCGCTCACAACACAACCCGCAGCTTGTATTACAACATTACAGCAGTTTCGTATGTACATATATTTATTATTCATTGTTAAAGTGTTCCAGAACTGAAAGTTGTTTTTCAAACAGTTTAGAAGAATACTTATTGGGATTTTACTTATTTTTTTTTTATATTTAGTGCATGTTGTAAAAACATACAGCTGCCAAAGTAGCATGAAACTAAAAGATGTTTAATTGATAATACTAAATGGAATTCTGAGTTCCTGGTGAGATTTTTGCAGAAAGCCTAATTAATTCTTGGTGATCATTCGTAATATTTTCGATTAGTTTCTTCTACAAGATCTTTTTTGCTGCTCATGTAAGTCTTGGCAGTAATTATTATGTATTTTTTATTTTATTGTACCTATTTCTATAAAAATAATTTGATCAGAATGATCATGAGCACTTTTACTGTGAGTTTCATTCAAAAGTATTTAGAAAGGTATAGTTTTAGTAATTATGTATTTTTAATTTTTATATACAGCAATAACAGGACTTGAAATAATAACTTACATTAACAAAAATAAACCAAACGAGTATCCTAATGAAGAACAAAGTTGAATTATTTAGGTATTTATTTCAGTCAGAAATAAACTTGGAAGCATACAGTTTACATGTAGATACAACACGTGTCATTATATCCTCCGGAGTATTTAATTCACATTTGTAGAATGTAACTCTATATTAGCATCATCAGCATTATTAATCATCCTGTATATGCTATTTATATTTTCGAATATTTGCCAAATTCTTAACTATTGTCGTTATTTATTTATAATCCCTAAAGATTAAATAGTTATTCTTCTTCTTCACGTGTCATATCAGAATTATCTGACGTTGACGATTGCGAAGGCGTCGTGTCCCATCTTCTGCAACATAAAATAATTATTCTGAATTCGGTATTTGAATCCATTTACGAATGTTTTTTAGCCAAGAAGTCTTCTTCTTACACCCCTCCTACCTTCTATTTTCCCTTTAATAAATTAGTTGTAGTATTCCATTTCGATTTCCCCTCAATAGATGGCCCAGATAAGACATTTTCCGGTGTTTAACAGTCTTTAGCAATTCTATATCTTTGTTGACCCTCTTTAATACTTAGTTAGTTTTGCTCGCCGTTCAACATTCGTCCACATTTCTAACGCTTCTTTGATTTAAGAAGATGAAGTTAAAAATTTATAAAGCCAGTGTAAGACCAATAATACCATATGCCTTTTTAAAGTGTTTTTTTCTAGGAATGAAATTTGTATTGTTTCAGTACTCTGTGGAGTGTTTCACACTCCCTTTTTTATCAGCTACTGATTCCGTTTCATGAAATTTTTTAAATACTTTTAAGAAGTATGTTAAAAAAAGATGATGTCTTTGCAATAAAAAATTGACCTGTTTCCGTATTTTTACAAAATTAAGTAAATATTACCAAATACCAGGGTGGACTCTTTTGACTAGCAAATCCTGTATATGAAATTATACATTTTTAAGGTGTACTTTCCAATACATTCTCATGTTTGAATATAATCTTAATATTCTTCGTTGCATACCCGCGATTTTCTTCAATTTATTAAATGCACAAACTACAAACGCAAAATTCACGCTCAAAATCTTCGATTCTTGCGTTAAAACAGAAAAGTGTCGTTTCCAACACCACATAACAATAATGTATATTCGAGTTGTTATTTATATTAATTTGATTCGAGTATTTAGCACATTCTAGTAATTCCCGCGCATTATAACACTATTAATTGCAAATTATTGTTCTGCTCAAGTTAATTAAATTACTGGTTAAAGTTAATTATTAACTCCCATTTTATTTAGTGAATTAATTGGCCTTTTAGAATAATTATTATCTTCTATAACAATTAAGAAAGTAATTATTATATAAAATATTGATATAACAAAACTACAACAGCAATTAAGTAAAAGCTAAAATAATGTATCATAAATTCTAAAATAATAATGATAATAAATTCCAAATAATAATAAATTCGAAAATCACCTCTTCGTATTTTTAACTCGATTCTGATATCAAGTAATGATCATTTTAAGCCTTTTGTCGCTTACGTATAACTTTTGACTACTTTTGGTTCACTAAACGAAAAAGGGATAAAATATCATATATTATTACTTCATTGGTGTCCCTTTAACGCTGGGCGCGCACACATCGAATTTCGACAAATTTCTTTGGTGGCGCTAAAAAACCATGTGAGCGTGCATGCGCATTGATCGCCAAACGGCACGACATCGATGTCGTGTGACGTTTGATCACTGCCAGTGTATGGACGGCTGCCGTGATCGTTGCCCTCCTTTCAAGGCGAAGGATACCAAATGAAAGAGCGCAAACTCATCGATCTTTGTCGACGGACCAAAGGACCAGTTGCGTTTTTTGGACACTGTTCAAGCTACTTCGCTCCGTTTTGTTCATTGTGATTTTGTGTACTCGACTTAAGAAACCTTTGTATATTAACCCGTAACCACAGACGTAACGTCTCAGAGGCGGAAAGCAAATGCGCATTTCTATAAATATCCCCACTACACACAACTAGGCCTCTGTAACTCTCTCTACCTTTTTATTTATCAGTTGTGACATAGTTGTCGAAATTTGAGGTGCAGTGTTTATTAGGTTTAGCTGTAAAACAATTTTATCTGCGTCGAGTTGTATGAGTGACGTCAGGTCTGTATAAGTGTAACATTTCTTAGAAGTCATAAGACTAACAAATATTGATTTTAGGTGTTTCAATGGCTGACAAAAATTTACCTGGGCCTTCTAAAGGGGCAAAAGCCGTTAAATTTATTGATCCTCGATATGAAGAAACGATATGAAGAAAAAAAAAGATGCTGTAAATTTTGTAGAAATAGATGAACAAAATAATCAAGACTTTGACCACATGTCAAGCGAAGAAGATTTAACATTAGAGAAGAAAAAATATTATTATGGAAAAAATCGCTACAAGTGGTCTTCCCAACCTGCAGTAAATAAGAACAGCCGCACTGCAAAACACAATATTTGGATCAGATGTCCAGTATTACGAAATTGCAACGATAATAATAGTGATCCATTAAATTCCTGGAACCTACTGTTCTCTGATGAAATACTGGAAACAGTCGTACGTTGGACTAATGTACATATAGCCAAAATAAGAAGAAAATATTCGCAACATACCAGTGATCTTCGAGACTTGGACCTTATAGAATTTCGGGCTTTTATTGGTGCTCTAATGTTAACAGCCATTTTTAAATCCAATCATGAGGATATCAGATCTATATTTGCGACGGACGGATCAGGACGAGACATATTCCGGTGCATAACTAATTCCAACAGGTTTGCTATTATTCTCACTTGTCTGCGGTTTGATAATACTGATACACGAACTCAGAGAAAAGTAACTGACCCTATAGCAGCTATTTCTGATATTTTTGACATCTTTATCCATAATTGTCAGTTACGATATTCAATTGGATCCAATGTATGCATTGACGAAATGTTGGTATCATTTCGTGGGCGCTGTAAATTTAAAATGTATATGCCCAAAAAACCTTGCAAATATGGTTTAAAGATTATGGCCCTCTGTGATGCTAGATCAGGATATTTATTAAATGCCTATATATACAGTGGTAAAGACAGTGATGGTAGAACTTTATCAAATGAGGAGAAACAGTATTCAAAACCGACGCAAGCTCTGCTTCGCCTTACTAAACCAATTTTCGGTTCTAACAGAAATGTTACAGCTGATAACTGGTTTTCATCTATCGAAGCTGTAAACGTTTTAAAAACAAAAAAATTAACGTTTGTTGGAACACTAAAAAAGAACAACGTGAAATTCCACCGGAGTTCTTGCCTAGACGAGATAGAGAAGTAGGTTCCAGTTTGTATGGTTTTACGAAAGACATAACATTATTATCTCACGTTCAAAAGAAAAACAGAGCAGTACTGCTTGTATCTTCCATGCTCCATTATGAAGTAACTGACCCAAATACATCTAAGCCTGAAATAATTGCAGATTATAATACAACAAAGGGAGGGGTAGATTCATTGGATGAAAAATGTGCCACATATTCTTGAGGTCGAAGAACAAGGCGTTGGCCAATGGCCATATTTTACAGAATGTTAGACATCAGCTTGGTAAACTGTTATATATTGCATCAATCATTTCGGGATAATGTAAAATTGACAAGATATGAATATGTGAAACAATTAGCTATGCAACTGGTAACGCCTGAGTTACAGCGCCGGTTTAATAATCCTCGGATAAATCGTGAAGTAAGAATGTGTATAAGCCGAGTATTGGGAATCCAAGAACAGTTTCCAATTGTCAATGAAACAAAACTGGAAAGAACGAAGACCTGTGGAATATGCCCTAATGCTAAAAAAAGATAGACTTTTTATATTTGTTTGCAATGCAGGAGACCAATTTGTCTTGAGTGTTCCAGAAAAATATGTGTAGATTGTTCGACATAAATGACAAGTTGGAGCCTTGCAGTTTTTGTGATGTTAGTGTTTTATTTCATACTGATGGTTTTTATGTTAAGAACAATCCTTTATCTTTCCCTAATTTTCACAGAATTTTTTTTGTTTCATATTTTCCCTTTCAATTTTACAATTTTTTTGGACCTCCTTAAATATGATCCTTTTTTATTGGTATTGAAATAAACGTATTTTTTTGTAATTCTGTTTTATTTACGAAATTTTAAACAAACATTAATTTAATCACAATAGGTGCATACTTCATTTGAGACATCTACTGCTTAAAAGTCATTACCGTTTTTTCTCTTACTTAACAAAAATGAGGTACGTCCCGGAGACGTCACGTCTGTATGTATGTAATAAGTGTTACACGTCTGTAGTTACGGGTTAACAAATATCATTGAATACATATATCGTGTAGTGTGCGTGCAAAGCATGATCGACAAAAGTTTGATCGAATTTTTATCGATCGTCCAAATTCGATGTGTGTGCGCCTACCTATACTACAACCTCGAAATTAGATAAAAATCTTTTATCAAAATAGCTATCCACTTTTCAGGCTTAAAAACAGAAAGTAATTGTTGAGAACAAAACCTGGGAAATTGGGCGATAAGAATTCGTTACATCTCTGATTTAGGCCACCAAAGTTGTTGACTATTCTGATATAGCTTGTCTCGAAATATACCGTCTTGGTTTTGCCGTCTTTAAAAGATTAGTTTTATTAAGCAAACGTAGTTTAAATTTTCTTTTTAACTTACTAAAGTACAAAAGCCGCTAAATGTAAATATCATAAATTCTAAAGACACATAATTATAGCCCACAATAATATGGGTATCGCGTACAAAAACACTTGCCTAATTACTGTCTATTCAAAGGATGACACAGCAGTTTATATAACACGACCATCTCTTCTAGAAATAGCCAGCTAAGAGACTGATGCCTAAGAAATAACACGAGATTCCAGAAAGTTATCAATAAAGAGCCGCTCGAACTACGCTGTGCCAGGTTTGTAATTAATGGTCACGTAACAATTTTATCGTCTCTCGGCTTTATTTAGCAACAAAGTTAAAAGTAAATGGCGTTATAAAATTTATTTACTTGAAATTTACTATGGAAACCGCAGAAATCAGTCCCCTTTACTTTCTTGGTGTTCTAAACACGCCTTTTGATACATCATACATTTTTAGGTTGAAGCGTCGTCCAGGATTTTTTCCTGATGACATTTAAACTGCAAATCATGCCAGGATTTTGTTACTTTTCCTGATTTCTACTTTAATTTTTGGAAAATAATATGTTTCAAACTATTCAGCATTCAAACCAAGAAACCTGCAGTAATTTGTTTGGCAGTATTTCGAAAACCAATTATTTTCGGTTTATATTTAGTTCCTTTAGAAAAATCCAAATAATTTTTGTTTAGTTTCTGAATCTTATAATTATATTTAAGTTTTCATCTTTAAAGTCATACAAAACGGACTATTTAAGTATTAAATTTAAAAAATTGTATTCTTTATTCTAGAAGTTGGCAACGTACTTTTGCTCCACTTAATCCCTGAACCCATAGAAATAATAATATACACGAAAAATATGAGGATATAAAATAATGTGAAGTAGGAGTTAATGTCTTACGAGGATATTCCATAACTTTGGTGGCCTAACCCAGAGATGAATGTCTTTAATCATGTTCATTTATCGTCGATATAGCAAGAAAGGTTTGTTCGTTGTCCTTTATTATGTTCCACTTTAATAGCCGATATTTGCAGAAGTTTTAACGAATTATAAAAATATACCATTCCCACAGGGACAAATTAATAAGTAAAATCCAAGGATGACGGCAACAACGTAGCTCGAAATAAAAATGTCTTGATGATGATGAATAGTTGCGATCAAGAAATACCATTTGATTATGAGTTGCTGTTGATGGAAATAGAAATAATATAACCAACAGGTACTTTGTTAAGTAAAAAGTAGTCGAACAAATAAAATTAGACGCTCATTTAAATCATTATGAATGTAACAACAGCTGTTACGAAATAACTTCAGTATTAACTTAAGTGTTCATCTCTAAAGGCTAATTCCAGCCACTGATTCGATACAGGATATGATCGGATTTTGGCAAATAGTTGTGTTGATAGGATTGCTATGTAAAAACTTTGTGTTGGCTAAATTATAAGTTCTACCGAATATCGCAGTGGTAGTTTTTAATTTGACAATATCAAAAATGTGAAAAAGAATTATTGCGATCGTGGTATAAGTAGTTCTTATATTCTTATACTTTTTTGAATATTGAATACAGTACTTTGCTGCCATAAAAAGTCGATACTTCAATATTAGACTGAATTATTATTACTATTGAGTGTTAAAGTTCAACCAGTTCAAATAATTCAAAGCCAGACCAACTTTATATTCTTCTCCTTCTTCATATTTGTACTCAGATACGAGCCACAAGTTTTTCTTAGACAATTTTTGAACAGTACTTCTTCTTCTTCGGCATTCTCTCATTATGAGTTCGCTGTTTTAATCCCACACAGCTTTTTATCTTCTGTGTCACCTTCTTTGAGATCACCTTCCATTATCACCTTCCCTATACATGTTTTCCATCTCATAGCTGGTCTTCCTCTCTGTTTTCTTTCTGAAGATTCCCATTCTATTATCCTGTTTGGCACTTCCCATATCGTAGCTGGTCTTCTGCGTCTTCTTTATGCTTTTATTTGATTTGGTATTGTTGTTATCACTGGCCATACTTCTGCTCCGGAAAGTGTCTCGTTTTCCACGATATTGTGAAATATTATTTTTTTTTGTTTTTTTGTGGGTCAACCCAAGGAGTGTTTATGTTGTTTGCTTTTACCGACATGTACAATCTCTATGTACTAACGATCTTAAGCATTAAAAAGCCTGGCAACTTTTGATTGTCCTGTCTTCTAAGCTTAAGTTTAGATTTACAACCTCTCCTTTGATACACAGGTATTATTCCGTCTATTGATAGAACTATATACAAAGTCGAGGAGAATTATTCCGTCTTACTCATATTTATCTTTAGGCACCATGGTTCGTACTATTCATTCAATTTTTTTATGATATATTCAATGTCATCTTTTTCTTGTACAAACATGAGCTGATCGCCATCGAAAGATAGTAAGTGCAATATATTTCCTTGTATGAGTATGCTGCCCATCGTTTCGCATTTTCTATACTAGGTTTGTGTGTGTATGTGTCTGTGTATGTGTGTGTGTGGTGTGTGTGTGTGTGTGTGTGTGTGTGTGTGTGTGTGTGTGTGTTTGTGTGTTAAAAAGTAAAGATGCTAGGCCATCTCTTTGTTTTTCTCATGATAAATATATTGTCCAGGCATGATCTGACTTTCCGAAATCCAGATTGTTTTTCACTGTAGTTATCTCCATGTGTTCTATTACTTTATCTTTTATTACTGCGGAAAAGATTGCTGCAATTGAAGACATTACACTAATCTCTCTATAGTTATTAGTCGATCTCTTGTCTCCTTTTGAAATGAATACTTCTTATTGCTGGGTATTATATATACATACATATGTATACACTTATAAAAATAAAATGACGTTTAACAAACGTCAATATATGTTTTTTAAAACTTTTATTTTAACAATAAATTAAAATAAAATACAATAAACTAAATTAATTAAATTAAAATTAATGGGAAAACCCCGTAGTTGGCTGTATACCATCGGTTAAAAACTTTGTTTTTTTTTAATTAAATTAAATTAAAAACTATCGCTCCGTGCATAGACGATAAGAAAGATACTTGCCCTCCTCGGTTACTCCCGGGGTACCACATCCCGTTTTTATTGACAAAAACATACATTTTGTTTTTGTTTTTAATTCCTTATAATGAAATATAATGATAATCAACATGAGGTAATTAAATATCAATACAAGATAATAATAAAAATGTAAATCATGAGTAAATTCTATATTATATTTAACTTTTTTTTTTTAATTACTAAAATCATTAAACAACTTTTTTAAAGAATTTTATTGAACAACACTCTAATAAATAAACCACCCTTTCCCCTTCATATTTCAACAATTCCATTTTTATGTTTCCTGATCCTGGTGGTTTGTTGTTTTTGATTTTTGTAAATGCTTTGTTTATATCTTCTTTTGTGATTTCAGCTTCGCCATTCATTGTTGTCGTAATACCGTATGTCTCATATTCGGACCTATTATCTTTTGTTCTTTCATTTGTCGTAATTATTTGTAAGATGTTGTTATTTTGTTTATTTTTTCTAATATTTTATATTTTTTTCCAAGCTCTATTGACTTATTGTAGCAAATCGTGTTATCTATGTCTCTACACATTCTCTGGTAGTATTCTTTCGTCTCCAGTTGTATTTTTTCACTTGTTACCTGAGGGTAATAATAGTCATCTCGTGTTCTTGGAATTTTATCCCTCAACCACTTTTTTTATCCTTCAACCAATTTTTTTCTAATCATCTCTTCTAAGTCTTAATTGTATTTCTCCATTTATTTATTCTTGTGTTGTGTTTCATACCAAGTGCTTCTTCAGCCGCTTTAGTTACTGTTTCTTTTAGATGTTGAAACATTTCCGTTGGAGTCCTTGCTTTGTTTGTCCGTGTAGAATATACAACTTGATATAAGTATAAATGAATTCTGGAACCTGGACCACAATATATGTCATGCCGAGGCTTGAGTTGTAGTGACATAAAAGAACGTTTGACATTACTTGGATGAACAGAGTACGTAATCAAACTGCGCCACTAGATGTAAGAAGAACAACATCGTGGCTTAAAAAACTAACAAAATGATTCGTACAAACAAAATAATGCGTCTTTGTTTTGAATGCCTCGGAATCTTTCATTTTCGAGAGATCTTTTGCATTCGTCGGTGTCGTTGTTTGGAATACCGAGGGGAGTCATATCCAAGAATTGTTTTGCTCTCATCCAGAGACCACATATTGACTTTATCAGAGGCACCCCCTTCTATAACCTGCAATGCTCTATTCTTAATAATACACAATCACTTTCTTTCTAAAACAGCATGCGACAAATTTTCTTTTTCTCATCGCAAAACCGATAAAAATGACATTATAATAATTAATCTCAAATTTTGGTTTTAAACATATTTCGTTGGTGTTGTATATAAATATTTATTGAAACCATGAATCTGATGATCTACAATAATTGTTATTAAACTCCATATGACTAATTTATCAGCTATAGTGCCGATATAATAAAACAGGAACAGCAATGCAATCGGCCAGAGTTCAGTGGCTGTAAAAGGTCACGATGTCACTGAACAGATAAAGAGAATATAATCCGTTTTTTAATACTGACGACATCAATTATTTATTGATCATTTCGGCAACTATAAATTTCTAATTAATTTTAATAAAAAACTTACAAGAGGTGGCTGACCACTAAGTTAGCCCAGCATAGAGAATCTGCTAGTAGAAAACAGATCAAAGCACAAAATTCAAGGTACACTACTTAATAACGAAGTAGCATTCGGAAATGTATGCTATATAATACTAGCACTTACCAGAATAAAGAATCCTAGCTGTCGTAAATATTCATGTCCAATTATTATTCAAGACAGGAGACCCTTTTTTATGGAACAGAATAATATAGCTAGTGAAAAATTGCTGTGAATATAAGAGTTCCACTGGAGTGGAAGATGAGGAAAGTAAAACGGAATATTGGTGATACACTCTATCTATCTATCTGGGAACATCGAAGTAACACATGTTCCGAAATCAAAGTGGTAGAAGGCCTTGTACAAAAAAAAGGAGTACATATGTGGGAAATTATTAGTATAATTTCCGTGTATGTGGACTGTATTATATAGGGCTGGTTCAATAAAATTAGGATATGTAGTAAAAGGTATACAGACAATAGCAAATTATGTTCATACAAAGTCTTACCAATATTTCTGCTCCACACTCTCACGGTTGTTTCTGGTCTTCACTCGTGGTTATTCTGCACCCGCCAAATCTGTCCGATGCACCGGTTTCTGAACACGTGTTTCGCACTAATATCACGATATAGAGCACACTTTGTACACGATTTAATACAGTATTTTCGGTATTTATCGCGTAACTAAGGCGGGAAAGAGGTAATTACGATAGAAGAACAGCCAAGATAGATGCTGTTCTTCTTGATAATCGAAGAGAGAGAGACAGAATGACTGTCTTTAGCGGTAGCCGAGAATCCAAAAAGGCACGACTCACCTTGGCGGTAGTCAGATCAACCTTTCAACAAGATGGTCCTCGTGTACACTATTATGGTGCAGTAAGACGTTACCTAGCTGAGGAATATTGTGGTTGATGGATTGGACAACGAGGTTAAATAGAATAGCCAGCTCGGTCACAGGACCTCACACAGTTAGATTTTTTTCTGTTGTACTTAAAATCTAAGGTTTGCGCTACAGCACCCGAAGGAAAAAAACTGGGATTTAACCACGATTTACAGCAAATCTTCGTGGACTTTAAACAAGCTTACGATTCTGTTAGCAGAGAAGCATTGTGGGAGACCATGGTAGAAATGGGTGCACAGGAAAAGATTAGCACAGGTGAGCACAGAGGCTTCCTGTGCTAATCTTTTCCACCTCCGAACGCTTCCACACGGATCAGAATTGGCATCACCACGTCGGAGGAATCCTTCATTGACACCGGGCTTAGATAAGGAGATCCACTCGCCCCTCTGCTATTTAATTTTGCACTGGAACATGCGGTAAGGAAAGCTCAACCACAACTGACAAACGGATTGGCCGCCCAAGGATAAAAAATACTATTGGCGTTTGCGAATGACGTGGACACAATCGCACAATCCACCAGAGATGCAAAAGAAGTTTTCACCCTATTCGAAAACGTAGCCAAGGAAAGTCAACGAGGACAAGACCAAGTACATGGTGGCTACGAAGAACCCAAAGCCAAGGGTTAGACAAAACGTAACAATCAATGAATACAACTTTGAAGTCGTCAAAGAATTCAAGTACCTGGGAGCGATCATAACGTCTGAAAATAAATATGAAAAGTACGTGGCAGCCAGGATCATTGCAGGAAACAGCTCATATTACTTAAATCAAAAATACTCTTAATGTCACCAAAAATATGAGTGCATAAGACAATAATTCGTCCCACAATAGCGTATGGAAGCGAGACATGGACTCTAAACCAGCGGGAAACGACAAAATTACTAGTACTGGAAAGAAAGATACTGCGGACTATCTATGGGTGCTAGTCACTCGTTTTAAAATACTGTTGATAGTTCCCTCTCCTCTCGTTCTTTTGAAGAGAACAGCTCACTGATAAATTTGTGGATCCGTGTCCACCACCACCACTCATCGCTCACCATTTTCTCCATCATTTCTCTCACGGAATCAAACATACTGCAGTTACACTATCTTTCAAACTTCTCTCTTTAATCCGCCCAACGCTCACACTCTAGCATCGTGTGTGTCACAGTATCCGAGAGACCACAGTAAAGGCACTGATCGAACTGAGCCCTCCTAAACTTAAAAAGGTAGCTGCGGAAGCAGCCATGGCCTGTGAGCATTTGCGTCAGATAATAATCCAGCTTCCTATGCCCACAGTCCACCAGACTTCGAGGGTTCGGGATTAGTGACTTCGTCCACTCTGTCACATCACGTGCTGTCTCCCACTCTTGCTATCACTGACCGATTGAAACTAATCTCTTGGCCAGTCTTATCTCGTCATCTTTCGCTCTTCAATGTTCCGCGGAACATATTCCAATTGGGGGGGGGGGGTCCTAGAGAACCTTGGGACAGTTTGGGTATGGTAGGGGTGTGTATGGGTATAGGGTAGCAACTGGGATGCAGCCCCAAATGTTTCGTTGTACCCCATTCATAATCACCCAATATGAATAATCTGAGAATGTCAAGTTTGTGGAAGGAATATGAGAGGAGAACCAAAGAAGGCGTAGTAGGAGATGCTTAGGCAAGTTATAACTGTGAGGGGAATTAATATTGGTATGGCGCGAAATAGAAACATACAAAGAAATGTAATTATGGCTGACCTGCATGGGGGTTAAGACAAACAATGAATGAACAGATGAATTGATAATCTAATAATTTAATAGTAATTAAAATGCCGACAATAAAAGAGAAGCCACATTTTTAATTAAACCATAATCTATATATTTTTTATTGTCAAGCCTGACAGCCAAAAATGACCTCTTGGCTACAGATTTGTATCAGAATTTAAAATACACCATATCGTGTGAAAAATAAAAGACGAAAACTCACAAAACTTAGATAATGTTAATTTTATTTGTTTTCTATTCTCTGTAGAATAGCAAAATGGATCTCATAATAGGTAAAATATTAATATATCACGGAATTTCATGGGCTTGGTCGTCTACTTTATCATAATATATTTTAATCCTTACCTACCTAGTTACTTTTATAGTTGCTTGCATTTGTTTTTTATAAACATAAACGAAATTTTAATAAGGGATAAGGATAATAAGGTAACAACTTGAAATATTTTGTGTTTTAATGATTTAATAACAGTATTGTAAGTTGTATTATTTGTTTTCGTTTTTGTTCGTTTTCTGAGTAGACTGTCTTGATATTATCAAGTAAGTCTTTTTAACTTTATTGTATTTAAAGTTAACAGTTTGGTTTATATTAGCACTAAACCAACATTTACAACAAGAGGAAAACCCTTTTCAAATACTTTTTTGAATTTTAACTGTTAATTTGCTTCATCCATATTGATAGAAACAAGAGATTAAAATTCAAAAAGTTTATATACGAACCTATCTTTATAGATTAATCTAGTATTTGAGTCTTTTTTTATTTACTTTTGATTCCTACGGAAGCTCAGGTCACCTTTGAATGGACGAGAAATATTTGAGTTGTTTTTGAAGTTTTGTGTATGTGGCTCCCAGCCTAGTTTCTTTTAATTGTAGGTTGGAATACCTTGTTTTGGTGTTTTGCTTTTTGGCAAGTTTATTTATAGGATTTTGTTTTTTTTTTGAGTTGATCATCTGCCAACTGTTATTCTTTACAAATATTTACAGTTTATTGTTTTGGTAGATATTAACGTACTAACATGATATAGTTAAATCCGCCGATATATCAACCGTCTACGGCTGATCTTGACCTCAAACGAATGCTGCCTTTACTCCGAAAAAATTGCATTATAAAAGCAGATTTTTTAATCAAATAATGTTTCAAATACGTAATTCCCTTTCGGCAGAGACCTTTTCTTTCTCTATAATTATGCAAAAAAAAATACAGAATAGCTTGCCATTTGTAGACACGTGTTTTGATTTAATTTCATAGAATCCTTTTGATTTATTATTTTTTATTATTAGTATTAATTGCGGTTAACACATATCTTCAATAAAACAGCTAAGAAAATACAATATTATAATATCAGCAGAAAAAATCAAATGTATGACAACATCTAAATACCCACTACCATGTAAAATCGAAATTGATGGGAAAGTAATATAGCAGGAAGGAAGGTTTAGATATCTGGGAATAGATATAACTAGTTACGGAGATGTTAAAGAAGAAGTACGACAACAAAGCTTAAAAGCAAGTAAAGCGGCGGGATCTCTTAATGACACAATCTGAAAGAACAAACACTAAGACAAGACACAAAAACAAGAATCTATAAATCCGAAATTAAACCCATATTAACATACACGGCGAAGACAAGACTTGACACATCTAAAACGAGACGACTATTAGAAACAACTGAGATGAAAATACTCCGACGAATATCAGGGAAAATTCTGTTAAATAGGGAGAGAAGCGAAAACATAAGAAGAGCATGCAATATAGAAGACATAAATGGATGGGTGAGAAAACGAAAACAGGAGTGGAACGAACACATTAGTAGGATGACTAAGGATAGGATATTACGAGTATCACGAGATAAGTCACCAAATGGACGAAGAAGTGTTGGCAGACCAAGAAAAAGATAGTGCGATAATTTAAACAATTTAAGAGGCTCAGATATCCGTCTATCAATTACTATCTCCTATATTTTCATTTTGTGACGTAGTTTTATCGCCCTGTAGTTTGTGTAGTGTTGTATATCTCCTTTGTTTGTATAAAGACGTAGTAATATACTACTTCTTCATTGGTCTGCATTTGTCCTACTTCTTAATTCTATTAAACAAACCTATTATAGTACATTTAAAAATGATTGATAGCAACAAATTTTAAAAAGGTCTAAATACGGGGTTGGCCAATGCAGAAAAAACGTAATAATTGATATCTCTTTATCTGAATTTTCACTCGACTTTAATATGACGACCCCGAAAAACCTCAAATACAATACATCATAAAATGCAATGAGCAAACCCTATGGGATTAAACAATAACTGAACGCCTCAGTGACGAAGAACATAAAATTACTTTAATATAAAAAAAAACTAAAATGTCAATATTACGTACCCACACTAATATTCATAAAAATACTAAGTATCTATTGGTTTAGGATATTTCATTACAATTTAATAATAAACATATCTCAGGTACTAGCGTCATAAGCTTATAATTAGTAATTATAATTACTTACCTAAATACATAAGTTGTCTTCTTCCGATAAGGAGACATATTCTTTTGCTATTTCATCTACATCTACACTATACTTATTAAATTTTAGTGAATATTGTTTGCGTAACTGCAATATACTCCATTCCACGAATATACGACTGTTTTAAATTCGCTTTAAGGTGTCGACTTAAATGGTCCAATGTGCTGAATTGTACAATGGTAAATTCTCCCCATTTTTAAAATACTGTTATGACAGATATACACCTTAGATTTAAATATGAAGTTATGATCTAAATATAGAATTGATAGTTTATAGAATAGTTGTAATTCAGATTTTGAAGTATACTCGTATAATTACTCTCATTGACGTTAGTATTGTAAACAAGTTGGTTTTTAAATTAAGTGATTTAAACAAAGTGTAACAATGCTTAAGTGATTAAATAGTTTATTTTTTTAGTCGAATATTCAATTAGTATTAAAAAAAAACAAAAAAAGTGACTCTTACTCTTATTCTCCTAATCACCATTACAAACAAATACACTACACTAAACTCTCTCTTAACAAACACGTCTCTTCACCGGACACCTCTATACGGACTGTTTTTTAAACTAAAATCATTCGGCGATTTATGAAACTGTATGTAAATTTTCGTTACTTTTTAATATCTGTAATGACTCGGTACTTTAACTATCAATAGCCGCCATGTTATACCCGTTACTTTCGGAACTTTTAAGAGTATATCCACTCAAAGCAAACAAAAAAAAACAAAGTGGAATACTAGATTCTTTTCCTGGTTTCTGAACCATCGTTTTGCCAATTTCTTTTTATTTATAATAAAAATATTATATTTCTTTTTATTACCGTTCTAGTACCTTGTTACGATTTTAAATGTTATGGCATATAGAACTGTAAATATTTTATGACTAATTCTTTTTTTATTGATTCTCGTAATTTGTAGGTCAAAATATACCTGAGCTTCGCTACCAGTTGTTTACAGAAATCTCTAGACACTAATTTTAGTGAGTCATCCACGTCTCGAGGTTGAAAAACGAGTCGAGCGCCTTCACCAAAATACGAGATTATTCAAGAAGTCCGCCGAATTCTCTAGATGACAACAGTTGTGTATATAAATGAAAGATTTTTATTTGGCAGTCAGTCATAAGAAGATCGGGAAACGCGGTTTACTTGTAACGAAACGTAACAAATAAATTTAGCTATTTAAATAGCTATTTAAATAAATAAAGCTATTTAATAAATTAGTAATTAGTTATCGTGAGTTTTAATAAATTAGAATATAGACAATAAATTAGGATAAAGACAAATAAATTAGAACTATATAAACTTCACAACCTAATAAAGTAATAAAGATACCCGGTGCGCCTCTTTGGTGTTTACATTTCACCGAAATCCAACCCAAATGGCTGATGAACACATTTTAACTTTTGTTATTTTCGGATTAATTTTCACAATAAATTTTGCGTCTATCTGAACATCTACTAACTGAAATAATTTTAGTTTATATGTAATAGTAACAGAAGATCCTTTTTTTATGGAATAATAATTAGACCAATTTACTTTCATACTTCTACTTGTACAGTAAAATATTCGTTGTAGCAATAATTCCAAACAGTCGTATATTCGTGGAATAACCTATAACTCTTTTTTGAGTAAACCTTCTGGTGGCACTACTATTTCTTTGGTTATTAGCCAATCCAAGAGTTTTTACTTTCTTCATTTAGTGTTAGGTAACGGTTCCTTTAATCTTGCATGCTAACTGGCATTGTCCATGACTTACAGAATTGGTCGGTAATAAATCTATCATTTTACTGGAATATTTCTCCAAAACATCAGCAGTCATTTCTTCATTGTAGTAGTTCATAGAATTCGAAATAAAATCTAACAAGCCTGCATCAACAAATCCTTTATCTCCTCCAATATGAGTGATAATTAAACGAAGATCTCATTTGGAAATTTTAAGCCCGTAGACAAACCTTGTATAAATGGCTGACCAGTATTTGTAACCAGTTTATCTTGCCAAACTTTTTTTTTACAAAATTCCCTTCATTTATCCATGTTTCAATCTAAATGAAAAAGACTTTTTCCTTCACTCTTCAATTTTCGAATTTCCCTTAAATATTGCCTCGTCCAACAAATATCTTCTTTCTCTATGAGTGCAGATTTTCTATTATTCTCATAAACGAATCCTAATTCAGGTAAAGTTTTCTACAATTTATCTCTTTTAATATTTGGTAAAGATTCGTCTTCATTAATGTCTATTAAAAGTTTATCCTAAGTAGGAATTCATTTTTTTAAATAAAATGAATGAACCTTTTTACGAATCGATTATTTCACAGTATCGTCTATGTTTAAATTCAAATATGGTTGTATAAATTAATCAATACATTTGTCCTCCTTGTATTCATCCGATCTCTATAGTACCGCTCAGGCTCGGGAATGCATCCCGCTAAAGACACAAGAGCGTAAGTCGTTAAGAGGGACAGGCGCAACCCGATAGTGAAACGATGCACTCATATTGAATTCGTTTTATTCGTTGTTTTGTAAAGTAGTGTAAACTATGGTAAATAGCGATAAGTTCACCTAGTTTTATCTGAACCTATAAATTGTTTTTGATTGTTTATTGCAACCATTTAAATTTTGATAATTATTTGCACCTATGAGTTAAAGTTCATTCATCTTGCCAGGGCTATCGAAGGAATTATAGTTGGGGTTAATTTAATTACTATTAATTCTCGTAATAGTTCATTGTTTGTTTAATTCGCCACAGTCTATATGAATTGTTTTTCTCCCTGTTGACGTGTCAGGCGCTTCTGTAATACTTCCACCCTTTCGTTGCTTTAAAAGTCTGTAAATAGTTGCTTCTTTAACTCCGGTTATATGTGAACACTTAGAAACTATACTCCGAACAGTGCTTGTAAAATTTTCGTGTATAAGAGCATCATGTACATGTAACACTAAACTTTTCATTGATACGGTTATCTGACACTTTAATATCACAGGAGTAAAATTAAGTTAAGTCAAGTTAATTTATTAATATTGGTTTTTATTATGGAACTAACAATTTAGCGTGCTATCAAGGACTTCGCAACCTGTTAATCTTAACTAAGATGATTCACAATCTTTGGATTCCGCTTGGAAATTTTAATTCCTTGTAAGAAAGTTGAGGACTTATAAATTGACTCTCTCCTTTTAGGAAATTGTAAATATTTTATACCTGTAGAGATAACATACTTATATAAATTGTTGATTAAAATGACTACAGAATTTAAGACAAGAATTGAAATAAAGTGTTATGTTTAAAAGTTTTATTTTGGTATGTTTTCTTTCATTTTTCAGCTCACTTTTTTTACTATTTTTTCACTAACTAATACCTTGCAGAGCTTATAATCACACAGTGAACGGCTAAATTATGGAATATTATCATTATTTCGAGAACTCTCGAGTTTTGAGGGAAATCCCGGAACAGGTCGATTTTTGTTATAGAATACCCATGTTATAAGTGTACATGGAGTAGGGATGATTTCACCGGTGTAGGTGCAGTGACGTAATCGGTAATTTTTTTAAATAGAAATCGGTATAATACGATACCTCATTTAAACGAGAATTTAATTCTCTATTTAACGACATTACATTTTTAAATAAAATATTTTTTTAAGGTTACAAAAACAATTGTTTTTAATTTAAATTCAACTAAATTACAACTAATGGTTTAATTAATAATGTACTTTAAAGTAACCAAATAATGCATAATAATTATTTTAAATTAAATGTTCGAAATGCCATCCATCGGTACATTGCGGATGACTTATGGAGTAATTAAACTCATTTCATGCCTAATTCTATCTTTCAAGTCCTGTAAGTTTTGGGGTATATTGACATAAACTTTTGTTTTATGTAAACCCACAGGAAAAAGTCTAGAGGTGTTAGATTTGGCGACCTTGCTGGCCACTCGATAAAACCTCGTCTTTCGATCCACTTCCTGGGAAAGCAATGATTTAAAAATTGACGTACTTCACGTGCGTAATGTGAAAAGGCTCCATCTTATTGAAAACAGATATTTTTACTAGGCAAATTTGAATTATTGTCATTTGGATACATGTTAGCAAGGACAGGTATAAGTTGATTTCTCAAAAAAGTTAAATAAAAGTTAAATTCTCCTGTTATATTTTCTTCAAAGAAAAAAGGGCCAATGATTCTGTCATTAATGATTCCTGCCCATACATTTACTTTCTGAGGATATAATATGACTGAGTCATCCAATGTGGGTTTTCTTGACTCCAATATCCGCAATTTTGACGATTCACGGTACCATGTACAAAAAATGTGGCTTCATCGGAAAAAAGGATTTTATTGATGAAATGTGGATTGCGGATACATTAATCCTGCATAATTTTAGAAAATTGAAGCCAGCGATCGGGATCGTCGTCGTTTAATTCCTGATGTAGTTGAATTTTGTAGGAATGGTATTTTTCAATTTTTAAAATACGTAATACCGATCGTTGGGAAACTCCAGCATATTTACCCATCTGTGTTGAACTACTGTGAGGATTGTCATGTACATTAATAAAATATCAAGTTTCACATTGTCTTCAATTTTAGGACGCCCAGCGTTTGGAATATGTTCCAGTTTCTGCAAATTTTCGGACTATTTTACTTACTGTTGATTGGCTGATGCTTAGGTCTGTCTGTATATTTTGCTTTGAATAAATTGCATACCTTGTTATGTGTTCTTTTTTTAACTCCGCATTCGCTAAGAATTAATATTTTTATGCGTTGTGTTTCATTTAGATTAGCCATAATTTAGTATTCAAAAGTAATAAGTACAATTGACAACTGATGACAATTCACAAAATCAAAACATTTACGTCAATAAATATTACAGTAAATATGCCACTATCACTTGCTTGAATTAACATTTGACAAAAAGTTTCAGTGTTTATGAGATAACTTTTTGTGTCCATTATTATTTTTACTTATTTTTGCTTTTTTTAAGTATTTACTTCAGAAAGTCATGGCAGGAACCGATGGATAGCATTTCGAACATTTAATTTAAAATATTTGTTATGCATAATTTACTTTAAAGTACATTATGAATTAAATCATTAGTTGTAATTTAGTTGATATTAAATTAAAAAAAAAAGAGTTTTTGTACCCTTAAAAAAATATTTTAGTTAAAAATGTAATGTCGTTAAATAGAGAATTAAATTCTCCTTCAAATGAGGTGTCGCACCAATTTCTATTTAAAAAAATTAACAGTAAATGTCGCTACACCTACACCGGTGACATCATCCCTACTCAATGTACGTTATAAGATGGGTATTTTATAACAAAAATCGACCTGGGTCGGGATTTCCCTCAAAACTCGACGGTTCTCGGAATAATGATACTATTCCATAATTTAGCCGTTCACTGTATATCTAGGTATATCTTCTTTTTTTGTCATGAAATAATCTATTTGGGAGTGATTTTGTCCACATTTGTTGTATTATAAGTTAATTGTCTCTCTTCTCATATACCATTGTCGCCTTTTTTTATAACCCGTAATATTTAATCGATTATTGGTGTTAAAGTACATCTGCCGTTGGCCTTTAGAAAAATAAAAAAAATATCGTCCCCAGATTACAGTTCTAAAAATAAAATGTCTGCGCCACGCCAAAGTAATAATCGATAAATATGGTTTTAAATTAAAAATAATTTTCAATCGTATATTATAGATGGGTCAGGTAAAATATGTTAATTACAAAAAAAACAGCTTTGATTGAGGGCATATGATTTTGTTAAAACAATCCTCCACATACAACAACTAGTTGCTATTAGTAGTATAAACTTTGAGATATTTATTTGTTAATTTTTTTAAATAATTAGATAACGTTGTTTTACTATTTACCGATCTAACGGTCACGTATAAATTCTATACAAAGTCCATGAAACCGGTAAAAACTCTAAATAATGTATTTGTTGAGAATTAACCACATTTGACATTTAGACTTGAAATCGTTATCAAGAAGATAGCTTTAGAAGCTTATGAACGCATCGACAAAAGAATAACGCAGAACTAAGAATATGATGAAATAATGAAAAAGTTATTCTACTCCTTGGAAAACATGTTTTTAAAGAAGAGAAGTAGGTATACCATATAAAACAATATTTACGGTTGTGACTGACTAGGATTTCTTGATGGCTCTGATGGCTCTATCGGAATCATCCAAATTGAATTGGGCGTTTTCACGAAATGGTACCTCTATCGTTGGAACGCCTATTTTAAACTATCCAGCTAAATGAGTCTTCCGGTCCACCAAGGAAGTCTTGTTTAACCCAACGTCCATCACCATATCAATAAATTCGTCACAATCTGGCCGGAAAAGTCCAGGAAAATTTTTGGAAAACACGCTTCTAAAAAAAAGACACAACTTATAATCTACATGAATACATAATATTCTTTAATTTTTGTAAAAAGACTGAAGACCGTAAGAAATAATTTTCTGCTGTCCACTATCTGAACAACACATTTTTAAAATAAAATACCAAAGGCAACAATACTTACAGCCTACGTGCATCTTTTTTTTTAGATAGTAAAAATCTCTAAAAACATTGTTTTATATAATATTCGATCATAATCACTAAATCCTTCCTTTTTTTGCAGGTAGGTTATGCACTGAGAGTAGAATGAAGGCAATTAATATCTAGGTGATTTTGAACATACAGTCCGTGGCCCTTTTCTTCTGGAAGTAGAAGTAAGTGATATCTAGTTTAAGACTTTAGAACATTGCTACTTTTTTTCACAAAACCGATCGTTGGTTGTGAGTAGTAAATTTGAAGATAACTTAAACTAATGTATAGGAGATGAGTCAATACTCACAACCTTAAGTTTTTATTGTTAAATTTTGTTTTGGCTACCGGTTTCGAGACTTACAATATATGCACCCTCATCAGGTCACAGACCACATATGTCTGTATATATATTTTATTATTTTACAAATTTATTGACTGACTGTAGATGACAATTGATTGGATTGGACTGGCAAAGTTACTAGTCCATGTATAAAGTTATAAATGTGGCAAAAATGGTTCCTGAACGTAGTTTCAGTAGCAAACGATTTCAAATATTGTAGACAACGTTACTATGTCGGTATCTTGATATTCAACGTTCTTTGAGGAAACTGTTTAATCAACTGAAAACACAAGAAACGAACTGCATAGTAAACCAATATGATAAAAAGAAACAAAAAATAAAGAGATGATTTTGGTGGAATGTTTAGATTTTATGTGGCTATAATAAAAGAAAATTTACTTACAACCAAAACAAAAACAAAAGGAACAATTTATTTATTAATAATACTAATTATTATAAGTACATTAACACATATACTAATTTTTGATTAGATTACTCACGATAGTGTTTTATTATCAGCCAACTCTCTCAAGTGAAATATTTGAACAGTTGTACTACTCATTATGAATTGATGATATACAATTTTAGGAAAGAGGATGAATATCGCTATTACATTATATAAAATTAGATAATAATTTGATGCATACGTATTTATCAAGGCGGTTAAAAAAATTAACTGTAATGTCTTTACTATAAATATGTTCATTATGTCGATACTGTTATAATTGCCAGCGTATATATCTATATATTAGTTACTACAAACTATCATAGAATTTAACAATGTAACATATAGTTATTTTTCATATTTGTTTTTGACGTAGTTAAATACAAAATTTAAACAATAAATTTTTATGAAAAGAAAACTATTTAAGGAATTAATAAAAAAAGCATATTTTAAAATAAAATATTTGTTGATTTTAAACGTGTAGTAAACTCATGGTCAGCACATTTGTCCAGTCATTCAAACTAAATATCTTGTCACTTGTCTTTCAAACCAAATCATTTGGCGCAAAATCTGGACTGTAGGAAGGCGAAGTGTCTTTTAAATCAAATCATTTGGTGTAAAATTTGGATTGTACGGAAGCGACGAACGGCTATATCCAATATTTCTATAAAAAGCTACAATGTTTGATTAGATAGTAATTTAAATCTATTATTAAAAAATTAAACATAGATAAATTTCAGTCATCTTTTTGCTCTGATTTCAAGAGAAATAAATGTTTAATGTTCAGTTAGTGTGAATTTATTTATTTTTATGGAATAAAAGAAACTCGAAAGAGCTAATGAAAGATGTCATTGCGAGACCGAAAGAAAAATGAATGGATAAGGTACAAAACTATTTTGGTTGGCAGACGTCGTGGAGCATGCTCTAAAACTAAAATGGAAATGGGCTATATTACAAAAGATATGAAGAGGGAAGAAATAAATTATACCCAGGAGACCATTTATGTCAATAATGTCAAAAGGGAAATGAAATGGATCTATGATATTAAACAAACGTGTCCAATATCGAAAACTCAATCTTAAGACAAGGATAAATTAACCGATTGGAGATGCTTGTATTCATAATTAATAACAGGCTATATTATGATTTTTTATGGCATTTTATGTTTTTTTTGGCTTTGAGATCATAATCGAAATTTTACTTATCTTATTATCTCACTGTTTGAGGTCGTTCGTTAAATGAATATAGCGAAAATAGCAAACATTTAATTGTGAATGAATTACGAGAATTAACCAGCTTTAACTCATTACTGTTAACTGTACAAAGAACATAGACTTACCCCTTGGTATATTCGTATATTTAATCGCCGCCAGTGGGTAGATTGGTAGTGTTGACCGTCACGACGCCATACGAGGCGCAAAAAGAAGGGACGTCCCGTGCTTACTGTACGCTGTCTCTGTAGGAAGTGTTTTGCATTTTTTAGGATAAAAATGTGCACCTACAACTTCTAAGGGGTGGTCAATGGTTCGTGGGGCGGTAAAAGAATGTTAAAATATGTAAAATATGAAAATAAATACTATGCACTTTCCCAAAAACTAGCAATAGAGAAATTGTATGATATAACCTTTCACTAATCTACCGGTTTAGTGGAATCCATTGAATTACATGTTTTTTTATATTCTTATAAAGTATTTTATTGCTGGCGCTTGAGCCAATACCATTTTAATTTCTCTATAAGTTATACTTGGACTTATGAACCAGCAGATTATATTAGGGTGCGTTCAAATTCATGGAAACAGTAGTTAACGGTATTTATATAATTTATTTATTTAATCAGATACATTAGACAAAATATATTAGTGAATGATAATTTCCAGTAAAAGCGCTAACCGAATTTGCTTGCCATTTACACATAATGATTGTTGGAATTCAAAACTTGCACTACCAGAAACTGCTAAATAGACATCTAATTTACTAAAAATTTTCAGTAGACCCCTCGTAATGATGCGGGGATGCCCAAACGACACTTTAAGGCCTATTCTCACTATAGTGCCAGGCATGTGCTCGGCATGTGCCCTGCTCGAGACGTGCAAAATTACTTTAACGTTATTTAAATGGGTTTAGCGATGGTCCGTTCTCACTACAAGTGCTCGGAGTGGGAAAGGTCCGTGCCCGGCATCGAACAATCTTTTCAAACAATATTTTCCTAGCCCATGCCTGGCACATGCCTTGCACAGTCCTACATAGTGTGAATACTTCAGACGAGTTTCGACAGGCAAAATGGTGCGAAAAAAATTATTTTCACATGATACTAATGAATTTTTAATAGAATTAGTTCGTGAGAGGAGTGAAGTATACGATTTTATGAATCGACTGTATGCAGATGCAGCACATAAGTCTCAGGTATGGTTCGATATTGGAGAAAATATTAAAATAGGTAAATAAAACACTATATTTTATCTAGGTAATAGACCACTGCCGATAATATTTAAAAAAAAATAATAGTAAGGTCAAACTCGTTGGAAAAGATAGATAATATGACATAAATAAAAGAAAAAATAATTTACGGGCGACCTGAGTTCAGAAAATGGAGGGAGTAAGTTTTTTAAGGGCAAAAATGGTTTATCGTGATTTCCTAGAGCAAGTTGAACTACATATCTACTAAATCAAGTAGAATTACAGAAAAAATCTTTTTGTAGTTAAAGTAACTAGAACCACTATTGATTGGAGCCATAATTTTGATGTGCTTTTCATCTAGGGCTCCTAATGCCCTTGGGAAAATTCCACGACAACCAAAATTTTTTGGCAATTTGTTCAAAATCGCATTCTGCTGGTAATTCTGCTGAAATTCGGCAGTTGACATTCTATAATATATATAAAATTTTGACTCATTATCCATGAGTTCTTTATACAAGGTATAGTATCCTCCTTCTATTTTTTTTTCTTAATCATTGGATATATCCAAAACCTCTTTTTTGAACTTTATCTCTCATATTCTCTTCTTCTTCGGCATCTAAAGTAAAAAATGCAATTTTTACTAAAGTTGCCGTGGAAAACATTACAACTGCACAACTACCCACCGACACGTCTAACCGACTGCCTGTACAAAATACCGCTGAAAGCATGCTACGAGCGCGAATAGTGTGAATATTTACCAAAAGCATGGCATGTGCCGGTCAGGTGACGAGCGCGGGCCTGGCACGTCTAATGAGAATAGACCTTACTCGCCGGTCGATATCATCGTCTCGCATATCTCCCTAGAGTTGTTCTACAGACAAGAAAACAGTTAGATGCTATGTCGAAATCATATATTATATCGAAGTTTTTTATTATTCGTGCGATAGGTCATTTACCTATATAATTGGATGGGCCATTCAATGAACCTCTTTTTTCGATTTTTTTTATTGTGTTTCTGTTATTGGTGTCATTGTCCTTTTGGGAGCGATAACTTTTACGTGTTTTTTTAAGGAAAAAAACACGAGAAGAGTATTAAGTTTTTTCCAAACTTGCTTTTGACTCATCAAAGAAACTACTGTTATAAACAACTGTACCGTGAAAGGTTCATTTTAAAATATCCATCTAATTGAATGTGACAATAATACTCTTTGTTTCAGTCTATTATTAACTTTTGAAATAAAGCATTTCTTTTTTCCTCTAAATATGCTTCTGCAATATGTAGTGGGCGAGGACAGGGGCAGCAGAGACTGAATAATTTTAAAAAACGTGGGATTGCTTAAGGCTCAGTGTTGAGTGTGATTGTGGTTCAGTCCTTTTGTGTCGATTATACAGTGCTAGTGAAAAGTCCGTTCCCCCTCATATCTTTTGGTTATTGTTATAATACTAAAATTTGGAGGGAGGTATTAAACAGACGTAGGCTTCTCAACTAGTCATAGCAAGTAAGGTAATAGTGACAGATGATGTTACTGCGCCACTGTGACAGATAATTTTAAATGGACCCTGCTGGCAAGTGATACCTCGTTTAAAATATATTGAAAATACCTATTCAGTCATAATAAGTGTTTAAAATGCGCTCCATCTACTTTCTGAATAATCTATGCATCCTATTTCTAAACTCTTGCCGTACTTGTTCAAATGTGTCGGGGAAATTGCCCTACATTTTTCAACAATTCGTTGTTTCAAAATGTCAATATTGTCGGACGCTGTAGCGTAAACTTTAGATTTTAAGGACCCCCACAAAAAATCTAATGGTGTGAGGTCCTGTGACCTAGCTGGCCATTCGATAGTACCTCGTGGTCCAATCCATCTACCACGATATTCTTCATCTAGGTAACTTCTTACTGCACCATACTGGTGTGCAGGAGCACCATATTGTTGAAACATTATTTCCAAGTTGCCGAATTCATCTGGATTATCCTCCAGAATTACACGTATAAATGGTTCAATTGCATTTTGTAAAATCTTCAGATACACTTCACCGATTTTTGTTTGGTTTTGGTTTTTTTATTTTATTTAAAAACCCATTTGTTGATCGGGACCAAGGTGTAAACATTTGTACAATTTATTTTGATGAAATTTGTGAAAGTGTGATTTATAATGAATCATAATTTAATTTCTGACTTAAACCGTGCAAGAATTATCGCTTTAGTTGAAGATGGCCATTCACAGCGGTTCGTGGTGAAAAGAGTGGGTATTTCTCAGAGTGATGTCTCACGAATATGGAATAGGTTTCTGAAAACAAATTTGATACTGAATAGAGCTAGCCAATAATTTACATTTGGAGAAATTGTATGTATGTACCAGCCTTCGATAGAGACTTAGAGCATTCTACAGAAGTCAGAGTATTGTTGGCTACAATAAGAAGAAGAACTTTACAGTCAGGTTTGAGGAGTCGTTGACTAATAAGAGTTCTTCAGCTACAACCTGGACATGTTTTGCTCCACCTCGAGTGAGCTCAGGAACACACACAGCTTCCCAACAGCTTTGGAAGTTTAGGGTTTTTCAGACCAGACCAAAATATGTTTAAATAGTGATACTTCTTTTCGCTGGTGACAGTGTTATGTTTTGGGCAGCTACTATAGCAGATTGGTGGTTATTAACGGGAGTCTTTTTGTATTTAATATGATAAATAGTATTCGAGCTTAATGACTATGTTGAGACAGAAGGTATTCGCCGTTTGGAGTGGCCTGCGATGTCTTTAGTTATGAATCCCATTGAACAGGAATGGGATGTGCTGTCCAGAGCTGTTCATGCCCGAAGGAATCTTAGAACCCATCATGAACTTAAAATTGCCTGTAGAGAAGAATGGAAGAATTTGCCTCAGGAAATTATTGATCGACTTGTAAGCAGTAGCTTGAAAATAATAAGAGAATCCTAGAAATAAAGGCAAACGCCTCGTTGTTGCTACACTAAAACTGCATTTTATTTCCTAAAAAGACATTCCACAATTTTGACTCAAGATTACTACTGTTTTTGTTAACTAGTCAGTCAGCACTAGTGTTTTTCCTTCCTTGCATATTTGGCGTATCTAGTGGTATAATAGTATAAGTTTGATTTACAGTTTTATCTTACTTCAGTGGTTTTCAATGTTAGATCGGCCAAAAAGGGTGAAATATACTTTTTTTGTAATTTGTACTGTTTTGTAATTTGTATTCACAGAACAACAATCAGAGTTCGAGTTAGTACTAAATGTAAGTTAAAAATAAATTAAATAATTGAGTTATTTTGATTTTTCTTTTTTTGTTTGTTTGTGATTTTTTATTTATTTATTTATTTTTTATTTTTTATATTTTTTTTTATTTGATTTTTTTTTATTTCCTTGTATTACTTTTTTGATATTGTATATAATATGTATATATATTTTTTATTTTGTTTTGGTCTTTTTTTATATTAATTTGGTTTGGCCTATTTTTTTTTAGAAATATACTTAATTAATATAATATAATACTATACTTAATTTAAGTAGTAAATTGAAGTGGATATGTGTCGGTGTACTATTGTATTTGCATATTGTATTGTATTTCCATAGTTGAGGTTGTCAAAAAAGTGACAAACATTTTGGAAAAAAGTTTCGTTATAACCAGCAACTACGTTCATTGCAAACAACAATTTTATTAATAACAAAGTAATGGTAGTATTTACTTTATTAATTGCTGTTAGACTTATATTAGGATAGTTTGATTGTTATGGTTCGGCATATTGGATAGTTTTATAGATAGAACACGTTTGGGTTTTTAATAATGCTATGATAATAGTTTTTTTTTAAATAATTAATAACATGTCGATAAAAAGTGAAATATGAGTGGAAAGGATTGTATTGGTAATTTTAAAAAAATATCACATTGTTTAAGTTCTTACGATTTTTGTAATTATTATTTGTATTATATACTTAATAAACTGCGCATTACGGTATCTTTTGCGTTTCCCATTTTTGTCAGTTTCTTCTTCGTTGAAGCTGATTCAAGCATAGTTATCTTGAATAATTAAGTAGAAATAATGTTAAACCACTCTCTTAAATTTCTAAGCCAACATATCTTCTTGCAAAGTTACGCTCGCCCTTTATCTTTCCTTCCATTATTAGTCGCAGCATTGCATATCTGATTCCTTCTATTATATGACTAAAGTACTCCAGTTTTCTCTGTTTCACTGTTCACATTACTCACTGTTCACTTCTTCATTTGTAAAACGGTCCACCACTTTTCGAATACTTCTAATCAAGAAGACCAGATTTTTTTACGACCTTGCATCAGCGCCATACAATAGTATCGAGAATAAATAGTATCATAATAGCCTTGTTCTTAATTCTAATATTATATATCTATTGGTAATAATAATATTTGTGGATTATGCAAAGGTCTTTGACACCATAAATCAACAATATGTAAATATGCGAAACTGACGACAAGGGCATAAACGTAAATGGAGAACAGCTTAGCCAACTGAGGTTTGCAGATGATATTGTGCTAATAGCTGAAAGGATAGATGACGCCAAAGAAGAAAAATAATATTTTTTTAATGTCTGTCAATTTGTCATGCCAATTCAGCATGTGCACACATATTGATTCATATCCAGATACATTTGCCTTAACACATCTTATTCATGCTGAACAACGCTTCTCTTGTTCTAGTTCTGGAACATTTCAGGATTCTGGAACCCTACACCAGCTTGTAAAGATCTGGAACATTCCAGTATTCTGGAACCATATGTTTTTGGAGTCACTCGATAGTCTCCAATAAGTGTCTGCCGCGTGCGATCTAATGCCTTTCAGTGATGGAAGATATGGTTGACTGTTATGTTCTCTGTATGTTATGTTGGCTTCGGATCCAGGCTTTTTCCGATCGTGGACGATGCTCTTTAGCACTTCCTCAGCCGGCTCTGAACTAAAGTATTTTGTAGCTGATGATTTTCTGGCAAGTACAATCTCTGCCTGAAATAGAGAGGTATATTGTACTAGTGGAATAGAAATTAAATTTATACTACTGCCGGATATTCGCATCCGACTGATATTTGCACCCGACTGTTTTTGTGTCCCATCCGTCACGTGGATAAATGTCCACTTGGAAAGATACTTCGGGCCTATATCTGGGTGCCATATGATCAGAAGTCATCATCCATTCGGTATTCCCAATTTCATTTATCATGTTACTATATCCTGGTCTAAACGATCAGGTTTCCTTGAAGCTTATTATTATATGAAAAGGAGGGATATGGAGTAGGCCCTCTATGAGTACAATTGGTGTATCCCTCATAGCCAATGTGATTTAGAGGCAAGCAAGTCTTTGCACCTCACTTCGTTTGAGTATGGCACTTTTTTTCTAATTTGTCCACCATACTACTGATGCATATGTAATTGTTGGTTTTACCACCATGCTATAAATTCAATATACCGTGTGTGATTTTAAACTTCACCTTTTCCAGCAATCATTAATGCTTGTTAGTTATCAGTTCATGCATGATCAGATTCCACAAGAGATGAGATAAAAACCCCCGCTAGCAAGCTCTGGCTACTTGTGCTTATACTGTATCCCACAGTAACGTTGCTTATCTCAGACTATATTCGTTTAGACGAATCGTCCTTGTGATTGCTTCGTAGGAGGTGTTGTCGAATGCTTCCTCTACATTCAAAAATGCACCCGACATCAGCTCTTGGTTTTCCAAAACGTAGTCCACCCTCTGTACGAGATGGTGCAGTGCCTTTTCTGTAGAGAGTCCTACTCGATATGCATACTCCACTAATGTATCGAACTTTTATACACCATCGCTTATCGAGCAGTTTTTCTTAATAAATTAAATAAATTTTGTTTTTTGGAGTCTTCAGTACGAATGACAGACGTATCGTCCTTAGGGTCTTAGCTTTTCTCTGTCCCGTTTTGTAAGGTTTAGGTATAAAAGCCACCCTTCATAGTCTCCATACTTGTGGTATATACCCTGGTCCTAAGCTAGCCTGCAGTATCATACATAATTGTTTATAGTATAGTTTAAACAGGATCCTATTGTGTTATCCCGTGGGAACTTTATTGCTAAAATGTAAAACCCATTTTTTTTGGTTTTTAATATCTTTGTAAGGCAAAATCACTTGGTCGTCCAAAAATCGTAGTGGGAGGGGGGTGGTGGGGAGCCTTACAAAAAAAAATGCAATTATTTTTTTTCATCGTTTTTCGGATGTACAATATCCGAACATTTTTTCATCAAATTTGCATACCCATCTGGACATTAGAAATAGTCTTATTTTATTTATAAAAATACGTCAAACCATTGTTGTATATGGAGCGCCTTCATACAAAATCACTTGTTCTGAAAACCCATATTTTTAAAATCTTTTACCTCGCTCTACCTCGAAAAATATTGGGTCTAGCAAAAAATTACTTTCTATAAACATTATAGACCAAAAATCAAAGAACACGTGGGTTTTTTTAGAATTTCGATTGGATACTTAGTTTAAGAAAAAATTAAATAAATCGAACGGCATGTCACAACGGACAGTGCTGAACGCCGAGATGCGAGGAAGAGCGAGATTTCTAATCTGAAGTCAAAGCAAATCGACTCTAGTGATGGCGATGTTGTTAGGGTCGATTTTACATTGAAACGCTGTTGTGTTGTATATTCTATTGCGAAAGTGCATCATTGTGCATTATTTTATACTAATAGCGCGAAATCCACTGAGCTGAGATTTTTTATATTAAAAGTTTTAAATTATTAAAAGTTATTAATTAGCTTATTGCTATAATAAAAATATTAAATATCTACTTAATATTAAAGTAAATATTTTTTTCATCTAGAAACGGATTTAACGAAAAGCAGCAGGTCTGACAGTGAACTTGAGTCAAAAATCAGATTAAGGCATGTTTTTTTCCATAAAGTCCATTTCCTTTTCAGTTTGTTGAAGGACGCGGAAACTGGAGAATACATTTTTGTTCTAGTTTTCGAAAAATGCATCCTTACTTCTTTGCATTTGGCCATGTGAACTATTCTTTTTGGGGAATATTATATTTGTTGGACATGTACAAATTTGCTGATAAATATCCAGAATTTCATGAAGACTTTATTAGAGGAAATTTTGTTGTGAAAAGTTTGAACAGAAACTTGTACCAACTATTTGTAGATATAGCTTTAAACATATAAATACAAACTCAAAAGATGCAGGAGAAATCGTGTGATTTACTAAAACCAGCACCAAACTAGACGAATGATTTTTAAGCTATAATATGATTGGCATGATGGTAGATGAATTTCGTGCATCATGAGACCCAAGCAACCACTCAAGGCAAAACGTAGAAAGTAGAAAAAAACGGATGAAAATTGATGAATATTCTGTACAAAAACTACATGGTCAGTTTTTACGATTTAATGTATTTTTAAAAAGCGTAGATCGTCTTCTCGTAATTTCAGCTAATGAGATTGCATCGCCAAATGTTCAAACATCCTCACTAAATATACAAAAAAAAAAATGAAAAAGAGAGCCTAGCGAAATGTATTGTTACTGTTGGAACTCCCAATTTTTATCAGCATAGAAAAGAGAATAATCTTCCAAGACTTCGTCGCGCAGGTACCTATAAAACTGTCTCTGAAAATAAGAAAATTATTCAAGATGAGCAAGAATTTTTACAAAAAATACTAGCAACCAAGGCAATTGAAAGAGACATAAATATTATGAGGATATTTTCAAATATGAATTGACAGCATATCCAATGTCACTTGTACCAGCAGGAGTTTTATCGATACCATAAAATAAATCTGCCTTAGGTTCTATAATAGAACAGTTTACAGTTGTTACAAAATCACAAAACGTGTCACATTTTTGATGGTATGGGATTGATTCAAGTAGTTGGCAAACCATCAAATACCAAAACATTTGATGACTATGCAAGAATTTTGAAATCAATAGTGTTCAAGAACCCCTACAACGTTAAAAGGATCGATTTTGTTTTGGATCACTACAAGGAATCTTCCATAAAAAACTGCACGAGACAAAAGAGAGGCGCCAAAATTAAATCAACACAACGGTTAATTAAAGGTCCGGATACAGTATTACCTCAAAAATGGAATTCATTTATTAATTGAGTTTTTAATAAAAACCAGCTTGCACACTTCGTAAGCAATCAGCTAGTTAAATATTCCTTAACAAATTGTACCGCTCACTTCGTATCCAGCAGAGGATTTTGCGACGTTTTACATTACAAAACAAATTTTGGTTTGAATTCTGAAATATTAGTCTCATCACATAAAGAGGCAGATACCAGAATAATATTACACATTCTGTCAGCAAAAATGGAGGGATATACAAAATGTATAGTCGACTGTAAAGTTACCGATGTACCCATTTTAAAGACCTTTCAACTCCAGAAGTTTAGATAAGGGTTGGAACAAAGGACAACGAAATATTTATAGGTATCCACGAACTCCCTATGGATTACTCCCTAAGGAAATGTTGAGTGGGAAGTGAAGAATATTTGAGCAAAGATGTTTTCGATGATATGATATTGTTAAATCTGTTATTCTTCTTTATACACCTAACGACTATTAAGTGTATTAATACTCTAAGAGGTATTTTGGCCACTACGAAACCTATTCATAAACTGCCTCCTACTTTAGACAGTCTGAGGCAACACTGCCTTCGTATACACTTCCAGACGAAAATATGGCTATGTAGTGCGACACCAAGACCATGTCTGCCAAATCCGTTGCTAAGTGGTTGGAGTAAACAAAATGGAGAGCTGGTACCAGTTTTAAACACGGAACCCATGTTGACGAAAGATACATATATTCTGAATAGTTGTAAATTTAAAAAAAGGTGAATCAACTTTTGCCTTTTTATGTGAAGAATAATTATATTAGCTTTTTTTTAATAATTTTCAGACTGTACAGGGCCCAATGCTCGTGTAAAAGAAAGCAAATCAAATGCATTGGTTCTTGTAAATGTGTGGCCCAGGCGAAATGTGGCAATAAAGGTAATATACGTAAAACAATTTTAACCGTAGAAGATGTTAGTTCTGAGAATACTGAAGAGTCTGACTTAGAATAAGATAATTTATGCCAATCATATTGTAGCTTAAAAACCATTCGTCTAGTTTTGTGCTGGTTTTAGTATATCACACGATTTCTCCTGCATCTTTTGAGTTTGTATTTATATGTTTAAAGCTATATCTACAAATAGTTGGTACAAGTTTCTGTTCAAACTTTTCACAACAAAATTTCCTCTAATAAAGTCTTCATGAAATTCTGGATATTTATCAGCAAATTTGTACATGTCCAACAAATATAATATTCCCCAAAAAGAATAGTTCACATGGCCAAATGCAAAGAAGTAAGGATGCATTTTTCGAAAACTAGAACAAAAATGTATTCTCCAGTTTCCGCGTCCTTCAACAAACTGAAAAGGAAATGGACTTTATGGAAAAAAACATGCCTTAATCTGATTTTTGACTCAAGTTCACTGTCAGACCTGCTGCTTTTCGTTAAATCCGTTTCTAGATGAAAAAAATATTTACTTTAATATTAAGTAGATATTTAATATTTTTATTATAGCAATAAGCTAATTAATAACTTTTAATAATTTAAAACTTTTAATATAAAAAATCTCAGCTCAGTGGATTTCGCGCTATTAGTATAAAATAATGCACAATGATGCACTTTCGCAATAGAATATACAACACAACAGCGTTTCAATGTAAAATCGACCCTAACAACATCGCCATCACTAGAGTCGATTTGCTTTGACTTCAGATTAGAAATCTCGCTCTTCCTCGCATCTCGGCGTTCAGCACTGTCCGTTGTGACATGCCGTTCGATTTATTTAATTTTTTCTTAAACTAAGTATCCAATCGAAATTCTAAAAAAACCCACGTGTTCTTTGATTTTTGGTCTATAATGTTTATAGAAAGTAATTTTTAGCTAAACCCAATATTTTTCGAGGTAGAGCGAGGTAAAAGATTTTAAAAATATGGGTTTTCAGAACAAGTGATTTTGTATGAAGGCGCTCCATATACAACAATGGTTTGACGTATTTTTATAAATAAAATAAAAATATTTCTAATGTCCAGATCAACATACAAATTTGAGGAATGAATTTTCGGTTATCGTAGATCCGAAAAATAACGAAAAAAAAAATTAGCACTTTTTTTTGTAAGGCTCCCCACCACTCCCCTCCCGCTACGATTTTTGGACGACCAAGTGATTTTGCATTAGAAAGATATTAGAAACGAAAAAAAATAGGTTTTACATTTTAGCAACAAAGTGCCCACCAAAATCTATTCTAGAAGCCTTTTGCCAGTCTATTTACTCTACTATTATACCGAATATCATTTCCCTTCTGTAGTAGTAGTATTGGATAAATCTCGTACGGACCCAATGATTTATATGGCTTAAATTAGTTTCCTCAGTCTCCCTCTCTAACATTTTCCGTTAGAATTTTTCGTTCTACATATCCCTTGCCATTTGATTATTTTTATTTATATATGATATTACTAGACGGTTGGCGCATAATTCTATTATCTCCTTAACAACATTCATTCTTTTTTGTTGGAGATATTCGACCCATTTGTATTCCTTTTCTGAATTTCCAGTTTACGTTTATCTGTCTTATTTTAAATCCATACCTAACACTTATAAAAAGTCGTATTTCTTAAGAACAATTTTTGTAAAGTGATTATTCGTGATGTCATCACTTTCTTAACCGATCTTGCTTCCTTATTGATGATTTATTTTACTGATAATTTCGCTGCAATTGAATTTGTAAAAAGTGTTGTTGCCGTGACTCCATACCATTGACAAATATATGAAATTCTTCTTCCTTTCTATAGACAATTATACTTGTTCAGTGATGGATCGTTTTCTTTATAGAAGATTGTCTCTAGACATTTTCCGCAGTGGACAGATACATCTACTGTTTAATGATTTGTCACCTGCTATCTTTACCAGTCTCGTCAATTCTACTTATGGTATTTCATTTTTTGTTCTTTTCAGTGTCCAGTCTTTTACGCCCCGTTCAGTTTCTTCTGGTGTATTCATCTTATTCGATATCTCAGCGTATTTAATGTAACTTTACCCACTATTATTATCTCAACGTTCCTGATGTAACTGTTCTCAGTATTTTTATCTTCATCATCTCCAATAGTTTTTGTGTACGGGCCATGTAGGGTTTTGTTTCAGATGCATTATATGATGTTAAGTAATCATTCGAATATGTTGGAATTATTTTCTCGAACGCTTTCTTCAAGTCGATGAAACATAAAAATATATTGCATTTTTTCAGTGCGCAAAACCTTTACCTTTAGTCATCTTCTACACATTTATCCTCTGGTTAACCGTTTTGATCCGATTTTAGTTTGATACTTCCGTAGTTACTGGTCGGTTTTTTTATCGCATTTTTATACTATTATAGTAGAATTAGTACGCTTATCTTACTTTCTTCCGGTATATTATTATGTTTTATGTTTTAATAATTTTTTAAGCTAGTACTCGAAGTTGTGCCGTCAATGCTGTCCTACAGCATTTCCAGCAGTCCATTTGATGTAACATCTTTACCTGCTCTTTTTATATTCTTCAGTCTTCAAGTGTTTTTGTACTTCTTTTAGTTCCTCTTAGGAATGGAAGTGTTTCTATTCCTTTTTAATTGTCGGACGCTTATCGGTTTTTTCTTAAACATGTATTTCAAGTAATCGTTTTTTTTTCTTTTCATTTTTACTGATTTACAGAACATTGAGTTTTTCACCATAGAGATGATTTAGTCATATAGATAGATGATAAGCACATAGTCAATAAACTTTTAAGGTCTTTAAAAATAAAATAGACGGTTTAAGTTTGATTTCGTTATGGCGTACCACCATTTGCCGATATGCACATTTTTGCCTCTTGGCTTCATTAGAGCTAACTCTCTTTACGTTCTTTATTTATTTTAAAAAGCACATCACATTTGGTTACCCTGAACATCCTTATGTTCTAAGGATTCTACGATAACACGACATTCCAATCCGTCAGATTTGTATGGCATCATAAACATAGTACACAAGTGCACAAATCATCAGTTAAAGTCCACACTTCTATGTCTTCATGTAAAATTCTTAAAAAAAAGCAAAGCACTCAAATTCGTAGCAGCGTTTTAAGTTTGCAACTACAAAACTACACGACTACAGTTGAACAAAGAAACTTGAATCAAGTTTACACATTTTTAAATATGGCTTTGGCTATAGTAAAATGCTGGCAATAAGGTTGATTTTTTTGGAACGCATTATCCAACATCATTTAACCTAAACGTATGGTAATTGTAATTACCCGCTTACAATGTTGTGTTAACAAATTGTTTTTGTACTTCATTAATAATACAATATTGTTTGTTTTAAGGTCAGCGACGACTGGAAAACACCGGGACAATAATTCAAAATAGTTTGTTTGTAACAAATTGATAAAACATGTTTAAATGAAAATCTAATAAATTTTTCTGTACTTTTTGTTTATAGTGTTAAGTTGTTTTTAAATAAAACTTGTTTTGAAGAGTCTCCAGAATGGAACTCGAATTATATGGCTGGTTTCTTTAAGGCTGTTATTAACTCGTTATTCTGAAAATATTTGGTTATAAATTTATATTATATGTCACGTTTTCACGAGCTATATCACCTCTTACTTATGCCCAGATTAATTCTATCGGGTTTAACTCGCAATGGTAAGGCGGCTGTCTTAAAATGGTGATGTCTTGAACACGAGCCATTGTGTACTACAACGTGCTGGTGATATCTATCACGATGCTGTCTAATGACACTTGTAAGCTTAGCATTAACCATGTCGGAAAATGGTGTTCCTTTTTGTCTTAACCAACTCTGCATGTTTGTTTTTCTGGTAACAATAGTTGGCAGATGTTCTATTAATCGGCTGTGATGGGAAGTGTTATTCATCACTATTACCGAATTTAGCTCGACTCGTGAAAGAAGGGAGTCAAACCACTTTTCAAAACGTTGAGCGTCCATATTCTTCGTGATAGCCCCCTGTTTTTTTGGAAAAAAAACTATTGCACTATCGTCTAAAAAGCCACTGTCGCTACCTATAATATGGGGATAATCAGTCGTTGCAATTTACCCGTTTGTTCTCGTAACCCAATTGATAAACCGTCCATAAATGCTTAACGATAACTCTTTATAGTAGTATCTTGCCAGATCTTGAATACTGTGTGACCAGTATTCACCCACGTTTCGTCCAGATAATAAATCTTTTTGTGAGCAGAACGAACCTCTCTTATAAAGTTAAGATATCTTCGTCGCTATGAGACTAAATCTTCTTTTTTCTATTAAGACAGATTTACGGGATCCTTTGGCATATATAAATTTGACATCTTTTATTCTTATCCTTAACATTTCTTTGTTCATTTTAGAATGAAGTAATTCTCCATTACTTTTGTCCTAATGGATTCGAGGGTTGGCGCTTTATTATCAAAAAAGAAAGAATGAATAGTAGTGCGTACACAATTTTTCTGGTACTCGTCCAATTCAATTTTTTTTTCTACCACAATGTACTTTTGGAGCTTGCACAATCCCAGTCAAGTTAATAAATGTAATAAAGTATATCTAATAAATATAAAACGAATAATCAATTGAAAATTTTTATAGTATGGTAAAATTCTTTTGCTGATGGAGTTCCTAAATCGTTTGTTAATAGGAATGGAAGAAAAAGGTAGGTATGTAAAAAACAATTCAATTGGAGTTACTACTCCTCTGTCCATGGGTTTGTAAGCCACTCAGATTCCTTCATTACTGGCATCTTAGAGCACACGAAAAGGGTCCCGGAATTATTAAATCACTTGCATCAAATTCGTCTTCGTCGAGCCAGTCGGCATTCTCAGATGACAGCAGCAAGTCGCTATGGGATGCACTATTTTGGGATGTGAAATAGATCCTACTGGTTGCACATATTCTGTTCTTGAGGTCACATGGTAATGATAGACAACAGAAATAATAAGGCACCTATTTAAATTCTTTCAGTGAAGACAACAGATCAACACATAACCTTAGAAGAAGTGGTGAAAACTTTATCTAACTGACTAGGTACCACAAGCTTACTTGGAATTTGAAGCAGGCTACAGGAAATCCAGAAAGACATATTTCAATGCACTCCTCTAACAGCAACAGCAGCATTCGTCCGACATGTAATTACTTGCAAGGAATATTGCGTTCACGGACGTGAGTGCTATATCGTGCCAGATTAGATTATGCTGTCGTATGTTGCATCGTAGTTGTCAATTTTTACGTTTTTTTTTTTCAATTTTTGATGACATTACAGTATGAATTCACTTTAACAACAATGATTATAGCAATGTGTTTTTGTGTATTACTAACAACGAAAACAAAATAAAAAGGATGAACAATACAGTGGAAGGATTTATCATAAAACATAAACAAAAGGAACAAAATAACAGTATTGTAGAATACAATCTAGAGATTCCCCGTAAAGCATAAACGAAAAAGATTGCCAACTTGGGAAATTTTAATTCCATAGTTTTTTATTTTAAGTAAAAAAACAATATTACGTTGTTTGAACACTCTCCCACCCATGTAACGCACCGTAAAGTCTTAAAAGACCCCCCTCTTGACCCCAAATTGTGTTACGTAATACTTGGAGGACTCCAATGCTGTCCAAGCATTAAAATCTTTTAACAGCACATTTTCTTTTGCGGCTATTTATATTTGATGTATTTTCTGATATTGCATGTATTCCTATGATCTCGAGGTCATGTCCTTTCCACGTAATATACGTTCTAATAATTATGTGATTCAAGAACTGGTATATCTGATTTTATTGGTTTTACTTCTGCTGTGAATTGTTCGGCTTAATGTATTTTCGGGACCGATCTTCCTCTTCACGTTCCATATCAGAATTATCCGACGTTGGTGATCACCATTGCGAAGGCTTCTCGATTTTCTGTTACATGGAATAATTGGCGATATCGATTTAAATAGTCATAAGATAGAGAACAATGAAGGAAAGACTGGCAGACTTCTATCTTAAGATAGAGGTTCTTGCCATATTAGATAGATAGACGGAATCAGAAAAAAGATATATGTCCATCCGTGATAAAGTGAAGAGCATTTACTAGCTGAGTTAGCTATTAGCCCCAGTATATATGTAGAAAATATGTGTAAGTTGTTCCTATAATGTTAGTAGCTAGGGGACGAAGAGGTTTTTAACAGTCTAAGAGTAGATTGTAGGTAATAAAGTACTTAAAAATTAACAGTATGTTATGAACAATGATTCTTGAACAATGAAACAAGATTTTGAACAATGATTCTTGTTGTGTTTTATTTTATCGCTTTTAACAATTCTAAATGACAAAATATCAACTTAACAGTTTTAATATTTCCATTAACTCAGTTCGCAGATTATATCCTCGCATACATATTATAATATACTACTTTAAATTATAATCAAGTAACACGAGGATCTAATTTTGGCTCAATAAAACACCAATTCGATATTCCTTTGGCGCCAATTATATATAATACATATTAGATCTGTTGATCGTTCGTTTTACAGATTTTCTGTTCTGGCTTATTTTGCACGTGTTGTCAATACATAAATCATATTTTAATGCAAATTTTAGTCACCCGTTCAAAGGTTTGTTTTTGTCATTGTCGCGTCAGTCAAATTCAAATCAAATGGAGATTTCTAAAAATTATTCTGTAACCGAAGTAATATAATCACTACCATAAATGTTAGTTTTATCCTAGCCTAGCAATGACGCTCAAACAGGTAAATATTACTTATTTCCTTATCTACACTGTACCACTTCGAGTGCCGGAGAATATTATTACATTTATACCGATTTCACTGTCTTTATTTACAATGTTTTAATTTAATATTAAAATAGGCTAATACTTTATTTATTTATTTATTTACACTATATAATTTATTACAGTCCATTACACTTTATTACAGTCCAATTGACAAAAAGAAACACAATATTAATTTATTTTACAGCTTACGCCATATAACCGTTTATTTTAGACTAAACTTAAAGCAAGCAAGCAATTTAATGAAACTTAGCCTGTGAGACATGTTCACCCCTAAGTATTACGTTCGGGTGTAACAATTCATTGGTCTGAGGTGTATTAACTCAAGTTAAAAACAGGAGTCACTCCACTGTGCTCCAATGCTCTAGACCTTCCCTCTCTCCCCTATAGCACTCTGATGCGCGATAGCGACACAACTATCAGCCAAATGCTCTTATGGGAGTCGTGGGTAATAGAACTCCAACATGGTTTCTTAACTGAATTTAAAACTCAGGACAGCGCATTGTCGCCATAATCCTGTTATCTTACTGTGGCTTATTCGCGAACTAAAATTGCTTTGGTCTTGGTGCTCAAGGGGTTGGATCCTACGTGCCTGGGTTTTTTGTTAGTTTAGTTTTTTCATTTTTTTGTGTTTTTTGATTTTTTTTGTAGATAACCCTGAAACAAAAAGTCATAATTAGTACAATATCTATATTACAACATTAAAAAATATATGCAAATATGTGACAATATAGCAATATAGAGTTTGTCCACTTAAGGCAACTGGGCCCATGTTGAATTTTGCGATTGCTACTGCAATTCCTGTTCAACCAACGCAAATAGTTTCTACAGGATTTAATCTAATTTGTCAAATTTATATCGAATATTATGATCTTTGTGTCGATTGCTAATTTCATACAATTAATGTTTAAAATTTTAAGTGCTAAACGTTGAAGAACTATTATTATTAAGAACTTATTATATTAAGTCCTCATCTATTTTTCCAAATACTTTTCGTCTACTTTTACAACATATCCACAGAGTTTTTTCCAGTTATCTACAGTACCGCAATTCCTGTTAAACCAACGCAAATAGTTTCTACAGGATATTTTCTTTTTTGTCAAATTTATATCGAATATGATCTTTGTGTTGTTTTATAATTTTATACAATTGATGTTTAAAATTGTAAATGGTACTTATTTTAAATCACGAACTATAACTTGGAAGATTTCTAAGTCTATTATTTTCTTCTAATTGCAAGGCAAACGTTGATAAATTTGTAATTAGAAAAAATGAAGAATCTAAAATTGCATTCCATATCTCCTCAACTAAGCAAATATTCTTGGCGAATTGATTTTTCGTACTCATAAAGAGTATATATCGAAATGAAAAGGAAAGACAGTTAAGATTTGATTTTACGTAGATGTATTCACGGTATCTATTTTATTTCCGTCAAGCAATATATCGAGCCCTTCCAGGAAAAACATCGTATTCCAACAATTTTTCGAATTTTTGATTTTTCATCGAAAGTGATCCTAACAACATGCTTTTTCATTGACCAAAACATCGTAAGCCGAACGAACACGGTTTTGAATTTCAAAATAATAATGCATTTTATCGTTACCAACACAAGTCGTTACCAGTGAAAGGCAAAACATCGTAACCGTGCGTATAAAAAATCGTTAGTTTACTTTTGTATGGATACGATGTTTTGGGTAAAGTCCAGCTGAGTCGGAATGTGACAACTTATCGATCAACACACCTAAACCAGATTAAACTGTGTATGGTATTATCATCAACTACATTAAAAAAACGACGAAGATCGAATGGACAAGACTTGTATTAAACGAAACCGTTTCACAAAGAGATTTTTTAAGCAATAGTGCATATGAACGTGTTCAGAAGTGAATTAATAGTAATGTACCGCATAGCTCTCCAAAAATTACACGACAAAGTATCAGAAAACTTGTGGATTATTCAACATCTTCATCTTCAGCATCATTTCCGGATGCTGTAACTACATCAAAGACAAAATCTTGTTTAAATACTGATATCGGTCCACTAAATAGTCATCTTGAACATTCATAAATGGCATGGAATCCAGAAATGAAACAAGAGGGTAGCTCTCATACTGAGAACCTTGAAAGTATGCAACAATGAAGATCTTTTAGTGATAGGGCAAAAAGCAATCCAAAAGCAAAAGCCAGTACCGAAAAAGGTTTCGAGGAGAATTGAAAAATGCACAGCAAAAAATAAAGCAGTACAACTCAAGCAATAACAACTTAAAAAAAAATAAGTGAAGAAGGTGCGAGTTTTGATTTTTGAAAACTATTGGGCTATGGCAAGCTCATAAAGGCAAAGGGATTGGATCTTATCCTGTATGGTGGAAACCCCAATTAAACGAAAAAAGGCTGAATCTATGCGAAGATCAAAAACCGTTGAATATTATATTCCATATAACAATGGAAAAGTAAAAGTTTGCCATTAATTTTTAATTAAAACGCTTAATATTTTCCAAATGACGCTGATATACGAAAGAAAATGGCCGAACCAATAACAGCTAAACAAGACCAAAAGGGGAAAAGAAGCCCCAAAAATAAATTTCTTTTTAATTAAGTGTCTTTGGCAAAGAAATACCTTAAAAAACTATCGGCTGTTCCTTCGCATTACTGTAGGAACAAAAGCAATAAATTATATCTTCCAGACGAGTTTGAAAACGTTACAAATTTGTATCGGTTATACAAAAAATATCTCGTTGACTGTGAAAAGTTAACTGAAATTGTAACATTCAGTAAGTTTCGGAAAATATTCCGGTCAGATTTTCATATTGGTTTTCATCTGCCAAAGAAAGACAAATGTAATCTTTGTGAGCAGATTTAAGTATTTCAACAAGAGGAATAAAAGAAACCAGAATCCTACAATCAACACATAAAAAGTGCCTTGAATTTTTTTTTTGAAAGACCAAAATCTTTCAAAAGAAGGACCTGTGCTGTGTGTCGGCTTTGATCTGGAGAAAGATTTTATGAGAGCGGTTCTGCAAATGTTTATTGTTACTTGTGGGATGAATCAGATACAACAATACGCTGCAACGAAATTTGTACAGTAGTTTACATTTATTAAAAAAAAAAGATGTTGAAGCCACAGAACTGTAACAAAACAATGCTGGCCATGCTATCCTACTTCATCTAAAGAAGGGCATTTATAAAGGAAAAAATTGTGTTACCAGGACATACAATGATGCCCGTAGACTCCGTGCACAGTAGCATTGAACTTTTCAGCCGTGGTAAAACTGTGTGGTGTCCAAGAGAATGGCCAATGGTTATACGCAATTCAAGAACGAATCGTTTTAGATATGTTACTGAGTCATTGAATTTTCCTAATTTTTTAAATTGGAAAGATTTCACTGAAACATTGATACCAAACAAATTCAAAATCAACATTAGTAAAAGATAACCCACAAAGCTTAATAATTGTAAAGTATTGATTCTTTGATAATAGTGAACTGAAAATTATAAGTTTGCAGAAAACCTTAACAACATGCCGTAATCCCAATAGTAACAATACGAAAATACCGCTTCCCAAGAGCTCTACAATAATCGACTCAAAATTTCGCCATCTAAGTACCTAGGTCTTAAAAACTCTCTGATAAGGGTGTTATCCCAGCAGAGTTTAAAGATGATTTCCTTTTATTACCCAATAGTGGTAATATTACAGACTGCTTCATCGAAACAGATGACGAGGATACAAGTGACGTTGATTTTTGATCTAATTTTTTTAATAAATGTTTAGTTTTGATGCTTGTAATATTTTTCATTGATTCTCACCAAATAAAACACTATTAAAATAAATCTTAATCAACGTTAAAGCTTGAAATTTGATCCTTTGACAAAAAGTAGTTTTAACATTTGTATAGCACACTACTAAATAATATAATATAAAATATTTTACTTTCAATACTGATTGGTACAAATATTAATTTTGCTTTTGCTGGTTACGATGTTTTTCCCGAAAGGGCTCGATATTAAATTTGATTGTAGAAATACTGTCCCTATTAATTAATTTGATACATTATTGTATTCAGCATTGTCACTACAATACACTCCACAGGAAATTAGTTAACTTTTATATTACTAATTTTTCGTCATTTTCTGAATAGATAATATCATGAAAATCTCCTGATTTGAAATATGAAGACAGTTTACATATACCACGTGCTAGCGATAATCAACCTATCTTCTTTTGAAATAGTTTTGATTAATCCTTCCCATTATCATCCGTCCAGCTGTTCAACTTCGTGTATCTTGCATGTGCATATTGTTTATGAACATATACACTTGATTTACAGAAAATTATTTAAACTATTAAATATTACAAAATATTGTCAATTGTAACATTGAATTTTGTAACGTTCTGGTCAATTAATGAAGGTCGATAATATTTTATGTTACAAGCAATAGTGCAAGAAGCGTTCAAGTATTACGTAACTCATTTTTTGAAGATTTTTGACCGTACCTAATCGTTACATAACACCAAGTGACAATTTTTACTTAAAAGTAGCAATTATGTTGCGAAAAGTACGTACCGATGTCGATTAACTAATTTTGTTATTGTTTTAATCGCATTTGCTGTAATAATAAATAAAACAAGAGATTTCTAACATCAAATATTCAACTTTTACTGCTAATCTTACAATTTTTTTTTTTCGATTTTCTTACTTGGCGTCATTATTAAATACATTTTTGAACCCCCTCTGTGGCTCAGTGGTAAGAGCTCAGTTTAAACCTAAAGGTCGTGAGTTCGAATCCCATCTGGGTAGAGAAATTTTTGTTTATTAAAAATTAATGAATGAAAATAATTTCTATCCATGTGCGATCGGTACTCACCGGAGGGACCGCAGACGTTCGGATACAATTAGCGTCTCTTAGCAAAGACAATGACGCCGACTTTGCTAAGTATCAAGACAATTACTCTACACATACACACACAGTACACTAGGTACCTGACTGTACCATGCCAATGATCATAGTTATCGAGGCATTAACTCAATAAAAAAAAAATATACATTTTTGGCTTCATCTCTTGTAGTCAAATAAACAAAAAATAAAATGTAGAGTATTTCCTTTCAGAACGAATCCTTGAAAAAAATTAGGTTTTGGTATAAAAATATGGATTTATGTCAAAAGTATCAGTTTAAAATAACAGCGTCATTGTTTAAACTTTGATTTTATAGAAAAATCAACGAAAATCACTATTTTTAATTTTTTCCAGTACTTCTTTCCTAATTAGACGTTTTCATTTTTGTTTTTTTTTTGAAAATTATAAAAAAGCGATTCATTTGAGACCTTCTAAATTAAATTTGGTTGATAATTTTTTAAACAATTGCGAACAACTGAAAAAATTTTAGAAGCAAAAAACATAAAAAATAGGCACAAATAATAATAAAAATTACAATAGGGAGCATATAACAATAGCAATAGGAGCAATAAACATCAAAAATAGGCACAAATAATAACACAAGCTACATAATCTTATGTATGTCTTTTAACACCCTTAAAGTACACATAAATTTTTGTTGAAAAATATTTTTTATTTAAAGGTTATTCCAATTGTTTATTAGAAAGTTGTTTATTCGATAATGAAAAACGCGGCTGTTTCCACCACCTTAGAACACCTTATAAAATCTTATGTTGTTCATTTTTAACTATATTTTCAAGATATGTAAGTTGAAATACCATTTTGAAAATTATAACCACCGAAAGTTAAGTTTAAATAATGGCACAATTTGTTTATAAAGTTATTCGTTAATAACTTTGCGACAAATGAATATGAAATAATGCCGTTTCGATATAACTAGCTAATTTCAGGTAATTTTTCACAAATTTCAAAAAAAAGTTTTTTTAAAACTTTTTTTAAACTATCTCGTACGGTTCTTATATTTTCATTTCATAAATAGTGAGCTTTTTCAATCCGTTGTACATTATTATTATTATTATTACCATAACAATTATTATGAATTTTAAAAGTTTTAAGTTTATTCATAATTTTATACTTAAAATCCTGCTTTCTCATAAATCAGACAGATTCCCTCTCTACCTTCGTCAAATGAGCTAGAGCTCCCTCATTCAGCAGCATCCGTAAATCCGTAGTCATTAACTCAACATAACATAAAAAGTAAAAATTGTTATAATAATTAAATGAAAAATTATTAATGAAGTATAAATAGTGTGTTGTTCTGAAGCTATTTTCTTGTGGCATTGTAAATTAATTACTATTTAACTGGGAATAAGCCACAATTAAAGATAAAAATACGTTTATTGACGTTTCAACTTCCACCTCGAAAATCGTTCTCAAAATACAAACAATAGGTTTATAGACATAAACATAGACATAAATCCAGAATTTCGTACCAAAACTTCAATTTGTTTAAGGATTCGTTTTGAAACGAATTACTTTACTTTTTACATGTATTACAACTTTATTTGACCGGCCATTAATCTTATTATCATGCCTTCTTCGATTTTAACTTTTTTTAATAATACTTCTATTTTAAATTTTAATAATAAACTTAAAATAAAATAACATATTTATTTCTTCATTTGGCAATACAATAAAGAAACAGAAACCTTACTGAAATGAAATATTTTATTCAAAATAAAATGGGATTCTTAACAAAAATTAAAAATACAATCACGCGGTAAACATCTTCTTTTGGTGCGATATTAGGTCCCCCTAACATTGGTAATTACATTGGAGAATTGTCCACAGTCTTCAGCTGATCAAAATAGTTGTTCGCCACAACGTATTCCTATCCAATCTCGAATGTTCTTGAACCCCTTCCTTCCAATTCTTCGGCGGCCCTCGATTTTATCTTTCATGATGAGCTGAAAATCACCGGGAACGGATGGTATACCCAATGAACTTTTAAAATATGGAGGCCCGGAACTTGCAAGTAAACTGGCACAACTATTTAACAAAATATTAAACAAAACAGAAACACCAGAGGAATGGCATAATAGTATCACAATCGCCATATTTAAAAAAGGACAAAAAACCTGCCCACAAAACTATAGAGGAATAACCCTCTTAAATACAACAATGAAACTTTTCACGGGTATTCTCAAGGACAAATTGGAAAAGCAAATCACTAATGCTGAAGAACAACAAGGTTTTACAAAAGGGCGGTCTATAATAGACGCAGTATTTGTAATAAAACAAATAAAAGAAAAAGCTATAGAGTTCGGCATGCCAGCGTATATTTGCTTCATTGATTTGACGAAGGCATTTGACAGAGTTCGCCTGGGAGACATTCTAAATATATTAATAGAAAATGAAACACCGACCAGTATAACAAAGATACTCCATAACCTAAATAACAACAACGTAACCAAAGTTAGAGCAGGAGACGAATTCACTGAAAATATTCCAACACCGGGAGGAATTAGACAAGGCGACAGTTTAAGCCCCTTCTTGTTTAATCTTCTCATGGGCAAAATTATCAACAAAGTAACATCTCTTAATCTCGGATATAGAATGGGCAACAAAAGAATTGGTATGCTGTGCTACGCAGACGATGCAGCAATTATTGCCGAATCAGAAGATGATCTCCAAAGGCAGCTCTTTCAGTTCTTTCAAACAAGCCGACTATTAAATATGAACATCTCTACCAACAAAACTAAATGTATGACAATAGCAAAAGATCCGCTCAGATGTAAGTTAGTGGTTGAGGACAACCCCATAGAATAGGTGATGCAATTCAGATATCTGGGCATAGATATATCAAGCACCCATGACCCAGTAAAGGACCTGAGGAGTCAGATCAACAAAGCATCTGCACTGTCAGGATGTCTGCGGGAGATAGTCTGGTCTAATCCGTATATGCGCACAGATAGTAAAATTAGAATCTATAAGACTTGCATACGACCGATCATGACATATGGCATAGAAGTGCGCGAAGATCCCAACAAAACGAAACAGATGCTAAGGGTTGCCGAAATGAAAACCCTAAGAACAATAATGGGGAAAACAAGAAGGGACAGAGTGAGAAATACAAACATTAGAGAGCAGTGCAAAATTCAAGATATTGTAAGATGGGGAAGACAGCGCAAGAGGATGTGGTACAACCATGTAAGACGAATGGATGAGAATAGACTCCCAAAAATTGCCCTAGAAAACAATCCGCCTGGTTCAAGACCCCCCGGAAGACCACCTAAAAGATGGAGGGATAGTTGGCAATCTACCTCCCAAGAAATTAACCAGAGGCAGCTTCAGAATTAAACAGATCGAAAGATCTACAAAAAGTAGAAGAAGAAGAAGAAGATGATGAGCTGAAGAATTATGTAGTGGTATCCTCTAAGAATATGCCCTACGTATGAAATCTTTCTTATTTAAATTGTTTTTTAATAACCCACGAGCTGCATGTAAGGTCTAGTATTTCTTTATTTATTTATTGCTGTTTCTTGAATCTATTAGTTACACTATATTCTTGTACTATTCTGGTCATATTCACGAAATAATGGCCATGTTTTCTCAACATTTTCGGTTGTTCTCATTTCTTTCGTCTAATTGTTTACATCATATTCGATTTTACTTTTATTAACATCTGATCCAATACCTGCTCCAGGGCATGTCGTAAATCTACTGAATGAGTTCCTAAATCTTTTGTTCATAAGAATGTAAGAACGAGGTAGATATATAGAAAAAAACTCAGTTCTAGTTTCTACTCCTCTGTGCATGGATTTGTCAGACACTCAGATTCTTTCATTACTGGCATCCGGAGAATAGACGAAGCCTGCCAGAATTATTAAGCTGTATCAACTTCGTTTTTGTCGAGCCAGTCGGCATCCTCAGACGATGTTCCATTGTAGCGCCCAATGTAGAGAAGCTCATTTGTCCTTTTGGCAATAATTCGCTGTGGAGTGATTGCCCAATTTATGTTTTGGAGGTCGCATTGTACGGATGGCCCAAATAAATCATATTCGCGGATTCATCCGCGCATTTGCAAGAAATATGGCAATTCACGAACGAAACATCGTAGCTGTCATTTGTTCTTTTTTTATTATTTATTGTTATTATATATTATTATCAAAATAACAATATTGTACAGTGCAGTTGAGATATTTCTCGTAAAACGAAAATGATTGCAAACCTGAGAGATTTTAATTCCATAGTTTTTTTATTTAATTAAAAATCAATGTTCCCCCCATGTTCCCCCAATCACCAAATAACAATGTGATAACCTTTCGGAGAATTTCCTGGGGGCAGTCGTAAGGTTAGACAGAGGATTTCACTTTACCCTTTGGAACTTTGGTTCGTCCGACAGCGGATATTTCTCCCGCTAATTGTCAGACAAGGTTAGCACATTATTATAAAAAAAATTTATGACTTTATGCTGTAAAAACCAGTGGTGTCATAGTACTTTTCTTGTATAACTTTGCAATAACATGCAAAAAAAAATTACTAGTACACGTCTGATTTTTACATCAAAAAATCATAAAAAGGTATAAAATAGTGTGGTAACCTTGTCGGACAATTTTCTGGAGGCATATCCGCAGTCGGAAGCACCAAAGGACTTAAATTCTCCGTCTATCCGTCAGACTGCGATAAACCCCTGCAATTTATCAGACAAGGTTACCACTTTATTTCACAAATGTTTATGATTTTACTGTAAAAATCATGACTATGATAGCTTGAAAGACAAGCGCCTCATTATCATACTTCGCTAATCTAAAAACTGGCCGATTTCATTTAAATAATCTTCACCTAAAGTGGTCATAAAAAAGTTCTTCTAAACATGGGCTCAAGCATTATAAATTGACTATATATCTCAAAAAAGAATTTTAATGAAATTATATGTCTCCTACGCACCTTGCTTAGATAGAAATTGTGTAGAAATGTAAACTTTCAGTGCGGCAACCTTTATTTATAAGGGTTACAATAAAATACATGTTTTTGGAACCAAATTGGCCAAACAAAATTAAATAATTTTAGAAATGTTTATACACTCAATCTAAGTTAAACTAATTTCTAAATACGTATATGAATAAGCAACAGGAATACAATATTCAAAACAAATCATTACAGTTACAGAAACCAAATGAACAGTTCTAATACCGAAAGTGACTAATTTTTTGCCAAACATATGGTTTCGATTCCAGTTTAATTTTTCGGAATAACCGAAGAAACTAACATATGCCCGAGACTGACGAACATTTCCATCCCTCTTACCTATACCACATGGATGTCCCTCGTTGGAATATCTATTACAGGTACATAATTTGTTTCTAAAAATAGGGCATCGCATTGGAAAACACAATAACAGCGAACTGCGATAGCCGAGGAAATTATTGTTTGCGAACCTACGTATTGTTCGTTCACCTTGGCATTCAAGCGACATTGTTCAATTTCGAATAACAAATTCCTTTATTGTTATCAAGTGTTTTGGTTCTAGGTACGTACCAAAAGGCGGATATAGATTTATTTTTAAGTAACTGATGGAATGTTGCATTTAAAGTAGGTTTATAATATTTGGATCAATCGATAAATTAGAAGCGGTGGAAACGTTTGTCATAAATATTGAAAAGGATTACCCTTTATTTGTAATGTTTTACGTTGCATATTGTTTTATTTTTATCGACATAAGCTAGAGTAGGTATTGTGATGTCACAGTCCATGTTTTTTGTGATCTTTATTCTAAACAACGAAATCGCTTATTTTCACGAAATTTGTTTTAATTCTTTGTGAGCTTGGAATATGTTGTTTACCGAGACAAAAGTTTTTGAAAAAAAACCAAGTGACTTATGTAAAAAACGAACAAAGAGATTCTCATCGTGCTGTTAGATATATAAAAAAAATTGCGAATAGTTCAGATCTCTAAAAAAAATACAACAGCCGGACGCTATAAGCCAGTTTTCAGAGATTTGACTTCTAAACTACTAATTTGTACGCCGCGCGCCGCAGAAGAAATGTTTATTAGCACTTTTTTTGTAGAATGAACCGTTCTCTCAGATACAGCGCTTGAAGCAACCGGCGATTCTGAATGTCAGTTGCTCGCGCGAAATAAATTTTAAATAAAATTTATATCAACATGCGTTTTAAAGGACAAGAGTGCAGCTTTAGTGTGCAATTTTTGTGTTTTGCCGCTATTGAAGTCAGTTTTTATAAAGGTGTTAAATAAATAAAGAATGCCCGATTTTTGACATTTTTTTTTTGTTTCTTGTGAGATAAGAGAGAATAAAATTTATCACTAATACTTCGACATTTGTTGTGTGATCTGTCCAGGGAATTTTAAGTAGTCTTTTAAATACCCACAGTCCAAAGGCCTCCAATCGGTTCATCATATTAGCCTTTATGGTCCAGGTTTCTACACCAGCCTCAAAATTAAACAACTTCCTCAGTAAATCATTTTCTTTTTGATGTCAATTTTATTTTTTTGTTAAAACATTCCTAGTTACTAGTATTCCTAGTTACTAGTGCAGCTTTAGTATGGAATTTTTGTGTTTTGCCGCTAATGAAGTCAGTTTTTATAAAGGTGTTAAATAAATAAAGAATGCCCGATTTTTGACATTTTGTTTTTGTTTCTTGTGAGATAAGAGAGAATAAAATTTATCACTAATACTTCGACATTTGTTGTGTGATCTGTCCAGGGAATTTTAAGTAGTCTTCTAAATACCCACATTTCAAAGGCCTGAAATCGGTTCATCACATTGGCCTTTATGGTCCAGGTTTCTACACCAGCCTCAATATGTTAAAATTAAACAACTTCCTCAGTAGATCATTTTCCTTTTTGATGTCAATTTTATTTTTTTGTTAAAACATTCCTAGTTACTAGTAGCTTGACATATTCCTTAACAATTTTTGATATATTTATTCGTATAGTAACTTTTTAATATCCTGATAATTCGAGGCGGTATGATAGAAAAAAAAACATTTTTTTTTCGATTTCTGGTTGTTAAGTAGAAGCCATGTATTTCTGCTCTCAATTATGAGCAAAATTATGTATTTAAAAAACTTTAAAACTCAGAATACATAAGGTTATTACAATCATAAGAGTATTATCAAATCGAATATCCTCTAGACTAGATCAATTTCAACCACAAGATAAGCAAGATTTACATACAGGATACATACAGTAAAATAAATCACTTCAATACAAGATACCATTTTATTCCTCTACAATATCCTCTAGACTAGATCAATTTCAACCACCAGATAAGCAAGATTTACATACAGGATACATACAGTAAAATAAATCACTTCAATACAAGATACCATTTTATTCAAGTTATTCATAGAATTGACAAGTGTTCAATACGGTGGAAACATGCAATAAATGCTCTTAGGAAAAGCCAAATATATTATCGATACATCCAGTCCATTAAGACGGGTGCCACTCTAATAATCTATTTTAATTCAAAAATGTTTATTATTTGAAAACGCATAAGTAACACCTTCCTATAGAACACACTTGGTCGTCTTTGAGGCGGGCGTTGAACAAAATATAAAACAATGTTTTTCGTTTTCAATAACAACAAAAAAAAAACAAAAAACTAATTCTAACACATTAGGTAATTAATGATATATAATAATTAGTAATTAATAATAAAGTATAAACAAATAATAAAGAGTTTATTTAAATAAGATAAATTCAACATATATGATTAGTCCAAACACCATTACTCATCAACTCATCAATAGACTAGTGGCCAAATTTCTGGAAAATTTTCAAAAATTTTAGTTTTGTTATCAGCATTCCTCTTTTTCACACGACTTATGCTATTTATAAGTTTATCTATAATTTTATTACATCGTTTTATACTTCTACTTAATATTTAACGTCTATTTTAAGGGGGAAAATCCTCTAAAAATTTAAAAATAAATAAAACAACAGCTATTAGTAGATATATTTAAAAAAAATGGTACAATGATTCTTATCAACAAAATTAGTATTTGATAAGATAACCTTCGTTTTTTAGGACAGACTCAATTCTGCGAGGCATGGAGTTGAAGAGACGAGCCAAATCTTCTGGTGTAATAAACCAGTTTTGAATAATGGTTTCTATCAGTCCTGTCTTGTTGCTTGGGCTTCGGCGTGATACGAAGACTTTCGGCCCTGACCATAAATTTTCTATTGGATTTAGATCGGGACTATTTCCAGGCCAAGGCAGAACAGTAACATCATGGTTTCTCAACCATTCCATGGAAGTCCAACTCCATTAGTGGTCATGCAAGCCCATACCATGACACGCACAGGATGCTTCATAGTGACCGTAGTACACTGGGGCAAAAGATCTTCTCCCCGGTCGGCGCCGAACAAACTTCACTCCGTCACTCCCAAAGATCGAGATTTTGGTTTCATCACTCCAAATTACTTTACTCCATTGTTCTTCTGTTCACCCTCTGTGTACCAAAGCCCAATCAAAGCGTTTTTGCCTATGTTTTTTGTTCAGGAACGGCTTCTTTCTAGGAATTCGTGCTCGCAATCCATTTTCACACAACTTTCTTCTGATAGGGCGGTCCGATCTTTGTAATCCAGTTGATTTGACAATACCGTTAATATCTTTTGCGGATCTGCGACGATCTTCTAAAGAAAGTCGGCATATTCTACGCACATCGTAGTGACTAACTTTGGGTTTCCTGCCAGATCTTTTTGCTGATTTTGTCGTTCCACTTTTGCAAACTTTCATTACACCTGATTTTGTGGCCCTACCACCCAATTTGTTTGCTATTTCTTGATAAGTGTAACCTTCTTCTCGAAGGATAGTTGCTTTGGCTTTCTATCCTGGCTACCACTCAACACGTTTTGGATTTCTGGTTGCCATTTTCGTTGAGTCGACGTTGATGAATTCCTCTCCGACAATTAAACAACTAACTGATGTCACTAATAAACACTGGAAGCCGCACGAAACTGTACTAAAGGCCACCTAACCGCTTCCAGTTGGGTTGTTGACTGACTAGTAAAACCCTGACGCAATGCAGTATTGCCAATGGTGCCATTCACATATCTCGGATTTTCGGCGTTTCGCTTGAATCTTGTTCCATATTTTATTAAATATTGATGTTAATAAAAAAAAGAGTGAGAAATACATAAAATATTATGCAGGAATATAAAACAATAAAATAAAAATGTAACTGTAATGGTAAACTATATAAATCATGATCATGAGACGAGTCTTTCTAAAAAAACGATAATTTTTGTAAAGTTTCCAGAATTTTGGCCACTAGTGTACAAAATGTAATATTAATAGTATTAAATAATAGTCGATTTAATAAATAGGAAAAGCAAGTCAATCAACAATCAATAAATATAAATTATATTAATATATACATATTAACATGCCATGAGGCTAACTAATAGTTTTATTATAATTAAGATTATATCTAAACTTCCATGATGGCTTTGCATACTAGATACTTCCAATCCAAATCTCTCTGAGTTCTAATAATTCTCTCCTTTCCAATCTTCCTTTATTAACTCTCTTCATTCTGAACTCTTTTGAAACCAAACGAAGAAGGCAACTTACATGAACAGTATTCGGTAAATTAAAAGCAGACTTTAGAGGCCCTGTCGACAACAACAACAATCAAAATTCGTTCTCCCCACTATGACTCACGCTTCCCAAATCGCACGCACTTACAAAACGAAAATTATAAATCTGAAACTAACCCAAAGAAAAATGGAAAGGTAAGATAAGAAACAAGTTGGTCCATTCCTATCTTCAGATCCCAGTTTCGTCAGAATGAAGCAACGGTACGAAGCCGAAAATGTATGTTTTAATAAGAATGACAAAGTCTGGCTCTATAATCAAATAAGCGAAAGAGTTGTTCTCCCAAGTTGCAGCAGTTCCGGGAAGGTCTGTACATTATTAGGGAGGATATTAATGATGTCATCTACCGTATAAGCAAGATTTCGAGGTGAAAACAGTCCTTTGCCACTTATATACAACTGGGAGTTTTAAACGAGGGTCTAGTTACCGATACCTGCATCCAGTTCCAGTCCAAAAGTTGCTGGAAGAACCATCTCTTAAGGAGGTGGCAATGTAACTCCAGCCTTGCTACGTCGAGAACATTCCACTGGATCCACTTCTAAATATGATCACCTACAAAAAAACATTATAAAGCTGAAACTAACCAAAGAAAAATGTAGGTATATTTTCAAAATAAGGCGAAATATGGAGCGAAGAGGTAAGTCTCAGGAGACCGATCAAGGAAAAGAAAAAGACAAAGACCAAAAACAAGGTGGAGGTGGAGAGTGGACAACCAACGCTTGAGAAATGTATTGGTTTAGGAAACCGTTAGAGCTCGACAATTGATGGAAATTGTAATTATGATGATGACATAATTTAGAAGACATAATGAAAGAATGAGGCACAATAAAGTGTATCGAAATTTTTCATATTAACTTTTTTCTTGTTGTTTATGAAACTCTATAATTATATCGAGTTTATCTTTGGCACAATTTCGGAACGTTGATGGATCCCTCTTTATCTGTTTATTGGCAAAAAAATGAATTTGTTTATATCCTTAGAAAAACATACGATTACAATTATTATTCCGCCTGCGAGATAAAGCATGTCGTGGATATTATTATCCGATCATGAGAATTGTTGAAAGACTGCAGATAGTTTATTTACAATTTAAAATGCTGGCATTTATAGACAGACTATTTTCATAAAAGCAAAATTATATCTACTAAAGATAATAGAAAGCTAGTAGTTACAAAATAAACTGACTCAAAATAATTAATCAAAATAACTGTATCATGATACGGTTATATATATATATATATATATATATATATATATATATATATATATATATATATATATATATATACTGTAAATAGTTATTTCAGACTATTTGGTCATCATCAACACGGTGCAAACAAGCAATAAAAGGAGCATGTTAACTGATTTAACATGCTCCATTAACATTTTTGATTTTAGAAATCGCTCGCCACTTTTGTGATTCGTGTATCTAACTTTTCCGGTTTTTTTAAAATAAGGTTAAGTGTTATGTCAATGATTGATGTTCTGTAAATCTGATTATGTTTTCAGTGTTATTTGCAGTAGTTCATCTTGCAGTTACCTGATTATGTTGTCTTCAGCTCTAATCATTACTTTGGGTTTGCTCGACTTCTTTTGAATCTGTGCGGTTGTCCAGGCAGCATAAGTTTTCCCATGTGCTTGTTTTTAATTGTTTGAAGTTCCTTGGCTACTATGCATCCACGATAATTAGCTGGATGACCTTCGCCGCAGTGGACGCATTTTTGAATGACATTCTTTGGTTTATGACATTCTCTTGTGCTGTGATTTCCAGTACATCTTACACATCGAGTTTGCTTCGAACAGTAATTTTGCGTATGTCCACAGGCTTGGCATTTTTTACATTGGGGGATTAATTTATTATTCTTCAGCGGGACAATTTCCACTGTCATTCCCATAACATCTGTAATGCCAAATATTTTATTGACCTCTTTGTCTTGTCTTAACGTCAGCATGAACATGTTTATTGCTTATTTGGTTTTATATTTTAGCTTGGGTTAGCTGCTAGACTTTTGTAACCTCCAGTCCTTAAGTGTTGCTCTATTTTCTTATTGGAGCAGGAGTGATGCAATTTTGTGCAATTACTTTAATAGAGCGATTCTGCTAATTCTCATAGCTATGCCATTAGTAGTTTCTGTCTTTTAATAAGGCAGCTATGATTCTGCATCGCTATTTTTGCATTGATTTTAATATTCTTATTATTAATTACTTTTATTTGTAAATCGTTAATGATGGCTATTAGTTTATCTTGTAATTTATTGAAGTTTTTGATACCGGCCACTATAATTGGCGATGGCAATACAGCTTTGATAGTGAAGGATTTTGCTTTAGTTGGGGCATTTGTGGCATTGGTAGATATGTATCAATTTTTCTTTTTTTGTTGTTTCTTGATTTTACTCATGTCTACTCTGCTTCCCTAGCTAATTGCCCTTCGTCTTTTCCTCCTCTTTATCTGTTTCTAACTGCTTGATTCTTTTGATCAACTCATTATTTTGAGATTGCAATGCTGTCATCTGCTCTTGAAATTGTTTCAGATTTACATACATCGCTTTGTTCTCATTTTCTGCTTTATGCCATTCATTATACAAGATCTGTTCGTTTTGTGATCTGTTAAAATTTTCTGGGAATGAAGCATTATTTGTTTGTATTACTGCCGCTTCAGTAGGAGTATCCAGCTGGTATTGAAAATAGGCCATTTCCACATTATACCCCTATTGTTTAATTTTTTTTGGGGTTTTGTTTGGAAGGAATGAAAGGAGGACATATGTAGAACAAGAAATAAACTGACAATGCATTTACAAAGTGTTAAAACATTTTTTGAAATAGAAATCAGAATAACTCTTTCCGTTCTCTTTAAAATTGATAGTAGTTTGTTGCAGGTGGCCAAAAAATGCTCATGAATGGCATCCATTGATTCTGAACGCTAGTATTTATATTTTTATTTTTAGTTTTGACCTTTTAATAAGAAAATATTTATTTCGGATGAAGATGAAAGGCATAAATTATTCACAATGTTTTTCTCTTGTTGACAAAGCGATACATGAAATTATTTTTTTATATATAAAATTTATAGTTATATTTTTAACATTTGCTAACCGATAAATTTTTGACCTACAAAACTGTCACATAAACACAAAAAATGTTGAATGATACGGAGAACCGATATCTAAAAATATTAGTAAACAGTCTCTCTCCATGGTCAACGACTTCGAAAAATGAAAGGTAGAGGTGAAGTACATAAATCAGATGCAATATTATACTTAATATTTATCAATGGTCAAATTTCATGGTCTTCCAAAAGTCATTAATTTGATGGTTAAATGATATATAAAACTGAAATGGAAAAAGGCAATGAACAGACAGTCTGTCGATAAAAAAGCTAAAAGATAATTATGATTGTTGTCATATTATCACACGGCATAAGGGGCCCGATCATGGACGTATAAATACGTCCATGGGTGCAATACTCTACACAATTTAGGTACAGTCATCATTCTTCTGTCTAGTTTAGTTTCATGTTTACTATTTTTTTTGTAAATCTTATAATTACCATAAATATAAGAGTAATGGATCCAAATATTACACCATTTTTTAAAACTCTTGGTAATCGAAGTTTATGGATTCAAGAAGTCTTAAATTAAATAAATTACTGATAATTAACGCTATTATATTGCAACAGGTTGTAAACTAATTTTAAACATTTTTTACTTTAAATTAATTAATTACTATTTTAATTGGAATATGCCACCATTGAAGGTTAAAATAAGTTTTTTCCACTTCGGAAATCGTTCTCAAAATACAAACATTAATAAATTAAACAAATTTTGTTTTTTGTTACTTGGTAAAAAATTCTTCTAATAATTTAATTTTACCAGACCCATTTATATTGATAATTCAGACATATATTATACATTTTAAAGTAGACAATTGCCAATTGCCAATATTACTGAGTTGCGTTCCTGGGACGACTTTATTGTAAGATAGCTCATTCGATTACATGAAATCAACTTTAACTTGAGAATATCCGTCAGAAAAAAATCATAGCATGTAATTCGTCTTTAAAAAGACAATCACATGCCATGATGACAGTAAATTTCAGCTGTTAGTGATTCCATAGTAAATTATGAGAAAAAACCAGGAAAAACCTCATAATACTATCCCGACATGGTAAGTTTTTGGTCTTACATTTAGCTTACTCTCAATAAATACCAAATTGTGTTTTTATATGTTTGTTATTTAAAAAACATAAATGATGTATCCTCGATATGTTACTGACTTACTAATAGTGGTATTTTTCTTTTAATAACTTTCTCTTTTCCAAAAATTGTCAAAATTCTCATCTTAAAAAAAAGGTGTTTTAATATCAGACCATGTGATATCCTACTATGAGATACCACCACGTTATACATACTATACCACATATGTATACAGATGTATACAGATGAGCATATGTATACAGATTGAACGAAATAAATTTGGAACATACGAAATATTATGTATTTCGGCTCAATTTTGCTGTAGGTGGTTGGCCAACAAAAGGTTGTCAAATAATTATATTATAAAAATCCAATACTTCAGCGGGCTGCTGGATTCTGAAATCATAAAAATTGAAAGCTACACATAAATCTACGATTTTATTATGCTGTCAAACCAGTTATCGCTTCTTCAAACAAGCCCTTCTTTGAGCGGTGTTACAAACCTCATTCCTTTAGATGTTTCTCAAATAAGGTGTTATCAATAAAATATTTACAAGAACTACAAACCATTAAGTTAATTGTTGTTATTAGTCTGTTGTGGTAGATTGGTAAATACAATGAAAAATATAGGCAAATATCCGATTTATTTAAAGATACGAAGAAGATATAACTCTCAAAAAGATCCGCAAATCGGATTATTACACGGCGATTGGCAACATTGTTACGCAAACAACATTGTTGCGAGACAGATAGTTGAACGATATTTTATACAATGTCTAAACCCAGGTATGGATTTATTTTTGTCCAAGTTTTATATTCGTCCACTATTTCAAATGCAGTTCAAACAGACATATATTAAATTGTATGATCCGTTTTAAATTCGTTCAATTTGTATACTGTAAACATTAAAACACGCTAGCAAAAAACTAAATACACAATAAAAATGTAAGTACTATTACATTTTAGCGATTTTCAGCAGAACTTACATTTTTTGGTTTTTAATAGAAATTGTTTGCGCTCCTTGCACAGGAAGTTGTCATTTGCCCCACAATCCTTATAAGCATATCGGCAATATCTTCTGTATTGTCTACATTGTTTCCTTTCTTTATCAGAATAATACAAACATCTACAAAAATGAATTCTGCATCAATATAATTAATATCGTCGCTGCTGCCGTGAAAAGAAATCTTGTGATCTTCTTCATAGCAACATGTTTTCCTTTGGGTTGATTTGATTTAGGATTCACTCCGAGTATTTTTGATTTTCGTGTTGGAACTGCTTTACCCATTCCTCCGCCTGCAAAATTTTTCTCTGTCTTTATTTTCCTATTTCTTTGAGAAATTTTCTTGTTTTCAGCGTGCATAGGATTTCGGCTTGCATTAGATTGCTTGTATTGCTGTAAACATCTGTTTCTTGGTCATATAATTAAATGCGGTACATAAGATCCCGCAGCGTTTATGCAGACGACTACAGTAAGAAGATGCCGTCTTTCGGCAGATGTGATCCCACTTCCGTCCACATTAAATAGCCTGATCGGATTACTTTTTATCTTGAAAAGACCAAACTCGAAAGTCTGAAAAAATAATTTCACATCTTCGGGGCTAAATCCACTTTAGCGACTTTTTACCCACTGACTCTTTCGTTGTTGAAAACCGATGCTTTAGAGAATTACTCATAGCCAGTTGAAACGCCATTGTTGTAATATCTTTTTTCTTAAGCCGTAAAACCTCGAATCCATTTCTAAACAATAATTGACTAATATTTCTTCAATATCTGCTGAAAAAACGGGCCCTCTACTTAAACACACATATATTAATGATTTAGGAGTCTTTTCGGTATTCTTAACATAACGTTCCAATGTGCTCTTAGGAAGTTCAAAGTATTAATAACTAGGAGTAAACTCAAAATGTCTCTGTCTGGATGGTTGATCTATCCTTACAGATTTAGAATTATATGATTATATCTAGATTACACCTCAGTAAGAGGTGACAGGAGGCATTAAAAATAGAAGGCTTCAGTTTTTTCCACTGGTCGCTATCAGTTGTTATTGTCATGTATCTTTTTTCAGTGTGTTTTTTAGAATCTACCCCATCTCTTCCTAAGGCTTCCTCTTCCTCCAGTGTATTATCATGGTTGCCCTTATACTATCAGCTGACCGTTTCTTCCATATTTTTTCTGAAATGTATGATCTGCAAATTTTCATTTCGTTTGACCACTTTTTGTTTCTGTAATGTTCCCACTTTTGTCACTTTAATCTTTATTCCCTTACCATTTGATCATTATCTACCTTTGTGAGTGTCATTATTTTAAGGCGTTTCTTCATTCTTTAGCGTTTTTGCTGTTCCTTACTTGGTATAATCTATAACAGTTTTTTAATTTCATTCATTGGTGTTTCATTTATTCGGTATGATTATGTATGTTATATAGTATCTGCGTAATCTTTTTCTAACTTTTTTGATTTGAAATTTTCCAAGGCTTGATTTTAAATAGGTGTTTCATATTTTTATTTTTTTTAATTAGTTTTTCCGTTAGCTAGATAGGCCAGAGGATTGGCAGACTCACTTCCTTGTTAAAAAGTCTGGCAGATACTTTGAGCCAGACGCCAGTCAGAGAACTTTTTAAACGCATTACAATACCTGAAATATTTCGGATTGTGCCCTCTTTTTAATTATTAATTCTTGCAAAATGGGTCCTTATATTGTGACACAATTGACTGTCCATTTCACGGGAATCTGTGTGTGTGTGTCACGTTGTTGATTATTTGAGATAAATACATATACGTAACCAACATCGTTTATTCATATTAACGGTTTCTAGCAAGTTACATTCAATTCAATCCAAATTTAATAGCTCTTGTACACTCACCTTCATAATTGGAAACAAAATAACTCTACAGTCAGGATAAACTAGGATCTTGGCAAGCCATGAACAATGTACGCGAACCAGCGGCAGGTGAACAAATTACGTACGGAGTTTTCGTTTGAGGATTAATGAATGTATTATGAGGGTGGAAATGAATAGCAATGACTAACGTGCAAATTAACGAACGTTATATAGGTCAATGGTGTTTCTAGATCAAGCTTTGAGTTGAGAGTGAGGTTGTTCGAAAATTTAACTTAAAGAAGGTTATCCTGATATTACGAGGGATCTTAGTATGCATAATATGATTTCATACAAAAAGAAAAATGAAGAGGAAGGCGGAAACAGAAAAAGTAACATAAATAAGCAACTTTCTCCACAACTAGAACTTTAAGTTTAGAAAATGTTTTTACACACAGGTTTATCAGCACGTTTTAGTAAGTAGTCAGGTGTAAGAAAATTACTTGTTCTCATCTATTTTTTAATTTTGGAATTTTACGATGTCTAGTATGTTACGGTACCCAGATAAAATTAACTCCAATACTTTTATTTTCGGCAATTTTAGTTCCTTCGAAAAATAAGGTTATTATCGAGCACAAGTTTAATTAAATCTTGCCCAAGTACTTTCGCTTAAAATAGATTAAAATAGCAAAAACTGTTTGTCCTTGTTTTAGTGTAGTGTTTTGTACAATTTTATGTTATTACTCATGTTTTTCACATTCTACGCTTGCTGGATAGCTCATATTCGACGAAATGCCCCTGAAGATGCTATTTTAAGCGAAAGTACTTGGGCAAGATTTAATTAAACTTGTGCTCGATAATAGCCTTATTTTTCAAAGTTCATAAACTCGAGCATTCAACCTTATATCAATCAATTAATTTTAGTCCTTTTAATGAGAAGGAGTAGTGTCTGATCACAGTAGAGCTGGTTTAATGCCATTATTAAGCTGAGATAATCTGTAATGATGGTATTTCTCTTTTTTTTTGTTTACTATCAGAACTAGTGCGTTTAGTATGGAAAACAGTTTAGCAGAGAACGTAGTTATATATGAAAGTAATTTTTAGCTTTTGTGTAATCTGATGAGTAGATTGCTGCCCCAGTTTCGTCTTCGTTTTTGGAGGCATTGGTGTAAACTTTGAAACAGCAGCTACCATATTGCTTAATATTTCAAGAAAATCTTGATTAATTTTACTTTCTGGCATTTTTGATTTCTTTAGGCCCAATAAGCTGGAAAGCGAATTGTTTAAAGAGGAGGGGTTTGCATTGAGGAAATATCATAGGTGGAAAATGCATACCTATTTTCAACAACTACGATTGTAGGGGGTAATAGAAAGGGTGATCTGAAGTTTGGAAACAACTTTTAAAGCAGTCAGCGAATACGTTGTGTATAACTGAATTATCTTGATTAGATCATACTGGAGAGCACAAGAAAGACTTATATTGTTTTCTAAATATAAGTGAGATTTCTCCAGTTTTCATGTATAGGATTTGGATTGGACTTGTGTGATCAAGGAAATTCGAAGACCTCTATTTTTAATGACATCTAGTTTTTTTTGAGTAGTAAACGATTGAGTCGTAGTAAGTTTAGAACATACTATAATAGGACTAGTTCCTTATAGATATGTAGTAATTTAGAAGAGTCAGGGCCTCATTTTTTGTTTGCAAGGAATCATAATAAATTTATTCCAGGCTGACATGTCTTTTTTAAACTCTAAATATATCTTTCGGGTCAGTTTTTGATCAAAGATCATACAGAGGAATCTAACTTCCTTCGTTTACATTTTTAAGCTGTCTTCCATTTATATATAAGTTCGTCTGTTGTATTTGGTGACTTTTCTTAAAACACGATGCTTTGGTTTTGAGGGTATTGAAAGAATGTCCTCTTGTGAATGACCATACTTCAATATGATTTATGGCTTTTTGGACATGGTTATGGGTGGTTGTTAGGTTCGCCCCTCTACAAAGTATAACTAAATCATATGAATATAGCCTAGCTTTTACAGGGTGTTTAATTTTTGCGATAATAGAGTTCATAGCTTATGAGAAACAGCGTTGCGCTAATGTTTGAGCCCTGTGGTATACCATTTGCTTGATTTATTGTTGAGGAATATACGCCATCTACTCTTACTTGAAATTGTATATTTTCTATGTTTGAGATGTATTTGGATATATTACCCCTTATTTTCCATTCGCTAAGTGTCTTTAAAATTGAGTATTTCCAAGTTGAATCGTGTCGAGAAATATTCTGATACAGTGTTGTTTAATTGCAAAAGCCTCACGCGTTTCCGATTCTACATCAACAAAATTATCTACAGTAGAACTATGTTTTCGGAAACCACTCTGTTCTGGTATAATTAATTTCTTTGATTTCTAGATACCAGATGAGTCTGTTATTTATTGTTTTCTCTAGCATATTATCCATACTACAAGTAAGAAATATTGACCTATTTGTACAACAGCCGTAGGGTATACACAACACTTCTTTTAATTCACAGTTTGGAAAGAACCGCGAAATCAAACGTACCATGTACATCAATCCTTCGTTTACAAAGATAAAACAATTAAGTGAGAGACTTGTAAAAAGAAATTCTGTGACTAAAAAGCATGACATTGATCACGATTAATGTGTTAATTGTAAAGTGTTTTAAAATATTATTAGAAAATGGCGAATACAAATCAGCAAATCCTAGATATTAGTCTAGTTCATATACTCGTATTCAATGTAAATTACTGGTTCGTCTTTAATTCAATTTAAATCAGTTTTAATTATGGACTGCATTCCTTCAAGTGAATACCGACTATAAAAATTATATTTTTTATTTGTATAATGCATATTATTCAAATCGAAAATGATAGCAAGGTAAAAATCATTCTTCAAAACACTATATAAAACTTATTTATATGAGCGGTTTCTTTCAACGCTAAAAATAAATTGTTATTGCTTACACAATCGTCAATTTCGCTCGTAGCGAAAGTTACTTAGTATTTATCTCATAAAAGCTATTAGACTAGGCGGCATCTGTAGAAATTCAGACCATAATGGAAATTTTCGAGGGAAGCTATTTTTTTGCTGGAATCAATTCAGGATATGCCTAGTATCGATAATCACGATATGCGCCAGTCGCAAACCCTGTGCTAAATTTTTTATTTAACAAAATCTGAAAACAATTGAAAATTTCTCATTTTTTTGCTCCTATTTTCATTTATAATTCGAAAAATATTGATCTTAGAGAAAAAATTATAAGTGGTTAAAAGTTTCGTTATTAAATTTTACACAATATTTTGTTAGCTAGAAATTGAAAATTTAATGGTTATTGTTGAAAAAATAGCAATAATTGGAAAAAAAAGTACAAAAAAATGAAGTTAATCCTTTAAATGTTTTCGACTTTCTAAACTTGACTTACAAGTTCCATATTCCGCCTAGAAAAACTTTTTAATATGTTTAAAACGTGTGCTAAATTTTGTTAAGATCGGTCGGATAGGTTTTGGATAATAATTTTACAATCCAGCCTACTGGAAAGTCTCACACTTTCAAACGATTTTTGTAAAATTCAAATCGATTTACTAGGAAAGCCTATAAATTTTTTTAAAGTTATAAACATTTTTTAGGCTTATAAACAAATTAACTAACTTTACGAGCTTTAAACATATTAATTTTAAAATGTATACACTTAAAGAACATTAAAAGACGCTTTTTCTAAAAAACAAAAAGATACATTCGGCTTACTGGTTGCCGAGATATTGAAGGTCAAAGTTGGCATACATTTGCCGTGTAACCATAAGTGATAGAGGGCTCGTTTTTAAACAAATACCCTCGTCTTGTCAAATACTTTTTATATGAAAAGTTTTACGTAATGCGCTTTATGGCAATATCCATAAAAAAGACAAATAAAAAACCGTTTTCGCGTAATATGTCGCTCAGAATGCATGAGAGGTGGTGATGAGGGACATTCACTTCAAATGTGAATCGGCGAGTATCAAGTATATATTAGCCTCAGATAACAAGCCAGTTTTTATAATTGCAAAGGATATTGATGTTCTGGTAATATTTTTACAAAAAGTAACTGAAAATAAAAATATTTTTTTCTGGAAACCTAGCAAAGGAAAAAAATCGAAAGAAATTTATTACTACAACTCTTTCAATAATGCACTTAAAATAAGTGAACCTACGAAATCTTCGTTAAAAAATTTAGTGGGCTTTTTACACGCATTTTCTGGTTTTGATACAACCTCTGCATTTTTTTATCAAGGAAAAAGCAAAATTGTTAAATTGGTTTCAACAAATAATTATATATGGCAAGAAGCAAACCATTTTTAATGAAAAAAGTGCAACTAAGGAAGAAATAAACGCAGCGGATGCAAAATTATATGGATGCAATATTATATTGTATATGGGCCACTCCAAGTGCGATTTTACATTGAATAAAATTCGCTACTTGTGCTTTAAAAAAGGTTGCAAAAATAAAAATTTTCAATTGTCCATGCTGCCACCTACACAATCTGCAGCTGAGCAACACTCGCTTCGTGTATATTTCCAAGTACAGCAGTGGCTTGGAAATAACCTGAATGCTACTGAGTGGGGGTGGGAACTAACTCAAAATGGTCTGAAGCCAATACAAACTGAGCAAGTATTACTACCTGACTCATTATTCAGAAATATTAGTTGCAAATGTAAAAAACTTTGTACAAAAACATGCAGTTGTATCAAACATGGTCTCAAATGTTCTGACTATTGTCTTCACTGCAATGGTCAAACATGTAAAAATATTGATCACAATAAAATATTGGAAGAAGTTGAACGAGATATGGATATGGAGTCGATGGATTCCTTAGATTTTTGGAGGCACAAGATATAGCTACAGATGAAGGAGAAGAAACATTAAATTTACAGATCGAGGATGAAGATATTGAAATGGAAAATGAAGGTTTTGAGGAAGAAATAAAACCTGAAGATTCTTGTCCTTCCAGAAAAAGAAAAAGACAAATTATTGAAGATTGAGTCAAAATAAAGATTATTTATGAAAAGAAAATTTTTGTTTCATTCGCCTTTGTTTTAACAATTTAAATTATTTACTATTTATAACTGGGAATAAGCCACATTAAAGATAAAAATACATTTATTGACGTTTCAATTTCCAATTCGAAAAAGAGAACGATTTCCGAATTGGAAATTGAAACGTCAATAAATGTATTTTTATCTTTAATGTGGCTTATTCCCAGTTATAAATAGTAATTAATTTACAATGCCACAAGAAAATAGCTTCAGAACAATATTAAGAAATTTAAATTATTTATTAACAATTTATAAATACATATTTGTTTACTAAAAGTAACAATTTACTTCAATGTATAAATTGCAAGCTCAAAAAAAAACAATTTCGAGCATTACACAGCAGTATAATAACACGTCAATATACAATATACACGTCACTTTCGAATCAAAATATATTCTCAAATCAAATAATGTCATTATTATGATAAAACTGCAGAAATAAATTATTTTTGATGTTAATTATTTTAAAATGTTTGATTTTTACAAAAAAAAATTTCCTTTGTTTTAACAATTCAAATTATTTATTAACAATTTATAAATACATATTTGTTTACTAAAAGTAACAATTTACTTTACAAGCCCTTACAGATTTTGGAGCACTTTACTTTTGTTTCTATTTCAAAACCCGATATTAAACAAAGTGATGGTCCCCTACTTGATACTCGCTGATTCACATTTGAAGTGAATGTCCCTCACCACCATCTCTCATGGATTCCGAGCGACATTTTACGCGAAAACGGTTTTTTATTTGTCTTTTTTATGGATGTTGCCATGAAGCGCATTACGTAAAACTTTTCTTATAAAAAGTATTTGGCAAGACGAGGGTATTTGTTTAAAAACGAGCCCTCTATCACTTATGGTTACACGGCAAATGTATACCAACTTTGACCTTCAATATCTCGGCAACCAGCAAGCCGAATTTATCTCTTTTTTCTTAAAAGAAGCGTCTTTTAATGTTCTTTAAGTGTATACATTTTGAAATTGATATGTTTAAAGCTCGTAAAGCTATTTAATTTGTTTATAAGCCTAAAAAATGTTTATAATTTTAAAAAAATTTATAGGCTTTCCTATTAAACCGATTTGAATTTTACAAAAAGCGTTTGAAAGTGTGAGACTTCCTTTATATGTAAAAAAAATGCAACTATCTGAAGGCCTTATTTAGGGCCTACTATGAATTTGAAAATTTGCGATTTTTTCCAGTAGGCTGGATTGCAAAATTATTATGCAAAACCTATCCGACCGATCTTAACAAAATTTAGCACACGTTTTAAGCATATTAAAAAGTTTTTCTAGGCGGAATATGGAACTTGTAAGTCAAGTTTAGAAAGTCGAAAACATTTAAAGGATTAACTTCATTTTTTTGTACTTTTTTTTCCAATTATTGCTATTTTTTCAACAATAACCAATAAATTTTCAATTTCTAGCTAACAAAATATTGTGTAAAATTTAATAACGAAACTTTTAACTACTTATAATTTTTTCTCTAAGATCAATATTTTTCGAATTATAAATGAAAATAGGAGCAAAAAAATGAGAAATTTTCAATTGTTTTCAGATTTTGTTAAATAAAAAATTTAGCACAGGGTTTGCGACTGGCGCATATCGTGATTATCGATACTGGGCATATCCTGAAGGGATTCCAGCAAAAAAATAGCTTCCCTCGAAAATTTCCAATCCAAAACAGATCCCGCCTAGACTATATAACAATATTCTAAATAGGCTTAGTTCAAAAGAATTAGGTATCTGCTCATTATCGCCTTTAACAAAATATGGATCAACCCGATTACCAGATATATCAAACCAAATAATTACTTGATCATCGTGTAGAAGCTTCTTAGCAATAACATCAGGCCCTTCAAACCCAACAAATTCAAGTTTTTTCATTTAACAAATGTAAATGTGAATTTCGTCCGCATACCATACGGTTTCTTAACATCACTATGGTTGCTAGATTGTGAGAAAAACGTAAATACTTCATCATTTCAAATCATTCAGATTCAAAGAACGTTGTTGTATATGAAGGTAATTTTTAGCTTCTGTGTAATCTAGTAGATTGCTGCCTGAGTTTCGCCTTCGTTTTTGGAGGCATCGGTGTAAACTTTGAAAGCTACCATATTGCTTAATATTTTAAGAAATTCTTAATTAATTTGATTTTCTGACGTTTCTGATTTCTTCAGGCGCAATAAGCTGGTGTGAGTAGAGAGAAAGTGAATTATCCAAGGAGGAGGGGTTCGGATTGAGGTTATATCATGGTGGTGTGAAAAATGGATACCAATTTTTAACAAGTAGGATTGTAGGAGATTGTAGGATTGTAGCAAATGACATGTATTTATAACTCCTCCAAAAAGAAGTACTTTTTTTGGAGGAGTTGTAAACGATTGAGCCGTAGTTAAGCTTGGCTCTTACTAGGACTAAACGTAAATACTTCATCATTTCAAAATAATCAATTGAAATTCTGTGCAAACTGTTAGTTTGCGCATCTAAAATCTCACTCGCTTTTACTCAAAAGTCATTCAATAGTATACCGTGAATTTTTTAAATCAGTTTAGAAGTAATAGTTTTTGGATGCCTACTACGAGATTCATCGTCTGTACCCATACGATCATGCTTAAATTTGGTAACAAAGGCTTTATCTATTGAAAATTAAGAGTCGGATAAAGATAAGTTGTTGAACTGAAAGTACTATATCCCTTTTCTCAACCCAATTTTTCTTACCTTGCGGAGGATTTCCCAACTCTTCACACTGAGTCCTTTATTTGTTTTCCAAAATGTCCCCATTTCTGATCCCTCAAAAATGTGCCTGCACACATTTTGATTTAGAGAGTTTTTCAGCATTAAGAACTTTTCTTCTTTTGTGGTGTTAAAGGACTGATCCTTGGTGCATATTATCCCAACATGCCGTTAATGACTTCCTTCATATCGAGAATCACAAGGAGTCTCATTGATATGTTTTATTAGAGCATCTTTTAAGGATTCTATTTCTTGGACGCCATTTTCCTGGATACTTTTTGGTATGGTTGAGGTACTGTGGTATAATGAACTTCCTAGTGTTAGCACTCAACTTCCTCCAGCTCCAGGTAAACATTGTGTATATCAATCTCAAGTTTCTCGGTGTTTTCGGTAAGAGAGTGCGAGTCGTCCTCTAATGTTGATTTCTGTTGGATTTTGTGCGAATTGCTAACTCTTAAAGTAAAATCTTATTTCGCTGGACATCATTTGGAAATATAGTTTTATTAGTTTTTTGGTTAGGAGTCGTGGCCTGGTGCCTCCCGTCGATCGTTCTTGTCAGTATTTTTTTAGCTACGGAACTGTCATGCGTATTTGGACATGATATGATACAAGACGGGTTTAATTTGCGTGTTACTATTATCCCTGTCCCCTGGCAGCTTATCACCACGTCAATGACAAACCCAGTTTTGACAGAATGATCCGAGATTAATTTATTAAAAGAAGATTCCAACCATAAAGATTTTACCGAATTCGTGACATATTTAAATTGAGGTGACAAATAGGTGAGATCGATTGTGGTCTCTTCATGCCTGCTCCCAATGCAATTATATTAAGGTCTTTATACTTTCTGCAGCCCGAGGCGACAAACAACTGTCGCCTTTGAGAACAGTAGTGAAGTCTGTCGCTGCGCGATATTTCTGTTTTAACAGTGATTTGTACATGGTTTCTTATTAAAAATAATAATCTTCAAAATAAAATTTCAGAAAGAAATTTAAGACGAGTTGCTAAAGGGGTTATTGGCTAAGAACCCACCACTATTCGATCCTCAAGTAGAATCCTGAAAGGTTGGTATCGTCCCTCTTCGTGGCTCGTTTTAAATATAGAATTGGTATACCTGTATTTTTTCATTCGAAACATGTAATATGAGAAATATATCGCAATTTTCTTCAACCAGTAGCCTTTAAACGAAGAGTTTCGAAGCCATTACACGCCCTTTTTCTACATCTTCTATACTGAAGCATGGACGTTTTGCGTATGTCGCTTATCGCAATCTCGTACTCATTTTAAGGATAAGGAGTGACAGTTCAGTTGGTATCTCGGTCTCGCCTATCTATCACCTATCTTGGTGCCCTGTCTCTTTGAACATCAAAATCGAGAAATCACCTTATTACGTAACTGTCAACTGCACTGTTAAATTGTTTGTTTGTTTTAGTTGTAAGAGGAATCAAAACGTACTATTTTACTTAACTTTATTTATTTGTTTTACTTGACTCTCATATTTGATCACAATAATTTCTAAAATCGTGTTTTCTTTTGTTACAGATAGTTTATAAGTACAACATGTGCTTTGTGAAAACATACTGACACATACACAAAGAAATAATTCCAACTTAGCAACAAATCATGCGAGGTTCAATCGAAAATGATGTAACGCCTTGCGTTGCCGGCCAACGTAAAAAGAGGTTTCCCGGCCGATGGTCCTTAAGGCATCTCATTTATTCTAGTCCTATTTTGAACAGAAGACGAGCCCAAAACGCTTCAGGACCATCTAAAAGTCATACAAAACGAGAAGGTACGTATGCATAAGTATATTATAGTATATTTGTAATGGGTCCTTTACTAATAGGTAAAAAAAATAAAGTAGCTGAACGCACACATATTACTATTTTAACTTGTAACCTACCCGTATTCATAATTGATCAACATGAAAATTCGTTGAGAATGATTAATATTTTGATGGATCTTATTGATTTTTGAGGAGAATCAATACTTCTGATTCCTCAAGTATAAAATAGCTTTTAGTGCTTTATAATCGTGTTGTTTTCGAAAATAGGAAGACGTAGAACATTTTAAATCGAAGTTATGTTAAAAAGAACTGGTACGCAAATTATAGGAAGAATAAGCGACTTTAAGAAGAAAAGAGAATTTCATAACATCTACATGTTGAGAAATATTATTGAGGAGAAAACTGCATTGATTATATAAATAGAGACATAATACTTAAATATATTAAGCGTTATCCTAGACAACCCTAAATACCCCTATCGACCCTAAATATCTCCTGAGTTGGAGATCTTAAAACATATACTCAAGCTCCAGGACTCTAGCACTAGGCTGCTTCTTTACGGTGTTGTCCGATAGGATGTCCACGAAATCCTATAAATAAGATATCCGATTTATAGGATTTCGCGGACACCCTCTTGTACGATTTCGCGAACACCCTCTTTGTAGGATTTCGGACTACGTGCTACAATACTATGCTACGTTGGTTTCATTTTCATTTGGGAGACTACACAAATCTTAGAGAGTACACAGTTTTTACACGTGAGATGTTTCGTATTTTGTATTTCTCAGTCACCGTTTATATCGTCCTGGTCTATTTTTTACATTTTACCATATTTGTTTTCACTAGAGAGACCTCAGTTCTTAACCTATTTATAGTTTTCGATGTTTTGAAGTTTCATGAGAAACATATTTCTTACCTAGGTCCTGCGATTTGAGCGTTTCGATGCGTACCTTTCATACGAAATGCCGGTGGATAAGAAACGCTCGGTAACACAAAAGCTCTTTCCGTCTGGCGAATGGCATGGAGTGAGGAGTGATGATACGTCTGCTGAACAAGCTGAAACCTTCTCCCTAGACGAACTCACTGAAGCGTTGGGTCACTTAAGTAGCGCAATGTTCCGGGCCTAGATGGGATACGGCCCGAGACAATTAAACACCTGGGCCTACTGGAGCCGGCGTGGCTCCTGAGCCACATGAATGCTGTCCTCGTTGGACAGAGCTTTCCCGTAGACTGGAAAACATCGAAACTAATACTCTAAACTACTAAAACTACTACTGCCTAAAGGAGAAGAAAAATATCGACCTATTTGCCTCCTCTCTTGTATTTGTAAACTGTTTGAGGGAATGCTGAGCGGGAGAATCGGTGAAGCAATTGAGAGGTCTGGAGGCTTATCCAATAGACAATATTGGTTTCGTAAGAATGTTAACACGACATGCAGTGTTGGAAGTTTACCGAGCGTTAAATATGAAGGCCTGCGACCAAAAATGGGCCGCTTTGCTCCTACTAGATGTTATGAACGTCTTCAATTCACTACAATGGAGAACAGTGATGAGAGCGGTTGAGGATGGAAACTTTCCTGGCTACTTGAGGAACCTGGTATCGGACTATCTATTGGAGAGAGGTGTGACTGTGGATGTTACGACTGGGGTGTCACAGGGGTCCGTCCTTGGCCCAAAGCTGTGGAACCTGACATATGATGGGGTCTTGCGCCTCGCATACGGTGAGGATGTCACCGAACTTCTGTACAAAGCACGGACTTTGACCTTGCAAAAGATTGGATGAGTCAGCGCAGTCTAAAGCTCGCTGAGAAGAAGACCGAGGGACCACGGAAACGCGAGAATGTTATATTTGAGTGCGGTGGAGACCACTACAAAAAGGGCGTTAAGTACTTGGGAGTAACTCTCCACATCAATAGGAGTTGGGGCGAGCATCTGTGGGTGGTGACGCACACGGCGACGCAGAGAGCGGCTGCACTGAGAGGGATAATGCCCAACATAGGCGGGCCCAAACCTGAAAGGAGAAGGGCTTTGCATGGGGTGCAATCTATCGTTCTTTACACGGTCCGTCTGAAGCGGAGAAGTAGATATATCGTCCTGCCGGAAACTTTTGACACGAACAGACAGAACAATCCTGTTACGCTTAGCAAGCGCCTCCAGGACTGTTTCTGCGGCAGCATTGTGGGTCATCACCGGCTGCATGCTCTCTCACATCTTGGCATGCGAGAGCATCAGTTTATTTAATCGTGCTCTTAATACTGTGGCAACTGTGGATGTGGCACAGTGGAGTCACTTATACCGAACGTAAAGACGTGGCTCGAATGTGGACATCTGCGTTTAGAATATTTCCTGTCGCAGGTTCTCACGGGCCACGGATGTTTCCGCTTATACGTCTTCAGGTTCAAGAAAGCGGATACAAATAAATAACCTTACTGCAGTTTGGTCGACATTGTGTCACATACACTGTTGGAATGTACAAGGTGGAGTATGAATAGATTAAAATTAGAGAGAAGGATTGGTGTTTCGATTCCGTTGAGTGATATGAGTCCAAGGAGACTGAAGAAAGACTGTAGTAGTCACAAAAAAAAAAATTTTTTTTTTAAATTGGGACTAATAAATGAAATTGGTGAAATATTAGTAATAGAAATATTTCAGTTGGTTGCCAAATGCACTTTTTTCACTTGGCATCATGGACCTTTTTAAACATTTTTTGTGGCAGTCAACGTGTTCAATTTAAGAGAAATTAACATCCACGAAACAACGAAGCATTTTATATTAACAATATTCAAATCGAAAGATTAAACACGTACTTTGGAATATGGTTAACTCCATGGGAAGATTATTGAAATCTCTAGAGAGGATAGACTACTTCGTATGTTTTTACAACGCGAATCTACGGCTCTGACGCCTGGATGCTGAAATAATTAGAAATCAAAAAATTGGAATGACAGAATTACCAATAATAGCTTGACTGATGTCCACCATCCCATTAATTTAAGTTATTTATTAACATTAGAAAACAATGAGTTTTTATATAGATTATTGTATAAACATGTTTTAGATATTAAACTCAAATTGTAATTGTAAATATAGAGTAAGCATTTCTTTGTAATTTGTTAAAAAATCACTCATTTTATATATAAACAACTAAAAGGCACCTAATAGAAAAAAGACTATATATTAGAGATCAATACTAGTAAAGATTTAGGATAAGATTGTATAGGAAACATGACTAATGAAAAAATGAGTACAAATTGTAAGATTGGCGAATGGATTTATTGTCTGCAGTCATTTAAACACAAACAAACAACAACAACAAGAGTTAATATCTAAGCATCTAGAGCATCTAAGCAGAGTTAATAAAAATGAGGAAGTCAATCAAACTATTAAAAAGCGAAAGCTTGAATATTTGGGATTTCATGAGATGATTAAGTTACAGACTGCTACAGATGATCGTGGAAGGTAGAAATGAAGGTAAACGAGATAGAGAAAAAAAGCAAACCTCTTAATTGCAAAATCTGGAGAAAATTACCGTGCTGATATCCAACCTTCGATAGAAGACAGAACTTTAAGAAGACGAGTCAATCTCGTGGAGTCAGCTTCCTTCTCACCTTGGTACTGAAAATATAACCTCTGTAACTTTATCTCACGAATTATTTGACTGCAATAATTAATAGAAAATATGTAAATAATAGGTTGTCTTCCATTTAATCACAGTGTTTTTTTATACATAAAACTTTAAAGCATTATACATAATTTGCAACATTACATTACATGTCACGACTAAAAGCAGAATATATAACTAGTTTTATTTCAACATTTGCAAATTTTTACATAGCTATTTTAATGCAGCGGCTATTTTTAAAACGCATATGTTAATTAGTAGCTATCAATGAAATATTACACTAAACGATCTTGTCATAAACAATTCTGATTTGTGGTATTTCGGTGTATCAGAATGACGACGGAATCTACATTAAAACAAAACCTCAAATACCAGATATACCGTTGTATATATATCACAATGTGTTAACAGATCGTCTAATTTCACAGAAGCTGTGAATCAATCGAAAATCCTTTTAAGCAAGTAAAATAATTGATTCCATTCTAATTATATCGAAATTTAAGTGAATCATAGAATCAGTGTCAAAATATAGTGTTTGACCTAACCTTATTACAACTATTCACAGCAATCATCAGTACATGTAAGAAGATAATAAAACAAACTGCAAAGAAGCACAAAATCAAAATCAAATGTTTTAGAGGGACTCACAGCTCTAAAAGAAGCCCTGAATTAAACCCTCAATTTTTAATCTCACATTATTATAACATTAGCAGAAGAACAACAAGGTTTTAGGTGGGGAAGATCATGCACCGACGTACATTTATAATGAAGCAAGAGCAAGAGAAATCATTAGAATACAATAAACCGGCATATCTATATTTTGTGGACCTTAAGTCATTTGATCGGTTCAGATTAAAGGACATTATCCACTTATTGTACGCAAGAGAGATACCTCTAGGAATAATCAAAACGATCGAAAATATATACTAAAACAACACAATAAAAACAAAAGTAGAATTGAAGCTGGAAATGGTATCATCATCATCATCATCATCATCCAGCCTCTATTTATCACATCCACTGCTGGACATAGGCCTCCCTTAAACTCCTCCATTCCTCACGATTTTGTGCTCTTTGTTGCCAATTTTTAGTGATACGCCTGATGTCGTCGGCCCAACGTGTAGGTGGTCTTCCTCTACTGCGTTTGTCTGCTCTTGGCCTCCAATTTGTAATTTCGCTCGTCCATCGTGAATCGTGCATTCTCGCTACATGGCCTGCCCAGTTCCATTTTAGTTCCGCTATGCGTTCCACCAAATGTCGACATTAATATTCGTATCTATAACAAACATATAGAACCAGTACAAAGATTCCAGTATCTTGGTTGCTGGATAACAAACGATCTTGACCACGAGGTCGAAATACGTGCTCGTATAGAATATGCTAGGTCCGCATTTCAGCGAATGAAAAAATTTCTAATAAACTCTACGTTATCGTTGGACATCCGATACCAATTTGTAAAAACGTTTATTTATTCCATATTGCTATACGGAGTGGAAACATGGACTCTCGGAATTACAAGTATGAGGCGTATAGAAGCCTTTGAGATGTGGGTTTTTCGAAGAATGCTGAAGATCTCTTGGACAGAGCACGTGACCAACAACGAGGTGCTAAGAAGAATGGGTACTGACAGAGAACTCCTAAATATTGTAAAAAACCGAAAAACGAGTTATTTAGGACATATCTACAGAGGAGAAAAATACAACTTCCTACGACTTATAATGGAAGGGAAAGTGGAAGGAAGAAGAGGTCCAGGAAGAAGAAAATGCTCCTGGTTGAAGAACATAAGAGACTGGACAGGCATGGACACTCATGCGATACTAAGAACAGCTCAAGATAGAGAGCAATTTGCTGTAGTTATAGCCAACCTTCAGTAATGGAGAAGGCACCTTAAGAAGAAGAAGATGCGTTCCACAACATTAGTAATACTCGTCCTTCTTCGCAGATCTTCGATTCTTATTCGGCCCCTCAACGTCACTCCCAGCATAGACCGTTCCATTCGTCTCTGTGCCACTCTCAGTTTCGAAGCCAAGACCACGGCTTCGAAACTGAGAGTGGAAATGGTATAAGACAGGGAGATTCCTTGAGTCCTCTATTGTTCAACCTGATTATGGATAAAATAACAAAACAAGTAAGAACTAAAAAAGGATATCAAATGGGAGAAAAACAACTTAAAATAATCTGCTATGCAGATGACGCAATACTACTCTCTTAGAGTGAAGATGATTTACAACGTATGCTGCACCAATTTAATATAACTGCCAGAAAATTTAACATGTTAATTTCCAGTGGAGTGAAGTGGAAGATCAAGTGAATAGAACAAACAGAGCTGAAGGTTACCTGAATGGCACAATATGGACTATTAAAAATATCTAAAAAGAAATGAAAGGCAGAATTTACAAAACAGTAATCAGACCAATAATAACATACGCGACAGAAACACGACCTGACTAGAGAGGACAAAAAGGATGTTAGAAACAGCAGAAATGGAAACACTTAGAAACACTGATAGTAAAACACTATGGGACAGAGCTAGAAGAACAGATATACGATGTAGATGCAAGGTGGAGAACATCAAAGACTGGGTAAGAAATAGAAGAGTAGAATGGAACGATCATCTAAGCCGAATCACATCAAATAGAGTAGCAAAGACGACAAGAGACGGTTTCCCAATAGGAAGACGATCAGTAGTAAGACATACATGTGAAAGAGATTAGTATGATTCAAGATAAAAATATACAGAAAAAATTAATTAGCGCAGTCGTCCCACTATAGAGTTACAGATAAAGAGAATTACTGACATGAAATATTTCATTGACAAGAACATATTATCTTTTAGAACTAGACCTCATAAATTATAAAAAAAATATTATCTTCTAGAACTAGACCTCATAACAACAATAAACATTAACCTGAAAACTAACAAACATTTATTTAAAGATAAGCTAATTTAAGCGGTTAGAACCTCCTTTTTATCTTTCTTCAACGAAATAAAACAGCATTCAGAATTTCCGTGTTAGTAATATGGGTTTTTTTGTAAGTAGTTATAAATATATTGTTGATAAACGTCAACATTAAAAAAGGTATGTTGAATATAATTAAGTGGATTTTAATATTATTAGTCTCGTTTTATGATTAAGACATAATTATCATCAAACTTTAATGGGATGGTAGAAAACAGAACTAAAATTAATATGTCAGTTTTTATTTGTTTTTAATATCATTCTCTTTATTGTATGGTAATATGTGCATGTTTGAATAGTTAATAAAAGCATTCATCATCGTCACAGTCTGTAGCGTCCACTGCTGAACATAGCCCTCCCTCAGTTGTCTCCAATAATCATGATCTGTGCCTTGTAGATACAATTTGTTATACAGAGTGTGATAAAAGAAGCGGGACAGTAAAATAATTGAATGTTTTTCAACAGTCTATAGAATCACACAAAATACAACCCCGGCCACATTCCCAAGAACGGGGGGGGGGGGGAACTTTGAAATCTCAAATGGGAACCCCATTTTTATTACATATTTGGATTCCTTATAAAAAACATTAATTAACTTTTATAAGATAGATGGCGGTATAACAAAAAAAAAACACGTTATTATCGTTAGACCCAATTAAAATTATGGAAACGGTTTAATATCTCGATAAATACACTTCCAAATTAAAAACCAAACAACAAGTGTTTTAATAATTTTAAAAATCTATCGAATAACCACGACCAAGGCACACGACCCTGCACCACCCCTGATGGTGGGGACGGTGGGACAACTTTGGAATCTTAATTCCGATTATAACACAACGCCATCTATTAACAATTCGAAAAAATGTATAAAAGTTACGTTTTTTATAGGGAATCCAAATCTGCAATAAAAAAGGGGGATCCCATTAGGATTGTAAAGTTGCCCCCTCGCCGTTTTAGGGGGTGTGGCTGAGGTTCATGTTTGGGGTCATTCGATAAATTTTTAAACAATATTCAAGACTTTTTAAAATTATTTCTTCAATTTTGCGTTCCTAACACAAGAGTTACTGACCACTAATACCATCCGATCTTTTTCAAGAACTCCCTCATTATTTCCCTTTGCATATTGCAGTATCGCATAATCCTCCGCTTGAAAAACCGTACAGTTCCTACTCGATACAAAGATTTCGCTAATTCTTGGATTATTGGAGTATATTCCTGCCCCTCTCTAATGTTAGATCCTTCTGTATGCCAGGTATACCAGATCTTATCCTGATTGTTGTGGTAGTCCTTGTTTCTCCATATATTCCTTTCTGCAATAGACACCCTGTATGAATACTTAGAATTGTATCTTTTTGTCATATGATCTGGTTCCGCATTAAAAATGTCCTTCGCCACAGTCTTTGCAATACTTACATGCCCCGTCCCTTCATTGCAAAGTTAAAGTGACTGTTTTACTCTGTAGGCTCCCATCGTTGCTTCTCCCTTTATCGTCAAATATAAGTCTAGTAGAATCTCCATAGCTGCTGTTAAAGTATGCAGTAAGCATGGCACCAGTTATCACAAGTCCTATTGCACCTATTGCACCTTTTTGAGTTTGGCTTTTGCAGCTATTTGAAGTATCTTAGTCCACTACATCGTCGCCTCATAAGTAATTCCGTCTGCGTCTGGAAGCGGCTATGGTAGATTTTTGGGGAATTATATTTAGCCACTCTCTATAAGTCTATTGTCCCACTAATTCTAAGGCCTCATTCATTACGATCTCTGACTACCGTATTGTAGTACTTTCTTTCGAGATGATTACCAAATCATTCGCTTATCCAATTTTTTAAAGACCATTAGCTTTTAAAGTCGATATTAGTTCGCACATCGCCAGATTCCACAGCAGTGGGGACAGAACTCTCCCTGTGGACATCTTCTGTCGTCCCGGGCCAACACGGTCTCTACAAGTATAGTGGTATTTCCCCACTCTATTCCTGAACATAGATTCTATCCAGTTCAAACAAACATCCTAATATACCCGTCGAGCAGTTTCTTTAATGACTTTTGTAGGAATGATATTAGACTTATTTGTCTTCGAGATTTTAAAGTTACTCTAATTTCTTCTCTCCATGCTTTGGGTATTTATCCGAAGACTGCAATACTTCTGAGTACATTCCATATTCTGCTGTACAACAGTTCCGGTTTTTTTTTGTAATAACACTGGATATATACCATATATTCTGGATGATTTATATGGCTCGCATGAGTGCCCATGCTACTTTTTCATGGATTACAATCGTTTTGTCTGTCTGCCAGTTAGTTCTTGAGGACTTCTGCAAAGTCTCATTGCCTGCTGATCCCCACTCAATTGGTGATTCAACTATGTGTTATCCAGGGAAGTGCACTCTGAAGAGCTCTTCACTCGTGTCTCGTACTGTATTAGTATACTAATTCTTATCATTTAGAAGTGAGTTCATTGGTTGTGTTTTCTCCTTTGAGAGTACCTTTTGAAGTCTAGCACAAGCATAAGTGTAAATGGGTATAAATAAATGCAATTATGAGGAAGATACATTAAAAGAAATAGTTGTACTAGAAGAGGATGTATCGTTTTTATGATGTTCCAAACTATTGTTTAATATTACCACTATTAACTGGCTGTTTTTTTGTAAATATAATAAGGCATATCAAGGATTCTCTAATATTTTTTTTTAATATTGTTCTGAAGCTATTTTCTTGTGGCATTGTAAATTAATTACTAATAAACTGGGAATAAGCCACAATTAAAGATAAAAATACGTTTATTGACGTTTCAATTTCCACTTCGGAAATCGTTCTCAAAATACAAACAGTAAATTAATAAGAGGAAGTTATTAATAAGAAAATACCAGCATTAGTAAGTCAGTAACATATAGAGGATACTTCATTTATGTTTTTTTTTTTTTTTTTTTTTTTTTTTTTTTTTTTTTTTTTTTTTTTTTTTTTTTTTTTTTTTTTTTTTTTTAAATAACGTAACATATAAAATCAGAATTTTGATGTTTGTTGAAGGTAAACTAAATTCACGAACAAATACTTACAATGTCGAGATAGTATTATGAGGTTTTTTCCTGGTTTTCCCTCATAATTTACTATGGAATCACTAACAAGGAGAATTTTACTGTCATCATGTCATGTGTTTGTCTTTTTAAAGACGAATTACATGCTATGATTTTTTCTGACGGATATCCTCAAGTTAAAGTTGATTTCATGTAATCGAATGAACTATCTTATAAGTAAAGTCGTCCCAGGAGCGCAACTCAACAATATTGGCAATATCATTTTAAAGTCGTCTACTTTAAAATGCATAATGTATGTCTGAATTGTCAATATAAATGAGTCAGATAAAATTAAATTATTAGAAGAATTTTTCACTATGTAACAAAAAACAAAATTTGTTTAATTTACTGTTTGTATTTTGAGAACGATTTCCGAAGTGGAAATTGAAACGTCAATAAACGTATTTTTATCTTTAATTGTGGCTTATTCCCAGTTTATTAGTAATTAATATTTTTTTATAAATGAGTTGTTTATATATTTTTCTTTGTGCGACTTAATACTATCAACAGAGCATCTCTTGACCTAATGGTTCAAGTCAAATGTTGCAATTAGCATTGAACGTTTAAAATATCTATCGATTCTGTCAACGCCTTGGACTATTCAAATTATGTAAATTATGCAAAACATGCGGGAATTCGTGCGTTGCAATAAACTAACGTCCTCAATAAAAAATGCCGAGGATCCATCCACTCGTTACACAATTAACTTTATGGGTCTTATCAAATTTGATTAATGGCCAAAATTCTTAAGTATTGTTTTTATACAATAACAACATTTGATGGTCGTTTTTATCATAGTGTTTGTGTACGACATTAAAATAAATTTATATATTACAATAAATAAATAAAAAGAAAAGATAACGTTAATGTGAATATTCATAGGAAGACCGCAACCATGACAAGTTTATGTATCTTTTATCCTTTATGACTTCATCCAATTGTTTACGAGCCTTTGGAACTGCGTTTTTAAAAAATAAATAGTGGAGAAAGAATTTATAAAAATCCTTAATCAGAACACATATAGGCTCCGAGCCTAATAAAAGAACAACTTTTTAGTTAATTAAAACCAAGGACAAACAACTTACGCATCCCACAATTATGAAGCCAAAAACTTGCTACCTTTTTGTTCGCAGGTTGGACTGCTTTCACCTATTGTTATCCGTTCCTCTGACTTTGATTTTGGGGCGAAGTAGGGAATGCAGGGCGAGTATATACGCTGTTTGCGTGAAATCAAATATTTGCTGTATTTTTCATTTTATTCGGATATACTCTGTGTGAGTACGAGAAACACAATTCCTTAAGGATTTCTGCTTAGTTGTAAAGACATGTCGTAGAATGCAAATTTTAGATTCCCCATGTCCCTTCTTTTATCAACGTCTATTTGCCTTGCAATTTTTAGGAGGCTCAGATTATAAGCAAAAATCTGAATTGTGTTTCGAAACTATTTTACGGATTTTATTATCTTAAATACTTTTATTTCTCCCATCAGGAAGCAATGCTTTATCAACACGTGAAATTAAGATTTGTTTTGAAAATGGAAAAATTAGCATAAATTAAACCATTGTAACCTGTAAATAATGATCCGATTAAGTTCAAATTTTAAAAGGTGAAGTTTTAATGTATATCGATTATAAAATTAATTGTATTTGTAGCGCCGTATGTATTTCGGTTGTCCCGGTATAATTTTATGATAAACTTCCTTTCTGGCCCAGCTGATAGTAAGGACCCCCCTTGTCCAGGGTTACGCACGAAGAACACAAACGAGGGAAAGGTGAAACAGTTTGGTGATCAACAGCATATAGATGCACAAGTCTAGGGGAAACAATCGCATTCACGTGAACATCCCAAGAGAAAAAAATTGCGGGTCATTAAAAGATTTCGTGCTCTAATCCATAGATCGTTAAGGGGTGCTAAGAATCCCCCACGAATAAAGGTAGGCACTTCACAAAAATAGAAAATAAAATAAGAATATGATCAAAATATTAGAGACAACATTAGAGAAACGAGGAATGAAAATAAACATTTTAGGTGTTAGTTAAGTAAGATGGTTCGGAGTAGGACAAATTGGAATTGATGACTGTACAATTTTTTATCCTGGTAACAGCAATCCAAAACAACAATAAAAGGGAAAAAAGAATTGGTGCACTAAACTCACTACTCTGGTCACAAACTATCTCTAAATAGAAACAGATTCAGCTATACAGTAGGGCTATATAAGTATGGGTGCGAAACATGGCTGCTCACTAAGAGAACGGAAGAAAACCTTCTTGTTCTGAAAATGGATTTTTGGCGCAGATCAGTAGGTAAATGACTCATGAAACAAATGAAAGAATACGACAAATCATGTAGAGAACAACCACCATCATAGAAGAAATACAGCAAAATCAGGTTGTTTTGTACGGGCATGTACAGAAAATTAACAGACCATCATATTAGATTGGCAGCCATCTGAGCAAAATAACGAAGAAGATCGAAAACAACATTGGTTGTTTTGCTCCAACTAATTGGAGTCTAAAAGGCAATGTTAGAGAAAGATCTACGACCAGGGGACCAGGTCGATAGACGTGAATGTAGTCTTGAAACCGGAAGACGCAGCAAGGTACAAACCGGACTTATATATAACAATAATCCTCAACACTACAGTAGTATCGCAATAACATTGGGACAAAAATATGTAAAATCTTTTAAAAATGTGTTGCTGTCCGAAACATACAAACATCGTTAAAGTTTATTTGTCCACTGCAGGCGACCTGAAAATGAAATACACCTCTTTTAGAAGGACCTACAATCCGTTTTAAAAATAATCGGAAGTTAATTTAGTTATAGGTGACTTTAATGCGGGGGTAAGAAATGGAAGAATCATGGGAAGAGGTATGAACCATAAATATGTTCTCGGCATACAAAATGAGAGGGGGGATATTTTGGTGCAGTTATCTAATGAAGAAAGTTTCATTATCAGTTGGCGCTACAGCTCTGTGTGAGCACTGGCCTGCCTCAAAACATTCTTCCCTGTCGAGTGTCTGTCTTCTCCATCCCGTTACTCAAATCTCCCTTAAATACCACCTGCGAATCAAAGCAGACTAAGGTATGGTAAACCAAAAATAAGAGTCCCTTATCCTTCTAGTCTGGGGTTTAGGCTTAGGGCTAACGACCCTACCCTGGAAAAAAAGCATTGTTACGAGAGCTGCAAAAAACAGAAACCGGACGAAGAAAGTTTATTGCTATCAAATACATGATTCCAACTCCAAAGAAAATCGGTTGTATACAGTCAGCAGTCAGGTGACAATCAGCAAAATATGTTGAGAAACGAAATTGACTCTACTGGTTGACAGCCGAAATAGTAATGTAATCAGAGGCAGTAGAAACATATTCTGGTTATGATATTGGATCTAACCATAATCTCGAGGTTAGAAAACTTAACTTAAGATTAAAAAATGTCATAAAAAATCCAAGATTTTTAGAAACTAAAAGAACCAGTAACAAAATAGAACACAATACGCTTGCTACACGTTGTTAAATGCCAAAATTAAGGAAACTATGCAATTGGACAAACCAATAGAAAAAGAAGATACTTGGTAATCTTTCAAAAACGCTAGAAGTATATGAAGTACAGAAAAGTGAACAGGGAGCTAGAGAAAGTTTACAAGATTAATTAAAGAAGCAAAGGAAAGTTGGATGGAAAAATAGTGTCAGCAACTTAGTCAGTTACAAAATAAGCATGATCATTTTAGTATACACAAGAAATTGAACACTTCCGTTCAAATATCTAAAAAACTATCGCCCTATCAGTTTGATATCACATATATAAACTTTTCACAAAAATTATCAAAAAAAGACTGGGCGCTAAGTTGATCAGCCTAGAGGACAAGCTGGATTTAGATCGGGATACAGCACTAACGACCACTAGTAATAAGGAACCTGATAGAGAAGTCTGCAGAATACAACAAACCATTGGCACTGATATTCGTGGATTAAAGAAAGCATTCGATACCATAAGCTTCTGATAATCGATCAGAAAATGTTAAAAGTATTGAGGAAAGGCCGAACAGACCATTGCCATACTAACATAATCAAATATATCTACCAAAATGCCACAGCTAGCGTAAGACGATCTGAACAAGAAACAAATAAATTCTGTATACAGCGAGGAGTACGACAAGGAGACACCGTCTGTCCAAAGATTTTAGAACATACTTGTAAGAAGGCAAATCTGAACGAGCATGGTATCAACATAAATGGAGAGAAGTTCAGTAATTTGAGATTTGTAGATGACATTCTCCTTATAACCAATCGTATGGATGATGCAATGTTGGAAAGTTATGCAAATCTGGTGCTAAATCGAAATATTGCTGTAGATGGAAGAACATTCTGAAAATTGCAATTGTATAGGTACTTGGGACAACAAATTCGGTTGGGCAGAGATAACCAGACGTGTGAGCTCTCACGTCGCATTGGATTAGCCTGTGAACAAGAACAAGAAGCACTATGGAGTAGAGTACGCCCACCAGCCAGATTGACTGACAACTTGAAACGTGTTAGTAGTAACTGGATGCAAGCCGCACAAGACAGAGACAGATGGAAAGAGCTGAGGGAGACATATGTCCAGCAGTGGGCGCATGCAGTTTGATGATGATGAAGAAAGTGAAAGAAGTGGCAGGAGTTAGAAGAACAGGTATGCGTTCCGTATCTTAACTACGGGTGATAACAAACGAACAATGGACAATATATATATATCATTATTATTTGATGATAATAGAGCGGACGTAACACCACTAACTACAAATCAGGAAGATCAGCTGATGGAAATTCTCTATCAGAGGTAAAGCATGCAATAAACTTATCAAAAACTTCTAAAGCCCCTGGTGAAAATAATGTATTATTCAGATGCTTAAATACTAGATGATGACCGTCTTGGATTCCTAACAACATTCTTAAATCAGATATACTGCTTAGGAATCTCTTTGAAAGACTGGTTTCAGTCGCTGGGAGTTTATATCCATACCTAAAAAGAGTGGAGCAATTAAGTGCTCACAATATAGATTAATTTTCGTTTCCATTTGGATTTTGATACGAGAGAAGCACTGCTTTATGGAAGTCACCAAAAATGAGATCTAGGGGATTCATATATTAAATCTGTTAAGTATATACTGTATGTATATACATCAGACTGTCAAAATATAAGGACCTATAAATTAGCATAATAGCAAACCAACCAGAAGTTGAGACAAACCGACAAGTCAATAGTTACCAGAACAGCTTTCAATTGATCAAGACTGAAAGTATTTATTATCCAATACCATATTTCCCAGAAATGATGTAGGAACATCACTACTACGATTGTAAATCTCAAAACTTTACCTTAAATATATTTCTCTAGAAAGATCAAATCTAGGCAGTCGAGTCGAAATATACCAATACACCAATATACCAATACAACAAGCCATTGCGGTACCAGGTGATGCGATTAACTGTTTTTACGAGGGAATAAGTATTTTAATGGTATAAAAAGTATTAAAGGCATACATTAAAGTTTGCCTTGAAAATTATTGTGTCAAACAGGAAATTTACTTTTAAGTAATGACTAATTTAAAGAATGTTGTTACGGTTTGAACAGTGGCGTACTTAATACAATTATTACGGGTAATTAAAATATTGTATGAGTTTTATCATGTAAACATTTAACAGTCTTTCGCATCCTCTATCCTTCATCCCTGAGGACAAGGTGTTAAAATAGTACGACGATCGGGAAAACTGCAGAAGTGTGTAATGAATACCTCAACTCATTGTTTTACACTTGTGTACATTTTATTGAAAAAAACACGTTTTAAATATTTTTTTTGTCTACTTACAATCATGGGAAAAGGAACTTAGTGCAGCTAAAGCAAAAGGCAATCAAAAAGGTTATTAAAATGCAAAAAGAGTCTTTAAGCTTCACGAAACTGAATTCACAGTAATGACAGGTATTTTGACTGAGTACTTGTCACCCAGGTATCATCTAGCTAAAATATGCAAAGTGGACAGAACAATATGCAGATTCTGCGAAAATTGTCTGCAGACGAAAGGCAGTTATTAGTTTCAACGCCATAAATACTTGGAATATATCTATTTAGAATCTGATCAGATAACAAGCGTACCTCTGAAACGGATATAGGCAAGTGGCCGATTTGAAATATTTATATTTATTTATAAAAATTTGATTTGTATTTTGAGAACGATCTCCGAAGTGGTATTATTAGTGGAAGGGATTATCCCGTTATTAAATAAGGTATTTGTTATTTTTAGGTAAAGATGTACCAGATAGTAGTAAAGCGGGAAATAGTTCCAAAGAAAATGACAGGCATCATGTGGAGATTCATCAAGCCACTAGCAGAACATCGGTATATACTACAAGTACTAAGGTAAATATTAAATATAGTAATGACCTTCCATTTGCTACTTCTGTCTGTATACGAATCTTTCATACTAGGTCAGTGAAAGCTTTGAGAAGAGTTATGGTCAATATCAAAATGAGAAGTTCCAATTGGAGGAATATTAAATAATGATTTCCTTGAATAAAAAAGAGAGTACAGCTTCTTTCGAAGTCGAATCATTCAACAACGCGACATTTCACAGGTCGTTCAAATAAGTTGCTTTTTGAACATCCAAAACATCGAATTGATAGAATATCCGACCTGTAAACCTGATTTGGAATCAAGTGACTTCTTTTTAAAAGACAAAAAAAAATGAAGTGTGTAGTGAAGTATCTAAAGAAGCAGTTTACGTATTTAAAACCCATTTAATAGATGTAGCCCGTTAGGAAAAAATGTTTGGTTTATTGGTTCCAACGAAATTAAAAGTTTATCGCTCTCCATAGAGAGTATTTTGAAAAACAACAAATCTATTTTCGATTATAAATATTTATTAATAAACCATATAATTAAAATGTTTCGACTAATCCGTATCACTTGCTAAACATTTACAATGTTTCCATAAACGTCCAATTTGGTATACAACATTAAGCAAATATTGAAACTATCATTCTAGGAGATAACGTAATCTGCTTGACTCCACGATAAACACAATCTTGTCTGTTTGCAAGGATTATGACATATTTATATTAACTGAATACACTGAATAGTACAATCGATACAAGCATCGAGGGAGAAGACGTAGAATCTTTATTTGGACATTTTCGACGTATATGTTGTTTACTATTGAAATGTTAACTCATATAATATATATATATATATATATATATATATATATATATATATATATATATGTATATATATATATATATATATATACACATATATACACTACATTTTTTAAAGAATTTTTTATTCAAATCACTTTAATAATGCTACCTAGAGTCAAAATCAAAGCTTAAATAATTATCAAATAGTTGGAAGTGAATCCATGATATTCTTAGTTCTTTTTCACTGCTTAATATAAAATAAAATATTACTTATACTTTAGACCACATGTTCTGTTGCTGTGCTAATTTTTTAATAGGTTGCTAAATGTTGTTAGTTAATTGATTGTTTATACAATATTACCGTATAATGTCCATTTACTTGAGTTTTACTCACAAATTTGTTAATATCATTGACTGCTACATGTCTTTTTAAGGTAACATGTAACAATGTAATTAGTTGTTCTTAATATTGTATTTCTTTACAAGAAACAACTTAATGGTATGCAACATGTTATGCATACATGTGTATTATGGTGTGTATATGTAGAGGTATATATATATATATATATATATATATATATATATATATATATATATATATATATATATATATTTAGAAAATATTATTGGGTTTCGGTTATTCTAAAATTTGAGGAAAAACAGTTTTTTGTCATAGATAATTAAAAACTTACCATAAAATGCAAATTCATTATAAGTTAAAGTTAAAATCCAATAACAACAATAATACATTTACAAATTTATGCATACATGACGCGAACGTTATACAAACATTAATTTAAAATTCTAAAATACCTGGTTGATTACGTTAAGATTATTTTTTTACTGATAAGAAAAGTTTTTGGTAGACCAAATATTTTCATCCTGTTTACTGTCAAACGATTTATGTCTTCTATTGCCGTGTATTGTATTATTACAACAAAGAGTCAATGTATATATATATATATATATATATATATATATATATATATATATATATAATCACTAGGTTCTCGGGAAGAACCGCGTTGAGAATTTAATGCTCGTGGTTTCGGCTCCCATTTTGGAGCCATTATCAAGAGGGATACGGTTCGGTTCAAGTTCAGGGTCTCAATCTGCCTACTCCCCTCACTCGAAACGTACCAGTATCGTGTTCTGTATTATAAATACAAGAACAGTCTCTCGGCACTGAGGTCTCAATCTGCCTACTCCTCAGTGTCGAGTGACAATATATATATATATATATATATATATATATATATATATATATATATATATGGTCAAGCATATAAAACGTAATAATTGATACATCTTGAAGTTTAAATGTTGTATTATTTCTCGCGAAGTATCCCTTCATTTGAGCCCAAATTAGTTCTATGTGGTTAATTAAGTTCACAGTGATAAGGTGGGAATCTCAACACTTTAACTCAATGTTCTTTTGCTATTTCAACTACACTATACTTCTTAAATTTTGTTGAATATTGTTTGCATAGATGCAATAACTCTTTTTTGAGTAAACCTTTTGCTGGCACTAATTTTAGAGTTCAATCCAAGAGTTCTTGTTGTCTCCATTTAGTATTAGGTAACGGTTCCTTTAATCTTGAATGGTATCCATGACTAGTACAGAATTGTTCACTAATAAATTTATCATTTGACTGAAGTATTCCTCAAAAACATCAGCAGTCATTTCTTCACGGTAGTCGTTCTCCTCCAATATGACTGATAATTAAACGACGACCTTTACCAATTGGAAATTTTGAGCCCGTAGACAAACCTATCTTGAGAACTTTTTTTACAAAAAGCTCTTCATTTATCCATGTTTCATATAAATAAAAAAAATTTTGCCGTCTCTCCTCAATATTAGAATTTCCCTTAAATGTTCCATCCTCCAACAAATAATTTCTTCTTTCTCTATGAGCGCAGATTTTCTATTGTCATTTTCATAAACGAATCCTAATTCACTTAAAGTTTCCACAATTTATCTCTTTTAATATTTGGAAAAGATTTGTCTTCATTAATATCTACTAAAAGTTTATCAAAGTAGGAATGTTTTTTTTGTAAATAAAATGAACGAACTTTCATGTATGTATATGTACATAAAATATCTAATTGCAAAAAAATTAGAGCTTCTAGAAAAAAATCGATTTCAGATTTGAATTCAGAGATTACCAAATACCTCAAATTAGTTACAAAATTTTATGCAACAGAACCAAATTTTGTACATTTTTTACAATGTTTTTACAATATTTCATATTGTGAAACGATACCTGTATTATACGGCTTAAAAATTAATCAGTTGATCAATACCATTTTTGTAATTTAATATTTGGCAAAACTCCTGTATTATATTCTAGGAGGCATATTGATAACCCCATTGGTATGCCAGATGGCACCTAATTAATAGCGGATATAAAGTGATCGGGTATACTTAAATTATCAAGCTACTTAAATTACATAAAAAGACGAAGTATATGGCTTTAATGAATAATATAAGCAACAGTCAAATTAATACAAAAAATACTAATAATTTATTCTTTTGAAGTAGTAGTCCGTCTAATCTAAAGCGTCTTTGAAATCAATCGTTTATAAGTAATTAATTTTAAAAACAATTTTTTTGTTTTATTTTTTTTTTAATTCACGACAACCAAGATTGGGAAAGAGAAGTTTTCGTTATGTTATGACGTCTCTGCTCCATTCTCGTGGCGAAAAATGTATTAAAAATATTATACTTGATTGTTACAGTGCAGAAGAGTGAGCGAGATAAATGATCAAAGAGTCATTATACGCACGATAATATATTAATATTATTACATATTACTATATATTAAATTGCAGAAAAATATTGAGTTATAGCTTTTATGAAATCCGAATTTTTGGTTAGGCAAACACGTACTTTCGAAAAGTTCTTTCTTACAAAAATGAGTACTTAACTACACGGATATTTCCGACGAACAATACTTTTCAAAAGTTCAAAAGTCTTTCCAAAAGTTACTGCTTAATTTATTTTAAGTTAATAAATTATCCCATACACGTGACACCACTGCAACTATTTTAAATAAAACGAGCGGTTCTAACTTATAAAACTATTTATACAGGGTGAGTCATGAGGAACTTTACATACTTCTACCATATGTAGAGTCCCTCAGGGAGCATATCATGTGGCCACTAAAAAATGTCAACTCCTCTTCTTTATTAATTAACAGGGTGATTTGTGTGATTGACCATTTATTTCATTTTACTGTAGTGTTTATACGGCTCATTTGATTTTTTTAATTTTTGCATGATGCAGTACACTACTATCAAGCATTCGACTGGTATTAGCTAAACTAAAAAATTCCAGGACTGGCTTTGGAAAAATTAATTTAGGGATTCGTATTAAATATTACACCCTGTATATATATATTTTTTAAAATGCAATAAGTGATTTTCAAACTACATAAATAGCCAATGAAAACGACATATGCGACAATGTTGTCGCACTTTTATTAAATTTTTAGTGAACGATCAAATCTTACCAAAAATAGAACAACCATAATGAAGTATCAAATTATAAGGTATTAATTTAAACAAATGTTATAAATTTCAAACATTTTAATTAAAATGAGTTCCTACAACATAATCTAATACGTAGAAAATTAACATCTTTACTGTCACTTTGTATTATCTCTACGATAGAATCAATTGTTTTTCAATTTTAAATTTTTACTCATAGATCGTATTGGGGCATTATTTTCGATAAGTAATAAATTAAATTGATTAAAAAGTCAAACCTCTTGTATGTGTTAGTTTTTGTTGATTGTAAATGATTAAAATTTTATGTCAAATAATAATACATTGCATCAACTGTACTAAATAAAAATAAATCTAAAAAAGTTTAAAATGAAGGTTGGCGTTGACCGTTTGACGTTTCTTGATATTTTATACCCATTGTCATTATTGTCATTATCAATTGGTATTTTACATATTTCTTCTGTCATATCTACGTTAAGTACATTGTGTTAGTTTTGGTAGAGCTTTTGTTACTTTCGTTCAAAATGCCACATCAGTTTTCGACCACAGAATATGCAGACATAATATTTGTTTATGGATTCTGTAATGGGAATGGTAGGGCTGCTAGTAGAGAATATCGCAGGAGATTTCCTAATCGTCGAACTCCCAGTCATCCAACATTTGGGTTAGTTTTAAATTATTGGCGAGAAAATGGCACACTTCCTAGTGGAACAACAGAGCGACATGTAGATGAAGCGCAGGAAGATGACATTATGGACGCCGTTACTATGAACCCTACAATAATCACTAGACAAGTAAGTCGAGAACTCAATGTTACTCAATCAAAGGTAAGTAGAGTCTTACAAAAAAATAATCTATACCCATATCACATTCAAATGGTTCAGCGACTACATGTTGGAGATGAGATCGATAGGTTGGAATTTTGTTGATGGATTAACAATAATCGACCAACGCTATACAGGACACTATTTACAGATGAAGCCCAATTTACCAGAGACGGGATAAATAATTCACGAAATTCACATGTGTGGGCAGAAGAAAATCCCCATGCTATTCGAGAACGTCGTTCTCAGTTAAGGTTTTCGGTTAACGTGTGGATTGGTGTCATAAATAACCAATTAGTAGGTCCTCACTTTTTTGATGGTCCTTTAACAGGGCAGGTCTATTTGAACTTTCTACAAAATATTTTGCCGAATTTGCTTGCCAACGCGAACGTTGCTATCCGAGGGATGTATTTTCAGCATGATGGGGCACCCCCACACTTTTTACTGGCAGTGAGACAACATCTCAATAATGTTTATGGCAACAGGTGGATAGGACGTGCAGGTCCTATTTCGTGGCCTTCAAGATCCCCTGATTTCAATCCCGTTGATTACCATATTTGGGGACGATTGAAGCAACTAGTTTACGCAGTGAATATTAATAACCGACAACAATTAATTGATAGAATTATACATTGTTGTAATACTATTAGAAACGATCCCCAGAGTATCCGTAATTCAATACGTCAATTAACAATTCGGCAACAAAAATGTGTACAGGCTGCAGGGTTCCATTTCGAAAATCTATTTTGAATTATTTTTATTTTGTTACCATTATTGTATCTTTTCCAGTTCTAATTTATGGGTTTATCATAACTATGTACATATTTTTAGTTTTTTTTTTTAATTGTTTTTCGTTATTGTTAGTAGTTACTGTTTTTTGTTGTGCAGTGACTCAGTTTATCATTTCAATTAATATGTTTGAAATTTATAACATTTGTTTAAATTAATTACCTTATAATTTGATACTTCATTATGGTTGTTCTATTTTTGGTAAGATTTGATCGTTCACTAAAAATTTAATAAAAGTGCGACAACATTGTCGCATATGTCGTTTTCATTGGCTATTTATTTAGTTTGAAAATCACTTATTGCATTTTAAAAAAAATATATACAGGGTGTAATATTTAATACGAATCCCTAAATTAATTTTTCCAAAGCCAGTCCTGGATTTTTTTAGTTTAGCTAATACCAGTCGAATGCTTGATAGTAGTGTACTGTATCATGCAAAAATTAAAAAAATCAAATGAGCCGTATAAACACTACAGTAAAATGAAATAAATGGTCAATTACACAAATCACCCTGTTAATTAATAAAGAAGAGGAGTTGACATTTTTTAGTGGCCACATGATATGCTCCCTGAGGGACTCTACATATGGTAGAAGTATGTAAAGTTCCTCATGACTCACCCTGTATAACACGATATTAGTGTTGTATAAATATTTCGTGTAACATCAAAACGAAGTACAAACAATAAAAATTACGAGCGAACTTAAACAAAATTGGCAAATATCGAGCATTATGCCCTAGAGCATCAATAACCGTTTGCATACGATTTGGAAGGGAAAGGAACACATTTTAAGGCTGTTTTATCGGTGCACCAAAATTTTTTCTCTGTTATTTACCGACGAAATGTCTCGAAATTTGGACATGTTATACGAAATTATGTTGCCTTTAAACTGATGGTTTTACTTTTTTTATTTTTTTGAATTTTCTGTTGAAAAATTGGATTATACTGTTTAACGTTCTATTATAACCAAACTTTTCACGCCCATCAGTTGAAAGAGTTTTTTTTTCTGTAATCGTTGATTCTTTTTTCACCTTTCTGTGTCCAGTAATAATCGAGAAAAGCGTATTCAAACTTTGAAGAAAATTGCTAAAAAATACTGAAATCTAATAGTGAAACGTGTTCCTCATCATTGTCGCTGAGGTTGATCGTTATCGCATTAGTGACGTCAAATCACATGAGCGTACGGTACGGTCTTATTTTTATTTCTCTATGGGTACGGTCAGTTAGTTCGCTTGAATTAGAATCCATTTTAGTTCTTTCATTCTTGTATTTTCTTTATCAACTTGCTTAGTTTTTACAGTTTACAGTATTCTTATTTATTTTGAAAACATTGAAATTATTTAGTTTACGTGTATGTTAAGTAATATATTATTAGTTTAGTGGTATAAGTTAAAAGTTCTTTAGTTTACGCGTATTTTTAAGTATTACATTAGGTTAGTGATATAAGTTATAAGAGACAAGATAAAAAATGAGTCCCAGTAAACGTCCTATGTCAAGGAAAAGGAGAGCAATTGCACTGCTTTAGTATTTATTATTTATATTACAACCGTTTTTAAAAGCTTTTATTTAACTTCATGCAACTTTTCTAATATGGAGATTATCAAAGAAAAAATGGACGGATTGATAAGTACATTGACTTTTAAATGTCAAATGTGGAATATTGAGAAGGAGATAGCAACATAGGATTCTGGTAACAATTCACTGAACTTGAATGGTTCTGGTTATGCAGACATACAGCAGCAGCACGCTGCATTAAATATACCTGTGATTTCCTACAGGCAGTATGCAAAACATACGGAAACAGTTGCAGATATCATCGGCCAAACACTTTGTGATTCCTTAGAAGAGGCTGGACGGGAGGAATTAGCTTTAGCCAAAGAAATTGGTGAAGTACATTCCGACGGAAATGAGTTAATAACCGTTACAGCTGATGGTGCTTGGTCAAAAAGATCGTATAAAGTAAACTACGATGCTTCTTCAGGTGTAGTACCTGACGTTGTAAAATTTATTAAATTAGTACGCCTTTGATGGATAGGACATGTAATTAGGCGAGATGAAGATGAAACGATCAGAAAAATTTTCGACCGAAGAGGACCAGTGGGAAGACGATCCAGAGGAAGACCAAAACTTAGGTATCAAGATAACATAGAGGATGATCTAAAATCCATCAGAGTTAAAGCATGGAGAAAGTTGCCAGAGGCAGGGGCGAATGGAAGATTGTTCTGAAGAAGCCTTTGGCTCATGACGAGCTGAAATGCCACTGATAGTGATGAAATAACTATCCACGATTTGTGTTTTATTCATCAATTGGATACTTTTCTTATGTAACTGCAACCTATAAATATATTAAAATAATGTATATTCCATTCAGAGAACTTTTTCCTCGCAGTGCGTCGCCTCGAAATACTTGCCAGATAAATACATTTACTATTATGATGGTTTCGCGGGTACCAATTTTTTATAGATAAATAAAAATATTTTTTGTTTAATTTTTATTACGCTAATATCAGTTTTCTCTAACAAATATTAACAAAATATTAATTATATATTAATATTAATATAACAAAATTTAAATTTATTATAAATAAACACCATGGTGTTTTTTGCAGTCACGCTTCACAAATTTTTATTTAATACTATGTTTAGCTAAGACATATAAATTAAAAATGTGATTATTTCTTTTTAAAACATTATCTACGATAATTAATCTAAAAAAAAGTATTCCGACAAAACTAATTTGAATGGAGAAAAATGCATTTATTTTAAACAACCCGTGGGCCGGCGCCACTGAATAAACATCCAAACTATTAGAACGCTATTAGGAAGTCACGTAGGGTCTGACATAGCAGTGTAGAAAAGTAAGTGATACGCCCACTTCAAATCGCAGTATGCTATAACTGCGAAAACAGCCTTAAGTAAAAACTTGAGGAATACGTTCATATTCTTCACGAATCATGTTTTGAAGTTCTGCAAGACTTTGTGGTTCACCTGGTTGACTTCCCGACGACCCCGGCGACCGTATATTTTGGAGTCATCTTTCTAATAATTGTGGCACATTATACGGATAAAATATCTTATTGTCCATTTGATTGGAAGTAACTGTGCCGTTGCTACGATTGATTTCATTATTAGCGGAATTGTTTGTGTTAAAATTATAGTTTACATAATCTTTTTATTTAAGAAGCAGGACCTCATCTGTCAATATAAATATAATAACTGTTGCTATAAGAAAACGTGAAGTTTTTTAATAAGAAACCGCGATAGGATTGCTTAAGAGAATGTAGAAGAATTTTTTTAATACATCATAAAGTTATTTTGGTAAAAGTGCGTAGAAAGGACACGGTGGAATAAAATATTAAATTTTACACGACCGTTAATGATTTAGAATTTACATAAGTCTCTACTCGGACTATTATAGTATAATTATTCATTTACCAGAATATAAATGTTAATTACTATATTCATTTTGTAACTTTACATTTTACATACAACATTGTACTTTCTTCACACTTTTGCGTTAGAATGCCTTATTATGTTTAGTTTATGGAAATAAAGTACTTAATTTTACATTGAATATTAATTTGATGTTAGTACATAGTTTTAATTTTAGTTAATAAGAGGCGCCATGTCATGCGTATAGAGCAATATTGTCAAAATATGGCGTATCGGATCGGATTTAAATTACATTAAAAATGAATTCAAGAATTAATAACTATTTTATATATTATTTAAAATATACAAACTATTCATAACATACTTCATTCTGTGAATTTTCTATTTTTTATTAAAAAAAAAAAAGATTTGTGTTACATATAATTTCTCTATTATTCACATATTGAAATTTAAAATTGAATCTAAACAAAATTGAAATTCGTTGCTGATATTTGTTAGACCATAAATATTAATTTGTTCTTCTATTTTTAGAGTGGGGAAGCTCTCCCCTCATCCCTGGAATGTCCTCTCTGTTTCGCAGAATTAACACCAGAAGAGTTTTGCGAATTGGAGGCTTGCGGCCATAGAGCGTGTGTACCATGCTTCCAGCAGTATCTTCGCGTTGAAATCACAGAGTCTCGAATATGTATATCCTGTCCTCAATGCTTGGAACCGATGCATCCTAATGGTAAGAAAGTAATATATTAATGTCTTAATTAGATTGAAACTGTTGGTCTCAACAAAATCTTCAATTTTGTCAAAGTCTTAAAAAAATTTCTTCTATAAGTGCTTTGTCCTCTAAGAACTTTGGCTGATCTTCACGTTGTTGACAGTTTAGGTCGCAGTGGACATAAATAGTGTTGTAATACTGACTCCGTACCACTGGCGAAGGTTCTTGAGTTAGGATGTTCTTCGTCGTCCAAGACCATGTTTCCTTTCTATTTTGTCCCGATTAATTACATTTAGTACTCCATATTTCGGATTTATCATCACGTGGGAAATGTACTCAAATTTTCTTTATTTGCATGTCTGCTACAGCCGATAAAAAGTGTCTTTAAATCATCTGTACTAATCTGTGCCAAGAAATGAACAGATTGAATATAGATATTTTAGGTCTGAGTGAAGTTAGATGGCCTAACTCAGGAACAACAAAAATTATGAACAAAACACTCTTTTATTCAGGCAACAATGATCCAAAACATTTCAATGGAGTAGGTGTAATAATAAACGATGAATTGAGTAACGCAGTTTCAAACTTTATACCACTCTCTGACAGAGCAATGCTGTTGCAAATAAGGAGTTCTCCTTTTAATGTGAATATTATTCAGGTCTATGCACCAACCGCAGATAAGCCAGATGACATACTAGAAGAATGGTATGAAGATCTACAAAAGCTCATGAAATTGACAAAGAAAGAAGATATTAACATCGTCCTAGGAGATTTTAACGCTAAAATAGGAAGAGGGAAATTCCAAAATATCGTAGGAGAATACGGACTAGGAGAACGAAATGAAAGAGGAGACAGACTATTAGAGTTTTGCCAGCAACACAATATGATAGCAACAAACACTTGGTTTAAGTTACCTCAACGTAGGTTATACACCTGGACTTCCCCGCTACACACAAAAGAAAGAATAATAAGAAATCAAATAGATTATGTTTTAATCAACCAACGATTTCGTAACTCCATTACAAGTACAAAAACATATCCTAGTGCTGATGCAAATTCCGACCACAACCCTGTAGTAGCAAATATTCGCACAAGAATTAAAGTAATAAAAAATGCAAAGCCGAAGAACAAACCTAATATGGAACTACTAAAAGATGTACAGATTAAAGATAAAACCACTGTAAAACTAAATGAAAAACTCTCAGAAATAGACCGAACCCAAATAAATATCCAAAATATAAATACAACTTGGCAACAAATAAAATCCATCCTCGTCAATTCTGCAAGGGAAGAAATTCCAAATACACGATTAATGGCAAAAAAAGACTGGATGACACCAGCTATTCTAAAGATGATAGACGAAAGGAGGAAATACAAAAATAAGAACACAATCGATTACAAACGATTAAATACAGAAATACGAAGGAAAATAAAAGAATCAAAAGAGAAATGGCTCGAAGAAAAATGTAAAGAAATAGAAGAATTAGAACATAGACATGATTACTTTAATATGTACAAGAAGGTGAAAGAATTTTCATTCATCCACAAAAAACAACATTGCCCACTGGTAAATAACAACGGAGAGTTAATTCATAACACCAAAGATAAAATAGAAGAATGGGAAAAATTTATACAACAGCTGTTCCGAGATGAAAGAATAGACATTACAATAAATAATGTTACTGAAAGCCCACCAATTCTAAAAGTCGAAGTGGAATATGCCATTAAACAATTAAAGACCAACAAAAGCCCTGGACCTGATGAAGTTTATCCTGAAATACTTAAATTGATCGAAAGTAATAACATTGATTTGTTAGTAATTTTGTTTAATACAATCTACGATACTGGGGAAATACCAGAGGAATGGTTAGAATCTATTTTTATTCCCATTCCAAAACAAGCTAACTCCAGGCGATGCGCAGATTTTAGATTAATAAGTCTTATGAGCCAAGTGCTTAAAATTCTATTAAAAATACTTCACAATAGGGTATACAAAAGGTGTGAAAAAGAAGTTGGATACGATCAATTTGGATTCAGAGCCGGAATGGGGACCAGAGAGGCCTTGTTTTCACTACAAGTACTGCTGCAGAAGTGTTACGACCAACAAAAGGATGTCTTTCTATGTTTTGTAGACTTTGAAAAGGCATTTGATCGCGTAAACCATAATAAAATGTTAAATTCCTTGCAGAGCATCAACTTGGATAGTAAAGATCTCCGATTAATTAAGAACTTATATTGGAGGCAGAGTGCCAAGATTAGGATCGACGATCATACATCTAGAAATATTAGTATAAATAAAGGAGTAAGGCAAGGATGCATACTATCCCCTATGCTGTTCAATCTTTACTCGGAACTACTATTCAAGCAAGCCTTGGAAAACCTTTCCACAGGAATAAAAATTAATGGAGAACCAATATCTAGCATAAGATATGCAGATGACACTGTCCTACTGGCTGATACATACACAAACTTACAGGGGGTTATAGACCACCTTAAGGATGCTTGTCGAGAGTTTGAATACAGAATATCCCCTTACCTATAAAAATAAATGGGAATATTTTAGAACAGGTAAACCAATACAAATACCTTGGCTGTTGGATTAATTGCAAGCTGGACCCAGAACAAGAAATTAAAGCGAGAATTGCTCAAGCTAGGGATAGTTTCTTTAAGATGCGCGTTCTATTCTGCGATACACATATAAATATTAAATTGAGATTAAAACTTGTAAAATGTTTTATCTGGTCTGTTCTTCTCTACGGAGTCGAAACGTGGACTTTAAAAATAAAGAGCCTGAATAGAATCGAGGCATTTGAAATGTGGGTGTACCGTAGAATTTTAAAAATTCCTTGGACAGCACGAAAAACAAATGAAGAAGTACTAGCTAGACTCAATTTAGAAAAAGAACTATTAAGAACAGTCAAAAGAAGAAAAACCAGTTATTTAGGGCATTTGTTGCGCAACGAGAAATACTACATCCCTCAGTTGATAATAAAAGGCAAAATAGAAGGAAAGCGAGGAATTGGAAGAAAAAAATTGTCCTGGTTACGTAATATCAGAAACTGGACAGGACTTGGATTTGAAGAACTCTTAAGAGCAGCTGAAGATAGACAAACGTTTGCCACCATAACCGATGACCTCCATTGATGGAGACGGCACTTGAAGAAGAAGTACTAATCTGTATTAGTTGTTATCAACTTTTATAAAAATTGTTCTTAAAAAAACAGAATAGATCTCAGTGTATTGGCTCTGAGTTGTAAATGGTTATTTTAATGAATAACCATTTTTTGTTAAAGCCTTTGTTAGCAAGTTTTTTCTTCCTGAAATGCGTTTCCATTGGAGCAGGTGATGTAGGTCTATCATATATAATAATTTGAGAATTTTTGGTGTTTATGTTGAGTGATAATTTAAATATCTGTTGATGCGGTTTGGTTTTCTGTTGACTTTGGTTGCATATCCTGTATGATTTGTGATTAACACGTCCAAAAAAGGTAGTGAGTTGTTGTTTTCTTTTTCCATGGTGAATTTGATTGATTCTTTTTTACTGTTTAAGTTTATCAATAATTTATTTAGTGCTTCTTGTCCATGAATCCAAATGAAGACCACATCATCCACATATCTCCAGCATATTGTGATTTTTTTTGGTCGCGGTTGTACATAATGTTTTGCTCAAATTCCTCCTTGAAGATATCTGCTAATAATAGAGATGATTTGCCAATGAAGACATAATGAAGAGTCCATGGCTAATCCAAAATCTTGTTCATAAGTATCATTATCTGTTATCAATTACTTAAACCACAAACCGAGAATCCCAACAGTGTAGAGTCTCTCGACGTTAATAAGAATTGCGAGTAAATAAGATGGAATTATCGAGAGTGTATAAAAAATTCTATGGAAGCAAATAAAAGTATTGTATTATTTAACATACTATTCTCCTAATTAAATCTTGATTACAATAAACCTACAACGACCTCAGATCTTTCGAAAAAAATTTATATTATGTTTTGTAAATCAGGCTTGCATAGCTTCTATCACCTCTTAGTTTGAAGAAAATTTACGACCTTTTAGAATTTTTCACTTAAAGAAAAACATAATACTCGATTGCAACAAATTTTGAGAATAACGGATTTCGAGTAATTCAAACCTTAAATCACAAATTTTTTGTATGGTAATATACGATTTATGTGCAGGGGTATTGTCCTGCAAAATCAAAATAACTTTATACAACTTTCTGCCTTTTCTCTCTTCAAAATTATGTCATGAATTGCATCGATATTTACGGGAGTGGACAACGATACTGGCATTCCGAAACGATCTTCATCTTCGATGGAAAATTTACTTTTTTTGAAGTTTGCAATCCATTTTTCACGTGTTCGTGAATCAAAGTTTCATACGAAAAGCGATAATCGCCAAGTGTATTGAGCGTATGGTCGTAAATCTGCTCACCTCTTAACGGCTCCAAATATAGGTACTTCATGATAGCTCGCTACTCCCATTTATAAATTTTCACAATTTTTGGTCATACGTTTTTATTCAAAATTTATTACGCAACTCTGGTTTAACTTTTTGACGTTACACTTTACACTGACACTTATAAATTATTCTTCATTTATATGGTAATGCAGTATTTTCTTTATTCACGGAATAAGTATACAAGTTTACAAGTAAGTAAATCATGGTTGGTGTATTAATAGTTGTATAATGTATTAATTGCATAATGTAATGGTATTAATTTATACGTTCGTTGTTTTTTAGAAATTCGTGCTGTCTTGGACAATACTGCGCTCTTCGAGAAGTACGAAGATTTCATGGTACGCCGTGTGCTGGCTGTGGATCCCGACACGCGATGGTGCCCTGCCCCTGATTGCTGCTTCGCAGTCATAGCGAGCGAGTGTGCCAGCTGTCCCAAGCTGAAATGCGAGCGTCCTGGATGCGACTCATACTTTTGTTACCACTGCAAAGCTGAATGGCACCCTAACCAAACCTGTGACGCCGCCAGAGCTCAGAGATCACCCAATATCCGATCATCGTCGATTAGTTATAGTCAGGATTCGCAACATAGTAAGTATATGTATATTCAACCACATGTCAAAAAAGCTTCTTATAGAACCCAACTTGAAAAATTTAACTCTTAAGTGATCTCGTATATAACTTATGCTTTATCTATTGGCGATATCAACAAACTATAGGTGAATGATTGGTGTGTCTAAAAATTATCCGTATTTAGTATCTTCCATTTATTTTTTTGTTAACGCAATGGCAAATAAAGAAATTGAAGTTGATCTGCTCCATATTTTGAAATATATAGGAGACACAAAAAGACCTTTAAAAGAAGGCGATGCCTTGTTAAAGGCTGGCCACGTTGTGTTCTGTGGCAAATATAATAACAAATTAGTCGGTTTGTGTCTGCAAACGACTAATTTAAATGGTGCCTCACATGAAATCACTGTGTATGTGTTAAGAGACAAATGGGTGGTAAAATGCACTTGTAAAGCCCGCCAGGGAGGAATGTGCGTGTGTTATATTACGCATTAGTCTAGCATTCACCAGTTCCTCATTGATTTTTCTTTCGTGTTTTCCTTTAAGAAGGCATTGAGAGAGAATAACACCTTTCTTTAAAAGTTTCTTTTGCCCTGCTGCAGTTGTAATAGAAATTTTAATTAAGATCTATGTTAGTGTATATATTTAATTAAGTTAGGTAGGCACATTATGTATAATAAATGTTGCAATTCTGTTCAGCAAATTTACTTGAAAAAAAATCTGTTAATAAAAAATGTTGTGAACACACGATCATATCACTTGATATCGATTTCCCAATTTTTAATTCCTGTGCACAACGATCTTGTAGATTTTTGTCACGAGGAAAAAGTGCATAGTTATTCCTTCCGATCTATAATTACTGCATTGCCGTGCAGAACAATACTGTTTACATTTACTTTTTAACATTTTGTTACCTTAGTGTGCTTTATTTAATAATATTTAAAATGTTTATAACTATGTTATGTGTGTATAACTAAATACAAAATGTGTTGTTATCCTACGTGCACTAGTTCAAATTTTTACCGCACCGTGCCGCCTCTTTCGATTGACATCGCCAATAGAAATATCTTCCATGTATTAGATATATTATATTAAAATTGGGATACTTTCTTTTTGCAAACATACAGGATCTTGCACTAATATTAGTTTATATAACTTTTGCAAGAAATAGTCATCTTCTTCCCTTGCCAAATTCGCATTCAACGTTGGTGATTATTCTAACCCACATAAGTTTGTTTACAGCGGTTCTAATCATTTCTAAGGATGTTTTACTCGTCCACTGTCTCAGATTTTTCAGCCAAGACATTCGTCATCTACCCGGCCCTCTGCTTCCTTTTAATTTACCCTGCCATAATAACTTCTAGAATTTCGTATTTATAATATCTTACCAAATGACCAAAATATAAGAGATTTCTATGTTTTACTGTGCAGATCAGCACATAGTGATGCTTTCTACACATGTGATGACCTCTATATATCATATGAGGACATCAGAAAGGGAGTCCGGGTATATACGTCTGGTTTCACCCTCTTCAACTTGAGTATGTATGCTACGAAATACAAACGAAATATGCACGTGGACTCTAGTAAAATGTATACAGCAACACAGTTGCGAATAACTACAAAGGTAATTAAACAAAGTGACAATTAGCGGTATTTTATGTTTTTTAATATTGTCGTCCGATCTGTTTATCAGTATGCGTGAGGACATTTATGATTATGAATTGTTTTACTACAATCAAAACTTACATTTTCGGCCTTACAAATATCTATTATATTTAAGTATTTATAATTCAGTGGTTCAATTCATTCAATATCAAATCGGCCAAAAGGGGTGAAACGGACAATAGCTCGAATACTTATAAATTGTAGTATAGTTGGATGGGTATTATACGATAGTTTGTAATTCTTATATCTTCTCTTGTTATTGTTTTGATCTCAATCTTTTGTATAAGTGTATAGATTCCTCAACTTTATTTCTTGACAGAAACTTAAACTTTATTACTTGAAAGAAAGAGTAGCTGAATCAATTACAAAACCAACAACAAATGACATAAAGGGTTAAAGAGTATGATAAAGGGGCTCAAATAAAAAATCAGCACCATGCTAAACTTACTCATAACACTTGTTACCTCATACGAATAAAAACTGTTTCAATACAATACATGAAAACGAAGGTTCGGAAAACAATGGTAATTAACAAGGTCACCTCATAGCAGACCTTAAGAAAGCATAAAAAGAACTAAAAAATTGATAATGGTAGAAACAAAAGCAATTTCTCAGGAATTCTTACAAAAACTATATGCAACCCAAGTCACTAACTACTCATAATGGAATGCTGCAAGGACCATACGAAAGCTGAACTATACAATCCCACCAGAAAAGCAGAAACAGGAAAATGTTTGAAAAACTTTAAAAAAGTTTTTGATAAATGATGGAAAATACTAACTACAAACTGAAGAAGACATTATTTCAGTACCTTATCAACTAGAACTTCATGAAAAAAGATTCGCAAAAAGAAGTAAAAAATATAGAAGTTAAAGGCTATTCCAATTTCTGACACAATTATTTAACTCTATAATGAGATTAGGTAATTTCCCATCACAATGGAAATTATATCATCAGTTGGCGCTACAGCCCTTCGTGAGCCTTGGCCTGCTTCAAAACATTCTTCCATCCTTCCCTATCGAGTGTCTGTCTTCTCCAGCCCCTCACTCCAATCTCCCTCAGATCTTCCTGTACATCGTACAATGGAAATTAGCACAGATAAAAATGATACTATAGCCAGGACAAAAACCAGAAAATTATTAGTATTCTCCCAGTGGTTTTTAAAGTTTTTGAAAGGCTGACACTTACTAAGCTAAAACCTATACTAGAAAACAAAAAACTAATACCCTAATCACACTAATTTAGATTCATAAAACAACATTCAACAATACAACCGCTGCATAGAGTTGTAGAGAGAATCAATGAAGAATTTGAAGATAATAGGTACTGCTTAACGGTATTCCTGGGCATAAGCCAGGCATTTAATAATGTCTGGCTCTGTCATTTAACAAAGGTCTCTTTAATAAAAGAGACTCTAAAGATATCTCTCTAAAGATATATAATCTTAAAGTCCTATATCACCAACAGATACTTTCAGGTAAAGTATGAAAATGAATAAAAGTATGCCCAACAAAGTCTCGCATGGTTGCCCAAGAAAGAGTCTTAGAACCCATATGATACCTTATATTCACTGCTGACTTACTGACATATACAAATATCATCACAGCTACATTTGCGGATGATTCGGCAATACTATTATCTAACAAAAATCCAAAATAGCCTTAGAATTCCTACAAAATAACTTAAATAAAATACAACAATGGGTGACAAAATGGAGTGTTAAAATAAATAAAAACAAATCACTACATTTAACATTTACCACGCGTAAGGAAACATGTCCGACTTGCATACTTGAAACGGTGAAGGAATCCTACAAGGGGTGAAGTCAAATATCTAAGTATGTACTTGTACAAAAGGTTAAACTGGAGGAAGTATATTTACTAAGCGAAAACAAATGGGTCATAATTGAGTAACATGTATTGACTGTTGGCAGAAAATCAAACTACCATCTGAAAATAAAGTATTAATCATCTTGAAACCAATTTGGACTTATGGACTAGAATTATGGCGAACCCCCGCATATTCTAATATTCAAATAACTTAATTAATTTTGAGAACGATTTCCGAAGTGGAAATTGAAAACGTCAATAAACTAACTTTAACCTTTAATTGTGGCTTATTCCCATTTAAATATTAATTACTTTTAAATGTCACAAGAAAATAGCTTCAGAACAATATCAAATAACTTTAACATTACAATCAAGATTGAAGAGATTGAAGACAAGTTTAAAAAAAGGGGTACATCGCTGAAATCTTCTCAACTTATAAAACTTATCATAAAACTCGAATTGTCAGTTCTATTACTTATTGTCTATTATCTATTTAAACGTTTAGATTGTTATTGTAATAAAAGTGGGGTTAATAAAAAACCTACTGACCTATTTACATATGACGAATGTAAATCAATGTATTCCAAAGCTTTGGTGCAACTTAAAAAATCGAACAAAATGTATTAAGTATCACCACTGCGAATAAGAAAACATTTATATTTTCAGTGTTCTCACTATATTTATGATTTCCTTGTTTGTTTTAGGAGATGATATAAAACCATGTCCTCGTTGTCAAGTGTTGATAGTTAAAATGGACGATGGTTCATGTAATCACATGATGTGCGCAGTGTGTGGCGCAGAGTTTTGTTGGCTGTGTATGAAGGAGATCAACGATCTTCACTTCCTTAGGTAGGTATCAAAAAACAAGTGAAAAACAAAATTAGTATTCTGTAGTCATAGACATATAATACAAGATAGACTGATCGTTGCAGTAGCAGCCTGTTCCCCCAGTGCGACAAAGAAAACTGACGCAAGGCAGTTACTGCATCTCTTTCTAATTTGTCAGGTTTATCAACCACGTGACCTAAAACACCAATAAGAAGGTCACGTGGTCGATAAACCCGGCCCATTAGACAGAGATGCCGGGACTGCTTTGCGTCGCATCGAGAAACGGGACTTTATTGCAGCTGTCAGTCTATCTTATATTATATGTCTATGACTGTAGTATGCTCTAGTTTTTAGGTTATGCTAGTTCTAAACAGCTTACAGAAATGTTGTTAGTTTTCGTTTACTGTCCATAAATAATATAAAACAAAATGGGAGCAAAGATTTTTTATTGTTTTTAGAATTGGTTATTTTTGTTTTTATATCATCCTTCCCACCATATAATGATGTCAAGAAAGAGCCGTAATATTTTATTCCAATAAAACACTCAAAAATATTACAAATGCGTTAAAAATAGCTTAAAATACTTGGCAATGGTACTAGCCTTAGGCTCGTCAGTTTGTTTTGAATTAAGGGCTGTAACTAATATTATAAAGCCACCTTTCTTCTAACGTGGCTTATATATTTAGTAATTACTTCGCACGAGTAGAACATATCAAATGCTCTGCTGATATCAGATAGCTTCATCATCATTTGTCGATGAAGAAAATGAGATATTGATAAATGCTGTAAATAAAAAAAAATAAAGTAAACCAATTATTTCTATATGGACCAACGAAAGACAACATCTTCCATATGTTATTGGCATGCATGATGGTGGAACTAACAAAAAATCCACGAAACTACGAACACAATTAAAAACGGAACCTAATAAAAAATAGGCCCATGTATGATGTATATTCAATAGAAGCCGTTTACCAGTAACCAATCTTGATAGATTTATTTATTAGTCAATGTTATAAGATTATTTCTACAGTGTAGGTAAAATTTTATGGTCGGTATGGTAAAACTTAACAGGATATCTAACACAGATATAAAATCATATTTTCAGCGAATAGACAAAGATAACAATCATATTCCCCCTTGGTCTCCCCTCCATAAATCTTCTTGACGCCCATTTTGCCTGTTAGTGAGACGATTAGTTCCGATCAGAGATATTTTACATATTCTGTGGTTCCGATCCTCATAAAGCTAAGAAACTAGAGGTGGGTCCTTTAGTTTTTTAAATTTTTATCGGAACCGTTTTTCGTAAACTGTAACTAGTTGATTGTTTACCAGTATTCAAATTAGCGAGTACACAAACATATTGGCTATTATCGTTTATGTGTAAAGTATTAAAGTGAAAGAAACTAACGAAGAATATATTTATTATAACTTGAAAAATAAATTAAACAATACAAATAGTACTTACATTTACATGGACTTAAGTCATCTTTATCAGTTTCTTTTTCTTGTACTAGTCAATTTTCAATAGTATAATCTTCTTTTTCTTTTTTTTTATAGAAGTAACCAGCTTCAACCATCAACTAGTTGATTTTAACGAATTTAACCGAAAATTTAGAGTTTAACACGGTTTAATTAGACTGCTGCCATTTTTCTGGAAACCATAATTCAGAAAACATCGCTTTTAAAATTAGTGAAATTATTATTCAGTGGGGTCTAAAACAAAAAGTAAATTTTGCAGTAACTGATAATGCCTCAAATATGGTCATAGCTATTAAATATGTTTTGGAATGAAAACATTTAAATTGTTTTGCTCATACGTTAAATTTATTGATGGAGGACGCACTTAAATGCTGTCGTGTACAAATAGATAAATAAAAGTCTTTTTTTCGACAATTCGGCAAAAAACACATTTAAAAAAGTACCTTATCTTCAGAAACGCTTTTAAAGTATCAATTACAACATAACAAAGATCCCAAACGGCCAATCCAAGACGTGGAAACTAGGTAGAACTTCACCTATTACATGTTAGAAAGAATGACGGAGTTAGAAGAGGCAATCCGTTCCACATTGGTATCAGTTAATACAGACTTAGACTTAGACCAAATCTAAATAATGAAGACTGGATTATTTTTTCGTAATTGTCCTAAATTTTACGGCCTTTTAAAGAAATAACAAGTACAATGAGTGGCCAAAAATACTTGAATGATAGTTCAGTGATTGTTCTGGTACGCTGCCTGCAAAAATCTTGCAATAAAATTTTAGCAAACAGTAACCTTACATCCATAGTTAGTATCCGACGTAGTACGGGTTTTTATTACTAATTACGGGATAATTACTAATCTCGGGTTTAGCAAAAAGATTTAGAGGGATAGAATACAGTGGCATATTGTCATTATGTACGTTTATGGATTCACGATTTAAAGTGCAGGGATTTTCTGATAAAAATGACGCTAAAAAAACAAAAGAAAGAGTTAAGAAGCTGGTTACTTCTATAATTAAAGAACAAGAAGATTGTACTATTGAAAATCAACCAGTATAAGAAAAAGAAACCGATAAAGATGACTTAAGTCCATGGTGTATTTTTGATCAATTAATTGGACATGACTCATCTAAACGTACACCTGTAGCGAGAGTCCATTACAATGGTGGAAAAACCATCGCCATGTATCTCCTAACTTAACCACTATATTCATAAAGTATTGTAAATGTGAACACATGTTCAAAATCAGGTTTAATTTTAAATAAAAGAAAAACACAATTAATAAGAAGTAAAGTAAAAAAACTTATGTTTTTAAATGTCAATTTAGACGATTCGTGATTTAATAATAACGTGTAATGTAAACGTAGGTACGATTTACTATTTGTATTGTTTAGTTTAGTTTTCAAGTTATAATAAAATCTTTTATTAGTTTCCTTCACTTCAATAAATATACAGATAAACGATAATAGCCATTATGTTTGTTTATGTAGGTAGTTTCTTACTTGAAACTACTATTAAAAAATCATAGTTACTTGTTTACGAAAATCGGTTTTGCGACGTCAATGACCCACCTCTATTCGTAAATACCTGTTTACGCTTTGATTCGGTGATTTGACCACGCGACACGCCACGTTGGCAAATAGTTTTGTACGAAGCTTTTTTATTTATATGCAGTTTAATATTTTTATTGGAAATAAGGCATAATGTCACTTTAAAATAAGCTTATTTTGATGTTTAGATTTTTAATTCGGAAATCGTTTTTAAAATACCAAACATTAATAAATTTTATTTATATAAAACGATTTCCGAAGTATAAATCAAAATGTTATATTACACTTATTGTAAAGTAAAATTGTGGCATATTCCCAATAAAAAACAATAAGCTGCCATTTAAATCCATTTCGCCCAAATTTCATTATCTTGGAGCATTGTTCAAATGCGAAAAAGACAACAGGTCAAATAAAACCAATAAGTTTGGCAACGTTGAATTTCCCCTTTTTATTATATCCACTCCATATCCACTCATTTATGTTCGGTGATATAAAAGGCGGACACCTAATATATCTCTCTCTTTTTAAACAGTTGTTTCTCACTCCATCTCATGTAAGGTCCATACCGACCATAAACTTTTACCTATACTGTATATAACCATACATTTTTTTGATTTTTTGATCGTTTTTTTCTTTTATTTCAGTCCGTCTGGTTGTACTTTTTGGGGGAAGAAACCCTGGTCAAGAAAGAAAAAAATTCTGTGGCAATTGGGTACGTTAGTGGGGGCACCTGTAGGTATTGCTCTAGTGGCAGGAATCACAGTTCCAGCTATGGTTATAGGTGAGTATACCCAAATCAATTTTTTATGCGTAATTACTTTCTTGTATGTCTCAACATAAAAGTTCAATATACATTTACAAGTCGAAGAAGTGAACATGTACGGCTTAACGTTGAACTGAATGCTATTATATCAAAAGGAACATATAGAGCAACTTTTGTATATGTAACAGTACCACGTTAGCAAAGTCGAAAACAATCCATCGAATTATCTACTTTATTTCGATCTATTTTGTAATTCAGTTAACAAAACACATTATTGATTAAGAATGGTATTATTAGTTGAGGAACGAGTATTTATCGTCAAACATTATTATTTCAGTTTATAATATTCATAACATCACAGCAGTAACCCAAAGCAATGAGTGGGACATATTATTCTGTGCAGTTTTTCAAGATACGTACATCTCATACATTAATTTCTTGAAGTATTTAAGAACACTATATTTAAAAATATTGAAGGCAACATAAATGGGAATATAACGCATCAATAATTGACATCAACAAGAAATTTAAAAAGACTAGAAAAAAACTATAATATAAATCCCAATAGCAGGTTACCTGGTTCCTTTTATATACTTTTTTAATTATGAGGTTATGTTCGACTGTTTTGCTTGTTTCACTTTTCCGTTTTAATAGGATCTCAATATCAATTTCCTGATCTTTTTGTGGTTTACTAATCCAATACATATAAACAAATTTTTATTGGTCAAACATTTTTGGTTACATTTAAAAGAAAAGAAAATTGAAATATTTTTATCATAATTTGTAGGCATTCCAGTTTGGGTTGGCAGGAAACTGTTCACTAGGTATAAATCGTCAGGAAAACACAAACGAAATGCTGCCATCGTTGGAGGAGTAGTAGCATCGGTAAGTCTTTGTATCTTTGTTATTTTACTAAAACCTATATTAATGATATTGAGAATGAACTCACTTACTACGTCAAAATTTCTGTGCCATCTCTTGGTTAATAGATCAAGCTTATAAAGAACAGCGAATTATTGATTCTGAACGATATTGAGAATTTTATGAAAATATCAATATCCACCTATTACATGAAAATTGCAGTGCCATCTCTTGGCCAATAGATAAAGTTTATACATGACAGCGAATTAATGATTCTAAAGGTATCTAAAGATTTCTGTATAAATAAGGTCTGTATATCGATCTGTTTTAGCTGCAGACGTTTTAAAATAATTTCAGATATTTTAATATTTTAATCCATTTGCATTTTATTATGTTGAACAAATTTGGATTCCTAATTTTTAATATTTTAAATGGAAAGTGATACACATGAGATTCATTCGCCTCTTTATTTTGTTTTGCGTGTAGTCTTTTTACCGTTTTTTTTTGTTTTATGAACGCCATCTATGAGGAGAAGGCTAAAATTCGCGGTTTCTGGAAAATATTTGTATTTATGAGTATGTATTTAAAATTGTTATGTATTGCAGTCATTATAAAATAGGTCCTGTCTATATTTATATTGTCATAATATATATATATATATAATATATATAATATATATATATATATATATATATATATATATTATATATATATATATATATATACATGAATGAAGAAAATATTCATAAAAATCAAATGTTGGTGTTTGTTTTCAACTTTATAACTTTTTCTTTTATCGCATCTTATACGCATTTGGAAGTTAATTTTTTTTATGTGGAGAATATTTTTTTAATAGATGTCTGCAATGAAGTCATTCTTCTGTAACCACAAATTAAACCTAAAATTACGTCAAATAGTAATAAAATGTTATATTTGGTAAGTGCTGTTAATGGCTGCGAGACCTGGGCACTGAAGACTGATACGATCAATCAGTTACAGGCGTTCGGGATCTGGTTGCATAGAAGAGTGATCCGGACACCCTGGATAGCGATAAAGGCCAATGAAGCTGTGTTAAATAGAGCAAATGCCGTTCATGAATTTGTAAAACTATTATGATTTTATACCTAGGGTATGTTCTTACAGGACACTGATACATATTTCTTCAGCCTATCATGAAAGATAAAATCGAGTGACGTAGAGGAATTAGAAGGAAACAGATGTTAAGGCTCAACAACATTCGCGATGGGATAGGAATGCGCAATGTCGAACAATTATTTCGATCCAATTCTAATGTTAGTAGGGGGACCTAATATGGCACCAAAAGTACATATTTTCTTTACTGTTTCTTATTTCCTTCATAGATCTTTTCTCGTTTGTGATTTTTCTTACTTGTGTGTCCTATTTCCATTAATTTCCAACTTTTCTTATATATTGTTGCCATAATTAATATAATCATTTATGAAAGTGCATGTGTGATCCTAATAATGCATGTGTTGAACGTGACGGTGGATATGGTCTATCTTATGAACAAACTATATGACCGATTTTTTTATTGACACCTCCTTCTGCACGTTTTTACCATTTTTTTTTTCGTTTCTAGTTAACTATTTTTGTTAAATCTATTTTTAGCTATCAAATTCATTCACTATGTTCGTCGTCTGGAAATCAGAAGTAGTATTATAAATCTTGTTTTTTAAATATCCTCATAGAAAGAAGTCCAAGGGTGTTAAATCGGTGGATCTTGGTGGCCATTCAATAAAATTCTTCTTCCTGCCTTAGGCGCTGGTTTCCCTGAACAGACGTAAGCCGCGGCCGTCAACGTTTGGACGTTGCGGTTAACGTCCACACGTGGTCAGTAACGGTTTAATGGTTTCTCTAGAATTAAACAGTTTGCTGGTAGATATCAATAGGTATAGACGTCGATTATTAGGTTAGATTAAAAATACAAAGAACTTTATAAATAATGAAAATGATAATGAGAAAAATGTTGATGAAACTGTTACTTAAAGAAAAGGAAGATATTGAACTAATAATTAGAAATTTAAAGAAAAGAAGACGGACTCACAATATATTTAAAAATAGAGAGAGTGAAAGAACATTTAGTAACTTAATTCATTCGCATCTTAAATGTGATAATAAAAAATTCATACAATATTTTCGACTATCACAGAAACAGCCACTGTTCGTTATGAATTTTCAGTTCCATCTCTGTTACTATTTTACAAACTTGTAACGTAGTTTCAGCAATAATATGTGGTGTAAAGTTTGAAACAGTATCAGCCATGGACTCGAAAAATTTATGAATAACAGATTTTTCTGGTACAGTTTCCGTCTGCGTTAAAAATTGTTTCAAACAACTGATTATTCACTTGCTGCCTCTTTTTCAAAATACTGATCAAAATAAAAGATTGCTTGTGTTCGCCATCTGGAAGGGTCACTTGGCAGTCTCACATTGTATAATTGTTATAAATAAAAATTATGTTTAATTTAATTATTACATTATTTGTATATATTTCATCTTGTTCTTTTTTCATTTTGCTTTCGTCCGTCATAACGTCCACTAGCTGCAATGCTTCGAAACGATATGAACGGACACACATAGCGTGTAAACGCCAACTGTCGACGCTAGCCGTGACCGCTGGCGTGTCTGAGAAACCAAGTGCATACACTTTTAGGCATATCATTCAAACGTTAACGGCAGCCGTTGTCCGTCGCCATCGATGGTGTCGATGTACACCATCTTGTTGGAAAAACAAATCATCTTCCTGACCATATGTTTAATTCCAATGGCTTGAATATGTGGCTTCGTGGAAAACTATTGGATTTTCGCCAGCCCAATAACGCAATTATGTCGATTTACAGTAGCATTTAGAAAAAAAGAACATTCGCCCGAAAAACAAATTTTAAATAGAAAGTTTGGATTACTATTTATTTTCATTTATTTCCTGTACCAAGTTTATTTTGTAGGGTGAAATTGTACGCGAAGAGCCCGATTGTTAAGCTATTTTTTAGTACTTGAAGTAGGTTCCAAAATAACATAGTCTAAAGTTGCTATTTCTGTTGCTTCAGTCCTAACACGTTTTTCACACCCCCTTTTTATCAGCTACTGAACCCTTTTCATGGAATTTTTTGACTAGTTTTACGTATGAGTGATGAAGTTGCTTATCTTAATGAAGTTGATTCAATAATTTCGCTGTTCTAATTGCATACTTTCCATTTTCAAAAAATTTGAAAATAATTTCAACGCGATACAATAGACCATTTCGAACGAATTTAACAGTTCAAATAACTAAACTTCTTGTAAATTTCTTTCAATGTAGTTTTTGACGAGTCTGAAAAAATTTGTCACTAACCTAGCAGAACATAGGCGTTACGTTTTGTTTTTAAGGGATGTAACACTTTTATTAAATTGATACAAGAACAGAGTTAATATGAACAGAAAAATCATGTATGCCATGTTACAATGGCCACTAAAAGGGAGGGGGTTGACCAGGGACAGATATCCATATCGTTGAAATAAAAATCGACCTATTTCATTATTTCAACAAAATAAAATGAATATTGCCAAACATCAGGTTGGACTCTTGAGTGGCTATCCATGAATAAGCGAACGCGTTGTTAGTTAGGAAATTTAGCTTCATTATCTTTATAAAAAGTTGCTTTTTACATACGAAAGGCTGCTTATACCTTGAGTGGATACTGATCAGGAAAGGAGGTCAGGATATCCTTGATGATTTCCAATCTCCGATAGGAGTGGCCCAATAAGAAGGATACTGATCCGATAAACATGAGAATTTACCTTTTTTAATAAAATTTTCCATGCCACTCTGACTTAAACTCGCGACAGCTGTGTTTTCACACTCACCAACAGAACGCTGTGATCATTGCACAGCAATTAAGCAGGCATAATGTTTCTTTGTTGATTTACTATGGAATGTTCCGATTTGAATAATTACTAAACGTTACATATAAAGAAGGGTGTTAGCAAATTTGCGTTAGGTAACTTCTGAACTTTTCCCTATATTGAATTGAATATTATTGTTGCAATTTTATGGTCCTATCTAGTCGAATGTTCTATAATTTTATTCGTTTACGGTTGCATCTAATCAGCTATCACTATTTACCTTTTTTAAAGGACAATAGGGTTTTGATGATTCTGGTTAATGACTCTAAAGTTAAATATATTTTTTTAGTAAAATGGTTTGATATTTTTCTGCAGATGTCATTAATGCGAATCCAGTTTTTCCAAATTCTGCCAAAGAGTGGATCAAATGGCTGCCTGGTCAAACGATCTAAATTTATTTATCTAAATGATTTCCTTCCAACACTTAAATTTTTCTTAACCTAACTTAAATTCTTAACTACATACATTACATTGTACAAAAGCTGTTTTTGTGTTATACAAGTATACACATGCATTTTATAGCCAAAACAATTAATATATCTGAAAATACGATTGAACATGTTTAAAACTTAAATATTATCTTTGTATGGCATTAAGCCAAAATTAATTGTAATGACAATTATACTTTTAACTAATATTTGACGTTTCGATTTCCACTACGGAAATCGTTTGCAAAAGTTGTTGCAGGCTATGCTTTTTCAAAATGAATGGTCTTACTTGGCCTCAATCTTACAGACAATAGCCTGCTTTAAGTTGAAAAATATCTGAGAGTGATGTGGGATATCATGTGTTTTTATGTATTATTTGTTTGTGTAATGTGTGTTTATGTAGATTATATGTTTGTGTATTGTGTGTTGCATATATATATATATATATATATATATATATATATATATATATATATATATATATATTGTGTATAATTGTAGATAATATGTTTTCGACTTTCTATTAATCAGCTATTGTTGGAATATTTTTGTTGTCGACTTCTTCTTTTAGTATTGTCAACTAAAGCCTGCTACGTTCTGCTGATTGGTTTGCTGCACAGTTTTCTTCATTAAGTAGGGTGAGAGCTGCTTCTTTAACTTTTCTCTTTTTCGTGTTTGTTTCTTTCATGTCTGTTGATGCTTCTTTCCGTTGTACTCTGTGCTCGTTGTCCCAGGCATGTTTGCATATCTGATATTTGTTGAAGTCTCTGTTTTTATATATGTTTCATGCTCATTTATCCTGACACTTAGTGGTGATGCGGTTTCCTCCACGTTAAAATTGTTGCATTCACAAGTTCTTGTGTGTTCTTGGGTTTGGTTTTGGATAGGATAAATCTCAGTTTATTGGATTTTTTGAATGTTGTTGTAATGTACTTATTTCCTACCTTTTTCAATTTTGTAGAAATTGTTATCTTTCAATCCCTTCTTGTGAGTATCTCGGTAATGCTTGTTTTGTTATGTTTCTTAATTTCCTTTGTTGTATCTTGCAAAATTCCTTCTTTATAAATGATTTTTTAAAATAATGTTTTTTGAAAACGATTTCTAGTAAAAAATATGATTTTCATAACAATCAACTGTGACTTAATCCCATAAAAACATAATATTTAACTTAGATACGCCACAAGAAAACAGTTACAGAATGTTCAAAACGTTTAATAATCAATTTTTATTTGTTTTATTTGACATAAAATAAAAAATTGCTGGAGAGCAGATGAGAATAAAACTTAAGATATAATTTTAGCTATATTTTCGCATTACATGAGCATTTCTGTAGTTTCTAATAATAATCACATTAACCTCGCCCATCCCCTTTGAGTCTTTCAACCACCTGGCGGTGTACGTAGAGCCATCCAGACCGTCGGCTGCGAACTGTAGGATCAATACGGGGGGCGGTGACGGAGCCGATCGGGTCCTTCCCCGTTCGGTGCGGATGCTGCCGCCCCTCCACAACTCATTCCTACGTACGCGATAGTATCCAGAATCCGGAGGATCCCGAGAGGATTCCCCCTTCGGTTGTCTCGATCTATTTACGGCGTTCCTATCCGACGCTCGCGGCCTGGGTCGCCAACGAGAAATCTTCTTAGTTTTGGTAAATGAAATATGACGCAGCAGGTCAGTAACGAAGACGAATTAATTATGTTTTTGGTGAATTGTTCCAGCTGGAAAAAGGATGGAAATTGTAGCGTAAAAATTAGCTGAATAACGAAACTACGATTTTCACCTAAATAGCCCAATTATTTTAGCTATAATTTATACACGAACAGCTTTTCTAAGATATTATAATAATGTATTTTTCTGAATATTTGTGATATATTATTGATACAGGTCTGTATTATTCTGATGTCATAAGACTTTTTATTTTATCAACGACGATTGTCATAATTAACATTTATTATATTCATCTTTCTAAGTATAGTCCAGTCGTCAGAGATTTGATCTTTAAAAACGAGACGAACAAGCTGAATTTTGCTAAAAATGTCAATTTTGGTACCCCAGAAATATGCAAAAAAGCTTGCCACTCCTAGCACCGGAATTTCCCCTAAAGTCCACCCTCGTAGGAGGCATAAATGTTTTAAACAAGAAGTGCAACTTTCGTATGCAATTTGCCGCAATTAAGGTCAGTTTCTATAAAGCTGTTAAATAAATAAACGTTGCGCAATTTTTGCCGTAAACTAACTTTATTTGCGGCAAAATGCAAGATTCGCAGACAAAAGCTGTACGTCTTTACTTTTAAAACGTGTTTTGATTTTTGTCGATAGAACACTGATCTAAAGATATAGAGTTGATGCAAATTTTATTTAAAAAAACACGATTTTACGTGTGTAACTGATATTCAAAATCTCCGGTCGCTTCAAGCTTTGTTTCTGAGATAACGGCATAGAACGGATAATTTGTTCTGTGGCAAAGAGATTCTTGATAAATCGATGTTTTCCGTTTTCCTGGCTTCTTTAGTGGCGGAGACACTGTGTCTATCTAGGATTTGGTTTCGGGTGTATACTTCTTTATTCAGGTTTCATTGGACATAAGCAACAATTACGGCACTATAGTTATATCTGACATCTTAGTCACTTTTACTCGGTGTCATTCAATACGATAGAATAGTGAACCTTTTTAATCACAATCAATTCAGTTTTGCTTTGAGTTCGGTTGGTGCAAAATCTTTCTAATCAAGAAACTTTATCGCGATTATCAGTTATTTTTTCCCATTAAGAAATAACGAGAGCTGAAGAAATTACATGAGACGTTTCCTTTGGTGTCACACTGTCAAAAACATACCAATGGACAAATCACTCTGTATTCTCATACGTAACCAATTAAAAGATTAGATGACTAGTAACTTTGCCCGTCGCATGCGACGGGGATCCCCTTCATTCAATTTTTAAAATAATAAAACTTTTTTTCATATAATCCAAGTAAATTAAAGTATGATCTGCTGCACTTCTGACCAGATATATATTTTTTTCTACTCTCTTACTATTTAGTAAATTGTATATTACCTACTATTTGGATGCTACCACTACTAAGTAAATGCATCATAACAGATACTGACACGTAATAACTAGCACGTAATAAAAAAATTACGCTTCAGTTTTATAAAAATGTGTAATATCACATAAGCCTCGTAAGTCAGTTGGTCGAGTTACCATGGAAACGAATTAACGGACGTTATTTTGACAGATTAAACATTATTAATCTGTCAGTGTAAATATAGTGATAATTTAATTTTTATGTTTATAAACGAAAATAATCGTAGAAAAAGTATAGTATACAACTTGAGTTGTAAGCTTATTGCATGCTTGCATGATTGTTATCAGGTGAAACATCTCCTTATATTAACCTGTGTTAGTTAGTCAGTTAGTATTAGTAGTTAGTTAGTTGTCCTTTATTGGGATAGAGCAAAAAGGATAATAACAAAAATAGTATGTTACAAAAAAAAAATGGTATTCTTTATTTTATTTAAAGAGGAATAAAACAGTTCTCAAATTTTGCCGTTATCTTATCAATCATCATCAATGGACACAATAAAATTTACACAAAAAGAATATTAAGTCGTCTTGAAGACTGTAACGAAATATTTTGCCTACCACATGCGGTATTAATACAAGGGGTAGAAAATTGGGGACAAACTAAGGAGGTGGAGATAAGGCAAGCAAAATAATCGCTGCTTGTGCGAACGACACTCAGGGTTTGTTAGGAGAGCTGGGGTCGTGGATAAGTAAATGGCAAAGGGGTTTGGAATGGGGCAACTACAAAAAATGAAATAAAGGGGTCATTAATCTCTTGGAACAAACAAAATAAAAATAAACAGGAAACACCTCTAGTAATTTAATATAGGGCGCCACTTTGAGGTGCCTAATTATAACTATTACAGCTAGTTGTAATAGGAAAATAATTATTAAAAAATCAAAACATATCTGGGCGACATTTTTGTAACGATAACTTGGGATACTATTCGAGAAAAAGGATTAATTTAAAAAAAAATAGACAAAATGTTAAGAAACAAAATTTAACATTTATTTTTGTGTCATACCACAAACAGTTACACAAATACAGACAGCACTAAAAATGCTATATTAGTTACAGAGATTCTTACAGAGATAAAAATTATTACAAATACAAAAAATTATCTTTTTAAACAATGAAAGCAATTATTATTATTTTTTAAATGTCTATCTTGACTTTAAATTTTAGACACAGAAAAAGTTACCTGAACCTCACTAAACTTCACTCTGTATGTCTGGGGTCGGGAACTGAAATCATGCTAGAACTATACTGGGGGCAGATCCGGGATGACGATCAGGGATAAGAAGATGAGGGCGGAAGCCAGCACTGGCTGGAACACAACCTTGAAAACTCGTCTCCTTCAAAGACTGGAACAGGCACAGCACAATGGCAACATGAGGCCATCTTCAAAAACTAATGTAAAACTGCTCAATACCAAGTATCCATTTGCTACTGTCACTTCATGCTACATTTCCATGACAAGAAAAGGAAAACGAAAAGATTTCGAATTTGAAAATAAATTCGGACTCCAACAAAACCGAACACGCCTTGATCATCGGCCGGCTTTACCGAGAGTAACGAAATTATCCTCAGAAATTGTTCGCATAATTTGAAATAACAAAACACAACTGAAATTAAGACGTAGATTATTAATTTGAAAACGTAGTACATCGGTACCACTAAAATGGTTTTTATTACTTGGCGACGCTGAAAAGAACGAAATATTATTTGGGTTTTTAATACGTACGAATAGGAAACTGAAATGCCTTAAAAATACTCTTCGATTTTTCACACATATATGAGGGGATTTCAATATATTACATATACGAGGGGATTTCAATATACACCAAAAAATCAATGAATTGCAAATGCTACAAGACAAAACCACTTTAAAGCCAATTTCAATAAAAATCTTTTATCTATCTGATTTTTTTAATATTTACTTTATTGCAAAAACAAAACTTTAAAACATTTTACAAATGAAGTCTACTCTTGAGTTAAAATGGTAACGACAATTATGTCAATAAAATTCATTTACAGTTACAAAACTTTCAATTCTGAACACAAAATCACTGACTTTTCCTTCGTAGATTGTATTTAGACCATACCCAGAATCGTCCACGCTCCACAGCAATGTGATTTGTCACTATTCGCCTCGGCTTTCTTCTTTTCGCATCTGCAATCCTCCTGCAGCGATTGTACAAAACACCTGATTCAATTCCCCAACAATTAACACTTTAAATTTAATTCTCCAAACTCTCAGCTACTTCTTAATGACACAAGGACCTCTTTCTGTCAACTTCGTGCCGCCAAACTATTTCCTACGTATTCCAGAAACTACCCACTTTAGATCCAAGGATATCTTTTCATCGACTTGTAATCTTCTTCCAAAATTTTGCGAACTTCCTATTATCCAAACTCCCGAACACACTATCGAGACGCGACCTTTCCTTTCGATGATCAAATGGTAACTGCCTATTCTCTCTCATACATCGACTGTCAAATCTCCCATTCACAAAAAACATTGTCCAATCAAAAAGCTTTATTTTGTTTACAATCATTAAGAAAAAACCCCATTACTGTTTCCTGAGAAACTAAAATTTTTGCTTTAAAACTGGCTTTCCCTTTGGTTACTAATACATAATTCATTTCTATAACAAAAGGTTAAATACAATATCTTAATCCTATGTACAAACAATGAAAAGATTATAATGAGTATGGGCTTTCTAATTCTATATAAAAAGATTTTACCTGCCAGTGTTGTACCTGCAGTTGTTCACAGGCAAAACTTTCTGTTAATCTAATCTTATCTTAATCTAATACATAAATTTTGGTTACCAGGATGTATTTATTTTTATTTTTCTCTTTGGCTGGAAGAGGAAGTCTGACAATATATATATATATATATATATATATATATATATATATATATATATATATATATATATATATAGTGAAAAGGAGATAATACTGGGAAGTACCCTTTTATAACTGAGGAAGCAAAATAAAACTGGGGTGCTTCGTTCGATGTGCTTTTAATTAACGGTCTAAGCTTTCGTCAATGATTATTGACATCATCAGAGTAAACTACAAACAAACGAGAGAACAAACAATGAACAAGTGGAACCTAAGTATACAAATTTATAAACACTTACCCTAATTGTAGCAAGTAACTCAGTGATTTGGGTTGAACACAAAGAAAGTATTGTCTATGTATATATTAAATATAGTTGCAGAATATTTAATATATATTTAATATAGTGCAATATATATAATATATTGCACTATATTTAATATATACATAGACAATACTTTCTTTGTGTTCAACCCAAATCACTGAGTTACTTGCTACAATTAGGGTAAGTGTTTTATAAATTTGTATACTTAGGTTCCACTTGTTCATTGTTTGTTCTCTCGTTTGTTTGTAGTTTACTCTGATGATGTCAATAATCATTGACGAAAGCTTAGACCGTTAATTAAAAGCACATCGAACGAAGCACCCTAGTTTTATTTTGCTTCCTCAGTTATAAAAGGGTACTGCCCAGTATTATCTCCTATTCACTACATAGTACTCGTACCCGTGATTATCCTTTTGGTTATATATATATATATATATATATATATATATATATATATATATATATATATATATATATATATATATATATATATTGATGGGTACGTCTTACGTCGTTTGATTTAATGTGTCATATGCTAGAATTAGCCTACTTATTTAATTTATAATCAGTCAGAGGCCTTTTTCAGGTCAATAAAGCAAATTTACCATATATTTGCCTTATGCTTTATATAAAGCAAATATGTTTATTATCACCCATAGTGTCAAGTGATATGTCGTATGTCGCTTTACTTTCATTAATAACGAAGAGTAATAATTCTTGGTAGTCTCTTTGTTTGTTTGTTTTTCATCTAAATATATTCGTTGTAATCCTCCCCTTTGATTTGCTATGCCACGTGATAGGATTCGATTAGTTGTTTATTTTGTACTCAGCCAGAGGCCTTACTTTAAGTCAATAAATAAACATTAGTCTTTTAGTTAAACTATGTTTATCCATAGTGCACTATGACGTCTCGTATGTAATATACGTTCATCATTAATGAAGATACTGTGTAGTGCCCTTTTGAGAGTCGCCTAGTAGTAGTAGTTAAGTAGTTTTTTTCTTATATTCGCGATATCCTTCCCTTTCACTTAACGTATCACACGCTCCAGTCGGACCAATACCAAAGGAGATATGATGTAGTACCCTCGTAGCAATGCCGCAATGTGTTTTTTCTGTCTCAACATATTCGCTACTCCCTCTCCTTTTCAATAATGTAGTATAATGTATCATATCCAAAACGCTCAAAAAATGACCAGAATGAACCTTAGCATTTTAGATTTTCGAAAAAATTAATTACCTTGAAATAGTCAAATTTCTGATTAACATTATTTGAATCATCAATTTTTAGAATGAATAAGCACTAAATCAACCGTATCATTTTAAGAACAAAATATGATTGAAATGTCAAATGTTGGTAGTTTAGATTTCTTTCCTAGGTGGCGTCGTTACCTTACTGGACAAACGGTATGACTTCTCATCATGGTCTTTTATATAGATAGATAAGAATGCTCCAAATTAGCGTAATCTCTGTGTGATGAGATCGGGCTGATACTTGGGTATCACAATGAGAAAAAACGTAAAAATGTCTACAAGGATTTTTGCATTTTGGTAGAAATCAAGGCTTCTTTTTCAACATTTAAAAATAAAAAATGTCACGGAGGAAAACTAAGCAAAGAAAGAGTCACTCTCCTAATTATTGCAAAAATGGACGGATCAGAAGTGCTGCCTCAGCTGATGATTGATAAGTCGGCTAATCCGCGTTGTTTTAAGAACGTCAAGTCAAAACCAGTGGAATATGTGAGCAGCGTTAGCAAAGTTAGTTTGTTTATTGACAACTGTACGGCCTACAACACTATTCCACTAATGGAAAATGTAAATGGAAATTTTTTTTTCCTGCCAACATGACTTCATTTCTCCAGCCTATGGACCAGGGAATCAAAAAAAATCTTGAAAATTTTAACCAACGTTTTTTGATTGAAAACATTGACGGAAGATTGGCCGAAAATGCCAATGATAACACCTGTAATAATGACAATAATTGACCAGTTTTATAGCTTGCAAATGTTTTAATTGGTATTCTTGGCCGAATTTTGTTTGCCACTTTTTTTCGGTTGACAAAATTCGGACAAGAATAGGAACGAAAACATCTGCAAAAGTGTGCAAAAGATTTTTATCGTTTGCAGAAGCTTTTGTAGGTATCACTGTTTTTTGTAGATATATTTTTAATACTAATATTTGGATAATTCGAATTTTTGGATAATTCGAAGTTTTTTAACGGTCCCCTGAGATTCGAATTATCCAGATTTCACTGTAATATAAATTTATTTAAATAGGATCTCACTTAAAATATCCTTTTCCTCGGTTTGTGACATTTTCTACGTAACGACACACATTATCCGGCGACAAACATGTCTCTATGTTTGAATAAACGTACTCCTGATGAAAACATATTCAGTTAATCGTATGGAACATGTCAACCCTCGTTCGTCACCTTTTAACATTGAAGTATGCTATAATCGCCGCATGGCGACCCTAATGACGACTCCCCGCTAAAAAGGCCGCAAAGGCTCAAAGGTATCGGTCGTAGGTTGTAACTTACTGAAAATGGATCGTTTAAAAGTGCAGTGGCGTAGGGAAGTGCATACTAAGCAAAACATGTTGATTTTATTCAAATTTAGAATGTTTAGATTCTCTTTTATCAGTATTATTATCGCCACCATAATCATTAACGTCCACGTCTTTTAATGCATTTGTAGAACACAGCTCGTTCAATAATTTTCACTCATTTGATTTTTGGCTGGTAAATTTCATGCTGTTTTGATTTTTTTAGTGTCTCTAAAACTTTAGTTAATTTTTTTTTAGTATAGTTTAGAATGTCTCATGCACAGTGCAACATTGCAAAACTCTCTGCCTAAATTACAGAGGTATATTCTCCTAGTGGAATAGAAACTGTTCATAAAGTAATACCTATCTAGAGAATTAAAAGCACCAATCCAGATAATTCAAGACGAAAAGGGCAATATCATAACCAATCTGAAAGGAATAGAGGAAACACGGAAAAACTGCTTAATGTCTATACTTGAATATCAACCCTAAGGATGAAATTAAAGAAATCGCAGATTGGAAGAAATAATTAAATATTCTCAGAATCGAACTAGTAACTGTCATAAAAAGACTGAAACTAGTAAAATCAGGCGGATAATACCAAATTACAGCTGAAACAATCAAAGGCATGGGAGAAGATGGAATACATTTGATTCACACAATATGTGAAGATATATGGAACACGGGAAAATGGGGTTTATTATTCCAATTTATAAAAAAGGAATCCCAACAAATTGTAATCATTGTGACAATAGCTCTAACATCACATGCAAGTAAAGTTCTCCTTGGTAACATTAATGAAAGGCTAAAAGTATTTTTGTTACCGCAAATTTCGAAAGAACAATATGGATTGTCCCAGCAAGAGAAACTCATGAACAATTCTTAAATGTCTGTCAAATTGTCGATAAAACTGGCGAATTCAAAGTGGGAAGTTGTCTATGCTTCGTAGAATATTTTAAAGATTCGACTACGTAAATTGGCCTAAAATGTGGGAAATACTCAGTGAAATGGACGTCCCACGGTAAAAACAGTAGAAAACCTGTAAATCTTTTTTATATGTATCGATTTACCTGAAATTTTGACAGTAGTTAAAAAATAGCTCATATATAAAAAACCTGTCCTATGGCAGCATGTGTTTTTTATGTGGGGTAGTTGCCATCCCAACTCGGGAGGGAAAAAAGTTTATTCATTAAATACAAAAATCCAAATATATGATGTTGAATAATCGGAAAACGGTAAGTTTTTCATGGAAAACTTATAGAAACTTTTTTAAAGAATTAAAAAAAAACCTTTAAAACGACCACCAGTAAAGGATACTTGTATTAAAATTAAGTTAAGTTATAACTAAAATAAAGTCCGTTTATATTTTTTGTGGTACAGAAAGTATCAAACTAGCCCGCGCCAAAACCACCCCGGTTGAACATTTGATTTGGCTCCTAAAACATTTGTACGGAAACAACATAACGCATCATCATTAGTTGACTCTACAGCCCTTCGTGAGTCCTGACCTACTTTAAAACATTTTTCCATCCTTCATTGCTCAGTGTCTGTCTTCTCCATCCAGTTAGTCAAATCTCCCTTAAAACGTCCTGCATATCGTCCAGATACCTGAGTTTAGGTTGCCCCCTTTTTTTTCTTCCGAGGGACCTATTTAGCCTGGATATTTTAGAAGGATCACTTTCATCCATCCGCATAACGTGGCCCACCCATCTTAGGCGGTTTCTTTTGATGGGTTTCACGATATCTGCATCCCCAAAAAGCTCATAGTGTTCGAAATTATATCGCCTTCTCCACAGAGCCTGTTCGGTAACTCCGCCATATATGGTCCTCAATACTTTTCTTTCAAAAATTCGTAGTAACTCTTTATCTCGGGTGTTCATCCATGTTTCCGATCCGTAACAACCTAACTACAGTACGAATAAATATTGCTTACTCTGATCAGTTTGGATCAAGTTTAGTGCAAGAGTTCGCCAAGGATGTGTATTGTCGACACTGTGATATATGGGTAGTGGCACAGCCACCTTTACTTCCAAGCCATGAAGTAAAAAAGGCAACACCGCATTCTATGACGTCGGTAGTCCCATGATACTATGACTATAAGATATTGCGCATGTTTTTGTGAAGTCATTGGAGACTTGCACGTTCGAAATGTCAGTTTTTGTATATATCAATAAATAATCTTTAAAAAATAGTTTGGAGATATCCTTATGTGTACGATTATTGTAATTATTAAACCTCTTAACTTATTTTCGTCTAGTAATTTCATCACAGAATGCATACAAATCTCATTTAACTTTAACAAGAATTCAAATTCTAGTCTCCAATGACGGCATGCGCGAACCCGACCGATTTTGAGCTACGGGAAGATCCTATCTTGTTATTCATAGTATCATGGGTAGTCCGATAATCAGCTGTAAGGTCTACCAGAATATTAAACTAATTTGAATTTTAGGAAACTGATATTTTGAAAACTTCAATTTATTACAGAAATATTTTTAGGGAAATTAAATTAATAAAACCTTATATATACCTAGTAAATATATATAAAGTTTTATTATTATTTAGGTTATATTATCAATAAAATAATCACTAGAGTAAAATTTATTGCACTTAAAATACAGTGTCAAACAGTTAATCTTACAATCAAATGCAGTCAAGAATCTCTAGAAATTTTAAATATTAAGTACTTAAGCATATAAATAATACAATACATTAACACGACATTTAAAAAGATTAAAATATGTGCTAAGTAAAAACTTAGTGTAACTATTATGATTAAAAAATTCATCCTAAGAAATCAGACACAATATAAATATGGTTCTAAATTAATCTAATTGAAAATTAAATATTTTACTATTTACTTATAACTTTTGTTGAATTTTCATATTTAGATATACAAAAGTAGCAATTTTAAATATGAATAGGTTTGTTGTCATATAGACCAAGTTAAAAGAGGTATACATGAAAAATGTGTTGAATGTAACATACCATTTATAACTTGTATATCGATTTAAAATAGCCTATATTCTCAAAAGATTTTTGAATGTAATACTCAAATTTAAGTTAAGTAAGTTCTCTAATTGTGACCATCTTGTTAATTTACTATATTGTAAAATCCATGGACGTATAAACACAGATGGACTCAGTTATTTACATAAAATTGTGAAGTCAAAATTATTTGAATATGTCACATTCTCAGCACCTCCAACTGTTGTCACGTTTTTTTATTAAAAATTCCTATTCGCGAGTCGCTGAAAATATTACTCCGTATTTTATACTCTACAGGTGCTATCAAACCAAAATAATAATTTATTGGTTATATTAATATATCTAATTGTAATCAAAATATCAAGTGTGCACATAAGTGTGCATTATCATTTAATAATAGCGTATAATAGATATCAATAAATTATTTTATATTTAGAAGCACTGAAAACTATTTATAAATGGCAACGGTTGTTTACATTTCTCTGTTTTACGGTTCTACGTCAAACTTCAAATGCTATTCCATGTTTGTTTACAACGATTGAGGAAATAAGGAAAAATTGTTTTTAGATAATTTTGGCTGTATTTTGAGTGATATTTGTGAAAAGTGAAATAAAATAAACGAAATATTTACATCCCGGTCTTTCATTTCATTTGTAAGTACATTAAATTTACATTATTTAAGATGAGGAAATGAAAAAGCGTGTTTGTTTACATTTTAATAGGCGTACCATTGGGCTTATTCATGTTCATTAATGTATTCAATAAGATATAATAAAATTGTATTTTAATTTTTCTATAAAGACGTGATTTGTTAATAGTTAAATTCTCGTTTTTTTTTTAATTCTTTGAACGTGTTTTTATATATTATTACTAGGTACTTCCAATTTTTAAAATCTGAATAATTACCCGCGAGTAAAAATTCAAGCACGCTTATGCTCATTGCGGAAGCATCACATTCTATCGAAGCTTCAAAACATTGTGTGTTAAAGGTATCTTATTGCTGTGTCCATCTATGTTTATACGTCCATGGTAAAATCCATTTCAAATCATTACCACTTAATCTATTCTTACCTACATTGACGATTACACTAAAATTACTGCTAACTATTACACTACATATTACACAAATATTATCACACTTGTGTCCCAACTGATTAATGTTTAATACATAGAAATATACACAGTCACTTGTAATTTTACTTGTCCAGTTTTTCAATGGGATATTATTGTCTAAGTCTAATTGACATAATTATGTTATCTCTTGTTCCCTCTTCTTATGCAAAAAGTTTCTTCTGTCTTCGGGATTCCTTCTTTCTTTAGTACGATGAACAGTTACATATATGATGGTACTTCAGGAAATATATTAGGAACTGCATTGCCTATTAATTTGGGAAATATTAACTTTTCAATGTGTACATTTCCATCTTTATCTTCTCATTGTTCAGTCCGCTGAATATCATCTTCATGAAAATGTTTGGCACATACTACGGAAGATTTGGTAATTGTACAGCCTTCTCTATGAATAGAGCATAACCCAGTATACCTTCTTTGGGGATCTTTGGGAAACAAAAACATACTTTCTGCCTGTTTCGTTTTTAAAGTACTGACATAATTGGTTTTGCAACCAGGTATATAACAATGCCAGAGCATCTGTAACAAAAAACAAAAGTATTATTATTGTTGTTTTTAGTTTATATATTTTGTAACAAGAAGCAAAAGTATTATTATTTTCAGTTTGTTTTGTAGGTTATATTTATACTTGCCTTTTAAATTGTCGTTCTTCTAAAAGTTCTAAATTTAATGAAATTTCAGTTATATTAATATTTTCTAATTGATTTAAACACAATTTACAAATAAAACATTCGAATAAAGTTAAAAAAACAATAAATTCAACAAACTTTACAAGCCCTCCTATATGAAATGTTAAACCAAAACAAACCACAGTCGGACTACCACGCGTTGTTGCCAAATTTCTACTTCATGGCTTGGAAGTAAATGTGGCTGTGGTAGTGGGCATATCATGCGAACAGTTTGTTATCGATGACTAGGAAGGAGGAATAGTAGTAGGAGGGAGTAAAATTAATAACCCAAGATATGATATATACACAACACACAAGTCAATAGTAAGGTCTAACAATCAATGCAAATAAAACAAAAGTTATGATAATTGATCGAGCTGGAAATAACCAAGCAGACATTGGGATAAGAAGTGGTGGGAAAGTTCAAGTACCTAGGATCGATAACATTAAGTAATGGCGGATATGAAGAAGAAATAAGAGGATGACCAACAGTGGCTAGGTAAGCAAGAGCAAAACTGAAGAAAATCTGGAAAGACACCGACAAAACTAAAGCCACGAAGCCTTGTTTAGCATGTGCACTGATGTTTCCTATTGCAACATATGTTGCTGAAACGTGGAAAGCTGATGCAAACATAATCAACGCGTTTGAGATTTTTGTGTGCAGCAGAATATTAGGAATTCCATTGACAGCATATCGTACAAGTGAGTATGTGCTTTAAAAACTAAATATTAATACCAGGTTCATTAAAAAAATAAACAGAAATTTTCTGAGATACTTTGGTCATATCACTAGAAGGAAAGTGGACATAGACAGACATCGTAGAAGGTAGAGTCGAAGACAGAAGATCAAAAGACAGATCTCCTTCACGCTAGTCTGATCAAATTACAACAATCATAGATCTCACCATTCCGAAGCATCTCACAAAGCCCAAAATAAAGTTAAATGGCTAATCATGGCCAATTAAATATGACGTCACCACATCCTTGCGTAGGATAACGGTCTAAGGTGGATAACAAGCCACCGAGAGATCAACATAGAAACAGCCAACCAAGCCAGAATGGCAACATCCATTGCGAATATATTACGAGATACAGTGTGGAGAAACAAGTATCTAGGATTGGAAACAAAAACAAGAATTTATAAAACTTCGACTTGGTTTATACGCGATAGAAACATGAGCTGTTGTAGGCGGGATCGAGTAAGAAACGAATATATCGAGCAAGAATGGATGTCCAAGTATAGTTAGATGGGGAAGAGAACGAAGAAGAAATCGTACTTAATACGTAAATGGGAGACGATGGACTTACAAAAATTGTAAGAGTGAAAGTCAAAAGAAAGAACGCTCTCAGGAAGACAACCAAATACATGGCAAGACACCTGGTCTTCGGAATGGCCAGTAAGACTAAGTAATGCCCAGTAAACCCTGGCCATGGACCTAATGTAAGAAAAAGAAGAAGAAGAAGAAAATAAAGTATATACGTTTCATAAAATTAATCAGTTTTGGTGTAACCTAACTTCGATTGTATATTTATTAGGTTATTTGTTGGGAATTTAACTACATTTAAAAAAAAAATTTGTTTTTGCGTTTTGACTTTCACACCATCAATAATTTTTTGCACTAAAAATTTTTTTTTATACGTTTTTTGCTTTCCCGAAATAAACTAATCAACAACTACGCACATTTATTTTATAAACTCATCGTTGCATGAAATTCTCGAATTATGTTTTGCCGTCAGTTTACAAAGTTTTATTAATTTAATGAATTTTCATTAAGTATCAGTAACCCCTTTTCGAAGTTGAAAGTTGTACTATAGCAATTTCTGAACCACCAAGCTTTCTGGTTGTTAACTTGGTTAATTTGTTTCCAAAACCCCTTTTTCTGTCGTTGCAAAGACTTTTTAGTTCGTCCTCGTGCCGACGCGTCAGGAACAAGGTGCACTCGAGAATTAGGTCACGCCGCCTCAAATTGACCTCACGGATAGTCGGGAGGCGGCACGGACTTGCCGTCGGCCGGGATGGAAACAGAGATGTAGGGTCGTATAAATATTCCACTCTAATGGTCTCTAGCAACGTCTAGGCGTTATCGTTGTTGTGGCTCTCGTTAAACGTGTCTTATCGATTTTCTGACAAAAAGAGGTCCGGAATGTGTCGTCCTGGAGATGTGGTAAACTTTTTTTACCTTTCTGAGATTTGTGTAAAGACCGAAAATAAAACAGAACAGCGTTTTGTTACATTTTTACTTGGCTAAGCCCATTGGGATCCTCATTTTTGACTAACTTACAAATACTTAAGTTAATTAAAATGTAGTATAATGATTTGACTATTATTTTTTTTAATTATCGCCATTCATATCTGTTGCTTGTAAGACGTTTCCACATTGGCCCTGCAGTTCTTTTAATATCGTCGCTTCCTCGTGGTCTTTTGGCTTCATATGGCCGCCAATTTCCGATTTCTTTATTCCATCGGCCATCCGTAAGACGTTCGTTATGTCCAGCCCATTTCCATTTCAGTTTAGCTGCCTGTTCGACAGCATCTTTTACTTTTGTTCTATTACGAATGTCTTCATTGGTTTTATGGTCTTTGAGTGAGATACCCAGCATCCGTCGTTCCATAACTCTCTGAGTTTTTCTGATCTTCTCCATATTTATTTTAGTGAATGTCCAGGTTTGAGCTCCATATGTAAGCACAGGTAGGATGCAGGAATTTAACACTTTGGTTCGCAGTCTTTGAGGTATATTTTTATTTTTAAGTACGTATGAGAGTCTTCCGAACGCTGCCCATCCCATTTTTACACGCCTTCTTATTTCGGTAATCTGATTTTCTTTGCGTACCTTGACATTTTTACCCAGATATGTATATTCATCTACGTGTTCTATCTCTGTACCTTCGATGTTTATCATAGGTTTGTCATCTTTGTTTGACATTAGTTTAGTTTTGCTGAAATGAAAACTTTGTCTCACTCCTCGGTTGATTTTTACTGGTATTGTTTCGATTCCATTACCCAATGTTACTATCATTCCAGCTTGTTCGTAAATATTATGTAAAAAATGTATTAGTTCTACGCTATCAAAAGCTTTTTTATAATCTATAAAAGCCAGACATAATGGGAGATTGTATTCGTCAGTCTATTCTATTAGGATTTTTAAAGTGTATAGATGGTTACAGGTGCTGTAACCTTTTCTAAATCCGGATTGTTCTATTGGTTGATATCCGTCAAATTTATTTGTTAACCTGTTTGTAATAATCTTTGTAAAGGTTTTGTAAAGTTGCGAAAGAAGTGAAATTGGTCGATAATTTTTCAGGACTGTGGTGTCTCCCTTTTTGTGTATTAGTATTGTTTTAGCAGTATTCCATTGTTCGGGTGTGTTGCCTTGGAATAGACATTTATTAAATAATATTTTTAGATATGTGATGGCTTCATCTCCGCATTCCTTCAGCATTTCTGCTAGAATTTCATAGCTTCCAGGAGCTTTATTCCTTTTTATTTCTTTTACTGCTCTTTCTATTTGTTCGTGGCTTATTTTGGGTATCACTTGACATTTGTTATCTGCCTTTTCAAGTTCTGCTTTGAGGAGTTAGGGGAATCGTTTCTGGAACGGTACAGATCCGCGTAGAACTTTTCAATTGAGTTTGAAATATCAGATTTACTTTTTTCTAGTTGTCCTTGTTTATTTTTATTTGTTATTATGTTTTTCTTTCCTACTTTCGGTTTGGTGCATTTGAGACTTCGGTTTTTCTCTACGATTTGTTCTATATGGTCTTCTTTATGTTTTTTAATGTCCTCTTTTATCTGTTTTCTTATTACTCGATTAAGTTCCATAAATTCTGCAGTGTCTCTTCTGTTTTGTCTGAGATCTTTTTTTTGTTTCAGAATGTTTTGTGATTCTACACTTTTTTGGATTTTCGTTTTCTGTTAGCGGTTGCCACTGAGGAGCTTGCATTTAATAGTTCTTTTGTTATGACTTCATTGATTTCATTTAAGTTAAGTTTATCTAGATTTAATATTTTCGCGAGGTTTAACTTGCCTTTATATTACTAGATTCTAGTTTATCTGTGTCCATATTCCAAGTTTTTCTAAATTTATTTCTATTTTAATTTTTTTTTTATTTTTTTATTTTTTTTTATTTAGGATTAAAATTAGTTAAATATTCAAAATAAAAAACAAAAAAAGAAGATAAAGAACAGAAATATTTTATTAAAAAGTATCATTTGAAAATATATTCTATATCCAAATAACAACAATATTAATTATTCTATAAATTTCATGAAAACACCAATCCATTTACTTCACTTCACTTTCCGCGGAAAACTAATAAAATTCACGATTCCTCAATCTTTTGAATAATATTTAACTTTAAGGACCCTTGGCCTATAAAACACTCCTTTTAAGGACCCTTTCCAGTTTATTTTATACAATTCAGCATTATTAAGCCAAAAAAATGCAAATTTAAATCCCCAATACAGTTTTCGTCCTCGATAAATACATTTAAAAAGCATTTTAAAATGCCGAATCAATGTTTCGAATACAATCTCACGCAATTTCTTTATAACGATCCCCTTCGTAAGTACCCCCATTAAAACATCGACGTCTTCTTGACCGAACTGAAGGGGAGAAAATTTAAGCTGAGAAAATAATTCCGTGAAATACTCAGTTGTGGTAATGTTAAAGTATTTTAAGATTTTAACTATTATAGTACAGCTATAAAAAGTTTACATAAGTGCCTAATATAACACGTGAAGAATTGATTATTTTCTATTAGACTACTTACAATGTAAAACGTCAATCGATCGGAGACTTGGTGAATTAAAGTTCACAATAAATCAAAACTAATTTACCAATGTGATATAATATAACTAATCCCATGTGGTGATGTTAATATAACTAATAATGCAAAAAACACTCTCTCACTCTGCTCTGTCGCATTGATTTCCTATTCAGCCCGATTGAAAGAAATTTTTTAGACGAATAGGGATATAGACTGGTATAAGTATACTCTATTAGTTATGGTGCCCTTCATAGCGAGTTTACTAAAAACAAACAAACAAATTCGGCAACGGTTAAGGGTAGTAGAGTTTGCACAAGAGAAAAACAAGACGAATGACAACAAGTGATACTTAATTGCATATGTTCATGAATCACATTCCATACTTACATAATTGATCGAGCCGAACTACTTTGTGTTTGGTGCGTTTGAAGAACTTCCATAAAGTGAACCTTATAACAGGATTTCGAAAGTCATGTAGAGGAGGGAAACAATATTTTGGAATAGATCAACTTTATCTTTGGAAATACATTTTAGTAAATTTTTAGTGTCTTCTTTATCAACTCTACATTGGAACACCCAATGGTGAAAGTTATCGACACTGTCATCACAGTCGCAGATATTCTGTTTCACAGAATTTTACTTTATATATATTAACCATAGTATGTCCTAACACATATCATATATTTTTTTATAGAGTACTTTGCTCAGGTAATGAGGTGGATTTGTATACTTTTGGGAATGTGGTGAGGAGCTAAGTATCCAGTTCAAGGCCTTGACAAATGGTGATGATGATTTGGAAGAAAAATCGGATAAGTTTTAGAAGCCTATATATAGCCTTCATAACTGCCGTACAATTAGCTAACTATGACCTTAAAAGAGAATGGGAAAGAATGAAAGCAATTAGTATCGTAATGAATACAGAAGAAAAAAAATCAGATACCCTACTAACACACTATTGCCAAAGGCAAAAGACATGACTAGGCTAAGTGACCATCTGAGAGAAGTTCATTGAAGAGCTAACGAATATACGTGGCAATCACAAACTTTAAGAACACTTTTGATTACATAAACACTAAAAACAGATAATTGGAAGAAATTGGCCCGTAATCAGCAATGATCTCAACTTGCTCACTCATAATGTTATTCCAATAAAATATTTCCAAAGATTTCCAATAAAAAAACTTTTGAAAAATCATGTAACTAAAGAAAACCAGTTTTCAAAAGAAAAAGAAAATTGTTTTGAAATCAAATAAAAAAAGAGATGTACTCTATCTAGCTAATATAATAAAAATAAGAATTTATATAATACTTATAATGAACTTGTGTGCAAAAATGTAATAGCCCCTTCGCTTCGGTTTGAGAATCACGATAACCTTAATAAAATGAAGTGACGTCACTATGTATGTAATACTATTTATTTTACTTGTGGACCATGACCATTCCTTTATCGAAGTGTATTGAGAAATTTGGTCTCTTTAGGAGCACTAAAATATCGTCGACGACGACTCTACACCAAAATCGATGATTATGATGCATGGTAATGTTGTTCGTCTCCGTTGAACGATCTCTACGACGATTTTATCGTTACAATTGGAGAAAAAGGTTCCTGAAAATAACTTTATTAAAATGGAAATGAGGTATTCATCAAAATGGATGATAGTAATATTTATTTATTAAAGAGTAAAGGTTATTGTATGATCTGCCTGTTTCGCAGGGCAATCTCTCTCTCTCTCTCTCTCTCTCTCTCTCTCTCTATATATATATATATATATATATATATATATATATATATATTTAAAGAATAAATCTTTTAACAAAAAGCTGCTATCGCTTTGTTGTATTAAATTATCCAAATATATGGCCTAGGAGGACAAATTCGTTAAACTTCCCGTGCTCGAATCGGTATCACTAAAGTGTTATGATCATTTCGGCCTATCCCAGCCATCGTCAGACACTTGGGCTGATACAAATTCAAACACGGAAAGTAGAACGAATGTCTCCTAAAGCTTCACCACTGCAGTGGTTTGCGAGCAGAGGCGCCACCTACTTTGGCGGCCTTGAACGAAAACGATATAATCACATCGTTTTCTACCTCTGGGCTATGCGAAATGTGTAAAGAATAAATCTTTTAGCAAAAAGCTGCTATCGCTTTGTTGTATTAAATTGGCCAAATATATGGCCTAGAAGAACTAAATTGCTAAAAACGAATGACCAAAAATAACAACCTGGGATGCAATCTAAATGAAACTTGTGACCCCTCAATGGAAGTAAAAGTTCGCATCGAGAAAGCAAGATATATGTCCTGCAAAATGCTATAATTACTACGCTGTCATAAACTAGATTGCTTTTACGAACTAAAGTAGGTACTCACATGCTACCTGTTTTGTACGGTGTGAATGCTTGGACGACGAACGAAATGTTAGAAAAAATAAAGCATTTTAATCGAGGTATTATTGAACAATGCTCTGAATATCATGGATCAAAAATACAACGAAAACTGAAGTCGCCCAAGGAATGGAAAAAAAGGAAAGTAGTTAGTTCATCCTAAATAAATACAAAAATAAATATGAAAAATAAAAAGTACAACCTGTTATAACTTTTCATGGCAAGATCTAAGGTAGTAAGACCAAAAAAACTACGAAATTTCTCGAAGGAATATATGTTGTCTTCAGAAAATATGTACGAGGATGTATCACTCGTCTAACTACATCTAATCAAGGCAAATATGAAGATGTATAGAATAATGATGTCAGTCATCGCTGGTCACTATCGAAAAAATACAAAATATAATTAAGTTTGTTCTTTTAAAATTATTACATCATTTAAATTATTTGAAAATGAACAAAAATCTATCTTCATTTTCATGTGTGCATCTGATAAACTACCATGACATCACCATTTACATAACTATAAAGAATAACCTTGACTTGTGTTAACAGAATGTCTCTATTATAAATAAAATACTATGCCGGATCTATGCAATTTGCACGATTATGTATCCGTTTATTGTTGTTTGTGTAAGCAAATAATTACGTCACTGGGCTGACAATAGCGCATCTAATATAAATTCACCCGTATATACAGTAAATGAGAACAGCAAGTCGACGACAAACAATTCGGCTTCATAAACGGATTTTAAACTTGTACAAAGCTAATCTCGCTCAATGTACTTACATAGAGAGCCCGGGTAATGAACATGGGAATATACATAGACTATCATAAAGCTTTTGACTGCGCCTAAGACCAGAAACTAGAAGAAAACTCAGAGCAACTGGTATAGACGAGGGTGATTTACGAACATAGATGCTGTGAGGTTGCACACCTGTATATAAATAATGAAATATGGAATCACGTTTTGATAAATAAATTCAGCGGTCGCCTAACCATCTCCCTTCAATAGAACTACAGCTCAAATCGAGCCTTGGCCTCTAACCTTGCCGGTGCCGCATATATCTTCTCCAAGTTTCCACGTCTAGCATATTTTGCGCGTCCTCTACCACTTCATTCTCCCAGTTGTTCCGTGGCCTACTTTGTGGTCTTGCGTCCAGCATTTTACTATTTAGGGGTCTTTTCGACCTCCATTCTCAGTATATGCCCAGACCGTTGAAGTCTCTAAAGCGATAGATGCCGCCTTTAACAGTTGGCAAAGTTCATGATTTTATCTGAATCTCCATACTTCTTTCTCGTTATTAAGTCCAAATATCTTCCTTGAGACTTTTCTTTTAAAAACTTCCCGCTTTCTCAGCTTGTATTTTTTGTCATTGCCCATATCTCGCATCCATAGCGTTTTATTGGTCTGATAATAGTTTTTTAGACCCTGATTTCCGATATCCAGTGTGGGTTTTACACACACTTTAGTTTTTAAAATAAGCTTTCTTTCCCTTTACTATGCTTCTATGAATGTCTGGTTCCATCCGTGCTTAATGCAACTACCAAATATGTGAAACTTTCTACAATTTCAATATCTTCCCCTAATTCAACTGTGCGTCTGTTTCTTGTAGCTCTTGCCTGTGTTAACTTTTTTGTCTTTTGACCGCCGTAACCATCCTAGATGTAAAAATTCGAAGAGAAGCATGTTGTGGATCTGATCAGTTATTGGTAAAGTTAAAATATACGTGTCAAATCTCGAGAAACATAAACACGTAGGATTAAACAACAGAACAGGTAGATGTCTAAAACTCTGCTAACAAAATGCTAAGCAGAACTCTGACACAAATATAACTTAAACAGGCTAAACACAGATAATATAGACTACGAAGATCTTGGAATTAAAGACAAAGTATTAAACACAGCAACAAACATCATGTGTAAAAAGAAACACAAGAAAAGGGCGGAATAGTAGAATGAAGAATTTAAAGGAACCATACAAGAACGAAACTATGGAAGGGTGGAAGGAAACACATATATGGAAGAGAGCTAGAGAAAGAAGGATCACTTTTGAGAGTTCACGACATAGAGCGCATAAGGTGTGCAGAACAGAAATTAGAAAATTCGAAACTAATAAAATGAAACAGAAACTTCAAAGTAACGGTTTAAGAGAACCATATAAACATCCTCGAAATTTAGGAGGACGTAACTAACGAACAAGTTTGTGTAGAAGCCAACAAAGATAGATACCTAGCGAACCACCAGAAGTAAAAACAGTTTGGAGAACTTATTCAAAGTTCTGTTAGGAATACAAGAAAATGACCAGCCTCTGGACTTAAGTCATATGAAGAAGCCATAATGTCAAAATTATCGCACCGCTCCTTCTATCGGGAGCTATCTGTTTTACACCGATCGTACTGCAGCCAATTGACTTGGTGCTTCTTGCACTATTTAGTGTAAAAGACCTCTAGACTTTAGCCACTGTCCACGCTTGCTCTTGAATATGTCATCAGACCACCAAAGGTCGGAAGTACCAACCTTCCTAACAAATTAATCACTACAATGATGACATTAAGAACACGTCCCGCAGATTGAAGACCACAGAAATATAGAGAGAGCATATAAGAGCAAATTCAAGTATAATAAAGCACACAAAACTTCATGGGCGTCAGAACTTGGAGGCTAGTGGCGCAGTGTCACCAATTTTGAACTTAAAAATTGCAGGATACCAGGTCTTAATTTTGGCTATAGTGCCATTGGAAGATGGTTCGTTATGCATATCAATGGCTCAGTGTATCAATTGCCTATTAATGGCCGCTTAAATATTGGGCCGATTCCATTGTATCGACTATAACAAAATATTGTTACACTTCTTTAAAATAACTTTATTAAACAACTTGTTTACAATACTTGTAACAGAATGACAACTATAAACCAAAAACTCAATTACAACTGTTTCAAACTGTCAGCAACATCTGTTTATACACATTTTCTGACGTTCCAGATTTCACTAGACATTTTCAGGATATTTATGGTCATCTTGAATATTCTAGAATTTTATTACTTCTTTGTCGTCAAGGGAGTTTTTCTATGTGCTATAAATCTTACGGAACTTTCGTAACATTGCTACCCCCTTTATAGTTATTCGCCTCGAATAACTGGTCTATTAGGGACCGGTTAAAGCCAACAAGGCGGATCAGTTCCAGGATATGGAGCTAATCTCTCGATATGCACCTTGGGTTTACTTCTATATGAAAACTTGATGCGGTAAATCAGATGTTTTATTTTCTGCAGGACGGTGGACGGGCCTTCCCAGTTTCGTTGAAGTTTCGAACAAAGTTCTTTTTTACGTGTGTGATTTTATAACCAGATTGGATCATCTCTTTAGAATGTGTACGTGTAGCATGCATGTCAAGCCTGGTCTTCGCTTTATCAGTTTGAAGCTTCTTTTGAAACTTTTACGAGAACATTCGTAGATTTTTTCCAACTTTTTTTTTCAAATTTTCAATGTACGTCAGGGATGAATATTCTCCTTCGCAGGGAGGCAATCTTCCAAAAATAAGATCTTCAAGGAAGTTTCATTTTTCTTTTAGTGATCTACATCAATGGAGAATAACCGACTGTTTCACGTTTATAACTTCCTTAGTCTCGCAGGAATAGAGGAATTACAGTATTCCGATCTTTTTGATTATCAGCGACAAATGTTGAAAGGTGTTGACAAACAATTCTATTATATCTTTCGACCAGTCCTTCTGATTAAGGATGGAGACTGATTCAAAATTTCGTTTTTGATCAGAATGTTACTCTGAAAGAACAAGGAACTCCATGTCTTGTTATGTGTTTTATGAATTCTTCTGCTGCACTAGTCGCTTCTTGATTAAAAATAAATACAATTTTAGGCCATTTTAAAAATAATCTATTGCTACCATTAAGTACTTTTTTTCTCTGTCCTCTGTCTGTCATCGGAAGTAGACCGAGAATATCAACTGTAAGTCGTTCAGAAAACTTTCCGGAAAGGCATTGTGCTATTTTACCACGACTTCTTGTTCTAGAGCCTTTTCTACCGTTACATAAATCACATTTCTTACATCAGTCTTCTACATCTCGGGACAATTAATCCAGTAAAATCTTTTTCGAACTCTGGCCAGTGTTATTTTGAAATTAAAATGTCCTCCAGAAAGGCTGCTATGAAATTTTTGAAACACAGTTTTAATGTGTGATTTTGGCAGCACCACTTGTTTATCTGTACGTATTCCATGGGAACTTTTCCAAATCCAATATAACAGAAGATAGGCGAACAAAAGGGTAGACAGTCAGACCAACAGTCAAACAGTAAATAATGTGTACTATACAGTGAATAAAATGTGCGTTTAATAAAAAATATGAATAAAATATAAGTTTGTTAATTAAAAAAAATTTTGATAACGTTAATCTTAGAAGTATTTACTTGTTAAACATAATGTTAAATTATAAACAAATTTTTGCGTTTATAACCATTTAATAAGCCACTAAATAACTACAATAAAACATTATAATAATTAATAAAATGATAGTTGATTTTTTCAAGATGACGGTCGTTTCGCTACGTCACAACCAATACTCCGTAGAATGAGTATTATAAGAATGAAAAAAATCTTAGCATCGAATATCACTTAGTTTTGAGCCTTGGCCGCTACATCGGCGTTGAGCAAGCCGTCTTCGAATAGATCTTTCAGCAATTCTAACAATCTCTCCTCCATTTGTGCGTTACCGATGGCCAAATCGACGGATCCTATGCATAGTAAAAGAGCTAGCAGTTGAGACTTTTTAAAGTCCTCTTCTAGTTTTTTTCTGTCATAACCTAATTCGTTCTCTACGTCTAATTTCAGTTTCCTACAAGTTTCTACCAAAGATACCCAGTAGCCATCCAATAAGGACCCTGTGTGTAATCTTCTCAGTTCAGCTGGAACGCTGCTATTGAGCAGTAGAGCTAAATCGTTCGTTGGTCTACTATAAGTCACCATTTGCCAATCTAAAATTGCGCATATACAATTATCTTCATCTTCTTTAAACATAAGGTTGTTACACCAAAAATCGGTATGGGTTATAAGAGCCATAGGCTCTTCGGGCGCCAACAAATTTTCAATTATATCTTTAGTATGCGATCTAAGCTCGTTCAAAGCTGCTAGCACTTCTTCCAAGCCCGATCTCCGTTCCAAAAACTGAGATAATTGCGGCAGACCACGCTCTACTAGCTGCTGGTATGAGTCAGATGCTCTGTTTGTTTGAAACAGGAACGGATAACGTTCTGTAATAGGTTTTCCTTCTTTCACTTTGATGCACAGAGACAGGGCGTGGATTTGAGCGATTGATTCTACGGCTGATTTCGTTTGACGTAAAGTCAAGCCTCGTGCAAAATCGGCGCTGTTGTAGCCTAAGGGTTTAATGTTTTCTAAAACTAGGACGGATTCGGGAGGAGTCGGCTCTGGATCGTTAGTTCCTGTAACAAAAAGAAGAAATTAAATCAAACAATCGAGAAGGGAAAATTCAATTTTCTTTTCTATTATATTTATGGAATTACAAGCGAAAGGGGTAACTTGTATGATGACATGTCCACAGGTAAAACACATTTGACCAAAACTATTAAGATTCCTAAGTAAACATAATCATGTTTCAAACATGCTTTCACAATATGGATGTCAGCAGCACTGAGGATATACCAGAGGAACCAACAGTTGGTTTTATCCACAAATTGCTAGATAGACAGAAAAAAGCCCTCTATCACGCTCTTCTATTCTTATCATTTACGAGATGAACTGTTAATGATTATAGTAAATTTTAAAATATAGTCTAGTCTACTCGTGTACTCCAAAGATTGAGTGCAAAATATTTTTAGATTTCTTTTGAATCTTCAGACTAATGGCGTATTTGTCTCGTTGCCTTCCAGTTCTTTCCTCTTTCTTTTAAAATTTTGCTTTTGCTGATTTCACTGATAACTTTGCTCTATTCTTTTCTTTCTCTGTTTATTCGCTAGATTGTTTTATTTCTTTTTATCTATATTCTAGCATTTTTGGTGATTCCCGTAAAATGGAATTTGTTAGATACACCGTTGGTCTTCTGCTACACAATGCGTCGACAGGATAGGGAGGTGATAATGAATCGTATTTGTTATTAGATTATTAATTATATAATATATTTTTTAACATTTAATAAGTAAATCATAAATAAATGAATCAGTTGGTAACAATAATCGAAGATATTATGTTCGATTTAATTTTAGCAGAAATTCTTCCTATAGCAATTTTCTATTTATTTGATTCATTTTTACGTTAAATATTTATGGATGCTTAATATTGATTGTGTAGAAATGTATAATAAAATCAATATCTTCTATGTTGGAATTCAGACAAAAAATTCGTGAGTAATCATTTCTTGCAAAAGGCCTTCAGATGCACATTCTTTCTGAAAACTAGCATCATCCTTGCAACCATGTTTTTTAAGCACAAATATGTGACCTTCACTTTCGTGGAAGTTTCGATTCGTTCTTTTAATATGAGAGTAAGTGGTTCTTGTACTTTTTATGATTGGTGCTTTATTGTGGTTTGATGAACATAACAATAAATTTTTTATTAAGAAGAAAGTTTTTACCTGCCGTATAATGGGCATAATAACACTTTGGAATAGGAAGTCGTATGTCTTCGGCGTCGGCTGTGTTTTGTCTAAATAGGTCCAGGTCAGGAACTACCTGAAAATTAAGAGAAAACGTTTTAATTCTAGAAAAGCTACAAAAAATACTTAATAGTATTAAATGACAAAAAAAAACAATTATATAGAAGAGTATATACTTGTATAATATCCTATATGTCTCATATAATTTTATTTATTTACCCGTTTATGTAAAGGAATATATATTAATTGTCTTTAGTAAATACTGTTTGTATTTTACTTTATTGCTTCTCTCAAATATCCTTTACTCTCTAACGTGTATTCAAGGATACCTAAATCTTTGAAAGTTTTGTTTTCGTGTTAATAGGTACTTAGTGACATCCTTTCCATCAAATTGACTGTCGATACCGTGCGCCTTCTCAACTTTTACACAATATTGAGTAGGTATCGAGTACTCAGCTCAAGACAGACTGGGTGTGGAAGTTCTCACCGCCGACACAGCGCGTCTCAATGTCTAATAGAGAGCGTTCTACTCATGTATAGGACAATACAGGCGAAAATAGGGAAATTCCCTCCCCCAAAAATGTTCAAAATTAAAGAAAACCTATTATTTGTCTTTTGTGTAGTTTGGGTTTATCTTTTTTTATGCCTTTCGGTTGGTGTTTCATTGGAAGTTTTCCTGCCAAGGCAAATAGATTCGCTATTAGGACAATACAATAGGTGAATAGGATATATTTGAATAATTTATAACCCAATAAACACCTGCAGATCAACTGAGAATATGACACACGCTCACACAAACACACGCAAACACGCACTCAAACACAAAATACATACATACATGTGCATAAACCTACACAAGCACTGCATATTTTATAAAAGTACCTACAAATGTATATTTGTGGTGTTCTTACGTCTTATATAAATTTTAGAAGCAAAGAATTATGCAAAATTGTATTGCTATCTTGATGTTTAGAACAAATGAGCTGCAAAGCAAAAAAGTTGATAAGCACTACAAATACCAAAATGAATTAATCTTCTTTTTGTTCTCAAGTTGCCCTGTTTCTAGGAACGTCGGCAACTACTATGCTTACAATATTTTTATATTGATCTCGGTCTTGGAATACGTGTAACAAATTGGTCTGCTGTTAAACATCTCCACTATCGCAAATTTCTTAACCTGGAGAGTTCCTTCCACCTTCCCGCTTCTTTCCTTCAATTTTACCATTTAAAATTAGCGGAAAGGACTCAAATCTTGATCCCCTGATTATATGCCCAATATATTCGATTTTACGTATTTTAATGATGTTCGTTGTTGTACTATTATTCGAGGAACTTCTTCGTTTCTGGTTCTAGTTCTGCTGGTCCACGTTATCTTGAGTTTTCTTTGATACAACCACATTTTTAACGCCTTATTTTATTCATGGTATCGACGTTCAAAGTCCAAGTTTCATATCCATAAAAAAGTACCGACCATACATAGCATCTTGTAAATTTTTCACGAAGTTCCACATTCAATGAGTTGGGAAGGACGGATCCAAATTCTGGGTGATCCAAAATCCAAGGTACTTAAATCGTTGTAGTCTTTCCAGTTAGGTTGGGCCGATATCCTCTTTGCTAGTAACTATTTATTTAGTTTTGTGTATGTTTATCAACAACCCCCAATTTCTGCAATTTGTTGATTAGTTCTTGCAGGTCGTCCATGTTTTCAGCTAGAATCACAGTATTGTCGATGTATCGTATATTGTTAATTATTTCTTCTCCTATGATAGTTCTTTTTTGAAACTTTGAATCCAAAATATATTTTTGAAATACACGTTAAAGAAGATGGGTTTTACATCTCGTTCAATACTGATAGGCTTCGATTTTCTGTTGTTTTTTACTAATGGTGGCAGTTTGGTTCCAGTAAAGTTTGATGTCTTTGTCATCTAGTTCGATACTCAGCAAGGCGGTAATTAATTTCATATGCTATACGCCATCAATTGTCTTTTCAAAATCAATGAACCACATTATAAGGGTTTTCTTACGTAGAAAAAAGTGCTTCTCTAGTTTCAAGGCATCTACTGCACCCAAACAGATCTTGGCCAATTATTTCTTTACATTTGCTATTAATTATGTTTAGATATGCAAGAATATTCCAACGGCATGAACGCATCAGTACCATCTAAATGTGTTTTAACTTAATAAAGTTAATAATCTATGTGCCTAATAAGCTACACAGAAATTCTTTCGTGATCTTTATATCCTTCTCCGTCTTTGTCAGCAACGGAAGCCTATTGAAATCCATCATCAATTATCTTTTTCTATTTAATCTACTAAACTATTCTCAGGCGTCATCACAAAAAGTTCTGCTAGAAATGAAATTCAAAACTATTCAAAAACGAATAAAGAACTCTGGAGGGCAAACTAGCCCAAGACTTCATGGTGAAATTTAATGAACGGATAATGTTTGGTACGAAGATATTACATTAATTACTGTTTAACTGGGAATAAGCCACAATTAAAGATAAAAATACGTTTATTGACGTTTCAATTTCCACTCCGGAAATCTTTCCGAAAGGATTTCCGAAGTGGAAATTGAAACGTCAAACGTATTTTTATCTTTAATTGTGGCTTATTCCCAGTTAAATAGTAATTAATTTAAAATGCCACATAAAAATAGCTTCAGGGGAAGATACAAGATAGCTAGTTACATATTTATTATGTAAACTAGGGACATATCGGTCATTATCAGTGTAAATATATCAACTGGGTCAACAAATAAAATTTTCGAAAATTTCGGGGGTCGTTTTAACTCGAACTAACGTTCTAAAAATTACTCGAACAGTAAAAGTGCAATCTTATTTGTGAATTAACTGTTTCTTCCTAATGTACGAGTAGAGAAAACTATATTTATATGCTTTTATCCCTTTACATTTCCCAAAGTAATAAAAGAATATAATTACACACGTCTTCCTGCTGTGCATCCGTTTTATTCATTGAACTTTAGCACGTTCTTTAGTTTGAGTCCGGTCACTGTATATGTGTCACGCATTTATCTTTTTAATGGACTTCATTTTTAATTCATTACAGCTGCATAGAAAGAATGGTCGATACTGCTATAATTTTAATGATAATGAGTCATTTTATTGTTGCTTCACGCCGTTTAGAGAAGGATCGTAGATCGTTTACCTACTGCAATGATATAAAGTATTGAAAACATTTGGGTGGAAACTAACTTCGCGTGTTGAATATTTAACGTAATTGCAGCACTATTGACAGGAAAAGTATCAGTCGATGTTTTTTACCAAGTTTTGTTTTAAAGTTTATTCCAGCATTAGTAAAATCATTTTTTCTTCAAAATTATTGGTATATTGCAGTCAGGTTACCTATGTTTACAATAAACAAAAAAGGCAACTTTCTATCAACTATCTTTACAGATAATATCTGTTGAATTGCTGTCGCATTTCCTTTTTTTTTTTCGCGTGTTCTTTAGTGTTTTCCGTATGTGTATTTCTTTGTCCGTATCTCGTTTTAATTTGGAACGCTTCTTCTTAATGGCCTTTATATTCCAACTATCTCAGTTAACTTTGAAATAACGAAAATAAATATTTTTTTTATATTTGTACATTTTTAATTTTGACTAATTTTGGTTTTGCCATTTATTTGAAGAATTTGTTTTTGCAACTTTCAAATTCTTCTTGCTTTATTGAAGCATTTAGTTAAATTTGACTAATATCCATTTTGTTTTATTATTGTTCTTAAATAATTACGGCCAATAAAATTGATCCATCAAACGTATTTTCATAAAAAACCAAAATATTTGATTTTTTATCTTGTTTCATCATCGTCGTTTTTTTTATTTCATGTATCGACTGTATGAACCAATTATACTGCAGCCAATTGGCTTATTGTGTATGTCAATTCGCTTATATGATGTACGGTGTGTGTTTTTGTATTGGCTTACTCCAAATGTCATACTATATAATTTACTTGCAGATCTGGTGGATGCGCTGGATAAGGAAAGTTAAAAATTATAGAAAAAAATCTAACATAGTTTTTCTCAGTTTCTTCCTCTTTTCGTCTTCATTTTATTCCGTATTGTTTTTCTATTTGATTATCTTTCTGTATTTCCCGTAACCGTTTTCATACAATGCTTTGTTAATATTAACGTTACTTATTAAATTTTTAAATTTTCCTCAAATTCAATCTGACTATTCTTTCCATCAGTCAAAAATGTCATATTTTGAACATATAATTAGTTATTGAAATAACTATAAAATAAATAAAATAATTAGTTAATAAAAAATATGAGCACTTGCATTCATCTCATCAAAAGAATGAGACCTGGCAGAGGGATAATTCAGCATTGATCTTCGACGTATTACACCATGATATCGCTACAAAGATGTAATCCACCTTCTGTATAGTAGAGAAGTTCCCGTAAATATTATAAAGACTATTGAAAACATCTACCAAAACAACAAAATGGAACTAAAATTAGATGGACAACTTACAGAACCTATAGAAATAGGCAGCGGAATAAGACATGGGAACTCATTGAGCTTTATGTTCTTCAATTTAGACATGGATAAAATCACCAAAAGCGATAACAAAGGAAGATGATACAGAATGGGTAACTAAGAAGTAAAAATACTCTGTTACGTAGAAGACGCGATATTGATAGCCCAACATGAATATCGTCTGCAAAGATTAATTCACAGATTTAACATAAGATCAAAAGAATTTAATATGACAATCTTATCTCTGAAAACTTAAATAGTAATTAATAGTAATCAGCAAAGAACCAACCAGATGTAAAATAAGTTTATGGCATCAGTATTGAACAAGTAGTGGAAATAATATACCTTGAAATTACACTGTACAGCTATAGAGACCTGGGAGAGACGTGGGAGATCAAGTACAAAAAGCATATAGACTGGCAGGATGCCTTAATAACACTATATGGCGAAACATACACATTAACACTGAGATGAGGTCAAGAATTTATAAAGCCAGAATAAGACTAATAATGACATATGGCTCAGAAACAATACCCGTCACAGCCACAACACAAAGACTACTGGAAACGACAGAGATGAGAGTATTTAGAAAAATTAAAGGAAATACGCCGAGAGATTGAAAGAGAAGTGAAGACAGAAGAAAATGTAACGTACATTGTATAAACGATTGAACATTAAATAAAAAAAAAAGAATGGAATAATCACATAAAAAGAATGGATGAGACCCGTGTCGTCATAATAGCAAGAGATAAGTCACTAATCGACAAAAGAAGTTTCGGACGACCGTACAAAAGATGGAGTGACAACATTTCACAGAGGTATTAATCCATCAATGATCAAGCCGAATTGCTTATAAAGAGGGAGAAGAATAATAAGAAGAATATGTTTATATTTTCTGATAAATCTTTAAAAAATAATTCGCAAAAGTTATAACTACCTATTCAAGTATCTTTTCTGTCCATTGACCTACATTACTTAATTTCAAAGGTTAAAAACAAAACGAATTGGAACACAAATCTTGAAATTTCAAGTTCGCCTCTGTTGTCGCCTCGTCGGAATAAAGTCAGATCAGTTGGGTTAATTAATACGTCTTCATTGACACAGAAATATCGTTAATTAACCAAATGGGAGGCCAAAGGGTGTAAACTTATTCGGAATAGGCGTGCTTTTCTTGCCATCGTGATTAGACCCATTAAGAAAATATTCCCTACCGCAAATTATGTCAGGAGCGATGCTTTCTTGTTTGCGATGTTTTGTCGAGCGAAAGAACGAGATGATTAGCCGACGACAGGGTTTTTAGGGCGAGAAATATCTGTATTTGTACTTAATTTAAATAATTGCCAATTTTAACCTTTAGAGGGTTCTAAAAACAATTTAGTTTTAATGAGTAGGTGAGGGAGAATAGGTGTTTTAAAGACGTGTAAAACTAGCTTACGGAGTTCAAGGAACTTCGCACATTAGCTGATTTCACAGACAAAATGTTCCTCTTGTCTCAGTCGCCCATCCGTAAGGAATCTTAGGAAATAGAAAGTTATTCGAACAATATAATCATATTCCAGATATTTCAAGTTATAATGAAACAGTAGCTGTTTTCCGATAATTTATGTTGATGTATATGTTTAGAAGTGGTGAATTATTTGTGGATTGCAATCGTTATTTTTTATGTGTAAAATAAAATAAAAATTATCATTAGCTGATGACTTATTTTGTACGTATGAATATATAGGGTGTGCATGGGTAAATACATCTTTTTGTCGTCGATGTCTTTTTTGTGCACCATTATTCTTTTTTTAATTATAGATTTATTTATCCAATATAGGGTTTGCGCAACTTTTATGTTCAAAATGTTCAAATTGTGTGAAAATTTATTGTGTATGTGTTTTTATATATGTAAATTGTGTGAAAATTTATTGTGTATGTGTTTTTATATCTTCCATTTTTTTATGTCTTGGTGTGTTTCATTCTTTAAGGACATTGGTGATTATCACGCCTCATTTTCCTGCCTGCAGCAGTTCTGAAGACTTCTATTGTTGTTTTTCTACTCTACTACTTTAAATTTTACAACCATGACATACGTTGTCTCCCTGGTCGTCTTTTTCATTCGACTTTTCCTTATATAACCAATCGAATCAACTCATATTTTTAATTTCTTAGTATGTGACCAAATTAGCTCATTTTTCCCTCCGTTATAGTGTTGAGTATTTCTTTTTCTTTTTTCTTAATGTTTCCGTGTTTGTTACGTGTTGTGTCAATGATATTTTCCACATTCTTCGATAACACCACATACCAAAGCTGGCAAGTCTTCAATTCCGTCCGTAACTGTCCAGTCTTTAACTAAATACAAAAGGGTAGAGAATACGTAAAATCTCTTTATATATTTGTTCAAATTACTCGGATTATAAAAAGTATAACTTCACGTACGGTTTGAACGATTAAAATCGATCATAGCAAAAACAGGGTTGAACAGTAGCTTAACTAGCCTAATAATATTGAATGAATCCACAATCACGACAAAAGAACTCTCACCTTACAAGCTTTTATAGGTCTATAGTCAATCAATCAATATCGGCACCATGCCCTGCTTTTATCCATTGGTCGACTTGACAACCGGAAATATATTTTCGACAAAATGTTAGTTGGCAATGCTGCAGTTTTTTCAATCTTCGTAGGATCGGAGCACACAATCGCTCACTCACTCAATTGTTAACCCGAAAAGGTTTGAAAAGGAAAATGCACGAGAAAGCGATATTCTTATAAAAACTAGAATTGCCAATTACGATTGTGATATTTTTAGTAGATTTTCCTAAAAGTCTATTTTATTTTATATTAACTAAACATTCTGTTGACATTGTATGGTATTCAATTTTTTAATCAATTATAAAAACTACTACTTGGTACATGCCGTGTAGCGCCAGAAACATCGATAATAAAACTGATTACCCAGAAGACCATTAGCATTCAGTGCAGCTCCGCAGTGGTGGAGCCATGAGAATTTTTAATGTTCCCACTTGAGAAGGGTAGAAATGAAGAGAAAGTGAGGCATACAAATTCGAAATATTACCATAAAGGCGCATCGGTACGGGTATGAAAGGAAACAAACAATATGAGAAATTATATGAAAATGTTAAATCTGAAATATTTGTTCAGTTACCAGGACGAAAGAAGTTTTTTTTTTAACAAAAAATGTGATTCGTCATATGTATTCGTCTTTTGTAGTATATTTTTTGTCAATTATACTCTGTTTTAGTATTGAATGTGTATCTATGTTTTTCAATTTTCTTACCAATTTTTACTCATTCATCCATTTTTATTCAATTCTTCTTGTGTTGTTTCGAGCATGTTTTAAGTTTATTTAGTTCTTAAGGTGTTTTCCATGCTTGAAGATTTGTTAGTATTGTATCATGTACTGTATTCCGTAGATGTACATGCCTTAAACGAGTTGTTTTGCCAAAAAGTTTTTTCTCGATTTATTCTTTTCTTCAACTTTCTCTGTATTATCAGAAGGGATTGTATCTTTATAAATCCTAAATAGCCAATTTAGCAAAATTTTACAGTACTCAGTTCTTAAATTGACCACATCATTTGCATCATTATTTCTTTGTAGATTGCAATTCTGTGTTTATTATAATTTTCTCCATTTTCTTATGTTTTTATTCTTTTTTGCCCAATCGCTATAATCATGGTTATAACAATACTTTTTTTGTAAGCTTTATTCCTTTTGTATTATTTAGGTGGGAACAAATTAGAAAAGGAAACGGGAGAAGATGTAAGGAAATAATGAGACATTAAAAAGGGGATACTAGAGTACATCTACTTGTATAGAAAGCTTTTTTGTATTGCCCTACTACTAGATATAGACCCCTTACAATGGTTTTAACCATCGTTGACTTTTTATTTCTTTCACTTGATATAGCGCCAAATATGTTTGGCGCTATATATTATGCATAATATTAATATATGATAACAAATTTTAGACATAAAAAGACATTTATGCATTCTTGAACTAGTTTTGTCATACTGAGTACTCTTCTTTCAGTATGACGATTGCATTTCTTTTCACTTCAAGCTCCATTGCTTTACACGTGTTTCGAAGTCTGCATTTCTCATCAGGAGCACTTATGGTAGCTTGAACTGAAATCAAATGCTCTCAACTGTTTGGCCGTTTTACTAACATGCCTGAATACGCTAGTGGCGACCTCTATATGAAGTAACGAGAAATCTGGCGACTTCTCTTCGATGGCGAATTAGGTGAACTAAAATTGGAGCTTGAATTGAAAAGAAATGAAATCGTCTACTTTTAATTTCAATGTCTTTTCTCGACGTGTAGAGTGCAAGGTTGGTGTTTTGAAGGGTAAACTGTAGAGGTATTGTCAAAATAAAAGGTTATTTCTAACATCGTTCAATAGTTTCCAGTAAGCTCGAAGAAAAGTCTTAGTGTAAAAACATAGTGGAGCATCGCACCTCGCCAGTCACATTGCTACGCACCTCGCTGCGCACATCGCCACAAATTGCATACTCGCCATGGTAAAACATAGCGAGGCATTTCACCTTGCATGTAGTATAGACCTGAAACTGTTTAAGAGCGGTACTAAATATGTTATCCGAATCGGAAAGTGATAGCGATTCATCTAGTGTTGCTGTAAAGTGGTGGTTAACGTCCACTGGAGGAAGAAGTCGTAGGTGGAATATACATCCCGTACAGAGAGAGCGCACGAAACTGGGTGAATTTTATAAATTATATCAGCAACTTAAGCATTATCCAGATCGTTTTTATGATTATTTAAGAATGTCACAAATAACGTTTATCTACATTCTTCGACAAATAGAACCAAAAATTGAGAAAAACTACTGTAACTTTCATGTCCAGCCAATATCCGCCGAAGAAAGATTAGTAGTAACACTCAGGTAAGAAATTAAATATATTTTTATTCAAATTCATATACAAAAGTTTGTACTTCACTAGAATTATTGCCCTCAAAAGCGAGTGTCTGCTTCTGAATAGGAATTTGTGACGTATTTATAGATTGGGTAGATTCTGTAGGAAATGTAAATGATGCATTGGAATGTGAGCTGGGTTGTGGTACAACTAAAGGAGATGAGGATGCAGGTCGAAATGAAGATGTGGATGCTTGGCAATGATGAGTAGATGCAGGTCGAAATGACGATGTGGATGCTTGGGAATGATGAGTGGGTGCAGGTCGAAATGAAGATGTGGATGCTTGGGAATGAAGAGAGGATGCAGGTAGAAATGAAGATGTGGATTCTTGGGAATGATGAGTGGATGCAGTAATATGTGGATCGCAAGAAGGAAGGGGTTTTGTGCCATACAAACTGTCCCACAGTAACTGTTGCACCTTAATTCTAAATCCCAGTTTCTCCTGTGCTGGTAACTGTTTCACATGCGGAAGTAGTGAAGTAAAGAACGCTACATCTTCATCATTGCCTCTTTTTTCCATTGCCATTTGTTTCCCTTTTTTAATCTGCAACTTCTCCCTCTCTATAGTTAACAGGCCTTTACCTATTGTTTCCATGGGTAAAGTTCGTTTTCTATATCCTAGAAGCTCTTTAGTAGGGGTGGGTGTGCCTGTTGATTGTGTGGATAAAGAGGTTAGTGAAGTGTGTGAAGCCGGGGTATTCGGAGAAGATAGATTTTCATTAATGGACTCAAGGTCATCGTCTTCAGCTTCAATTTGACGATTTTGACTTTCAGACTCTTCGTTTACTTCAGTTCCATTATCCTCCAAATTGCCACTCAAGGGTCTTTGTGTAAAAATGTCTTTTAAAAATAATAAAGATTTAAAATACGGCCATTCCACTGTCTCTTCTGGTGCTGGATCTCCAGATCTGCATGCAGGCAGTCGGTCGTAATGACTTTTGAACTGCTGACGCAGTGCTTTCCAAGATTTTTTAGCTAATGGAACTGAAACAAATACATTACGTTTAGTCACGCTGACATTACTACCAAACATTAGTATTACTACAGATAAATTTTTTATTTCCATTTACAGATTCCTAGCGACAGGAAACTCTTACAAGAGCCTGGCTTTTTCTTTTCGCATGGGAGCATCTACCATAGCACGTATTGTCCCAGAAATTACCACCTTATTGTGGAACGTTTTGCAACCCCTTCATATGATTCCGCCCACAGAAGAAAAATTTCGAGAGATAGCCGAACAATTTTATAATAGATGGAAATTTCCCCACTGTCTTGGGTCAATTGATGGTAAACACATTCGACTAAAGTGTCCAACTCATTCAGGAACAATGTACTACAACTATAAGCAATATTTCTCCATTGTGCTGCAAGCCGTGAGTGATGCGAACTGTAAATTTATTTTTATTGAAGTAGGTGCATATGGTAAACAAAGTGATGGGGGAACATTTCGTAATTCTAATATGTACAAATTGATGAGCAGTGAAAAGTTGAATATTCCAACAGAAGAGTTGTTACCAAATAGTAATATTAAGGCACCTTATGTTTTTATTGGCGATGAAGCGTACCCTTTGTTAACCAATTTAATGAAGCCATTTGCCAGAAATAATTTAAATGAAGAAACTGAATTATTCAACAAAAGTCTATCTAGAGCGCGTAAAACAGTCGAATGCGCTTTTGGAATTTTAACAATGAAGTGGAGAATACTAACGAAAGCCATTGAAACACAACCCAACACTGCAGATGCAATTATTAAAGCAGTTTGTATTCTACATAATACAATAATGGACCAAGAACATGTCACTCACGCTACGACAGATAATAAAAGCTTCGACTGTGTGTTGCCCAATATTTCAGCATGTAGGAGAAATAATCCTTCAACAGCAGAGGCTACTTCGGTGAGAAATGCATTTAAACAATATTTTATTAGTAACAAAACTCTTCCGTAATTGTAATATTCAATTAAATGTATCAATAAAAATGGCATCTTGAACATATCTTAGTACGATTACATACCTATCTAATTAGAATATAAATAATAACACAGGATGAAACAAACAAATTGATTGCTTACCTGAAACACCGCAGTTATTAGCTACTGTTTTCCAATCCTTGTCTAGCACGTAGCGGTTATGATGTTCCTTGTGTCGCTGATCCCATATTGGGGGCTTTTTAAATATTTCATTAATTAATTGCTCTTTATCCATCGTGCATGAATCAAACGTTTTCTAACTGCAAATGATCCCAACCGTTTTCTAACCGCTGGCAGATAGAGAGCAAAAGATATACGACGGTAAGTTAACCTTGAAACAGCCAATCAGGTAGTGACTTTCATGCTACTGTATCCAGAAAAACAAATTATTTTGCTCTTCAAAACGTAGCGAGATGCGTAGCGATGTTCCCGGCGAGGTGCGATGCTCCGTGATGCACACTGCTATGTAAATCTATTAAATTGTTTCTTAATCGGCAATGTGCGTACTGCGTAGCAATGTGACTGGCGAGGTGCGATGCTCCACTATGTTTTTACACTTATGCTTTCTCGTTGCTTCAATAATTAAATATTTGTCCATTTTTACGTTTCTGTTTTTGGTATACAATCGAAATCTTTTTTATAATGCAAGAAATATGCTATCATCGTTGATAATTGTAAATGCATAATTTATTATATTAAGTAGAGGTTTTATGAAAGCTTTTAACAATTTCACATGCCGAGTAACCGTTAAATTCTTTAATACAAATCCCCGGTAACTCATATTCCCTTTATCACATCCCCTTTACTTTAAATTACATTTTTAGACAGTTAAAAATTACAGCGTTTCTACCGAATTAATATCAACTATCCCACCGACGACGCTGCGGTTCTTTCATGTGTGAAATGAGTCTCGGTTGTGATGAATGGAAATGACTTACTTGCGTGTAGAATTTTATCTCCCTAAGATCGAATTGTGCCTCGGTCACGAAAAATCTGCTGAACGGGTCTTGGGGCAGGAGTTTTATGATAAAACTTAAACTATGCGTCACTCCGACAGGTTCTTCCCTAAAAAAGAACAAGAAAATGATAGATTAGTTTGATTATATGGAGAACTAGACTGGTTATATTTATTAGTTTTAAAAAAATCATAAATAGCAATAATTTTAATCTATACATGTTTATTAATTGACGCTATGTTGCATCCAATTTGACAGTTGTGTTACTTGGCCTCGATCTTGTAGTCAAAATAGCCATGTTTTAAGTAGGATTCTGATTTTTGTGTGCTTATGTAGTTATTTGTAGATGATGTGTCTGACCTTTTATCCATTAATCCATTAATGTTGGCATATTCTTATTGTTGACTTCTTCTTCTAGTATTGGTAACTGCTTCTTTGATTTTTCTCCTTTTGCTGACTATTTGTTTTTATTAATCTTGATGCATGTTTTCATTGTACTCTGTGTTCATTGTTTCAGGTATGTTTGCATATCTGGGATCTATCAAAGTCTTGGGTTTTTATGTATGATTCATGTTGATTTATCCTAACAATTAGTGCTCTTGAGGTTTCTCCTACACTGGAAAAATTAGTGATTTATATGCAACTAGTTTTCCCTGAGTTCAAGTATTTTAATTAACACCATTTAAATATAGACTTTAAATACTTTTTTGTACAGTAAACAACAATTTGCAACGCTACGGTGTTGTCCCGCTGTACCATGTATTGGTATATTGTAGAGAGACACTGATGTTGTTAATCTCAAAATAACCGCAGCAACTCTGTAACTATGCAGTTCTGCATTTAAATTACTTTAAAATTACTGGTAATAAAAAGAAAATTGCAAAGTTATATTGCTATTTACTTCTAAAGGCGATATTAAAATTATGCCGTTTCGTGAGGGTCGACTGTTCTCCGTAAGGGTGGCTTTTGTCGTCGAGAATTTTAAATACTTTTTCGTCAGTAAAAAAAAATTAATTATACAATCTGGTGACGACGATTTAAGCGTATTTGAATAGGCATGATTTCCATTAAATTTAAAACTTCTTGTTTCACTCGCGCCGAGTGTACAATCCCCTTCAAAGAGGATTACGCATTCATTTGACGTAATTCTATATAAAAAGAGCTCAAATTTTTGAATTTCCGACTTTATAAGTGGTTTTTAACAGTCATGGAAACACTAAATCTTTCGTACTAAAATCCAAGAATTTACTCAAAAACTTTATTAAGAATACTGCAACAATTTATCACATAAAAGGAAACCGGAGATTTATTCCTCATAGCAATTTAAACCGCTACAATTTGTTAAATAAAGGGAAACCTGAGATTTAGTCCTAGCGGCAATCAATAAAATAAAATGGGTTAAAACGAAAACTATTAATGTTGTTAGAGGATGGAATGTGCGAAGAGCTAAAAAAATAGATAAATACAACAAAACACAGTAAAGTAAATGGAAAGAGCGGAAACAAAAAAAAACAACTAAATAATAAAAGTAAGTAATCCATTTAATTTTTCAAAAAAAAAACGAGAAAATAAAGAAGGAAAAAAGTGGAAGTGTAGACTGACGTGAAGCTTCACACTGGTTTGTGTATTTTTTACAATCATGTATTTACAAAGTTTATTTATTTATTTTAACAATTTTTTGCACATTCGAAAGTACAAAAAAAACTGCTGTTAGTTAATATTATCGTTATAGATTTTAATAAAATTTAAAAATAAATGTTGTCTAATGGACTCTCCTAGGTTCCCCTCCAACTATTTCGTGTTGCTATTTTCATAACAATCGCCTTAGCATTTTACTATAGAGAAAAATTAATATAACGCCAGTTAGAAGCGTCTCTTTAGAATTGTGTGTAAGTAACCTGGACATGCAAAATGGTGATCAGATAAAACTGTCCTGGTCATTTTTTGATAGTTGTAACGAATTGCAGCTCTTGATACAGAAAACCACCAAATAAATGTATGTAAAATTTATACGTAAATAATGCTAAATATAAATTAAAAATAATAATACTGATTCACATTTTTTTTCAGAAGCCGTTTTATCAGTACATGAATATAATATAAAAAAACCATTTATCAACTTAATTTATAGCTTATATTTATAAAAAATAAACATATTTCTTGGAAGTTAAGTCTTTACAGTCTTTCTATGTGATGAAACACGGTGTTTTACAAATGGAGTGACGAAAAGATTTTAAATCTCAACTTTATGCAGTGATCATAAATGTAGAAACACAGCTTAATACCTATTTAAAACTACCCATACCATAATATCATAGGAAATTATTTCTTTAATAACTTGTCTTCTAAGAAGGAATATTCCTTGAGAATGTCGAGAAAAATGTCTGAATAGAATAGTCTACAAAAACTGCATAGTAAAAAGAGGAATATTAAAAAGCTGTACATATTGAACTAATCCAAACAGGTCACAGCATTAGAACAGTATTGAATCATTGGTTATGAATTTTGCCATTTTATTGTCAAAAATATTTAGAAAATTGGGGAAATCAACTGTTAGAATTATGCACATGTACAAATAGGAGTTAGCCTACTGGTTTACGAGCAAGGCTATTAAACCAAACACTCATACTCAAAATATCAAAATAAAATTAATAGATCAGGTATAAATATTCATTTAGTTGTTATTAAATAAAAGATTTTTCCGTTTAACGATTTACTAAACAGCTATAGAGCTCTAATTTTCTATTTTGGATTTGAGGAAATTTTCATTGAAAGAATATTTATTGTCACTTCTGAACTACATGCAAAATTATTTAAATTTAAAAAATTATCTAAATTTTTCAGTTTTATTTACTAGTGTTATACTTAATTTTCTATATTTAGCTGTCTTCCTTATTGTTGATTTACATTTATAAATATTCAATTATCATTACCTTAAACTATATTTTACGGCAACTGCCAAAATATCGCTAAGGACACTTTCTCCGGTCTCGCATCCCTGGCGCACGCTGAAATCTAAAACGGTTATCATCGTGGGATCGGGCAAATCTTTGTGGTGTTCCTTAAGGACGGCTTGGAGCCATTCCTCCGTCACAGGCCAGTCGGCGCCACTCATTGAATCCTCTTCACTCTCTGACATGTCCCGACCACCAGACAATGGGGTATTTCGCTTGCCGGAAGCGGAAATGCTACGGGAAAAGTGAATTGGTTTCGGGTGAAACGCGTGGATCGGTTTTGGTACATAAAATGTGACGATTTGCAAATGCGACGGTGAATTTTCCAGTTGATTTTAGTGATTTTGGGCGATTTTAACGCCGAATTTGCATTTAGTGTGATTGATTTTATAGCTGTTAGTGGATAGAGGTTCAGTCCGTCAATAAACTAATTAATGAATAATCCATCGATTGTTTAACGAATAAAAAGTACAAGAATTATTTTTCAAGAGCATAATAGCACTTTTTGAAAAAGAAATAAAAGAAGCTGCTGTCTGAAACTGGAAGCTATAACTTTATATAAATGTACTTCTTTCCTTTAGACCATCCGAGGTCACAAAATGGCATAACCGGAATGAAAGGGGTATTAAGAACACCGGGAATGGTGTAGATCATCAGTGATTTCAAAGACAATGGAATTCCAAGTAAAGAAACAGGTCACAATACTTAAGCAGTTGGGAAAATAAGAGGAACTCGAACTAAAATGAACAACAGATTGTTATAGTAAGAAATGGTAGGTGAAAGGGTAGGCTATAGAACAGAATTTTCAAAAATATGTCAAAAAAGGAATTGTTTTATCCCTCAATTAAAATACAATTGCATTTTTAGTTAATGTAGATATTTTGTGTGCTTTAAATTATTTTATCCTGAACTGCCTGAATTTTTGAAAATAGAATTGATAAACTAATAAAGGGTTATGTAAACACCCAACATGAAATCGACCATTTATATAAACAATTCTGTCGAGTTTTCGCTACATCCCTTCTATGTATGTTTGCATTATTCAGCACGTATCTCTCGAGCCGAGATCAATAAGTTGGTTGAATCAACTGTCAAATAAATTACCTATTGGACTAACAAATATTTTGTTATCCTGGCTAGGCACAGATTGAAAATAAACAGATACAGCGCCCGTAAATCTGTAGATTATAACAGATTTTGGTGAAGTGTATTTGAGACATAAAGTATCTATAAAATGTTAAAGTACCCAACGGGTTTTGGCTTGTATCTCGATCCTGAATGTTATAAACTTCAATAAATAAGTTAATATAAAAACCTTAACAGTTGGATTTCTTTTACATAAGTGAAACGTATTGAAGTACAGCAATGATACTTGTAGTACTAAAAGGAGCTGTTATAAGATATTGTAAAAACATTCAGAAATTAGCAGGCAATTTAATAGAGTATTAATATACCAAGAAAAAATAATTCTTCAAAAATCATTCTAAATATTTTAAATACTAGTTTGCAGATCCTAGAGGAAAATCGTCACTCCGAAAATATGGAAAATAATTAGGATTAGTTTGAATGCTAAGGAAAGAAATATTACTATAATAGTAGAAGCTGCTAAAACCGCCGAGGTTTTACCAGTAAAAGACCAATGAAAGGAGATACTTATTTCTACACCATAACATTGATATATTTAGATTTAAAGATTTATGAAAACCCAATCAAAGGATTAATAGTTGTCCGTGTTGGCGCAAGAGCTTATGGTAAAATAATGAAAAAAAGTGTAAGATGTTGATCGTATATTCCCGGATTGCGTGGTATTGCTTGCTTGGATACCAAAAAGTTAGAAAAAACGTGATTACATTATTATAAATGAAGAATCAAAATTATTCAATTCTAGGAAAATTAAGATTACCAATGTTTCATCCAGTAGTATATATATATTGCACATTATAAATATGTAAAAGCAAAGAAAAACCAGAGCACTACAAAGTATAAACTAAAGTCATGGCGTTTAATTAATTCATCTAATATACTAGTTTTTCAAAAAATAATGTTATGAAACTGATGAATGGTTATTCATTAGATGAAATAATACCTCTCAATTAAGTGATACAAATGGTTGACTAAAAAGCAAGTCTGAGTGATTAGAGAGGTGTAAATCATTAAACAAAAATCGGTTTAATATGCATTTTTGTTTTATTTTTGTTTCTAAAAGAAAACAAGAATTCTGTTAGGTTTGTAGCGAAATGCATTAAAAAACTATATTGAAGAACGTAAACTAGAACGTTAGTTTTGAAGAGGTTGTGATATAATTAGCCAAAAACAACTTACCTTTAACAATTTTAGAAAAACAAATGTGGAAAATCAAGGAAATAGTAATCAAGTGTGTGAAAAACCTGAAAAAAAGGCAAAATGTACACTTAAAACAATTATTGCCAGAAATGTTTAGATAGACCAAACCTATCTTTAAAAAGGAATCAGTGAATGTATAATTCCTAAAATCTTTTAATTTGAGATTTATCTTGAATAAGACGTAGCAGTGCAGTTTTTTAATTGAAATGTGCAATATAAGAGCTTGTTTGAATGAGAATTGATACTACCCTGTGTCTTTTTTCTTTATATGATAAAATATATCCCGATTTTTGGAAAACCCACCCACATTTAATGTACTAAAACGATGTAACCCGAAAAAATATATCTACTTTACTTGAACAAACCAATATTCAAAAAATCATGGTATCGGAATGGAAACTTTATTCGAAAACTACTAACCGCGACATTAATGTATAATAAAAACTCTTTAGAACGACGTCATCGATGTACTCAGTTTAATAGACGGAACGAGACTGAACCTCCTGAAGGATGGATTGGAAAGCTGCTGGGAGGAGTGATATAGAGATGTGGCGATTGCGGATCTCGGTATTTTGTATGAGTTTGTGGAGAACATGAGTGAATCATAATAAATTTGCAACCGAATCTATAATGGTATATGTTTAAAGATTGTTTTGGTAAAACAAACACTTTATTATTGATGTTTCTAGTCTCAAATAAAAAACTATTGTCGAGGTACAAAAAAAACTGAAAGCTAAAAAAAAACCAATAACTATCAAACGTCCAATCAGAATTTTTTTTACAAGTTCCGATTTCCTTATAGCACTATTTTTCTCCGTTCTTTCCTATACGTATATTTCTTTTTCATGTTTCCTGTTTCTTTTGTAATCTCTCACCTGTATCATCTATGTTAGCTACTTTACTCGTTTATTTGTTTGTTAATTCATTTTGTTCATGACTCACAACTCTGAGTTGCAATCTGATGATTTATCGATTTACCACCTCTGAAATCAGCCTGGTATTTTCCTACTATTCGTTCTGCATATGAGGCCATTCGATGGCCTAGTATTGTGGAAAATATTTTATACGCTGCAGGTAGAAGCGTAATTCCTCTGTGATTAGAGCATTCAAAGATATATTCTTTTTGTGTATGGTGCAACGTATTCTTCACTGTAGAGGGATTTCTTTTGTGAGCTGCTGTTATGCCGTTTTGGTATCGTAGCCACCTTCTTTATATAGTGCAGCTGAGAGTTTATCTATTCCGGGTGATTTGTTTCTGGCTAGTTTTTAACTGCATCTTTAACTGCAAGAATTATTGGTGGTTCCTCTTCCCTCTCGTCTTTTCCGCTTACCTCATCTCTATCGTCTTCCAGGGTTTCTTCTTGTTCCTCTGAATTAAGTATCTGGTTAAAATATGCCAACCATCTATTCAATACATATTTCCTTGTTTTAGGTCACCATTCTGACTTCTACATTTACTTGTGGTTGCCTAAAATGCTTTTCTATTGATATTAACTTTCTCACAGAATGCTCTGAATTCTTTCTCTCTGTTAAGGTTTTCTATGTAATTAAGTTCCTTATTTAAATGTTTTTTTTTATGTCCTCTTTTCTTCTCTTTTATTTGTCTGGTAATTTTCTGCAGTTTTTCTAGTTCGCCGGTAAGCATCTTTCTGTAGGCTTTATTTCACGAGCATAATTTTCTGTTCCTATTTCATCTTTTGCTGCTGCTTCAATATCCTCCTTTATTCTGGTCTATGTCTTTGTGGCCTTCTTCATCTACATTTTGATTTCTTAGCTTGTTGGTGATGTTGCTCTTGCCTATTCCATTTATTTCTGTCTATTTTAGTTTCTTTGCTGATGTTTGAAATTTTACCCCTCAATGTTGAAATCACTAGGTAATGATCTGCAGTTTATTATGTATGTTTCATGTCTTGAATCTGTTAAGATGTGATCAATTCCATTATCGCTACTGATGTTGTGTAGGCTATGCCTTCTTATATTGTGCGCGAAAACTCACACCTAGCACAATTTTTCAGTATCATTTCTGAAACATCTTCTGTAGGCTTACTCTAGGTCTTCAAAGAACTGTTCTTTTACTTCTTCTGGTTTGCCATCAGTCGGAACATGTGCATTTATTAACTGTCATTGAAGAATTTTCCTTTTAAGCCCAAATAGCACATTATTTGACTGTAAACTTTAAAGTCAATACTGAGGCATTTTGTTCTTTGGTTTACAGTAAATCCCACTCCATTGCAGATATAATCTATGAAATATCTTGTCAAGGTTCCCTTCCACCGCAGCAGTGTTTAAATATCTACTTTACTTTATACGTGTTCACTGTGTAGTAAAGTCGTGAGTGCTTCAGCTCGGTACTGGGTTCGGGTATTCCATGTTTCTAATCACAATTCCATTTTTCGTTTGCAGAGTCGTCGTCTTAAGTTCTATCCAGCTAATAGTTCAACGCCACACGGAAGTTTTTTTTCTTACCCAAATTTTAATTTGGCTTTTGTCGTTCTTATTAAAAATTATCCCCAATATAATTTTAGGTTACTGCATGCCTAATTTTGCAATTTTCTTTGTTTACGATGTGTCCCGTCTTTTCATTATTAAACGTCCATATTTTGTTGTGTTTATTTTTAAATTCACCACTTCAGGTTCCTTTTCTGCCAAATCTTCTAAACCAAGATTTTTTTATCTCCCAGTCCCATGGCTACTGTTTGATCGTGTTTCTCAAGCATTATGTCCACGAGGACCCTATCACCAAGACAGTTTAAATCGGACGTTCACACGAAGTTGTGCCACAATCGCAACGCCACGGTGTTCAACCCGCAACATCTAATTTGAACTATATTGATTGATAATTGAGTTACCCGCTTAGGTTACCTCCTTCAATAAGGTCAGGCCTCTCTAAACCTTTGTTGTTTAAAACTCCAGCCACCCCTACCCCATAGTATTACTACTATCTAATACGTAGAACAAAATATATCGATATTTCGGGAACTTACTTAGACAAAAAAGTCACCCGGAATGATCACATTACAAAAAAAAATGCAAAATATCTATATAAAAAAAAGGATTGCATTGATTGATCGGAAAAAAATCCTATCCATCTCTAGAAAGTAAATTTTACTTTTCAAAAAAACCGTTGTGTTTTCTTTTTTCTACTAAGATGCAGATATTTTTATTTTCCTAAGAGTTGTTAGTTCATTTTGATTATTGGTTCTTTTTTATGCATTTTGACGTTATATAATTTGTATATTTCCAGGAATCTGATTCCAGGATTTTTAGTGATGAAAAGACATCAAATAATTTTTGTATCACTAATTGTGGTTTTTCGTTTAGATATTACACCTCGTATCTTCAAGCAAAAACAAAGAGCTTTAGGTACAAATCTTTAAAAACTGTTCTTTACATTGCCTACTTTAACAGATCCGGATCGAAGAGATCTGATTCGGATTTGTAACAACTCTACTGCCGGAAAAAGAGCGATGTATCGGTGACAATCGTAGACGGTGGGTTTGTCCGTAGGTCGTGTATTTTCCGGTGATGGGGAGTTCCTGCTAGGTCCGGGAAACGGCGGCAGGAATGCGCTAGGCGACGGGAATGCGCAGGCACAGCGAAGTGAAGGGCAAACACAGGGCCGGAGTGGTCTCGACTGATTTAAGCAAAATATGGCAAATAAAATTAAAAATTAATTTTTTTAATAAAAAAAAACTATTTATATAAGCTTTCTATAGTTATGAGTTATGTATTATTTTGACAGAAGATGAATAAACTATAAATATATTATACATTTTTGGATCTGTCATGAAGTAAAGAAAATACTAATTAATCTTATGAGTTCTAAATAAACATTTTGTGATTATAATTTAATTTATATAGACTTTTTGAAATCTAATTTTCCCTTTTTCTTTTTCAGGTATTGATCTCTCCTCTTTTAGCCGGCTTGGCCGTAGGCATAGGTGTGCCGATTCTTCTGTTTTACGTTTACGGTGTGGTACCGGTATCTTTGTGCCGATCGGGAGGATGCGGAGGCTCTTCTGCTTCCGAAGACTCGAACGTCATCACTTCCAGAGCGGCCGACACGACGTCCATGGACGCTGTTAGCACCAAAGGGCCGAATCCTTCTATTGGAGAAGCTAGTCTTTCGCTTGCCAGCGGTAGTCAAGTACTTAGAGATATAGATAGGTAAGTAAGTAAATAAAAAATACAGCGTGTTGCGAATAATATAGAGTGTCATAATAATTGTTTGACAATTACGTATAATTTCGTAATCGGGCAGAGCACTTGGGCCAGTTAAAGTTCACATCAAAACATATACAAATTTCGCGAGATACCTACAGAATAGCTGCTGTCGAGCTTTGGTCCACTTCTAAAAATCAAGAACTACAAACACTGTAATGACTAGACTATAGATTAATCAGTTTAGTGGCACAGTTATTGAAACCATTTTTAAAGGTGATACATACAAGAATATTAAGAAAATGTGAAGCGGATATAAGTAATAGACAGTGTGGCTGACGTAATTGCTTCGGAACAAGAGAAGCTCTAGATAGTTTCACAAATTTTGCTCAAAAATGTCGAGATCAACAAAAAGATCTTTACGTCGCTTTCATAGATTATGAGAAAGGTTTCGACAAAGTTAAGCATAACATTCCAATAGAATATCTAAAGTGAAAAGGACTCAACAAAATTGTTATTAACATAGTGAAAAATCTCTATTGGACCCAACAGACTATGGTAACATTAGATGGAAATAGCACGAAAAAAAAAAGCTGAGGAGTGAGACAAAGCTGTCTACGTTCACCATTACCGTTATATAGTACGGATCAAGATAAATGATCTTCTTCTTCTTCTTCCACTTTATAAGCAATTCTGCTTGTTCATTGGCGGATTATACCTCTATAGAAGGTTATCACTCCATCTTTTGCGCAGTTGTCCGATACTTCTTCTGCCGATTGGTGACCTATCTCTTGCTATTTTGACGACACAGGTCGCCTCCATTCTGCTTATGTGGTTATTCCTTTTTTTTTCTATTTCGTGTCCATTAATTTATACACTGTACGTTACATCTTCTTCTAATGTCTTCATTTCACTTTCGATATCTCAGCGCATTTCCTGTAATTCTTCTCAGTACTCTCATCTCTGTCGTTCGAGTAGTCTTTGTGTTGTGGTTTTATCGGATCTTGTTTCTGAAGCATATGTGATTATTGGTCTTACACTGGCTTTATAAATTCTTGACTTCATCTCAGTGTTACTGTGCCTGTTTCGCCATATAGTATTATCAAGGCACCCTGCTAGTCTATTTGCTCTTTGTACGTGATCTCTCACTTCTTTGTCCAGGTATCCATAGCTAGACAGTGTTATTCCCAGGTATTTTATTTCCATTACTTGTTTAATACTGATGCCATCAATTTCTATTTTATATCTGGTTGGTTCTTTGCTGACTACTATTGTTTTAGTTTTCTGAGATGAGTTTGTCATATTAAATTCTTTTGCTCTTATGTTGAATCTGTGCACCAGTCTATGCAGACTATCTTCATCTTGGGCTATCAGGATTGGGTCGTGTGCGTATCAGAGTGTTTTGATTTCTTTGTTTTCCATTCCGTATCCTCTTCCTTTGTTAACGCTTTTGATGATTTCATCCATGACCAAATTGAAGAGCATAGTTCTGTAAGTTGTCCATCTATTCCGACCTTCATTTTGTTGTTTTGGTAGATGTTTTCAATAGTTTTTATAATATTTAGGGGAACTTTTCTATTATACAGAAGATGATTACATCTTTAAGTTTCACTCTCAAACGCTTTCTTTAGGTCAATCAGACACAGAAGTGCTGGTCTATTATACTCTAGTGATTTCTCAGTAATTTGTTTTATAACGAATATTGCATGTGTACACGATGTTTCAATACGAAAGCGCTTGTGTTGGCAATGGTATAGTTCCATCAATCAAACAGCGATATAACGAAAATATCAAAAATGCAAACGGAGACCTTTTGATGGACCTCATAGCAGCATAAACGAGATATGTATTAATAATATATTTTTTCCTCCAAAGAACAATACAACTACACTTTTGAAAACAATAGAGGACAAAGATCTATGATAGACTATATTCTGTCGAATAGAGAGTTACAGCCTTCTCAAATCTTGAATGTAACAGCACTAACATCAGCAGAAATAGGAAACGATCAAAAATTGGTATTGTGCAAATCCGAATGAAAACACATATACGTGATAATAAAACAACAGAATACATCACAAAGATAAAAGTCGAAATATTACAGGATGACTCCAAAGACGCCTATCCCAAAAAGGAATAACCGAAAAAAGCAGGAACACATAAGAAAGTGATGGAGTCGAAGAAAACTGAGCAAAAATTAAATCTAATATTTTATTCTCTGCCAAGGATGTTCCTAAGGCGAAGAACTCCATGGTTTTGTACAGAAGTAAAGGAAAAATGTAAAGAAAAAATGTAAAGAAAAAAAAGCTTACCTGAAATACACGTCAACCAAAACACCAAGAGTTATATCATAATGTCAAGACAATTAGAAACGAAACACATACACTGTAAGAAAAATAAAAAATGACGGCTGGGAACGCTTTTCGAAAGAAATGGAACATGATTTTTACGGTCTGCAAAAGGAAATATGATGCTTCATGAGAGGTCAGAAAACGGAGGCACATAGAAAAGGATACGTAGATTGAGTACCTAAAAAAGCTCTATGCAGAGGAAGAACAAATGACGCCAGAACCGGAAACACCAGAAATTACTACAAATGAAGAACTTAATATAGATGTACAGGAAGTTCGGAAAATATTTGAAAAGCTGAAGAATAGAAAAGCAGCAGGTAAAGACGGGATACCAAACGAATTACTGAAATATTTTGGAGCTGCAATGACAGAACAATTAACAACATTAATTAATAAAATTTTAAAACACAATAAAATATCGGAAGAATGGAGAACGAACGAACTAATTCTATTATTCAAAAAAGGAGAAAAAAACAGCCAGAAAACTTAATACTACGTATAGTTATACTATAGGTATACTACGTTAAGTATAAACTTAAATACTACGCTAAAACTTATAACTAAAATTTTACAAGATAAATGGTGAAATTTTTTTTATGCTGACAAAACAGGCATGACCGGATTACAAACCCTATTGGTTTATATTCCAATATGTCTGAACCGATTTACTTTTTTGTTAACTGTCAAATCATAACCTATTAGTATAAAAAAAACATTATTTTGTTCCGTTCTGTGAATCAGAGTAAGGAAACAGTTAATCTATACGAGCCCCTAACAACTAAATGTTCCGACAAACCAAAATTTATTGAAAGTGTTCATCTTCACAACTTTGCTTATTACACCAATGAACGATATCAACAATGCATCACACTCTATCAATAATAACACGATATTGAAATGGTTCGGTCTCTATAAACTTTGAATTGCAGCGTTGGCGGCAAAATAAAGAAAATGTTGCATAACATCTAAATGACAACTAAATATTCGAACAATTCAATAAATTACTATTTTAATATGGGGTTCGAAAGTCAGAGTCGAAAATATACCATAATTTACGTAATTTAGTCTTCAAATCGGTTACGTTTCTCTGGGGATCATTACGCAGTTCCTATTTTATCTTATGCCATAATGTCTCAATAAAATTAATGTCTGGACACTCTGGACTGTTCGAAGATCTTGAGAGCACTTTAATGCTATTGTCTCTAATCCATTTTTTAGTTGTATGGCATGCAGCATCGTCCTGCTGAAGTATATAAATTCAAGTCCGTGTAGAATAGTCCATAGTCCAATAGAGTCCATACTAAAATAATAATTTCTTGAATTGTCCGAACATTTAGATGTTATGCAACATTTTCTTTATTTTGCCACCAACGCTACAACTCAAAAGTTTATAGAGACCGAACCATTTCAATATTTTTTATTAATAATAGATCATAATGTATTATTGATCTTGTTCTTTGGTTCAATAAGAAACATCGTGAAGATAAACGTCTTCAATAAATTTTCGTTTATCCTAACATTTAGTTGGTAGGGCTCGCATATATGTTTCTCTGTTTATCAATCGGGACGTCTTATAATTACTCTCTACATTCCTAGTATTAATTGCCTATACATGTCAAAATATTGCCATAATCTGTAGGTGATAAACTCTAGATATTTAAATGTTTCGCTGTAGTCGCATGTTTTTTTAAAACCATTTGTTATAAATTGGTCGTAATGCAACCAATTGGCTTATTGTACACGGTACCTTCCATTTATTCATAACCCATTCCAGAATTCTGAAACTGTCTATCAGCTTATACAGATCTAGTGGATAGCTATCGTAAGCTTGATGGTCTCCAAAAAGGGTTTGCCGCCTGCGATCTAGTGCCTCGCAGTCATGGAAGATATGGTTGACTACTTCACGTTCTCTGCTACTTAAGTCTCCATGAAACATCCCCATTGTATGGAAGTGCCCCTTGACTGGCGCATGTCCAGTACGAAGGTCTGTTCTGACTCTTAGCTGATTCCTGCTTGTTTTCGGCAGCATTTCAGCCCCATTAGCATATGTCCGTCCAATATACATTTCGTCATGTATTTAACCAAGTTTTTTCGTGTCCGACATAAATTCAAGATTGCGTAAATCTCAGAGAATTCAGAAGTATATTCCACTAGTGGAATCATCATCATCATAATCATTAGCCATTTTGCGTCCACTGCTGAACATAGGCCTCCCGTAAATAATTCCATTGCATCCGATCTTGAGCAACTTGAATCCAGTTAGACTGGATGCGCTTTAAATCGTCCGACCACCTTGTTGGAGGACGTCCTCGACTACGATAAGCATCGTGTCTAGGCCTCCACTCTAAAATTTTCTTTGTCCATCTTCCATCTCTGACCCTAGCAACATGTCCTGCCCAGTTCCATTTCAGGGTTGTAATTCTTTCAACTGCGTCCGTCACACCAGTTTTTCTCCTTACTATCTGACTCGAAACTCTGTCCCTGAGTGATACGCCCAACATTAACCTCTCCATCGCTCTCTGTGCCACTTGTATCTTATTAATTACTTTTCTGGTAAGTGTCAATGTTTCTGCTCCATATGTCAGAACTGGAAGTACACACTGATCAAATACTTTTCTCTTCAAGAACATGGGAATAGCTGATTTAAAGACTTCCCTCAGTTTTCCGTAAGCTGCCCATGCCAGTCCTATTCTCCTTTTTAACTCTGTTGTTTGATTGTCTCTTCCCAATTTAATCTCGTGGCCCAGATACTTATAGGAATACACTTGTTCAATTTGCGTGCCATTAGTGGAAATATTTTTTGCCAGTACCAGGTTGGTCATGTATTGTGTTTTGGAAAAATTAATTTTAAGGCCAACTCGTGCACAAGAGCTCTGAAGGTCTTGAAGAAGTTGGCATGCATGATCTACCTGATCTGCAATAAGGACTATGTCGTCTGCAAACCTCAAGTTGTTCAAAAATTCCCCATTTATATTTAATCCAATATTTTCCCAATTATTTTTTCTCATAGCACTCTGTAATAGGGCGGTGAATAGTTTAGGAGAGATAGTGTCTCCTTGCCTAATACCTTTCTCCAAGGGAAATGTGTCTGCGTCACCATAGCACATTTTTACAAGCTGTTGCGCTATCATATATATTTCGAAGAAGAGTTGTGTACCTATGGTCAATACTGCACTCTGTAAGAGCTCTTAACATGGAGCTATGCTGGACCGAGTCAAATGCTTTCTCAAAGTCTACAAATATTAATATCAATGGCTTGTTGTATTCTATAACTTTCTCTATCAAGGATTTTATTACTTGTAGGTGGTCATTTGTTCCAAAGCCACTCCTAAATCCGGCCTGCTCTAGAGGTTGATGAAAATCTAGCTTAGGTCCCAGTCTGTTAGTAATTATTCTCATAAAGAGTTTATATAAATGAGATAATAAGTTGATAGGTCTGTAGTTGCCAATTTCTGTTACATCTCCTTTTTTATGCAATATTATCATAATGGCATTATTCCATTTTTCTGGCGTATTTCCTTCAAAGAGGCAGGCATTATAAAGGGTTTTTAAAGCCTTTATGACGCATTCGCCTCCTAGTTTTATCATTTCACTTACAATGCCTTTTTCTTCATACCTTTTAATGCTGACTTAATTTCCTCTTTGGTTATATCTGGAAGTTCCTCTGACCCTTGATTTAGTATTGCTGGAATTTCTACTTCGGGAATGTGATCATCTCGACTATATAATGTTCTATAGTACTCTTCGATGATTTTTAGTATCTCTTGTTGTTCATGTATGACATGTCCTTGATTATTTTTTAACTTATAAATATTCCTCGTTCCTATTTTCAACTTTCGTTTTAGAACTTTTAGGCTTTTGTTTTGTTCTACGGTATCAGTTATTTCCTTAGTGTTAAAGTTCCTTATGTCTTTCCTAATGGCTTTTGAAATGGTTTTGTTTAAATTCCTTAGCTCTGCAATGTTCGTTGTATGCTTTTCTTTCATTTCCCTTCTTTTTTGCATTAGGTTTCTTGTGTCTTCTGTGAGTTTTTTCATTTTTTGTTGAGTGCTTGGCTTGGCACTTCTTCTGTGACTTCTTCAGGGCTTCTACCAATTTTTCGTTAAGCTGTTCAATACTGGTTTCATCTTGCAGGTCTTTCTGTAGATTACTCTCTATTTCTTCCTGGTATGCCCTGGTGTTAGTAATCGCAGTGAATGTAACATTATTAGTCCTTGTTACCATATGTCTTCTTTCCTTCTGTATGTTTAAGACTATCTTCGCCCTTACCATTCTATGGTCACTTCCAGTTGAAAATTGATTTAATACAGTTACGTCTTGAACAGCGTCTTTTTTGTTAGTAAATATAAAATCAATTTCGTTCTTGTTTAAACCATTTGGTGATTGCCAAGTCCACTTTCTTTGGTCGCTTTTTTTAAAGTACGTATTCATGACATATAGCCTGTGTTGCAGAAGAAATTCTATGAGAGTTTGACCCCTTTCGTTTCTATCGCCATATCCGTGAGGTCCAATTACAAACTCCGAATCATCTTGCTTGTGGCCTATTTTGGCGTTTAGGTCTCCTATCAGTATAGTAAAGTTGGTGTTTGTGTAAAAATGTTAAATTTTTACCACCACTGAATATTCCTACACCCGATCTGTTTATGAAAAACCCTAAATATTTTACTTTTTCGCTGTAGTCCACTCGTCATCCTCATAATCATTAACATCTGAACAGTGGTTCATCATTGAGCTTCAGCAGCTCGATAGACCCTGTTTAGTTCAATCATTGCTGCTCTTGCTGGTTGAATGCGACTTTCGGTCTCACAACTGCATGTGTTCGGGTTTCAATAAACTGTTGTTGGCGATCAATAACCATGATTTTGGTTTTGTCGTAGTTAACTTTGAGTCCAAATTTAGTACTTTCTGCCCCGAGTTTTTTTAATAAGTTAGTAATTTCTTCTGGAGTAGAGGCTAGAAGTGTAGTGTCGTCTGCTAAACGCAAATTAGATATCTTGACACCGCCTAGGTTTACTCCTCCCTCCCAACCACCCAAGACTTTGCGCATTATGAACATTATGAATATATGTTAAATAATAAGGGAGATAAAACGCATCGTTGACCTACTCCCTTTTTCAAAGTACATTCGTCAGATAGGTATCCATTCATTCGAATATATGCAAGGCTATCATGACACAGTTTGCTGATAAGGTTTGTCAAGTGTTTATGTACACCCATTGTCGTCAATATGTTCCATAGTTTATTCCATGTAACATTATGCAAATACCTTTGTATAATCAACAAAACATATAAACATCGGAATCTGATATTCTCGGCTTTTTGTATGATGTTGCTTTCAGTAAGGATTTGTTCTCTAGTACATCTGCCCTTCGCAAATCTAGCCTGCTCAGGTGCTATCTGCCAACTTTAAAGTTTTCTACATGACGTTGTAGGATGTAGAGGATCACCTTACTGGCGTGTAACTAGAGTCCGTTAAGTTCATAAAATATTTCTGATTTTGTATCTACACAGGCTATTACATTTATTAAATTATTATACTAGACATTAAACACTGAATTTATATCTAATTGTCAATAAAAATTATAAAAAAAATGATTTATATCCCATATCAAGCCCTTTACACCAGATTGTTCCGTTCATATAAATTATCCTGAAACTATAAATCACAAAGTCGCGTCATGTAGCGAGCGTAACAGTTTGCGGCCTTTTTCGTTAATCTTACGAAACCGAACTTTGAATCAAAAGGATATTTAATACGTAACATAAATCATCTAGAAGGACGTGGTTACAACGTCTAGACCTCTTATATTTTCGTACGTAATATCACTTCCAGATTTTAACATAAATTTGAATCCAAAGTTTTACACAATGTCAACGCCCTTTTAATACATCTAAAAATTGGTATGAAAATGTTGCTTTTGTAAAAGGTTCTTAAAAAAAAGGATATTATAGGACGTATTAATTTGTTGCAAAATCGTGTCTATTATTATTATTGCATCGGTACACAACGTTCTCAGAAATCGTCCAATTTTTAATCTGTGCCTCTATCGGCCATTCCATAAGTCCCTCTTCAGGCATATTTCTCCCATATTTTTCAATTCCTTCCCTTCAGCTCAAGTTTTTCAGTTAAAAATTGAGATAACAATTCATAGCAATTCATGCAATTCATAACAATTCATAACAATTAATAACAATTCATAACAATTCATAACAATTCATAACAATGCATAACAATTCATAACAATTCATAACAATTCATAACAATTCATAACAATTCATAACAATTCATAACAATTTATAACAATTCATAACAATTTATAACAATTCATAACAATTCATAACAATTCATAACAATTCATAACAATTCATAACAATTTATAACAATTCATATTAATTCATAACAATGGTACCATCTTCTAAATAAAATTTGTAGTGTAGTGTATTCAATATTTGTACCATCGTTTTACAAATGTATATATTTAAATGGCATTATGTTTTTCTTAATTATATACCTTAGGTGATTTAGTTACTAAAACAATACATTCTTGTCATATTCTAACTAGGATATTTTGTGTTTTAGGGAATCTGCTAGCACAGTAGCTCTCGCCGGCAGTTTAAATCAAGCAGGTCAAAGATTGGAGGTTCAAGCAGACCTGGTATCAGCGCAAAGATTCAGCCTGAGTAGCCTTAGCGAATCTGTCAATGCTAGTATAGCCGATGACGCCGGTGCTAGCGTTAGAGCTCTGGCAGGATCAATGCTTAATTATAAGGTAAGAGATCACGTTTTCCTAATTTCTTCTTCTTCTTCTTCTAATTATCTACTTAATATTTAAAAAACTCGAACGTGCGGTATTGATCCATATTATTCACTATGTATCTAATGATAGTTATAATCTTCAGAAATGAAATTGTAAATTTCAACTCGATGATATCAATGAATGATTTGCATTTATATATTATTGGAATTAACAATGCGTAGATTATGTTTATTTTTAATGGGCATAATTTTAATAAGACAGAATACATGTATATTGTGTAATGTTGGGTGCCAATTGTTTAAAGCCAGTTGGTGCAGGGCAAAATTTATGAAACTATTATCAAAATAAACTTATTTGTTGATACTAATGGCTTAATACCGTCAGAATTGTATGAAAAAATATTTGAAGGGCTTAGAATAAAAGGGGTCCAAGCGCATTTTTTTTAATATCGGGTTAAATACAGATTTGAATACTTAAAGTGTAGTTTTATTAATTTTAAAATGGATCTAAGTGATTTCATACATAGACTGCAATCTACCGGGGTTTGAAAAATGTTCTATAAATAAAAGTATAGAAACCTTTAGTTTAAAATGGATCCAAGCGCAGTTTCCTTATATTCCAACTTCCAACTTAAATTCAGTCAGTATACTTCGACTTATATGAAGTAATGTATATTATCACCTTCGATATTTATGACTTAAATTGTGTATAAAACGATAGAAATAGTTAAAAAAAAATTATATAAAATGCATTATAGTAGTTACACTGAAGGTAAGTAGGATAAAGATGTATTCCAAAAACCGATAGATTACAAAGCATCTGTAGATATGAACGAAATTTGTATTGATCTTGAGCAAACCCTTCTCACTCCTTTATTAACTACTTCCAACGAAAGCATTTTATTTGCGACAGCTTTTGACGTATAATTTTTGTGTTTACAATGTAACCACATGATGATCAGCAATGTACATCTGGGATGAATCCATTTCAAGCAGTGGATGTCAAGAAATTGGTCCGTGCCTCATTCATTTTGTAAAAAACATACTCTTTAAAAGTGTTACCAAGATCATCGCATATAGCGATTGCTGCGGTAGGAAGAACAAAAATAAAAACATTGTAAAGCTGTTTATGTTCTTGGTGAAATCTACTTATATTCAAAAGATTCACCACAGGGTTTTGGAACCATACATTTATGGAGTGCGATAGAGATTTTGGTATAATTGCAAAACTGAAGCGTAAGAATTCACAGGTATTTATTCCAGAGCACTGGACCCAGCTAATTCAATTAGTGTCCAAAAAGTTTAATGTACACCGAATGAATCAAGAAAACTTTTACAGTTTTGAAACAATAAACAAAGTTATAAATGATCCCAAGAAGGACACCAATGGTATTCTTTACTGTTCTTTTTAAATGAAGACCAGTGCGGTACATTTAGTATGAAAAATCTTCCGAAACATTTTCGAAAATGAAGAGTTTTTATTTTTTACATGTGTAAGTGTACAAAAAGGAGCTGGACGTCCTACTATTAGCATGGAAACCATGTTTAAATAAATCTTGACGCTTAGCCAATTAAAATCAATAAACAGAAACGGGACAATATTTAAAAATTTGATTTTATTCCACCGGTCTACAACAACCTTCCCAATAAATACAAGAAAAAAATAAAAAACTAATACCGTCAATGAAGTATTTGAAGAAGGATTTCAAGAAAAAACTAAAACGTTGGAGGTGGCATCGCAGCAAACTAAGTTTGGCGAAGACATGAAAGATACAGCAGTGCTGGACTCTGATTATGAGTGAAACTTGCTTTGTCGAAAGATATTTTTTTTCGACTTTTTTTATATTACAAATAAATAATTTACCAAATAAAGTTATAAACAAACATTTTCCAAAATTCACTTTTTTTACTGCAAAGATCCTACGGATACATTGTAGTCCAGATAATAATTGGTTGACCGTTCAGAATAAGACGGGGCAAGTGTTTTTTTTTTTAAATAAAGCTGAATTGGTTATTCTTTTGAAAACTTGTGTAGGTTTAATAGTTTTCTGATCCTATAGTAATATAATAATACTATGTAAGACCGTAACTAATATACAAGGAATTTTAATTATTTAAAAAACTTTAACCTTAAATATCTCAAAACTAGTAAAATTGCTCTTGGATCCTTTTTATTCTAAGCCCCTCATTTATTATAAAATATGTTACTTTTTATTTGTCACGATTGACAAACCAAAATGCCAAAGTTGTAACCACAGGAACTATAAGTTTTCATAAATTTGGATTCAAACAGTACTTGATTGGATAGAAATAACAGTACGACAATTAATTTTGAGTCGTCCGTCCGTCAGTATTTCTGGCTTTGAGATAATTAATAAAAACGGTGTAACTCGCAAATGACTACAGATAGGTAGCTTATTTTGACAACGGATTAGCGTGCAAAATTATGTCTACAAACTTGTCTTGGTTCACTTCAGCTCATAACATTTTTTTTGCTTCCGGTGAAAATGTTTGTGGACTTCTGGTTTACTTTTTTAATCTTTTAATATGTAGATTTAAAGTTGGTAAAAATTAGAAATTCTGAAATTTGCAACAAACTACCGATTTGATTTCGATCACAACTTAGTTTGCAAAATAAAAATTCGCACAGAAAAATGATTTTCACATGATAAAGATTTTCGACGTTTGCAGATTTACTTATCGAGACGAAATAAACTAATCTTTTGGCATTTTAGGCTCCTGGTAGTGATTCATGTAGCTGCATTACGACAGAAGACTGCACATCGGAACGTGTCCGTTTCGATGACAACGTCAGCTTTATTACGTCTTCTCAAGCCGAAAAGACCAGCATTGGAAGCAGCTGCAGTTTCCGAGCTCGATGTGCTACTAAATCTGCATTGTCTAAATCGACCGCTGCTGACAAGGTATGAGTTCTGCTTATATTCGTTTTCATATATCACCCATTTTTGCTCCCTGTTACAAATAATAAACTTTTTTTATTTTATCGGACAGGAACTTGCTTTAAAGAAGATAACTGAAAATCATATTAGTATTTTATATGCGCCCAGTTATCATGATGTTAACCTCACATATCTTCCTGAAGTAAAAAATCTTGCATAAATCAGGTTGATGATTATTTGGGTTAATTTGATTTCTTTAAATGCATTTTCTAATGTGTTCAGAATGTTCTCATCATCATCATTCTGGCTTTACAACCCTACGTGGTTCCTAGCCTCCTCAAGAATTTCTCTCCAGTCGTCCCTACCACAGAACACTAATCACAACCAGAAGCGAAAGCTTTGTCGGAACCTTTGATGTTGGGAGGACAGAAATTCAGAGTGACAGTAGCAATGAACCTACATTTGATTACACGAAGAAAAGTAGTGAGGAAGTCGTTCAAAACTGTAGTAAATGATAGTTACACTGAGAAATGAAGTAATCATTTTTAAGTAATCTGTTTTGTATGAATTTTATTTTTTCTGTAAAATTTAATATAACTTATATATCAATTCTGAACTGATAATTAAAAAGTTGTTAAGTCAAAAATATCGATTTGTTTTTTTTAACAAACAAATTAACGTACTAAAAGTATTTTAGTACGTTAAAAAACCGATTGAATTTGAGAGTTAATTTTAAAATAGAGATGAAAAGCTTGATTTCTATTACTTTTTATCGTTTTTTAAGGTTAATAAAACACTTCATCACTCAAAATCTATATTTTGACTCAAGACTTTTTTACTTATCAATACAGAATTATACTTTTGAAATTTCTATTAACTTTGTCTTAAGTTGCTGACTTTTTTGTTTCCTGTTGAGGAATTTCTTTGAATGTGATTATCTATTAACCTCCAACACCACGATATTTTCGCTGCGCGTAAAAACTCTGCAGCTGCGGCTAGAATGAATGTATACAAAATGACCTTAGACTTCTTTCTATGCATCTGAGGTCTCTGAAACTTCTGGTTGTATTGTAGTAAATTCAACTCGCCAGGACATATCAAATTTATGGTAGGAAAGGGTAAAAAGTTGTAATAAAACAGAATAATAAAAATTTATTGTAATTAATATACACGTATACCTCTTCGATTTCTCTTTCTGTGCATCTGAGGTCTCTGAAACTTCTGGTTGTACAGTACTATATTCAATTCGCCTGGATATATCACATTTGTAGTAGGGAGGGGTAAAAAATTGTAATAAAACACAATAATAATAATAGAAATTTATTGTAATTAATACTAATAATAATGTTTATTTAGGAAGCTTAGATTATAATATAGATTTACAAAAAATAAGCATACTTAACACTAAATAAATATGAAAAATCACTGAAATGTAGCTACCATAAAAGTAGCACCCCTTGTGTATGATACTTAAAAAATATATGTGCAAAAAAGCAAATATTTAACAAATGTATTAATATAAACAGTTACATATGCGCACTTACAAAAATACATTCATTTTAATATAGCATGTGACATAAATATGTCAATAAATTCAAGAAATATTGTAGTTGGTAAACAAGGTATATTTCGATATTTTTATTTATTACTATGATCAATTAATCTGCTCTTCGCAGAATTGTGTTATTTTGTTTCCAATCCATTGTTTAGTTTTATACTGATATCTATGTTTTTTATAACTCTTAATTTGTTTTAAATTCTCCGGTAGACAATTGTATCATTTGGGCCCTATGTAGCCAACATATTTCTGGAGTATGGATTTATTACATTTGGATAAAATTGCATTATTCCTTATATATCTAGTTTGATGCGCATGATTGCTAATGTATAATAGTATCCTTTTTTATTTCATGTATGTGTATAAGGGCTTTGTAAGAGGACAATTTACATACAGTTAAAAATTTATTCTCGTTGTATAACAGTTTGCTGTAATATCTTAATCTTTTTCATAAAAATCTAATTAAGCACTTCTGAATGTTTATAGAATGCAAGTAAATATTCCTTATTCCGCCCCATTCTAAAAGACCATTATAAGCATGGATAAACATAACCCGGATGGGAATAGAATACAAATATAATATGCTTTATTGTCATTGAAAATTTTACAATTTTATGGACGAAGCTTACAAAGACTCAGAGGATAAAGACAATAACAAATTGCATAATCAACCGTAGGAACTAATAAGTTTAAGCTACTTTGGGTAATGATGACCCATGGGTAAAGCACCATGGAACTGCACATTAAGATATTGTAATTTCTTAGTTATTAATTAAGAAACTCTTCTACTGAATAAAATGGTCTTTCAAATAGATAGGCTTTTATCATTTAAAGTATTTTAAGTATTTAAAATCATGAGACTTCAAGTTATCCCAAAGCTTTTTAACACCATTCATTGTTACAATCCAACACTTTTTTGATCGCGAACGACATGTTACATCTTTTCCTGTTTTATCTAATATATTCAGTTTATGTACCAAATCTATCATAGAATCTAGGTAATTGATCTGAAAATCAGTTCCCTCAAATACATTTTTAAATTTGTTAGGATTATTGTTATCAGTAGAATTTAAAATATCAAACAAATTATTAAATTTTTCAATAATTTCTATTGTTCCCAATGCATCTGATGGAAGAATACCAAGAGAAATATATTTATACATAGAACTTGCAACAGTGTTACTTAAAATTTGAGATGCTAGTTTTACTCGCATTTTTTCAAAAGATGTAGGATATATATGGGAGTGTGTTAGTTTTGGTGCACACTTATAGAACTGCTTTTTATCTTCATGATAAAAAGTTTCTATAAATGACCAAGATGTTTTTTTATCATCAAAATAAAAAACATTATTAATTAAGTTATTTCTAGTGGCTTTAATTAAATGACATGGATCAAATATATAAATAATTGTTTGTCCATTGACATCAAATTCTGAGTTAGTTGGAGAAATCCCCAGTAATTTACTCAATTTTAGAAAATTCGTTCCCATATCAGTAACAAGACAATTCACATATAAACCTGATTGAAATAGTTTAGAAATACATTCTTTTATAATAGGAAGAAGATGAGTTGCTTCAAATTTAGTGTTTACAAAGAAATATGCTAGTTGTTGTTTCCAATTTGAATATAAGCCTCGAACCATTATCACAAGTACATTTTGTGCAATTATTGATTCCTTTTTCCCATTTCCTATATCATATAGACCAACAATCTCATCACGACCTGTATCAAAAAATAAATTACTTTTAATAGACATTTCATTTCAAAGACTTCGTTTTGAGGGCAAATACAATATTCTTTCCATAAAAGCATACGCTCTTGGGCCCAAAAAATATAGTGTTAATGAAAATTGTTTATATTCATCAGAATACCTTCTACTTTTTGGACATTTAGTTTTTAAAATTGCTTGAGCTTTCACTATTTGTGCTAGGGATTTGTTTAAAAATTTGTCACACATTTGAAAAAATTTTTTTAAAGATTTATTGTCTTCCTTCTGTTTGGAAGACACATATGCTTTCTTTGCACTTGCACGCAATTTTTTTATTTTCAATCTAAGTTTCCTTTTTCTTGGTGTACCTCCCGACAACTTGGAGGGGGTTTGTGTTGCAGCTGTGAAAAATGGAGCTGGAGTATGGGGCCTAGGTGGGCTAGACACTTCCTGCCTATTAACATCTGAAATATAAAAATATATTTAATAACCATAAACATATAAACGTTCAAAGTAGATATGTTAATGCTTATTAGTGATTAGTTGAATGCATAATACAGTTGTAGCAATAAATAAAATTACCTGTTACCAGAAACTCTTCCATCAAAGTATCAGGTACAGTATTATGGTTTTTATCAGTTGGATTATTAATTACTTCCTGTACATTATAGGTTTCAGTGGTACCTAAAACCACGACATAAATATTACTCAGTATGTAACCATAAGATATATTATGTTCTTAATAAGGCTGATAAAAGATCATTAAATTTCACAATTCCAGATCTTGTTTATATTATGAAAAACAACAAACAACTTTGTATATAGTTGTAAGTAGATACTGATTTTTATATGACTTTTATAATAAAGCACTATAATTGTGAATAAATAAAAAGTATCTACCTTCCAGCCTTATGACTTTCTTTAATGGTTCGTCTGTGTGTTTTGAATATTGGCTGTGTGAGAAAATCGTTGGATGTGCTTGTTGAAATAAATACTTCCGTGTTTCCTTTGTACATGTACACCGGTTCAAAATGTTTCTCGCACATTCTATAATTAGTATGCAATTCAGCAGCCTTGGAAAGCAGATCATACCTATTGGCCGCTTTCAGCCATAATTCAGCTCTAAAAAAAAGTGTATTTAACTAAAATATAAACATTCAGACAGCATTTGTAATACGTTTGAATTTAAAATTTAATTTGTTTACCTGCTACGATCAGTCGGTATTGAAAAGAGACTAATTCCTTCCCCAGTTTTCGATGGGCATCCACGAACAACACAATAAAATCCTCCCTTTCGTGCAGCCATCACAATAAGTTTATTACACAAATATATTAAATTAACTAACTAACTAAATAACTAACTAAATAACTTCTCAATACAATACAATAACACTTCTCAATATATAAACAAACAAGGCATCGCATCAACACTACTAACACTATGGCCGATTTCGCACATGCGCAAAGAAATTTGGATTGCGAAAAAGCCCTCTGTTTCGCTTCTTGTTGTGATTAGTATTCTGTGTCCCTACCACCAAGTACGTATTCCCATATTTCTCATGTCTTCATCGATGTCATTAAGGAACCTTGTTCTAGGTCTTCCTCTACTGCTCTGACCAACAGGTCTATCAAAGAGCGTTTTTCTAGCTGAATCATTTTGTTCCATCCGCATTACATATCCTATCCACCTCAGACGTCCTATCTTAATATGTTTTACATGGTTATCATGGTTACATGGATATCAGGTTCCTCTTCTATTTTCAGTACCCTGTCCGATTATTGAACGTTGGCGATCATACTGGCAATAATAACTTTATTTACGGTGGCTCTAAATAAATAAGCGCTGGTTTCTTGATACCATTCTCTGATATTTCCTCTCATTCCGGCGATCTTACCCTGTATTATGAAGTGTAGAAGGTTATACGTCTCAGGATGTCTCATTACATGACTGAAATATTGTAACTTTCGAATTTTTATCGTTTTTGTTATTTCTGTGCTCTTTTTCATTCGATGTAAAACTATTTCATTTCTTATTCGATCAACCCAATTTATCCGCAATACTCGTCGATAGATCCACATCTCAAAGGCCTCTAATTTTTTCATTAATGCCTTTGCAAGGGTCCTCCATACCATACAGCAATGTGTAGAATATGTAGCAGCGTAATAATCTGATTTTAAGTTTTAACGTAATATCTCTATTAATTAGAATTTTCTTTAATTTATAGAAGGTGGCTCTGACTTTTTCAATGCATATTCTTATTTCTTTATTTATATCCCAGTTATCGTTAACGTTTGTATCCAAGTAGGTAATATCGTGGTCTCTTTCTAACTCTATTCCATACGCTCTGATGTTCGTTGGTTATAACTCCGTTTTGCTGACAACCATAAATTTTGTCTTAGAAGTATTAAGTTTTAGCCCATATTCACCACATGCTTCGGTTACCCTGTTTATAAGTCGTTGGAGGTCTTCTTCAATGGAGGCAATAAGTACCGTGTTTTCTGCATATCTGAGATTGTTGACATTAATTCCGTTGATTTTAATGCCTGTATCTTCAACTAAGGCTTCATTGAAAATAAATTCGGAGTAGATATTAAAAAGTAGAGTGTTGTGTCCAGCTCGTATGTTTGCACATTGATGCCAATACAAATTTTTGATAATACGAAGGTCTCGGTCATCAATTCCCACCTGTTGCAAGACACCTATAAGTTTGTCATGGTGTACTCGGTCAAAGGCCTCTTCGAAGTCGATGAAACACATATACACTGGTTGTTCTATATCCCTACATCTTTGAACCATGACCTGCAAACTGAAGAGTGCTTCTGTGCTTCCAAGGTTGTTTCTGAAACCAAATTGTGTTTCACTTAGTTGTACTTCTATTTTGTTATATAAAAATTTTTTGTACATGACTCATCAGACTGATAGTGCGGTGATCGCTACACTGTTTGGCATTTATTTTTTTCGGTATCATTACAAATGTTGACAGTAGCCAGTCTGTTGGTATATGTCCTGTTTCGTATCAGGTTCCTGGTATATTCTATAAAGTTCGAAGTTTTATCTTCTTCAATGTCTTCATCACATCTTCAAATGATTTGATATTCCTAGATCTTTCATTTTTGAACATTTCTCTTCTATTCACAGAGTGCGAGGAATAACATTGGAGATTCGCAGTTTAGGTTTCGGAATTCTCTTGGAACAAGAGAACACTTTTTAGTCTACAGGTTCTCATCCAGCGCTGCAGAGATATGAACAAAGACTTGTACATATGCTTTATAGACTACGCAAAAGCATTCGATAACGTAAAGCACGAAAAGATAATTTAAGTTCTCCATAAGATCGGAGTCGACTACAGAGACATTCGAACAATAGCGAGTCTCTATTGGGGTCAAACAGCTAAAGTGAAAGTAGGATCTACATTGACCAAGAAAATTGAGATCAAGAAAGGGATACGACAGGGCTGTATCTTGTCTCCAATTCTCTTTAATATATATTCAGAAGAAGCATTTAAGACAGCGCTGGACGAAAGCAGAGAAGGCATAAAGATAAATGGAGAAATAATTAATAACATAAGGTATGCTGATGACACTGTGATTCTAGCAAGTAGCATGGAGGAACTGAGTTGCCTAATGAGTAAGATACAAAAAACAAGTGCACAATACGGAGTCAGACTAAATATCACAAAAATCAAATGGATGTTAGTAAGCAAAACCCAACAACCACCACAGCAACTGATATTAGACAATGAAAGAATTGAACACGTGGATTCGTACATCTACTTGGGAACAACAGTTAACTCAAATTGGGATCAAGCAAAGGAAATACGTATAAGAGTAAAAAAGGCAAGAGCATCGTTCACTAGCATGAAGCAAATTTTCACCTCTAAAAGTCTCACCCTACCTCTCAAAATTCGACTTCTAAAATGTTATGTATTCTTGGTTTTGTTATACGGAATGGAGGCGTGGACAATGACCGCAACATTGATGAAAAAAGTAGAGGCCTTCGAAATGTGGGCTTTCCGACGTATATTACGTATATCCTGGACTGAGCACGTGACCAACGAAGAGATACTACGCCGGATAGGTAAAGAGAGAGAGGTAGGAATAAGTATAAAGAAAAGAAACTTGGAATACTTGGGTCACGTTATGAGACATAATAAATATAGAGTACTACAGCTGATCGTTCAAGGGAAAATAGACAGCAGAAGGGGTCCAGGGAGGAGAAGACACTCGTGCTCCAAAACTTGCGGCAATGGTTCGGATTGTCATCTGCTGAACTATTCAGATCTGCCGTAAACAAAGTCAGATAGCCATGTTGATTGCCAACGTTCGGAACGGACAAGGCTCATGAAGAAGAAGAATTCACAGAGTCGTGGGCTGCTTTGTAGTCTATAAATATGTGATGAGTATCACTGCCATATTCCAGTGTTTTTTTCAAAATTTGTTTCAGGGTTGCAATCTGATGAATTGTCGATTTAACACCTCTGAAACCAGCCTGGTATTTTCCTACTACTAGTTCTGCATATGGTGCCATATGATGACATAGTACTGTGGAAAATATTTTATACGCTGCATGTAGAAGCGTAATTCCTCTGTGGTTAGAGCATTCAAAGATATCTCCTTTCTTTATGTATGGTGCAAAGTATTCCAATATTCCAATCATTGGGGAGGGATTTCTGTGTTCATATTTCTTTTGTAAGCTGATGTAATGCCATTATGGTATCATGGCCTCCTTCTTTATATAGTTCAGCTGGGAGAAATCCGGTGATTTGTTTCTGGCTAGTTTTTTAACTGCATCTTTAACTTCAAGAAGCTTTGGTGGTTCCTCTTACAAAAAGTAACAGATATAAAGTGGACATTTGCAGGCCATAATATCAGGCAGAGAGACTATAGATCGAACAAACAAATGCTGCACTGAAGACTATGAGAATCAAAACGACCCAAAGGAACACCACAGATGGCGTGAGTAGAAGATAAGTGCCGGTACAAGATGGATGAAAATCGTAATGAAAGAGAGAAATGGAGGTCAGAGGGGAAGGTCTTTATCAGAACTTTATATAAAATATATAAAAAATGCCTTAGATAGATATAATAACATTATATGGTCTTAGTCTATATCCGCTCCTGGCTATGTCTTTACGGATTTAATAATCATCATTAACAGCTATTCCATCCATCATCTTTAGAGCGATTCCATCCATCATCAGATGTAAGTCTCCCTTAGGTGTGTCCATCAATTTCTGTTTATTGTTTTGTGCATCAATTCGTGACCACCTAGTCGCTTGATGTCAACAGTCCATCTGGTTTGAGTTCTACCTCTGGAATTTCTAAAATATCAGGAGATTTCGATGAAACCTTACTGATCTATAATTTCAGTGACAGAGTCATTGCTGACCCTATAAACATAAGCAGAAGTTCTGTGAAAAATATATTATTACTAGAATAAAAAAAATCCTTTTACATATAAGACGAAAATCAAATATGATAACGATAATCACAACTGCGCAACCCTTGTTACGAGAATAAGAGGTAAACCAAAGTACAGGCTGATAGACGGGATGACACAAGATGGCGAGACGATCGGTGCTTCCTATTTGACAATCCATGCACAGAACAGAACAGTATAACACAGAACACTTATGAAGGTTAAGGCCCCTTAGTGCTATGAAATTGCTCGTGAAATATAATTGTACACCGCTCCCTTCTTAGCATTGTGAACTGATTCCATTGAGCTTATACGGGCTCAAATAAAAAGCTCAAGGGTGAGAGAACTGGGGATTTAAAATGAATGAGGTGATAGCTATCACCTCACGCTTGAATCGTGAAAAACTTACATTAGATACACTATAAGAAAAGAAGACAATACCCAGTTTCGTTTGAACCATTAATTATCAATGTAACTAGTGATAACGGTGTTCACTATCCGTAAGAGTTTACTTCAGACGACAATTTAACTTTTGTTATTGTGCATGAGATACCCAACCAAAAAACATCAGAAGTTTATTTATATTCCATAGAAATTAGTTTACTACTATAATAGTATCAGAAAAATGGGTACTTTAATTTCAAAGTTAAAACACTTTTTTTATATAGTAACGTTCTTTCAAGTGATAATTTTTCTTTCAGTGGTAAAAAACCTATTTATTAAAAAAAAAACGTTTATACGAAATCAAAAAATATGTTTTTATGAAAAAAAAAAAAAATTGGCAAAAAGACAAAAAAAAACATTAAAATATAACAAAAATAAAAAAGTTATAATTATTCAACAATCAGCACCACTGTCTCAGTACAAATTTTCATAATCTAGCTAGACTAGTGAAGGCGAACCTTTTTAGCTCGGTGTATCAAAATTAAAAAAAAAAAACATAATTTTCGTTGCGTGTCAAGAGTAAAATGTAATGACATGACTCGCAAAACAGAAAACCAAAAAAGGGTATATCGATGGAAGGCAACCGTATATACGTATTTCTGACTATTTTTCGTCTTTAGTACGGTTCAGAAGACGCGGCTTCGATACAGCCACATTTCCAGAAAAGCGGCTCTAGAAATGTGGTTGTATCGACGCATACTGAGAATACCTTGGACAGACAGAGTGACCAATACAGAGGTATTAAGACGAACGGGTAAAGAGGTGGAATTGTTAACAACTGTTAAAAGGAGGAAAGCGTCATACCTGGGCCATGTGTTCCGTAATGATAAGTACAGTCTGCTACAGCTTATCGTGGATGGCAAGATTGAAGGTAGAAGAGGTTTGGGCAGAAAGAAGAAATCCTGGCTGAGAAACTTGAGAGAATGGTTTCGAATACCAGAAGATGCGAACATAATTCATGCAGCACAAAACAGAGAAACCTATCGTATGATGATCGCCAACCTTCGGTAGAAGACGGCACATAAAGAAGAAGAAAGTACGGTTCAGCCAAGTTAGAAAAGGAGCATGTTAACTTGGGAAAGGATCACTACAGGAGCAATGCGACCAATTTGTGGCATTAGAGTTAGAAGACCCTGATCCTTCGAACATCTGGAACTTGTTTGCTGTCTTTTTGCCTAAGGTTCATCGGGTATTTTTGGTACATCTTTGCGTAACTGGCGACGACTAATTTGAGGATTCTCTTGACGTATTTTGCAATAATCCTCTATGAGAGGCATACCTGACTGTTTCAGAATTGAATTGCTTTTCATAGAATAATCTTTAGTATTTGTTCTGTACCTTTGTTACTCTTTGTCGTATTATATAATTCTATTATTTCTGTGAGTGCCTTATCTAAACTTTCCAGAACATACTCTTCGGTGAAGTAGTGTAGAAACAGAATTACATTTTTTTTTTGTTTGTTTGTTTGGAGTGTATGAAACAGGGAAACAGGGATAATTTTAGAGTGAAATTCAAAAAGCAACTACACACTGCTCTATCTTTTACTGAAAATACATTCGGAAGAATCTGTGTTTTAGTCTTCTTCAAGAAAAACGAGCACTACTGTGCCAACAGAAGTAAGCTGGTAACTATCTAACTAGTTCTACCATAAGTGAATAGCTGGTAAGCTTTTGACAGGATCAACAAAACGTTTTACCACATCGTAAAGAAATTTATAGAATCCTTGCGGTTGCATCCCCACATAAAGTTCCATATTTAAGCAATGGTAACTTTTTGTTGCCAATAAGAGCAAAAACTTCTAGACTGTATTTCGCCGGTTTATTGGTAGTACACTGACGAAACGAAACTCGACCTTCAGTGTTTCATCTAATGTAAGATTCGCTAGGAGTATAACAGTTTTGAATATTTTCAATAAATCACTTCTAAATGGCTCTATTTACGCCATTTTGTAAATTTCACGTCGCGCGTCGTTGGGTTCTAGTTTAAATATTATCAAAACGTATGGCAATTGTAATAATATATAAAATCTTTGACATGGTGTTTCCAAGTATATATTCCAGTCTCATCTGTTGCACAAAAATCACGAGATTTTGTCTTCTGACTTTTGTATAATCCAGTCGAATAAAGTGAGCCTTTCAATGCTAAAATTGAACTGCTTTCAACTCTGTTACATCCATTTATTTCATCAAATATTTATGTGTAGTATAATGTGAGTAACACAGTAGTTTGACATTTATACGTTGTGTTATATCATTCAACATCTCGGTCGTGAAAAATAAAGCACCAAAATTCCAATGTTGCGCGTGAGTTTTGTGCAGTTACTTTCACTCCAGAAAGATGGGTGATTATGTATTCTGAACTTGTTCTTATATTTCTAGGTTCCGAGTTTTTTGACCATTTGGACATTGTTTGTGTCAAGAAGTCACATTGCCTATTGGTTCCAAAGTTTTATCCTTTTATTCCTATGTGTTTACTTCATCTTATGCCTCAGTTTTATAGTTTGATACCTCATACCATAGAGCCTGCACCCATTGCAGGTCTTGTTCATAAGACATTCTACGAAGGTATAATAGTTATTTTAGTGGTTACAGTTGTATATAATAAAATTCAAACTATGACATTTCGCTTACCGACTTTGTTCACTTATGGGACAAAATTGATGGAAAAGAAACGTTGGATAGATACGTCATCACATCCGACTATGTTTTATTTGAAGGTACTGGATATGTGCGGACGATCCGGGACAGCATAAAATAACAGCTAACGAAGGATCTGGAATTGGGGTATGAGATACAGCAGAACACTAACGAAGCAAATTAAACTACTTTGTTTTGTTGTTAACCGAAGGAAGTACGGCCTATGCAACTCCAATATACTTTAATTTTTTAAAAAGCTAAGCCAGCTTTAAATAACTTTAGATCAAATTTAATTTTCAAAATTCACTTTAAAAGCATGAACTATACAATACACTCAATACAGAATTTTAAGCAGCAGTAGCAATTATTAAAATAATATCTCTCAACCTTACAGCAAGTTTCGAGCTGTCACAAGAACCACTAAGTATAAGCAATACTTTATATTATTTAAGAACGGAATAGTATAGCATTTTTAGCTTTTTGTAATAAATATTGATGTTTGAAGATGATAAAATATCGTCGTTTTAACGCATTCAGATTTCTAAGAATTTAATGCCTAAAATTTTGATACTATACATCTTTATCACTTATTATTATTGCTGTTTTATTGATTTTGATTTATTTTCGTAATATGCAATACAAATGTTTTTCTTTTCCAGATTAGCGACACGCTCAGCAACGACAGTATATGTATAGAAATAGACGAAAAACCTAAGAAGTATTCTTCTCAAGCAGCTATATTGCGCAGTCAATTTTTCCATTCCATTAACGACGGCAAACCCACTACGAAGAGTCTCGACGATAAGACCATCATCGAAGTGTCCAACGAGACATTGGACAAACAATCTCAACCACTTATAATTACCGAGAACGGACCCGTGGTGGTCAAGCTGTCGTCTTCTCTCAATTTCGAGAATTCCAAGTTATAGTTACCCTAGTTTTCTTAGAGACTTTTATTTGTTAGAATATTTTTTGCTAAGACTGACAATTCGGTATATAGGTCACGTTTTTGAAAATATGTTGTAGTGCTGAGGTAGGAGAAACATTTTCGTATCATCATAAGTCCGAGACTGTTTTTCTTCTAAACATCCGAATATTTTTCATTTTGATCAGTGTAGATTTCACACAAACCAAATGTGAACCCTCTTTGCTTGTTATGGGATTTTTTTACTGAAATTCATTTTTGTATATCTGGCTGTGATCAGTGGGGTTACACAGAAGGGGGGAATATTAAAAACGATAATATTACTTTATCAAAATTTAACTCTCACTCCCTCTAAGCGGAAAATTCGCTAATGGCAGATATCTAGAATGTCAAAAGGATTAAGCTCTTGATCGAACCCTACGTGACCGGGCATATTGGAGTATCTCTCAAACATTTTCTTACTAATCCGGACGTCCCGAGTAAAACCGCTTTTGCATCGTTTACTAATACTTAGCTATTTAATGTTCTCATGGAGGTTCTTCGCAGTGACACCAGTGGTAGGGAGGATTATTTTATTATTGTCATTAATATTTTTTAATAGAGTCATAGGCTGTCACAAAACTTTCGAATCTTCTTGGCATAGATAAAATTAAATGTCGCATGTCCCCCCAAACATTTTTAATAACTTCCCACAATGCACTACCTACGAAAACTAAACACTGCCATTTTCCAGCGAAAACTCTTTATATAACTTTTTGACTATGAAGCTCCTTGAATTTTCAATGGAGTTCAAATCGGGTTTTGCTCTGCATGACAATACATTTTGTTATTGTTGTTGACTCACTCACTTACCATTCGTGACGAAAATTATCCTGTAATAAAAATCGATGATAAACAGTTACAAATGTATAAAACTAATTTTTTCTGCTGTTAGACGATCGGAATCGGATGTTTTTTCTTGTGCTTTAACAGCCGTTTCAAAAGAATTTTGACAGATATGTTTTTCGAGAGAATTTTCTTCATTGTCATTGAGACCTTCTCTCCACCTTGTCTGGGATGTCTTCACAATCTTTTTTGTTTTTGATATTATTTTATAACGATAAATATGAATACTTTACTGGTATTTAATTTAGCAGCTACTTTACTTAAGGATCAATTTTCTTCCAATTTAGTTAACCCTTAGTTAAAGGCTACAGCATTTTTGAAAATTTATTTATCAATGATTTTTAAGAGCAGTTACAATTCGGTTTCGTTAACTGTACATCTTGCATTTGTAATAACGAAGTAATGAAATATATATTGATTTAAAATCAATTGACACTCATGTATCATTCGGATACTATTTCTTACTTTTTAGTGCTTCTAATATGATATTCTTAATGTCTCCTCTTTTTTTAATGTATAGTTTAAATACTATTGAAGATACGAGTTTGTTTTTACTATTTTTTATTCAACAATGACTGTACAACTTAGCTGATTATAGCAGCCAGTATAGTATATATAAAGAAAGAAATAAATAAAATTGCAGTCGTTTTCATCTACGTAGATTTCATTAAGTTCGAAAGCTTACTGTGATGTTTAATGATCAAATTTTAAATATCGTCATCTTTTATCTTTCTTCCTTTATATTTAGAACAAATGTTGAATACCTCAACACTATTACCATTAGGAAATTCGCTAAATGACTCGTTTTGCAAAAATATTACTTTTTGTATGACGGTTGTATATTTTATACTGATTTTAGAATGGTATGAGGAATATTAAAATAATTTTTATTTACAATGAATTTTATATATTTTGTAAGGTTTTTGTCGTATATTTGAGAGTTATTAACAGTAAAAATGAATGATCTTTTTCAGCTGTGATTAGAAACAAAGTGATCCTTTGAAGGGTCTGTAAAATAATGATACTGTAAGATATTTTATTTATTATTAGTTATTATCATATTAAAACAATTGATTCCTTGTCTATGCAATGCTCCATGCACTTTTTGCCATCTTCCAGACTGCTGAAAGGCTTCTTATGTAAACTCCTTTTTTTCAGCTGTTATTATATCATCTGCATACGCAATTATTCCGAGTTGTTTTGGTGATTAAAATAGTTCTTTTATAATGAAAATTACATATTATATTTATTTTAACATTTCGATTTCCAATCTGGATTAGAAAGATCTTTCTTTCTTCTAAACTCTTTCTTTCTGATGTGGCTTTTCAATCTGCTATTATTTCAAATGTTTTCCATTATTTCAGTTGTTTTCTATCCATGTTCATTCGATCTTTGTTTTTAGCTTTCCGTACAATTTACTGATACATTTACAGTGATTATAAGATCTTATGTTCCGCTTGAAGAGTTCCATCTAAGAGACATATTGTGTAGCTTTAGAATAGGAGGACTTTTATTACTCCTCTTCTTTACTCTTCCGTTCTGCTCTAAAATCGACTATTTTATTATATGTTTTCAATTCTATTTTAATTGTTGTCTGCCAGTTTCCTTCGTTATTTGGTTTTGTCTTTGCTTACTAACTAACTTATAAATGATCAGTGATTATAAGAAGTTTTGAACAAGAAACGCGTGGCTTCAGTGTAGAAAGAGACCTTTTTTTTTCAATTTTTTTCACTGCTCTGGTTGCTATACCTTTTTAAATATTTTAAACATTTTCATTTATATTATAGGAATTATCTATCACGTCCTTTCGTTGTTTTTTGACTATCCTTACTACTTGCTTGATAAAGTTTACGTGATTACGTGAAGAGCTCCAAACGAGATTTTGGAAATATGTATGTAGCTTCAAGTTAGGAATTCCTTCACTCTTTCTTTCTAGTGTGCTTGCTAAAATTTCGCATTTGAGTTTTCATTTCTATTGTTTCTTATCAATCATCAAACAATGACAAAACTTGATCATATCTATTAAAACTGGTTCTAATTTTGGCTATATTAAATTGATGTAAAAACGTTTTTAATTTTAGTCCTACTTTAAGTTACGATAGTGTAAATCCTTATTTACAGTAAGTACTCAAATATCAGAAAAGAAGGAATGAGTAAGGAATTTTTTAGGAAGTATACATTTTACTCAAAACATAGGTCATTAAATAATAAAAAGTGATACTTTTTAAATAAAACCTTTTCTATATTTTTAAAGTTCCTCATACTTATAGAATACGGCTTTATCAACTATGTGTATACTTGTCAAGTGGAAAAATATTGTTTAGTCGATATTTTTTTATATATAATCCTCCCTTAGCAATCTTTTGTCGTGTGAATGTTGCTCTTTAATATTATTGTTCGGAAATCTAAACAACTTTTTCATGTTAACAGAATCCTTTCATCATTTCAGTTACTTATATACAATATTTTGAAGAGATTATTTTTTTAATTGTAACGTGTATAACAAAGATATATCTCAAATATAAGTTTATTGTCTTATAAAGAAGTATTTTATTTCATTGCGTCAGATACTTGCATAATTTTTTATTTAATTTTTTTTCGAATCTATGACTTCAAATAATAACTTTCCCGCTGATCGTGTATTTTTAAACTCGTATGACATTTTGTACCATTAAAACCATTAAAAAGTCCGACTCACGACGTATAATGGCCTTTGAAATGTGGGTACATCGCACAAGTGTCTCAATATTGACAAAACTCGACATCAATACTAGCCTTACCACAATCATCAACCAAAATAAATTGAGGTACTTTGGACACATTACCAGACGAATGGAAGGCATGGTGAGGTTGGTGGTTGAAGGCTAGGTAGATGGTAAAAGAACTCGAGGAAGATCGCTACTCCGATGGTCAGACCAAATAAAGTGCGCTACCAGTTACTCTCTATCTGGGGCAGCACACCATGCCCAGGAAAGAGAAGAATGGATAGCAACCATTCGTCAAATACCATAACGTCACCACATCCTTACGAAGGATAAAGGATAGAGGAGGGAGGAGAACGGCATTTTGTATTTAATTTGGAAGTGCGAGAAAATTTTGCGTACATTTAAATGTTACATCTATAAGCGTGGTGCCACAGGTATGAAAAATTAGAAACTGGGATAAAATCAAACCAAGTATATACACTCCGCGTCATAGAAAACGGGCCACACCAAATATTTAAAATATTTTCGAAATTATTATTTATTGCTACAAAATTAAGCATTTATTTTGTTGTATATTGAATTAAATTATTTTATTTTTAACGTGTGTTGGGTTATTTAAGTTAAATGAGTTGTTGTGAAAGCAAACCGGCCCTGTAACTGGATTGAGGATATTCGTAGAACCTATAAAACAAAACAATCATGAGAAAAAGTTGTTTACAACTTGATCAATTTTCGAGGAAGCGATTGTTTTGAGAAATGTATGATATTGTAAAGGGTTCTAATGAGTTTTAAACGCATCTCAGTATTACAGTAGCCGACTTAGTGGAACTAGTCTTCAGTTAATAACGATGGAGAATTTTCAAAAATCTATTGAAATTGTAACGTTACTGCGAAGTGGATTAAGTCAAAGACAAGTTGCAAGACAATTGAATGTTAGTCGTTCGACTGTACAAAGTACCCAGCAACGATTTATTGTCACAGGATCTCACTAACTACGACCTGGTACGGGTCCAAAAGGGAAAACAACCGCTAGGGAAGTCGTCCTTCTTGCTGCATTACGGAATCGGACCCAAACCGCTATAATGCTTCAAGGCTATTTACAGCAAGCTCAAGGACCAGCAATCAGCCTTTCTACTATTCGTCGAAGATTAAGGGAGCAAGGTTTGGCAGCTTGCAGTCCAGCAACGGGACCCTTACTTTCCCCAGCTCACAAAAGTCGAAGACTAGATTTTGCCCGTGAGCACATCAATTGGACAGCAGACGATTAGAAAAAAGTATTGTTTACGGATGAGTAAACAATATAGATGAGTATACAATATGAGTATACCATATTATATCCTATTGAGCATATATGGAGCCTGCTAAAAGTCGCGTTAGGCGTCGCATACCTGCTCAAACAATACCTGGAGAGCTTCAGAAGGCACTCATTGAGGAATGGGCCACTTTTCCCCAAAGAGATCTCCAAAACGTTATAAATTCCATGCCAAATCGAATGAGGAGTGTCATCCAGAATCGAGGTGGCAATACCCATTACTGAAAATGGGTACCAGCTTTATTTTTAATATACAGTTCATTGTTGTTTTAAAAACTGTAAGTTGATTTTTTCAATAAATTTCCTATTTTTCTTAAATTTTTTATTTTCGATTGATGTTTTACGATAATGATGAAATTTTATACTAAACGAGTTATTGATTCAATATACGAAAAAATAAATGCTTAATTTTGCAGCAATAAATATATATAATTTCGAAAATATTTTAAATATTTGGGGTGGCCCGTTTTCTATGACGCGGAGTGTAGTAACTTAAAAAAAAAACATTGTTTTATACTAGATTTGAAAATTCATGATAGCAGTCTTTGCCGAGCGAAGCAGCCACATAGGTGAATCATCCGATCACGTATTGTAAGTTATATTTCTTATACAAAAGCAGAGAGCAAATAAATGGTAATTGTATTATCTATCAAACAATTTAAAAGTATACTGTTAATAATTGCAATACATTTTTACTGAATAAGAAGTAGTTTATTTAAATCTGTACAACAAAAGGAACCACCGCTTAATGGAAAAACACCAAAGTCGAAGGACTAATCTGAAGTAATTATACTTAATTACTTGTACCCAGCCGAAGTATTTATTCAGCTACACTTGGACGGTGTTAGAGAAACCCTTTCCGTTTTCACTAGCATCAATCATCAACGCAGAACAATTAAAAATATCAATACCTTCATTCTCTGCATATTCTACCGATTATGGTGTAGCCTCCGGTAGGATTAGCCGATTGTCTAAAATTCCCTTTTCTGTTTATATTGTTCTGAAGCTATTTTCTTGTGGCATTTTAAATTAATTACTATTTAACTGGGAATAAGCCACAATTAAAGATAAAAATACGTTTATTGACGTTTCAATTTCCACTTCGAAATTTGTGGCTTATTCCCAGTTATATAGTAATTAATTCCCTTTTCTGTGCCATATTGTACCGGCTTGTTTCCTTATGTCATAGTCCCATCTTAAATTTGGACGTCTTCTTGGTCTCTTAACGCCTCTTGGATACCACAGTGCAATTCTAGTGGACCACCTATTGTCAGTTCTTCTCGCTAAATATCCCGCCCACTGCCATTTTAAAGATTTAATTTTATGGATTACATCAATAACCTTAGTTTTCTGTCTGATCCATTCTATTCTTTTTCGATATCTCTTTGTTATACCTAGCATGCATCTCTCCATTGACCTTTGATTGACTTTAAGTTTCGATATTATCTCTTTCTTTAGTGTCCAAGTTTTGCAGCCGTATGTCATAATTGTTAGTACACACTGATCGAATGCTTTTTTCTTCAGGTGAATTGGCATCTTCGATTTGAATATAACTGCATTTCTACGAAAAGATGTTCAAGCTAGTTTCATTCTTCTGTTGATTTCTGGAAGTAAGGGGCCATATTTATGTATTAATTTTCCCAGGTATACATACTCGTCTACTGTCTTAAGTGCAGTATTGTTTATTATTATATCTTGGTCATCCACTAGCTCGTTGTACATGGTTTTTGTTTTTTTAAGTTCATTTTTAGGCCAACTTCATGGCTAGTTGCAGTCAAGAGTTTTGGTGATTGTGTCTCCTTGTCAGACGCCTCTGGTAGTGGGAAATTCTGGAGTGTTTTTATACATTTTTATCTTAGCTTTTGCTTGTCTGTATATATTTGTCAAAGTTTATATGTACGGTTTGTCAATGCCTTCGTTGGTCAAAGCTTCTTTTACTGCCTTGGGATATATAGAATCGACAGCCTTCTCGAAAACTGAAGGTTAATGCTAGCGGTATTTCATATTCTTTAGCTTTACTCATTAGTGTATGAATATGATCTATGGTACTGAACACAGATCACCTACTTGGTCTGTGGTACTGAAGCCAGCTTGTTCTCTCGTAGTATATACAATGTAGGTAAAAGTTTATGGTCGGTATGTACCTTACGTGAGATGGAGTGAAAAACACCTATTTAAAAAGAGAGAGGTATATTACGTCCGCCCTTTATATCGTCGAAATAGCATTAGTGGAACTAAGAAAAGAGAAGAAGTTCAACATTGCCAAACTTATTGGTTTCATTTGGGCGAATTGATTTAAATGGCAGCTTACTGTTTTTATTTTAAATATGCTACCATTTTCCTTTCCAATAAGTTAATTTAACATTTTGATTTCCACTTCGGAAATCGTTTTATGTAAATAAAATTTATTAATGTTTGGTATTTTAAGTACGATTTCCGAATTGGAAATCTAAACATCAAAATAAGCTTATTTTAAAGTCACATTGTGCCTTATTTTCAATAAAAATAATAAACTGCAATATGACACCACAAAAAAAAGTTTCTTACACAATTATTTGGCAACGTTGAGTTCTTACAGTAAGGGCACTGTAGTAACGAGAAAAACAGTAGAGGTGAGTCGTTGACGTTTTTATCGTTAACGAAACTGAACCGCTTTTCGTAAACAGCTTTTTCCTGTAGTTGATTTATAACTAAGTTTTTCTTTGCAAATATTGCATACAGCCTTCTCACTGTTAATGTCTTTCTCAAAGTGATGTCATAAAATACTAACATCTTTATGCGCAGACATGTTAAACACACAATTAGTTAAAAAAGTAAATATTTACTAATCACAGAATAAATTCACATTTACGTTAGACAAAACACAACTCCAAATAAAAATTTAGTTTTCTGAATAATATAAAACGTGAATCGGGGATTCCCATGTGTTAATATTTCAAATTAAAAATAATCGATCATTGCAAAAATCAGAAAGTCGAGCATAAAAGCTGCTTCTTTTACAAATGTGCATTTTTTGAAAATACAATTATTACGCTTGTACTAGGTAAATAATTTTAACTAAGAAAAATACTTCTTAATTGAATATTTACAATAAATAAATATTTTAACGAACAACATCAACTAGTTGGCCTCCCAGTGAGAAACCGTATATTCGTTAACTACAAATAAACAGTTGAATAAAACAGTTCGGTGATTCAACGCTCATCTCTACAGAACAGAACTAATTCTGTGATATGTCATGCGTATATCACGGCATAGGTTATTCCACGAATATACGACTGTATTGGATTATTACGACAACGAATATTTTACTGTGCAAGTAGAAGTATGAAAGTAGATTGGTCTAAACAGTATTCCAATAAAATGGATTTACTGTTAGTTTGACACTTACACTAAAATTATTTCAGTTAATATATGTTCAGATAGACGCAAAATTTATTGTGAAATTTAATCCGAAAATAACAAAAATTTTTACGCAAACGGTCCTACAAATAAATACAATGAGTTCTATGAAGCCAAAATGTGTTCATAAGACATTTGGGTTGGGTTTCCGTGAAATGTAAACACCAAAGAGGCGTGCCGGGTTTCTTTGATATCAAATATATATACATGTATATATATATATATATATTATATATATATATATATATATATATATATATCGGAAAAGGAGTACGACCGTCAATCCAATATATTATAAGGATCACTCAGACGAGTGGTGGGTTCTTATATCGGTTTCAAGGTGGAGAAATAAAAGACAAAGTTGATAGGCTACTTTATCTATTTTGAAGACGTTTCGCTTTCGTATTCTGAAAGCATCATCAGTTCATCTAAAAAGTACAATATGAGAACTACACAATCATGGAGAAGATGTTATAAGTGTTACCTTAAAAAGACATGTAGCAGTCAATGATATTATCGAATATGTGAGTAAACTCAAGTAAATGGACATTATACGGTAATATTGTATAAACAATCAATTAACTAACAACATTTAGCAACTTATTAAAAAATTAGCATAGCAACAGAACATGTGGTTTAATTTATATGTAATATTTTATTTTAATATTAGTAGTGAAAAAGAACTAAGAATATCATAGATTCTCTTCCAACTATATGAGAATTATTTATGCTTTGATTTTGACTTTAGGTAGCGTTATTAAAGTGATTTATATTAAGATTTAAAAAAAAAGTATAGTGTAAAATGAAGTTACCACTCAAAGCCTCACAAAAGCCGCCGGTAAAATGGCGTTAATTGAAACAGATCGAGCCAAAACCGTGAAAAGACAGCCAACCTGGAGGTCACAAAATTATGACATAACAGCAAGGTTGAAATACCAACCCGGGCGGGTTGGGCGGTGTATTTGAAAAGTTCAAATGAGTTTGGATGACAACCCGCTTGTAAGAGACCAAACAATGAAAGAAATTGGTATTGATAACAGCAATTCCTCGCATCAACCAGTCTAGAACGAACAAACAGGCGAAATTCATTCAACCTCATATATAGATAAAAATCGTCAACGGTATAGCTGGATATTCAGCCACAGGTGATCAACGAAAAATAATTTCCACAGTCCAAGGTTCATCCACTTGGAACTGTAATTTGTAGGAGATTCTATGAATCAATTACATTATTTGTATTATAATATTTAATCATTAAACAGTTCACACTAATCTATGTATGAGAATTAATGCAAGTACATACAATGTGAGTTGCTTACGTATATATGATCTATTTACTATATAAGTGTCTTGTAAGGTGTACAATTGAACACATTTGTTTATTAAATAATTTAAAATATAATAACATATTAAAATAGAAATAAATTCATAATTAATTAAAATAATTCAATATTATCATTAATTCATATATACGTATGCAGCTATGTATGTACCACAAACACAACTAATAAATTGGGTATGCAGCGAAAGAAGTACTCTTTTTAGTTAACCAAGCTTTTTCGCAAATCTCTATTTGCATCATCACGATGCTACAATAAGTAAATTTAATAACGTTTGATGTTACTCTTAGAATGACAACATTTGTAAAGTAAATAGTTTACCTGATAGGCGCTGGATTTTCTAAAAAATAATATCCAAAAAGACTTATTTTATGAAGTAGAAGATATATGATATCACTTGTATAATAAAACTTATATTATTGATGACGAATTGTTTTTATTAATAAAGTAGTTATCTAAAGTTAACAATGAGTTTAAGTTGCTCAAATTGTTTTTTTATTTGTCTTTTTATTAATTGTTTCTTTCTCTTCCAGAAACAATGTTTTTGAATAACTAGTCTCTATGGATAGGATTTTTACGTTCGAAAAATCGAAAGAGTGTTGTGTAAGCATGTGTGGCTAAGGGACATGTATCACGGTGTAACCTAATGCCACTCTTGTGAAGAGTCAAATGGCTTTAAACTTTTTAGTAGGTGTAACCTATATAGGAAACTTCACAAACTAAACAACTAAGTTTTTATACAATATCACTTTTATCTGAGTTTGGTACTTTGTCTTTTAATTCCTTGTACAAAGATCTCACAACTAGAGTGCTTTTATAAGCAATTTTTACATGTGGCAAGTTTTGAGCAAAAATTCTGATCAATTTATGAGTGACATCCATAATAAATGAAAGTGATGCAAAAGAGATTTTAGGAATAGTGTTAGCCAGTGAATGGGAATCAGAGCTAACTTTCATAGCACTTGTATTTTGGGAAGGGTTCTATTGTGTGTTAAGTATAACAGAGGATGTGCTGAAGATGATTTTCCTGATTAAGGATTAGGGGTAAGAATTACCTAGGAACCTTATTATACCTTACAGCATTGTAAATTTAAAAATTTTTATACTAAATTTTTAAAATCTTCATGACTTTTCCGATTTTACTATAAGCAAATTTCCAAAACGTTATTTCTACAATTTTATTCAGGAATTTTAATTTCTACCTGCTAGATTTTTTTACTAATTTTACAAGCAACTGTTGATGGGCAATTTAATTGCAACAATTTTACTTTTATCCATTTGTTCTGTAAATATTCTTCTTACCGAGATATTCCGGATAACATGTTGAAAAATACTGCGACTTAGATTTTTGGTTCGAAAAATGTTTTATTTGATTTTCCATAAGTTTTTCAGCTGAAACGTATTAACGATAGTTATAAACTAACTTATAATTGCATAAATGATGAAACCTTAGACATTATAGTAGACTTATTTAACTCAGTAGGACACATACCGATACAATGGTTACTCTCCACCTTTTGTGCTATCCCTAAAAATATAAACTCTAAATATTGCAGTGAATACAGAACAATCACTAATAAGTCACATTCTCAAATTATTCTTGAAAATAATACATGGTCGTATAAAGAAAAAACTGGAAGAAGGAATAGACGATAGTCAATTTGGGTTCAGAAACAGACTAGGAACCAGAGAAGCATTATTTGCTTTTAATGTGTTAGCTCAAAGATGCATGGATATAAATGTTGATGTGCATGTTTGTTATGTTGATTTTGAAAAAGCATTTGACAAAGTAAGACATGAAAAATTAGTCCAAATTCTAAAGACAAAAAACATAGACCATAGACACTTACGAATAATAACAAACCTCTACCGGAATCAAAGAGCTCAAATCGTAATGGATAACGAATTCAGTCCAGAAATTGAAATCAGGAGAGGAGTTAGGCAGGGGTGTATTATGTCCCCATTACTATTTAATATATATAGTGGAGCCATTTTTGAAGAAGCATTACTATCAAAGTAAAGGAATAATAATTAACGGAAGATCTATTAACAACATAAGATATGCAGATGACACCGTGATTATGGCAAGCTCTGCTGAACAACTCCAACTACTGCTAAACAAAACAAACAGTTTCTGTGAAAAATATGGACTAAAAATGAATATAAAAACGACCAAATACATGATAATAACAAAGAAAACAAATATACCAACAAACATACATTTGGGAAATGTGGATTTCAGACAACCGAAATAAGAGCCAGGATAGAAATAATTCTCTAATAAACAATTCTCTGCAACAAAGACCTTAAATTAGAACTGAGAGTAAGAGCACTGCGATGCTACATGTTTTCGATACTGCAATATGGACTTGAAAACTGGACATTAAAGCAAGAACACATAAATAAGTTACAGTCCTTTGAAATGTGGTGTTACAGGATGATGCTTAGAATAGCATGGACACAGAAGAAAACTAACACGAAAGTATTGCGAGAAATGCGCAAAGAATGCGAAATAATAAACACAATAAAAATAAGAAAGTTACAATATTTGGGACACGTACTGAGGGAACACCGATATGAACTGCTAAGGCTAATAATACAGGGAAAGATAGGAGGAAGGAGTATAAGAAGAAGGAGAGTATCATGGATGAAGAATTTAAGGGACTATAGATGAGAGTATCCAACCTCCTATTGGGAGACGGCACTTAAAGAAGAAGAACAAACAACCTTCTGGAGACATTTCTACAAAAATCCAAGCTCCCACTCACTTCAATGAACTCAAATAAATCCCGACTTGGCTATTTGTAAATAGAATGCTTTATTATGTTTAATTTATGGAAATAAACTTGTTGGCATTAGTAAATTTACTTCCAACAAATATAGATACTCCACACATATAGATCAATGACATCCAACCATATCATATATGGGATTTAAAAAACATTAAAAAATGTATGTAAAAAATATCTATTTTATATATTCTTTAAGAAATACAATTGTATTTTTAATATAATTATGTTTTGATTCTTTATTAAAAAATTGATTTTAATATATGCAAATTCCCTATTATATCATTTGATGGGTCATAAAATAGTTAACAAAGGTAAGTTGTCAATTTTTTGGTAAGTTGTAGATAATTTTTATTAATTTAAAAAAAATCAAGATGACTAAAAACCATTAGGGTTTTTTAATAAAAATCAGAATAAATGACAAGTATTAATCCCCCTCAAGTTTGTCAAGTTCTCCAATTACAATGTGGCGCAGAGAGTCAAACAGTTACAAGCGCCTGTATGGAAAGCGAGACGTCCATACCGCAATAAGCCAGTCTAACCCAAGGACACTAGTAGACACAGATAGGATTGATTTTGTCCTTTGCTCCAATGTAAGAAATGCGTTGGGTTGAGTGTGACGTAGGCGTGGGGATTCGTGGTTGACATTTCTTATTGTTTTATATAGAATAGTTGTGCCCGCTGGCAATTTTTTTGTTTTACTAGCGATTTAACGGCCTTATAAGACTATTTAATTATTGTTTCTATATCAATTTACTTGTATAAACAAAAAGGGTGGTAATAGATGTGCCATATATGGTTGTGACAATAATTTTAAGAGTGTGAAACCCAAGATTATGCGTATTAATTTTTCACAGTTTTCCAAAAGGAAAGGATTTAGTGTCGAAACCTATAAGGGCTTAATAGGTTAACTGATGCAGAAGAGCTGATAATTTTAATTCTGATTCTAGTAGAATATGCTCTGTTCATTTTACAAACAATGACTATGAAAGAGATCTTCAAAATGAATTATTAGGTAAAATGATTAAGCAATAAAATGCCTATAAAATTTTTTAACGTAACTTATTTTACGTTTACCTACTAAACGCCTTTTAAACAAAACTGCAGTTTCAACACTTTGTATAAATATACCTTTGACACACCTTCTGTCTCTACTCATGAAGGTAGATTAGATGTTATAAACAAAAAGCAACTTGTGGCAGAAATTACAAAGGTTTGGTCAAATATTTTGAATATTGCATCTAATCAACATGAATATACTATTACTGAATCTGAAATAATTTTTGAACAAGCTGATGACAATATCGATTTAAAGCCTGAAGTACCCCCTCTGTGGCTCAGTGGTAAGAGCGCCTGCCTTTAAACCTAAAGGTCGTGAGTTCGAATCCCACCTGGGTGGAAATTTTCGTTTATTAAAAAAATTAATAAATGAAAATAATTTCTATCCTTGTGTGATCGGTACACACCGGAGGGACCGCAGACGTTCGGATACAATTAGCGTCTCTTAGCAAAGAAAATGACGTCGACTTTGCTAAGTATCAAGACAATTACTCTACACACACACACACACACACACACGCACACACGCACACACGCACACACGCACACACACACACACACACGCACACACACGCACACACACACACACACACACACACACACACACACACACACACACACACACGCACACACGCACACACGCACACACGCACACACGCACACACGCACACACGCACACACGCACACACGCACACACGCACACACGCACACACGCACACACGCACACACGCACACACGCACACACACACACACACACACACACACACACACACACACACACACACACACACACACCACACACACACACTACACCTCAAATTGTAAGATTGGCAAATGGATTTAGTGTCCGCAGTCATTTAAACACAAACAAACAACAACAACAAGCCTGAAGTAGATTTTGAAGCAAAATATAACTAATTATTAAACAAGTATGAAAGGTAATTTAACATGCAAAGTTAGTAAACATAGTTATAGTTTACCATCATAGGTGCATCAACTCTCTTATGAAGGTCTTATTAAGCCTACAGATGAGTGGTCCATAAAAATAAAATTATGGAATAAATATTATGAAAAATATATTGATACCTATAGGAAAAATAATGGAGTTGTTGGAAACATTTCAAAAATGATTAAAAAAAAAAGAAAAAGTGTTGCCATATGGGCTTAATTAAAACTTTTGTATACTTATAACAATAATTAAAATAAATTATAGAAATTTAAAATCCAGGAAAGCTGAAACTTTTAAGCGAAAAAACTTATCCGTGATGGATTCAACTAAGTCAAACATTAGAAAACTAAATAAAATTGGTCCATAGGGAATGTTTCTAAAGTTTCCTAGTATTGTATACTGTTTAGTTTTACCTATATGTATGTATGTATGTTTACGAAATAAATAGTTCAGTATTGAATAGTTTTAGAAAAAGAAATATTTACTTTGAGAGTAAACTGACATTTATTAATTTAATTATAACACTAGCAAATGCATTAATTTCGAAAATAAATTTTATTTGCCATGTAAAACAGATCGTTTATGTCTAAATGTCTTAGTAACTGTTAAAAATCTGATTATCTGCCATTTATTTACAAAAACAAAACGTAAATTTTTCGTTTTAACCTTTTTAATCTCAAATTAGGCTCATCTTCGGTAAAAATTAATAGTAACAATAAGGTCGATAATTGCTCGTCATCCCCACACCTACGTCACAGCCGCGTGTTGCAGTGACAGACAAATTTGGGCGATGGAACTATCCTATGTAGTCAACTGTTCTTGAGTCTAACCAGCCGTATTAGATGTTCCATGTTCCACATCAAAAAGCGATAAGAAACCGCAAGCTACCTTTGGACAAAAATACTCAGACACAAGAGTAGTATAGCAGACGGGGTTCAAACCCACTTTGGTAACCTGTCCTTCAGGGTCTCAGATGCTGAGGACGATACAAGCCTTCTTTGACCTTGGGGGTGTACAAGAAGTACAAGAAGTGATCGTCAATGACCAGAGGGTTGTAAGAATTGGTAGCTTATCTCTAGATCTCTTCTTCTCAGCCGAAGAAGTGTCACCTGTATATTTTTCACCTGTCTGACCTGTCTCTTCTTTGTCTTACCTGTCCTAAAGAAGTAAAAGAAGCGGTCTACAATGACAGTAGACCACCTTGTATGTGAAGTGTAAAACTCATCGCTAATCTTTAGATCTCCTCTTCTTTTCGATAAATTTGTACAGGGTGATCTAATTTGTACTGAGAGATTGTCTAAGTGTTGGTGAGTCTCAAAAAATAAATTGTTTGTGTACAGACTTGTGTAGACGTATCGGTCTAGCCTAGCCTTGACTAGCCTAGCCTTGACTAGCCTAGCCTTGACTAGCCTAGCCTTGACTAGCCTAGCCTATTCAATTGCGTTTGTACTCTTAAAACTTGTAGAAATTGTAATCCTAGAGGTTCCATATAGGTATACATATTTTCGAAGTGTTGTAATAACATCTTGGATTACTTTATCTCTACATGTTTACATTTATTAAACTAACTGAAGGAAAAAAAAACAACGTACCAAATCTAAAAATTTATTTATACAAGATTACAATTCATAATATTGGTAAATCGCTTAGAAATATAACTACTGATAAGATGTATTATTTGAAAAAATCCACCAAAATAAAACAACGTACAAAATCTAAAAATTTATTTATACAAGATTACATAATTCATAATATTGGTAAATCGCTTAGAAATATAACTACTGATAAGATGTATTATTTGAAAAAATCCACCAAAATTTGAATAAATGTAGCCACCAAAATTTGAATAGTGTAGCCACCAAAATTTTGGTAGTCAGTATTTCAAGCTATTCAAGTGTAAGAACATCTTGGAATACTTTATCTCTACATATTTACATTTACTAAAGTAACTGAAGGAAAAAAAACAACGTACAAAATCTAAAAATTTATTTATACAAGATTACAATTCATAATATTGGTAAATCGCTATGTCATTCCATAAGTTTGTTTTCACATCTTGCCAATAGGACAACGTCACCTGATCAATGTAGCCTAACCAAATTAATGCATCTCTGTGCAGTGGATGGTCATCTGGTATCTGGATATTGTAACTGCTTTTATAGTTAAACACCTTCTCTGATAATATTTCTTCTTTAATTTTGAGAACTCCCATACCCGACGCTGGTATCGGTAGGTGGATTAAAGGCTGGAATTAAAACAAAAAATTAATCAATGATAAATAAATCATTCTCACCAGTGTTTATAAAAAAAAATCTAAAAGTTTATTTCTATTATATAATTACATAGCAAGTTTTTTGTGTCGCTCTCTCTCAGACTGTCGAAATTTTTCTTTTTGTCTCTTCGACAGCTTCGGAGGTTGCTCCCTAATTATATTCTTTGATATGGCTGCCTGTTTGATATATTGTAAGGGTGATTCATAGTACTCGTTATCCCAATTTTCTTCACCACTTACAATCTGTTGGGGTTGGCACTCGTTATTCCATTTGTTGTCATCACCCCCCTGTTGAGACTCCAAGTGTAGGTACTTGTACCTACGCTTGATGTGTTCTAGTGGGGATTCCTGGTACTCGTTATCCCAATTTTCTTCACACACTAGCGATAGGTGGATTGGGGGCTAAAAAAAAAAATTAATCAATGATAAATAAATTTATCTTACCAGAATACCTTTTATGAATCAGACATAGTTTTATAACAATACAATGTAGGTTCAGTGTCCCTGTGGACTTCTAAGGATCTTTTACAGAAACAAAAAAATTTCTTGCAATCAAAACATGGTAATGTTCCATATATTTTGTTGTCCCAGAATAATGTAGGTAGAGTTTGAGGTTTTATGTTTTTCTCAGTCTTAAATTGTAAGTTCATAAATCGTTTTTGGTCTTTAAAAACTGCCTCCCATTTATTTAGATCAGACTGAAATAAAGAGTTTTATTTCAAAATATATTTTATCAATATAGTATAGTTATGCCTACCTGCATAATTTCATTGTTAGTTCTGGGTGGCTGTAGATTAATTAAAAAACGATTTACAAAACTTTATAAAATAATACTATTATTTATCATTGAAACCCCATGGAAGAGTATCAGTGGATAAATAATTTATTATTCTCTTATCATCGTATGGACTGAGTGCTACCTTTGTTTGAGACATTGTATATACATCATGCTTTTTCAAAATTATTGAATGTTGGGAAATTTCTACTACTATTTTATTAAATAAACTTGCATAATAGTCGTTATAGGACAGTTCTGATAATGCTGATTTTTTTATTCCTTTAGCCTTTTTTATTTCCTCATTCTTATTTAAAATTTTCATAGTGTACATTTTCGAACGTAATCCTATAAAATGTGTCATCAATTCCCCTTGGTTCTCATCTTTCATTAGACCTAACACTTTTTTATTCTTTAATGGAATATTATATACATTATTCTCTTTGTATTCTGATGTATCAAATTTGTCAATGTCTTCTCTATGTTTATATATATCGTCAACAAAAAACTGATATATTAAACTATCTGTATCTGTATATAATAATTTTGCGTGATCTCTAAATTTGTTTATGACATAATTATAATGAAAGTCATATAGAATGGTTTTGGAAATATCTAAAATACACGTCCCTTTATATATATTGGTTTATTAAAATTGACTTTTTGTTTTGTCATTTCAATTATTACAGTACTGTCATCGAAAATAGTACAACTATGAAAATTAGGTTGGGAAATATAGAAATTTGCTCCATATCTTCCATTATATTTGTTGACGATATGGATTTGCCTATGTCGCCTGGGGTCCTCTATACTTTTACCATATGGGGCATTTATGAACAATTTATATAGGTTTTTTTCAAATTCATTTTTACTCTCCTTACGCAAGGCAATGTTTAAATCGATATATTTTTTTAACCAAGGGGATTGTTTAAATTTTAAACAGCGATGAATTTTTGTTATTTTTAAACCCAACTTAACAATCTGTTTCAAATATATATAATGAATAACATATTTTTTTTATCGTACAATGTGGTTAACAATTTGGGAATTGTTGAATTAGAAGATGGTGGGACCATGAGAGTGGAATTATTAATTTAGACAATAAAGACGGACCTGGAACACATTGGACAGCTTACAAGAAGAATAAATCCAAAGTTGTGTACTTTAATAGTTTTGGCAATCTGAGACCACCGTTAGAAGCTATATCATACTTTAATTCAAATGGTTATTGTCAAATTGTATATAATCATAAAATTTATCAAACTTATAACACTGTAAATTGTGGACAATTGTGTTTAGATTTTTTAAATAAATAGTTCGTTTAAAATATTTGTTTTTTATTTACTTTCTGGTTATTGCATGATCAACATGTCGTACACTTTTGTGTTATCTGGAAGAGAATCAGTGTTATCAACCAAAATATATCCTCCAATTATTTTAAATGAAAATGAACAGTATGTACTAGGTTTAATAGATTTTATGTCATACAATACAATTCCAAATGTAGACCAAACAAACAACAAGTTTCATATAGATGGTTACGATATCACAATTCCAGAAGGTTCATGTGAGGTGAAAGATCTTTAAAGTTATTTAACTGAAAAAATAACCGAGTTGGAATTAAAATTATATCGAACACCTGAAAAAGATGAGACAGACATTGATAAAAATACAAAAGGAGAGAAGCAAAATTTAGTTACTCAAGGAGGAAACGCAAAAGCTAGAAAACAGCATAATATGGATCAACCTACAAGTCTAATAATGAGAATTAATAACAATACACTCAAATGTGAAATAAAAAGCAACAAAGTAATCCATTTTGAAAAACTAAATACCATTGCTCCCTTATTAGGCTTTACATCAAAACGACTCTCACCTCTAAAGACTCACGTAGCTGAAAATCCTGTGCATATTTCAAAGGTGAATTCAATTTGTGTAGAATGTAATCTAATCACTAATTCATACGTCAATGAAAATCAAGGTCATATTATTTACATGTTTTATCCAAATGTCTTACCAGGTTACAAAATTGTTGAAATTCCAAAAAAAGTAATTTATTTACCTGTCACCAATAGATATATTGATGAAATTTTCATTAAAATAGTCGACCAAGATGGTAATCTTGTCAATTTCACACGAGAAGTTATTACGTTAAGACTACATTTAAAAAAAGTATAAATAATGGTTGTTATATACAACTGTAGTAAATTTAATCCAAGTGTGGACGGTGTATATAATATTAAAAGTTTTGATAAAAACATTAGCGATAAGCAGACGCTCAAGCCGTTAACAATAGAAAACAAAGTCTTTTTAACCTCACTAGGATTTAAAATAAAACATAACAATAACAACGACAGTAACAAGGAAAAAGAAAAGAAATACGTGGTGTAGAATAAAGTTGTTTATTAATACTAGAATACTTGGCATTTTCCTGAGGTGTACTTGTAAGAAAAGTGAATATGAGTTTTAACATTTTAAATATTGCAGATCGTGTGTTGGTTGACAATTCAATTGTTAGTCGAGAAATGCACAGTCATTTACCCTATGCTAATGCCACTTTTAATCACTGTGATGAAATAAGATTGCCAATACAAACTCAAGATATATATATACACAACCTTCTGAGAGTTATTTGTATATTGAAGGACGTTTAACGAATGATGGGAAAGAAAGCAATACTTTACACTTTGTTAATAATGGTTTGATGCATTTATTTGATGAAATACGATATGAAATTGGAGGCTGTGTAATAGATAGAGTGAGAAATGTAGGTATAACAACGACAATCAAAAACTATGTTTCGTTCACACAAACTGAATCTAATCGATACAACTGTATAGGTTGGAGTATTACTGACACACCAACTGTTGCTGATAAATCAGGAAATTTTAATGTTTGCATTCCACTCAAACTTGTACTTGGGTTTTTTGAAGATTTCATCAAAATTCTAATTAACATACGCCAAGAACTCGTATTGATAAGAAGTTCAACAGATTTAAATGCAGTAATGTCGACAGTAGAAACTGAAAAACCAAAAGTGGAAATATTTAAATTAATGTGGAAAATGCCTCATATTCAAGTGTCCGATTCAGAAAAATTACGCTTATTTAAATTTATTGAAAATGGATCCAATTTAGAGCTTGCATATAGAAGCTGGGAATATCATGAAATTCCTCTACTTTCTCAGACAATGAAATTTAACTGGAATGTAAAAACTACCAGCCTGTTAGAGAGACCACGATTTGTTTTGTTTGCATTACAAACTGGTAAAAAGAATGCAATAAAAGAAGACAACAGCTATTTTGATCACTGTTTTATTACAAACTTAAAACTATTCCTAAATTCTGAAATGTACCCGTATGACAATTTAAACTTGAACTTTAGTAAAAGACAGTATGCCATTGCATATGAAATGTACGCACAATTTCAACCGTCGTACTATTACAAAGCTGTTGGTGATCCATCTCTAACTATGTTACAATTCTGTGCTGTTGCTTCTATATTTGTTATTGATTGCAGCAGACAAAATGAATCAGTTAAATTAGGAAGTGTTGATATGAGAATAGAAATAGAAACTACAAAGAATATACCAGCTAACACAACTGCCTATTGTATAATTATGCATCACCGTATTGTTAATTATAATCCTCTAACCAATGTCGTTCAAATGTTTTAACTGTAGTTCATCTAATGAAGTAAATCTGTATTGTGGGTTTTAGTATAAATAAAAAGTTAAAAAAAGTTTATTCTTATTTAACGTCCTGTACATAATAAATGTTTTCATAACCTTGTTGATGTTGAACATAAGTTGGGTTAGACTAGTACTGTACATTATAAGTTTGTTTGAAAGCTGTTCGATTCCTGATCAGAACCTGTTCAATACCTGTTCAATACCTGTTCAAACCTGTTCAATACCTGATTAGAACCTGTTCAAGACCCGATCAAGACCTGATCAAGACCTGTTCAATACCTGTTCAAGACCTGATCGAAAGCTGATTGATTGTATACTTAGATTGTACGATGAATAAAGATTTGAAAAGACAACTTATAACCAAACGCAGAAACATCCAAAGTAAATTAAGACAATTAAAACAAGGACAAATAATCCAAGAAGATTTATTTACTCCAATTACAAAACACTTGAAAAATATAGAGAATAAGTTAAATAGTTCACAAAATTCTAGTCCAGAAAATGAAACAAAAAACTATGAACCTTTAGGGTACATTAAAAAAGATGATAATGATGATGAAACTACTGACTTTAAAACAAGTGAAATCAAACAATCGATATTGGACAACATTGAAGTGGATGATATAAAAGAACAAATTAAAAATGATTCTGAAAATCGATTTGAAGATATTGCTAACCAAGCGCGTGCAGACTACTGGGATCAATATGATCCATTGCCTAAGAAATATATTACAAATATGCAAGCTGATGTTCTCAACAAAGAATTTGATCATAAATATGGAATTAGATTTGATGAAACATCAGAAAAGCTACTGATTGGAAATTCTGAAATAAATTTAGATGGTGCTGATATTATTTTAAAAAAGAAAGGTACAGGGGAACACAAGGTTTATATGAGCTTTTGTTTAAGAAATATCCAGCTAGTTTTACAGATGAAGATGAGACTAACTATAAAAAGATAGTTGTAGCGACGAATGCCCACCGAAGACATTACAGATCAAGTAAACAGATAGATGGTAGTAAACTAGAAAAATATAAAAAAATAATTGCTCCAATAGCAGAAGGCAAAGGAATGTTTATGAAAGTAAACAACAATCAAATAGATTTCGTCCACTGGGATGACCCAAACGAACTTGTAGACAGATTACGATTATTACTAGCATCACAGATAGCTGGACATACAGATTGTTGAAGAACTAAAAGAGGCAAACATTATAGACTAAATATGATGTCTGTTAAAAGAGATATCGTTAATGAGTTACACAAACCTGCAAGAATTAACTTTAAACGTCGAAGAATTATTGTAAAATCTCTGAATGATTTATTCCAAGCTGACTTGATTGATATGCAAAAGTATTCAAATACAAACAGAAATTTCAAATATATTTTGGTTGTAAATTTTTATGGGCTTTACCACTAAAAAATAAATCAGGTGTTGAAGTAGCCAAATGTATGGATTATGTGTTTAAACAACAAAAACCAAATAATCTTCAAACAGATATGGGAACTTAATTTTTTAATCCACATATGAAAAAATTGATGAAAAAATATAATATTAATCATTACAATGTATACAGTGAAAAAAAGGCTGCGATAGCTGAGCGAGTTATTCGCACGATTAAATCAATGATGTGGAAACAGTTTAGTTTCAATGGTAACTACAAATGGATTGATAATTTACAACAAGTTGTTATTGAATACAACAATAAAGTTCATAGAACAATAGGAATGAAACCAGTGGATGTTAAGAAAAAGCATGAAAAACTATTGTTACACACTGTATACAATCACATTAAAATAGTTAATTTGGAAAATCAAAAATTTCATATTGGTGATTATGTACGAATTTCAAAATATCGAGGAGTTTTTGACAAGAAATACAATCCAAATTGGTCTAATGAAATTTTCACTGTATATAAAATAATACTGGGAAACCCTATAACATACTATTTAAAAGACTATAAAGGTGAAGAAATTCTTGGAGGATTTTATAAGGAGCAGCTACAAATAGTTAAACATAAAGATAGTTATTTAGTTGAAAAGGTATTAAAGAGAAATAAAAATAAAATTTTTGTTAAGTGGTTATGTTTTGATAGTTCCCACAACTCATGGATAAATAAAAGTGACGCAATAGTACAGATAGTATTCGATCCAACTGATGCAATTGCAAAACATCATTTACCTCAAATGGAATTTACGATGAAAAAAGGAATGTTTATGTGTAAAAGCAGCGAAGATAGAAAAATGGTTGATATTTATCATAATTTTAAGAAAAGCAAATCGACGAAAGCATATTCTAAAGATGCTCCGCTACGTCTACTGGAAATACGAAAAAACATTTATATTACTGTAGCAAAGATCCTAGTAAATAAATAAAAATAATGTTTGTAGTTACTGTTTTCTTTATTTATAGCTTGGAACTAAAAACAAATGATTATTTATATTACCGAGATCTTAAACACTTACGTGATCAATGCCTATAAAAAAGGATAAAGAGTACAAGAATGTCTCATAAGGGCGAGAGAGAGAGATCAAGAATCATGGGTTTTTTTTTCACATATTTAAAGAAAATACTGGTACGTCTGTTACGTATATGGTGTCGAATAACTAATACGAAAGAAGCAAGATAGTATCAGTAGAGCCAACATAAAAAAAGCAATACTGCCAACTATGAAAAAAAAAATTACTAGAAAGTAAAAGATACTCTGTGCTAATTAGAATGGTGTAGGTACATATAACTAAAACACCATAGTTTAACTTAACCTGGTTACTTATCTTACAGGATAATGACACATCAGGTAATAATAGAGCTTTACGTCACGTTTTACGGCATAGGAAAAACTACAGAACAAGTAACAACAAAAGATACTAAGAAATGCAGAGACACATTTATAAACAACCATAGACGTAAGCACAGAACAGTAGAGACAAAATAGCTTTACATTACGCTTTTAAACCACAGAAGAACGACACAGCAGATAACACCGAAATAAACAGAGGTAGAAAGAGATCATCAAAGGTATATGCGCTAAAGAAAACTGAAGTTACGAGAGATAGGTAGACACTAACAGAACTATGTTGTCAGAAACATATCGAACATACATATATGCATACCTTGAACATATCTTGAACATACATATCACTTTATGCCTTAGATTTATATGAAACCAGACACCGCGCTGTCATCATCGAGTTAGTGTCTAGTCAGAGTCGTCTAAGTTCTGTTAGGATCAAGTCTGGCAGTACTCCTAGTCTAGTTAAAGACAAATCAAAGACATGTCAGCCTGCAGTCAGCAACAAGTCTGTCCGCACTCGACAACAAGACAGCATCCAGTCTGCTGCCCCGTCGGACACTAGTCAGCTGGTAATAATTATAGCTGTTAACTACAGAATCGACATTCAGTCGCAGGATGTTGAATAGAGAACAGCGTATTAAGCAGCTTGCTAAAATTATTGGAACAAAGTATAAAGCTCTCAAAAGAATGCAGAGTGATCAACAAGAACATCTCGAAACAATTTTCACACCTATAACAATTATCTGAAAACTACACATCAATCGGATAAGCATGAAGACACTAGCGACAATTATCAGAAAACTGGATATCAATCGGAGAAGCATGAAGACACTAGCGAACATCAAAACAATACAGAGCAGAGGGATGAAGTGAGATCTGAACACCTTCAAAAATATTGGCACCATTAGCCAGATATCGACCGAAGTTATGGGCCACAGTATGTTTGGACAACTGATAAATGGATAATGGGCGATAAGGAGATATAATTTACTCTTAAACATATATGGGTTAACAATAATCAGTATAAAGCTACAAGAAACGGCAAGACTTTACACCAAAAGATTGTATTAACTATAAAAAAAAAATATTAGAAGTCACAGGTATTCATCGAGATTCCCAAGGATATTTAAGACATCAAAAGTTCCCAGAAAAATTCAAGAAAATTATCATACCCATGTATGTTGAGAAAGAAAGAAGAATAAGGAAACCCTCCTCAAGACATTGTTTATCAACCAAAGACATGGGGCGGCTAAAGACGATTTCAAATGAAAACATTGAAGCGAAAACAACAAAACAGTATTTGGAAAGCAGCACAGCTAAAAACGAGTCAAAAATAAATCAGAGACAAAGTTTAGAAAGTGGACAGCTGTACGAGGAATTGAACAAAATATGGCTCCTCTATAATGAAAACAACGATCCGAATTTCCTAGTAGAGGGACTCATGCCGGATGCATTAAGTAGCCACAAAGCAACAATTAAAAATATGAGGTGCACCATACAATTTAGAAAAACGCGAGAAATAAAAAAAAACACATAAATCACAATTAGAAATAGGAAATAAAAAAGTAAAATATAGCACTATTCTGTTAATGTGTATTAAAGGAAAATGTTATAGGAAATAAAATTATATTTATAATTATTTAAAGAATAACTTACCTTATTTTCACTAATTAAAACTATATTCACTCACTATTTGCTTGTCTCGTGTACAATGTTTTACATACAAATACATGAAAAATATCTTTGTTATCAGCATGTTTTGAAGAACACTGAGGTTATCGTTATCGCGTGGCCTGTTTGTAACTACAATGATTATTAAAATAAAATATATAATATGTATTTTAAAATTTCTATACAAAAAATTTTAGGTCTTCGATTTTGGTAATTTTAAACGTAAATGGTCCGTATTCGATAGGATTCGTTTCACATTTCATCTTTAAGTACCCGGTCCATTGCGTACATTGACTATTAACATAGTAATTTTGATCTTGCTTTCAGAACTTCTGAATACTTCGACCGATGTGGGCCCCGAACCATTTCCACAGATTTTAGACCCATGAGTGTCTTCTCTTGCCTAACCCTCGCTTAATTGTAAATAATCAAATCCTAATAATCAAATGCTGTATTCATATTTGTCATATCCTGGTATATAGCCTAGATATTCAAGTTTAATTTGTTGAATCGTGTTCACTATTTCTTTATCTTTTCCGATGTAGATTACCTATATGTTGGTGCCATGTTCGGTAAAGAATGTGATGGTACACTTAAATCTCGATTTTTTCGCAAGCGTCTCTGTCTGCATCCAGGTCACTACATTTCTAGATAAATTTTATAAAGATATAATGTGTATTAGTAAAGGAGAATTGGGAATTTAACGTTGGTTCGTTTTATAATATTTTTAGCTATAAATAATGATCCTATCGCACTTGGTTGGTTCTTTCCGTAATATGTGTGAAAAGACCTTTCTAATGGTATACTGCACGGAGCACTTGGTGCAAAATTGAGCGAATTAGGGTTTGCTATAGATCAAACTGCGATAAGAGATTTTTCTATGCCAATAGTTTTGTTTTACCGTCAATAACAATAAATAAGCATTTACAATTCAACCAAGTTAGCGCAACGGTCTTTATGGCATTGTACCATATATCTTTCGAACGGATAAGCGGAAATCGACGTTTGACCCACCAAATTAAAGGATTTTGAATAACGAATTACATTGTGGTGTCTGATTTAAGGAAATGCTATGTATAAGGTCTCTTTGACACCCTATCGTTTATTATTAGGTGAATCTTATCGTATGACACCTTAAATTACAGGGTTTTGAATGACGATATATGTTGTGACATCTGTTCTAACAAAATTTTATGTTTAAGACCTCTTGGCGCCTTTTTTGTATGTCAACAAGGATGGAGGTGTATTTTTTAATATGTGTGCCACTGCTGCTTTTCATAGCAGCAACGGAAAGCCTTTTCAGAAAACGATGCTAAAAGTTTTTTTTTTTAAATGATATATGTATATATAGATATCAGTTCTATAACAGATTTTAAGATAACGCTCATACATTTTCAAAATATAATTTATATGTTGATGGTATGCTAAGTGACTTAAAAAATAATCCAAAATGATATTTTCCCCCAGGTAAAACGAGTGAAAGATATAAATCAGTTGTTCGAAAGAGCCATTAACATGTGGAAAGATGCTCCAAACTTACATTTTATCAGACTGACTGTTCCAGTTGCTGAACCAGATATCTGTAGCAGATAAAAAGCATATTTTCACTCCCACTGCAAAGGACAGTACAAGTCGTTTTGATGATCCTGATCGAGTATTAGTGTATTCTTATTTTTCTATCCAGTAATGATACTTGCGTAAAAATACATTCAGACTTGGATGAAATAAATGGGATTATAAATCTTGTTATGGTCCTTGTTCAGAAACTCGGTCATGCTTTATGTTTAGAGCATAGCGACCATAAGAAAGCTGTAATGTATGGCAATGGCAATCTTCCATATTGGTGTACTTGATATTTTGTTCTTATGTAGAGAATGTAAATATTGAGAGTTGTATGTCGGGGTGTTTGCTGGTTTGGGCATAATAGAAAGAGAGAACTATGTACATACTGACTAAAAAGTTTGTAAAAGCATTAGATATACTAATAAACGGTTTTATATATGCTACTTAATATTCTTTAAAATCATTGTCAGCCAAGATGTTGAAGGATGTAGACGTATTAGTTTTTATGCTAACGTTCACAAGCGTGTTTTGCAACGATTTCTCTGAAAAAGACGCTATTGCATACCTACAAAAATATGAACAAAATATCGATAATAGCACAGATTTCTCTACTTTGATAATTAACTTCCAAGAAAAGTATAATTTGCCAGTGGGTGGATTGTTAATAATAGAATTTATGCGCCGACCGCGTTGTGAACACAGTGATAACGAATTTAGAGTAAGTTCTCCATGGCAAAAACATCACCTGCGATGGTATTTTTCTCAAAAAACCGTTGAGGCACAAAAAAATACAGAAATGGCTTTTCAAATGTGGCAAAATGTTTCAGATTTAACATTCACAATGGTTACAAACCCTACTCTAGATCCTCCTGATATTACCATAGCTATGGTTAGGAAAACTCATTATTTTAGGCCAAATTGTATGGGAAATAATAAGTGTCCGGGTAAAATAGGGCAAGGTGTTTTAGGACATTCATATTTTCCTGATCTCGCTGGTAAATGTAAAGAAATCCATTTAGATATTACGAAGCCCTGGCATTTTGGAAATGACTCTATACCCAAAGACCGTATTAGTTTTCTTATGGTATTGGCTCATGAAATTGGACATGCTCTCGGCATTGGTCATAGTGCTACTCCAGATGCTATGATGTATAATATGTATCAGCATACGATTAGTGTTTTACATGATGATGATATACATGCTGTACAATATCTATATGGAGCTAAAAATAAAAATAAATATGCTGCAATCCCAAAGGTTACAACACCAGCTACTACAAGACCTACAACACGTAAGCAACCGATCGGTTCAAGAAATACAACAGCTAGCTCAATAACGTCAAGACCTTCAACTAAAAAGCAGCCGACCGGTACAAGCCATACAACAGCTAGCTCAACAACATCAAGATCTACAATTCGAAAGCAGCCGATTCTCAAAAATTTGTGTGATATTGTTCCCGATTTTATGTTTCTGGCCACTGCTCCAGAATTTTCAAACTACCGATTATATATTGCTTATGATAAGTTTATATGGAAACTGGACTTGAACGAAATGATTATTCCATCTCAATCTGAACTTTTTGCTGATTATATTCCTACAGAATTACGTCAATATACTTTGCAACACATTTTTCAAACAACAAACAGTGATTTGGTTACAGTTGTGTCTCCAAACAAATATTTCTCAGCATCATTCCCTAGTATTCAATTTATCGATAATTTTTCACTTAATATACCCAATAAAGCTCACATCAATGCTATTTTCCAATCAAATGCTGGGCGGTCCTACACATTTTATAAGAATATGTCATATATAGAATTTTCTAATGATTTTACTAGCGAGTTACAGAGAGGACAGATAAAAGACATATTTCCTGGAATACCTGAAGATATATCTCTCGCACTTCGATGGATTGATGGCCATATTTACTTTTTCCGTCAAAATACTTACTATAAATTTAATGAATTTACACGAAAAGTTATTGCAGCAGGACCATTTAATTGGAATCTATTTGGAGTGCCTTGTCCAAACGAAAATATCTTACAACAATTAAAAACTCTAATATCTAAACTTGTATCTGTATATAATTAAAAGTGTAAAAGATATGTATTTTATTTACGAATAATTAAAAATTTTAAAATATATGTTTTTTTTATTTACGAATACAAATTCGTGAGAAAGTTAATAAGTCGCGAATTCTCATAAGGTTTGTTCCAATTCGTGAAGAAAATGTACATGTGTATATCCTAGAGCAAAAAAAAAATGCATCTGTGTGTATTGAAGTTGTCGAGCCGTGGAATAGTTTAGTTATACGTTATTTGAAATTATTTTTAATGTTAGACATCAACAACCGAAAGAAGCTAACATTCTATTTACTACGTGAAAGATAAACAAATATTATGTTAGAATTGTAAAGAATAAAAAGTTTTTTAGCTAAACTGCAATATATTTACGACTTAAAGTGTTAGATAATAAGTAGCGAAAAATACGTCTTTACAGAATAGTTACAGGGATAGTTTAGTCATCGGAAAAACCATATACATATAACCAATCATATTTTAGGTTAGGATCAAGTACTGTTGGACGAGTTCATTTAACTGACAAAATAAGGGAGTTCGTTACACAACTAGCAAACTTTTTCAATTTCATTAAAATCTATGACACAGATACGGACAAATAGCAGTTTTATATAATAATTGAATGTTATGTTATTATTATGTGATGTGTCTGTAAACAAACTCGTATCATTTTATCACTAAAATTTGGCACGCGTCAAGGTCATCAACGAGGTATAAAAGAACACCCTAATAGAAAATCAGGTCATTCTATTGTCAACGAGACGTGTATACGTACGATATAACTTTGACAGTGAACGTTGTGATTTGTTAGCTTCCTGCGTTGATCTTCAGACGATCAATATGGTTTGGTCTTTAATTAACACTGGTAAATGTTTTATTTCTAAATCTATTTAAATTCGTTTTAATTACGTTATGAAAAGTACACAGGTAATTTAAATAATAGTTTAGCAAATATATTAGGAAAAGTTATACTGGATGCTAATCAGATAATATTCATGTTGATCAGTGTTCTTTCAGGTAAGATTCATGTTGAGCAGTGATCGTTAGGCTGATATCTCTATCGAATAACATTTTTTTTTATTAGGGTTTGGTCATACTGTACGAATGGTATATACTCTTTGTAAAGAGCAGGTGTTAGATTGAGGTGGGATCCATGTATTGATCGACCACTGTAGACTTGTATGTTCAGGTGAATGTTTGGTGGTTTGGTCATACTGTAAGAATGATATCCGTTCCTATTCGTTTTGGCGATAGCAGCTACTGTACGTTTCCATATCAATGGCATATGAATTGTTTCGAGAGCAGCTTTTTCGGTAAGGTCTTTAACGTACATATAGCAATCTGGCTAATAGAAACGGAGATATGTTGTAATGCCGTTTTGGGATTGTCTTGGTGTTTTAACATATTCATTGTCCTCTGACCTTTCGTTTGACGCCTCGTACTTTACAATCGGACCATTAACAATGAAGATATGATCTGGTGCCGTTTTGGCACAGTCTTTGCGATTGTTTTTTATTTTAACATATTCGCTACCACCTCCTCTTTTCATCGATATCTCACACGTTATTGTACGTTGAGACATTTGGCCGTTACAAGCTTAGTTGATGGTAAACGTCATGATTTGTTAGCTTCCTGCGTTGATCTTTAGACGATTAATATGGTTTGGTCTTTTATTAACACTGGTAAATGTTTTATTTCTAAATCTATTTAAATTCGTTTCAATTACGATATGAAAAGTGCACAGGTAATTTAAATAATAGTTTAGCGAATATATTAGGAAAAGTTATACTGGATGCTAATCAGATAATATTCATGTTGATCAGTGTTCTTTTAGGTAAGATTCATGTTGAGCAGTGTACGTTAGGCTGATATCTCTATCGAATAACATTTTTTTTTATTAGGGTTTGGTCATACTGTACGAATGGTATATACTCTTTGTAAAGAGCAGGTGTTTGATTGAGGTGGCATCCATGTATTGATCGGCCACTGTAGACTTGTATGTTCAGGTGAATGTTTGGTGGTTTGGTCATACTGTAAGAATGATATCCGTTCCTATTCGTTTTGGCGATAGCAGCTACTGTACGTTTCCATATCAATGGCATATGAATTGTTTCGAGAGCAGCTTTTTCGGTAAGGTCTTTAACGTACATATAGCAATCTGGACAATAGAAACGGAGATATGTTGTAATGCCGTTTTGGTATTGTCTTTGTGTTTTAACATATTCATTGTCCTCTGACCTTTCGTTTGATGCCTCGTACTTTACAATCGGACCATTCACAATGAAGATATGATCTGGTACAGGTACTTGGCACAGTCTTTGCGATTGTTTTTTATTTTAACATATTCGCTACCACAACCCCTTTTCATCGATACCTCACACGTTGTTGTACGTTGAGCCATTTGGACGTTACAAGCCTAGTGTCCTTTTGGCATTGTCTTTTGCGTTTGTTTTTTTATATTAGCGTATTTTCCATCTTCTCCCCGTTCCAACGAGCCCTCGTACTTCACAATCGAACCAATAACAATGGAGATACGATATAGCGCCGTTTTGACAATGTCTTATTGTTTGTTTTCTATCTTCCAACGTGTTCCCCGTCCCTTCTGCTTTCCAACGATACCTTACACGTCATGATCCGACAAGCCGTTTTACCCCCACCACAAAATGAGACAAAAATGAGCAGAATCGACCTTAGATTTTCTTATGGAGATTTACATGGGAAAATGACCATTTTTGCGCTCGTTCCGGTGCTGCCCCTTTACTAAGAGTCAAAGAAAATAATTTATGGCGTAAACGATTTAAATTTGAAATAGGTAAAGAAATAATAAATAAGACTTACTCTCAATCAATTTAATTTAACTATTAGACGACCGGTTTCGCTTTCTACAATATGCAAAGCATCCTCAGGTCTCGATACAAAGTTAAACAAATGCTGAAATAATAAAAACCCATATTAGGGTGTTGTCTAATAACGATAAACAAAGTAGGTGTTGTAAATTACAATAATTATGCCAATATTACATGTCTGTGGTTTTATTTAAATGAGTAAGTTGAATAAAAAGGTATAACATTTTTAGAAAGTTAAACAGACAAGGTAAGGCCCACAATTTGTTATAAAATAGTCTCTTCAATTGTAATAAATTAATAAATGAGCAAATAAATAAATAAAATAAACATTACTTACATGCCGGTACTCTATTAATAGATGGATGGTAGAACATGGTTGAAACTACTTTATATTATTGAATGGAGACCTCAAACCGGAAGTAAATTTTTTTGCATATTTTAGATTGTAAAATGCCACGTTTAAGAAAAAGAATTCGGCTTGAGAACTCGCGGCCCCGTCCATATGCTCTGGAACACCGTGAAAGAAACCATCATTTTCAAAACTAAATCCGGAAGTAGGGAAGTAAATACTTCCGGTTTTATAATTCTGAATTCAATCAGTAAGTATAAGAAAAAAGTAGACGCGGTCATATTTTAAAAATACATTGAAAATTAGGACTGTAAATTTTGAAGAATGAAACCTGTAAAATTCCTATACTTTACTAAGGAAAAATTCATTTTATGACCGCCATTTTTAAACGGATTTGAATTTTTTTAAATTTGAAACCTTAGGGGGAATCTACTCAACAATGAACACTCAGAAACTTCCCAAAACATATTACCTACAGTAAATGCATCTAAAAACCAAACAGAACAAGAAAGTTCTGACAAAGTTACTTCATCCACTTCTAGTGCACACCCAGAAACTTTCCAAAACACATTAATTACAGTAAAATCCTCTAATAACCAAACAGAACAAATTATGGAAACTGACGATAACCTGACAGGATTCATAAGCAATAGAAGTGAAATATCTTCCTTAAAACCCCAAACATTAAAACATTATCAACCTCAAACAACATCAGAAATCCTACTCCAGTAGAAATAACACCATATCCAATTATTACAAATGTCTCTAATCAACTAAAAAGGTTCATCTCATCTTTTCCAGACATTAACGAAATTACCCCACAGACCGATTCACAGATATTTATTTTTCCTGTAGTAAGCAAACCAAAGAAAAAGTCAATTAAAGACAAAATAGAAAACAGATTAGTACCATTTATCCTAAACTGTAATGCAATGTGGGTTTCTAGAAAACACAATATATGCCAAACATCCTGAAATAATTTCAGAAGATTAATCGAATAAAACTGCAGAGCTAATTAAGATCCTCAATTTTGTTCACGCTTATACCCACAATTCAAAATTGAAAAATAATATCACTAGATTAAAAAAGAAACAAGACCCCAATAATATTTGTTCCACAGAAGAGACAGATGAACAACTATCTCAGGCGGCATTCTAACATGTCCAATTCCTTAATTTTACAGTGGAATCTTAATGGAATTGTTTTATACCCATTTAGAACAGATAAAACTTTTAATAAATGAATTATGCACAGATCTTATACCGATCCTAACGAAATTAAACACACGTTTCATTCGTATTATAAAGTTTTTTAAACGGAATATGAAAACCTTAAGTTATATTTAAGGGGTCGAAACAATCTAAAAGAAAAACTTGCCAAAAGGATTGCGTTTGCGATTGCATTTTTAAAGCAATAAATATTAAATTTTTATTTTGTAGCTAAAGAAATAAGACTTTTACGTTCTATAATTTTTTGTTGGTGCAATATCTCTCGAGCTGTAGGCAAAAATATGGGCGCAAAAAACAATTTTTTTTTATTTTGTTCAGATTTTGTTATTGAAAAATTAAGCACAAGGTTTGCGACTGGCGCATATTGTGATTATTAATACAAGGTACATTCTGAAGTGATTCCAGCAAAAAAATAGACTCATATGGAAGATGTCCAATTCAAAACAGATCCCACCTGGAATATTAATGAATACTATATAAACATTAGTTTCTTTATTCTTATATTTTTCCATCAGCTACCTTATAATGAAATATGCATTTGCCTTATAGGTTAAAGTTTGATCATAACGCAAATTTAACATAAGGAGAAAAGAAAAACATACAAAAATCAACACACCACTTTCTAAACTGCTGAAAGAAAACAATAATATTGTTATTACATATTATATAACGTTATAAACGTCACATCCTTATTAATTTTTATTTAAATAAATATTTTATTTTACTTTCTTTATTAATTTATTAATTTCTTTATCTCCAGTTTAGTTTTTACTATTTTTTATTTAAAAAGTAGTTGGCGCCCTCTATTTTTCTTTTCTTCCTCTGTCTTTATTTTCTTTTTCTTTCTGTCTCAATATTTTGTTGTCAAAATATCTTTTATGTTGTCATGTTGTCTAAACTTCATTTAGTCTCCCTACTTTCTGACAAATAACTTTTCTAGCGTAGTGGGAGTATAATTTTTTGTCTGTTTTTGAAATTTAGAAATGAAAGCCAAAATTATTATAAGACTCATTTTATGGTATAAAAATTCTTTTGCACATTTTTTCGATTATATGCATTAGGACTAAGAATTTAACTAAGTAGTAATAATTATATTTCATTTTATCCTTGCCATACGCTATTTGTTTAATTGTAATTTTATAAAATGGTTAGGAAATTAAACCCTTTTTGATGTGTCTCAAATGCAAGCTGTTTGTGATATTTTAATTTATTGGGTTTATTGAAAATTTATTGACCACATTCAAAATAATGAAAATTTATTGACCATATCGAAGAACATTTTGAAAAATTATTAACGATTTGAGGACTTAATCCACTTAATCAGGACGTACATCCACCTATTACTACAGCTCTCCAGAGGACATAGAATGTATTGGGAGGACACACCAGCATTCCATCGAAGCCATAAGTATCGTCCTCACTAGTTCATTGTTAAGCTGTGGCAGGGTTGATTATTGTTTTTTTTTATTCTTTTTAATAAATATGTTTGGTTAAGATTTGTTTTATTTGCTATCAGCTAAGAGTTCAGGTTCAATCCCTGGTATAAGACAAGACGAACTCACACTTGAGATACTGAGCTAGGCAAGGCATAGACGATAAGCTCCCATGGTTGATTGAGTTATTATTTTTACAATAGTACTTTAATTCTCTTTGGTAGTCTTAACGTCACAAATAAATAAAATAATGTAAAAACTTGATTAAAAAAAACTAAACAAAAACCGTGATGACTTAATATGTAGATAAGTAGTGAGATAAAAAATATTATTACCAATATGATCATTAGCTTGACAACTTTTGTAGTCTTGGTCTATAATTTTCCACCATTCTGATCTCTTTCTTTCTCTGTTTTCCAGTTGATAATCTGTAGGGTTTTCAGATTTTGGACCACTTATTCTACATAACTAAATGTTGGTCTTCTCATTTGACCTTCTTCTATTGGTCTCTGCTTTATTACTTTCTTTAGTATTTCATTCTGTTGCATCGGCTTGATACGATCAATCCTGCGCAAACGTATAATCTTTGTAAATGTTATGATTTTAGGTTCTTTGTATAGTATGTGTACTTCAAATTTAAATCATGAATGTGTTGCTTGTGTGAGTCCATTTCAAATAGGTAAAGAAATAATAAATAAGACTTACTCACAATCAATTTAATTTAACTATCAGACGACCGGTTTCGCTTTCTACAATATGCAAAGCATCCTCAGGTCTCGATACAAAGTTAAACAAATGCTGAAATAATAAAAACCCATATTAGGGTGTTTTCTAATAACGATAAACAAAGTAGGTGTTGTAAATTACAATAATTATGCCAATATTACATGTCTGTGGTTTTATTTAAATGAGTAAGTTGAATAAAAAGGTATAAAATTTTTAAAAAGTTAAACAGACAAGGTAAGGCCCACAATTTGTTATAAAATAGTCTCTTCAATTGTAATAAATTAATAAATGAGCAAATAAATAAATAAAATAAACATTACTTACATGCCGGTACTCTATTACTAGATGGATGGTAGAACATGGTTGAAACTACTTTATATTGTTGAATGGAGAACTCAATTCTATCACTGCAGTTGTTTGACAGTAAACGGGAAGTTTTTGAGGAGATAGATTTGATCCAATGAATTAGAGATATGTGTGAGATTGTTTGTTAAATGTAAGTGATGTAATATACTATTGTGTTATTAAAGGCTATTTATACTTATTCCAGAGATATATTTTTGAAATGTGTGTTATTTATTAATTGTTTTTTTTTTATTTTCATCTTTTTTGAGATTTTGGACAATATTATTACTCAATTAGAGCAACGTTTCTCGGATTACAAAAAGTTTCAATAACTGGAATTGGGCGATAATAAAAGATTCACACAATATGGCGCTAAATTTACGATGTAATTTGCTGGCTTGGCCTATCCAAAATTTTGCCACACCAGCCGCCACTGAGTAAAATAGCCTTGTATTCCCAGTAAAGATAGTAAATTGTAATAAGGAATAATACCCAGACGTCGATGACTACTTTAATGATAGCGAAATGCACTTATTACATTGGATTTATAACACCGTCATAAAACCAACAATTACATATGCATAAGTGATATCTTCGATAAAGATGCAGCAAAAAAGTGCCATCCTCAAACTAACGAAGTACAAAAACTGGAATTATATGGACAATAACCGCCGCTATGCCGGCTTTACTGGTGGGGATTCGTGGTTGGCATTTCTTATAGTTTTATATAGAATAGTCATCGAGCAAAAAGACAAAAGAGGGAATCTAATCCTTATGAAAAGGAGACCAAAAAAGTGGCCTCTGATGGCGGACATATCCGGAAATGCGAATTCGCTAAATTTAAATTTTCCGACTCTTATTAAAAGTAGGTGTATAATATTTTTCAGAATGTGTCTTAAACGAGAAAGTTTTAATTAATTATTAAGGGTAATAGTCTAAAATGCGACACAATTGTTAAAAAACTTCAATATAAATAAGATTTCATGTGACATTTGGGACAAACAATAACATAACCCAACTAAATTTGATGTCAAACAAGGAGAAAAACTCTCTTTCCTTGTTTAATGTGGCCTCTAAAAATCGCATTTCCTGTCTAACAATATTTTTGTCCCCACTACCTTTACATTCCCTCTTTTGTCTTTTTGCTCGATGAGAATAGTTGTGTCTGCTGCCAATTTTTTTGTTGTATTAGCGATTTAACGGCCTTATAAGACTATTTAATAATTGTTTCTATATCAATTTACTTGTATTTATAAACAAATTGGGTGGTAATAGAGTGGGTGCCATATATGCATCGAGCAAAAAGACCAAAGAGGGAATCTAATCCTTATGAAAGGGAGACCAAAAAAGTGGCCTGTGATGACGGACATATCCGGAAATGCGAATGCGCCAAATTTAAATTTTCCGACACTTAATAACAGTAGCTGTATAATATTTTTCAGAATGTGTCTTAGACGAGAAAGTTTTAATTAATTATTAACGATAATAATCTAACATGCAACACAATTGTTAAAAAACTTTAATATAAATAAGATTTCATGTGACGTTTGGGACAAACAATAACATAACCCAACTAAATTTAATGTCAAACAAGGAGAGAGAGATTCTCTTTCCTTGTTTAATGTAGCCTCTAAAGATCGCACTTCTTGTCTAACAATATTTTTGCCCCCACTACCTTTACATTCCCTCTTTTGTCTTTTTGCTCAATGCATATATGGTTGTGACAATAAGTTTAAGAGTGTGAAAACCAAGAATATGCCTGTTATTTTTCATAGTGTTCCAAAAGGAAAGGATTTAGTGTCGAAAACTATAAGGAATGAATGGGTTAACCGATGCGATGCAGAAGAGCTGATAATTTTAATTCTGATTCTAGTAGAATATGATGTGTTCATTTTACAAACAATGACTATGAAAGAGATCTACAAAATGAATTATTAGGTAAAATGATTAAGCAATAAAATGCCTATAAAATTTTTTTAACATAACTTATTTTAGGTTTACCTACTAAACGCCTTTTGAAGAAAACTGCAGTTCCAACACTTTATTTATATAAACATACCTTTGACCATCGAGCAAAAAGATAAAAGAGGGAATCTAATCCTTATGAAAAGGAGACCAAAAAAGTGGCCTCTGATGGCGGACATATCCGGAAATGCGAATGCGCCAAATTTAAATTTTCCGACACTTATTAACAATAGCTATATAATATTTTTCAGAATGTGTCTTAGACGAGAAAATTTTAAATATTTATTAACGGTATTAGTCTAAAATGCGACACAATTGTTAAAAAACTTCAATATAAATAAGATTTCATGTGACATTTGGGACAAACAACAACATAACCCACGGTTCGTAGACTTACTACGGTTGCCTCTTCCGACTGGGGTGGGGATGCTTGAGTTACGTCACAGGAGTACACAAGAATACCAAACCCATTTATTCGCGATTGAAACTGAATGTAGAGGGCAGGTCCATTGCAGTGTCATGGCCGATATAAATGGTATAAACAAAAACAAACATAACATTCGAATATTTACCATTGCTTTTCCATGTTTAGTTTGGTTTAAGACGAGTTATTTGTATCATTTAATAATGGAAATTAACCTTAATGATATCTTTCAGTATTGTGGTGATGGTGAAGCAAAGAGTCCATTGGTTGAAGGGGAAGCAGTTTTCAAGTGATGAATTCCTAAATTTTAACTTTAATGTTTCGAACTGGCTTGTGTATTGATGATGATGAATCCTATTTTGTGTATACCTGGGAACCCAGAATATAATATTCTGTGTAATGTTTGCCTTAACGTATATATGCATTATTATACCTTATGTTTTTAATATGTTAATTTTTATTTTATACTATTTTTTGACATATGTAAGTACTTTATTGTATATTAACATAAATAAATAACTTTAACTTGGCTTTATTGTAAAATAGTTCATTTGATTACATGAAATCAACCTACTTTATTTATAAAACATTTTTGTTTTGATACATCCATCCAATCACAGGGCTGAATGTTAAGATTCAAATTACGTCACAGGAGTACAATCCGGCTTAATGTTCATTGGTTAGGCGGAAGAGGCAACCGTAGTAAGTCTAGGAACCGTGAACATAACCCAACTAAATTTGATGTCAAACAAGGAGAGAGACTCTCTTTCCTTGTTTAATGTGGACTCTAAAAATCGCACTTCCTGTCTAACAATATTTTTGCCCCCACTACCTTTACATTCCCTCTTTTGTCTTTTTGCTCGATGCCTTTGACACACCTGTCTCTATTCTTGAATGCAGATTAAATATTAGAAACAGAAAGCAGCTTGTAGCAGAAATTACAAAGGTTGATTCAAATATTTTGAATATTGTATATAATCAAGATGAACATACTATTACTAAATCTGAACTAATTTTTGAACAAGCTGGTGACAATATAGATTTAAAGTCTGAAGTATATTTTGAAGCAAAATACAAAGAATTATTAAACAAGTATGAAAAATTATTAGCTGATCATTCCAATTTGAAAAAAAAAAGAGTGAACGTTCAGAAAAAATCAAAAAAAATCTTAAATTTTTGCTGAGAATTTGTTAAACAAAGTGTTAACCACAAACCAAATTGCACTTCTTTCTGAAAAAAAAAAGAAGAAAAGTCGTTGGAATACAGAAGAAATATCTAAAGCTTTTACTTTGAAGTATGTATTACAAGTTACCTCTATATAAAAAATTCTTTGCGTTATTCTCTACCTGCTCTATCATCTTTATGGGCTTCCAAGATTAGTGTTAGTGAAGGCCTTTTGAAAGACATATTGTTAATGATAAAATTGGCTGGGGAAAATTTTACGACTATGGAAAAGACGTTTGTGCTGCAATTCGATGAAGTGAAAACAAAATCTATTGAAGAGTATGACGTCACTAAAGATAGAATTTTGGGCAGAGTATTGTATTGTGATTTTAGGTCCATACAAGCAAATGCAGGTATTTATGATTAGAGGTCTTTTTGCTTCTTGAAAACAACCAATTTATATCAATTTTGACCAAAAAATGACAGCTGGAATATTAATGGAAATAATTAAGGAACTTCATAACATTTCATATAACGTTGTTACTTATGTTAGTGATTGTGGTGCTTCAAATATTGGTTTGTGAAAAGAACTTGGAGTTAGTGTAGATAAAACATTTTTCAAATATCCTGAGACTGATCAAAATGTATATATGTTTGCAGATGCCCCACATTTATTAAAACTCTTACGAAACTGGCTACTAGATGTTGGTTTTTAATTAGAGGATGGTACTGTTATTGTCAAAAAGCCTTTAGAATCTTTAATTGCTTTTACTGACCAAGAGGTTAATCAGTGATGGAAAATTAATAAAAAACACATTGAATGTAAAAAATCTGAGACAGAATGTTCGAATCGCTGCTCAGCTTTTGTCTAATACTGTTGCAACAGCGCTTAAGAGATAAACCTGGGAATGAACAGTTAGCCGAAAATTTGGGTAATTTCATTGCTGATGTAAATTTATGGTTTGATATATTTAATAGTTATACACCACAAGGAACAGTTCCTTCTAAAAGTGCTTAGGGAATTCATTTGAACATGCAAAATGAACATCTTAACAAAATGATAAGTTTAATATCTTCAATGAAAGATTTTGGTAAAAATACTTTGTAAATTTTTCAAAAAGAAATTGTGTTATCAATGAAATCTTTACAGTTGATATAAAACAAGCTTTTGATTTTATATATGTACACATAGACTTAATCAAGATTCTTTAGAAAATTTATTTTTCCAAGTTAGACATCTAGGTGGTCCTGATGAGCATCCTAGTCCATTAGCAGCACTCTACAGAATTCGAATGATACTTCTAGGAAAAAACCCTGGTATTTTTAATGCTGCTGTTAACACAGTTGAACAAAGTGTGGATCAATATATTAATCCAAAAGTATTCCAAAAAGCTAATCTTAAAATTCCTCAAGAAAAAATAGAAGAACCTGATGAATGTAACAATAGCAGTTCTTTCTCTTCCCAAGAATTATCTTCTAATCAGTCTGCCACCTCATATTGTGTTGTCAATGATTTGCAGGAAACTACAGAAGATGCCTTAGAATACATTGCTGGGTATTTAGCAAAAAACTTTAAAGATAGTTTGCCTGATTTAGGTAATTTCACATACAAAGTTAGTGAATGTAGTTATAGTTTACCATCATGGGTGCAGGAACTCTCTTATGGAGGTCTTATCAAGCCTACAGATGAGTGGTTCATAAAAATAAAATTATGGAATAAATATTATGAAAAATATATTGATACCTATAGGAAAAATAATGGAGTTGTTGGAAGCATTTCAAAAAGGATTAAAAAAAAAGAAAAAGTGTTGCCATATGCGATTATTAAAAAACTTTTGTAAACTTAGAACAATAATACGAATAAATTATAGCAATTTAAATTCCAAGGAAGCTGAAAATTTGAAGCGAAAAAACTTATCCGTGTTGGAATTCAACTTGGTCAAAAATTAGAAAATTAAATAAAATTGTTCGGTAGGAAATGTTTCTAAAGTTTCCTAGTATTGTATACTGCTTAGTTTTACCTATGTATGTTTATGAAATAAATAGTTCAGTATTGAATAGTTTTATTTTATAATCAAATGTTTTTGGATATTAATTTGTGCTCTGACTACGTAAGAAAAACACGGATTTATATATTTTATTTACCAGAAATAATAACTTTGAGAGTAAACTGATATTTATTAATTTAATTATAACACCAGCCAATGCATTCATTTCGAAAATAAATTTTATTTGTCATGTAGGTAAAACAGATCATTAAGAATTTATAACTCTGAATGTTTTAGGTACTGTTAAAAATCTGATTATTTGCCATTTATTTACAAAAACAAACGTAAATTTTACGTTTTAAACTTTTAATTCTCAAATTTGGCTCATCTTCTGTAAAACTTAATAATAACAATAAGGTCGATAATTGCTTGTCATCCCCACATCTACGTCACAGCCGCGTGTTACAGTGACAGACAAATTTGGGCGATGGAACCACAGAACACACCATATGGAGTATTCTGTGATGGAACTATCCTATGTCACAGAATAATAAACAATCTACGTGCTGTAGTATTGATTGCATACCTAGCAGAACCTTCATAATAATTTGGAAAAAGATAAATAAAAACTAGAATAAACAATATACCAAGTTTTGTGCAGAGAAATAATTCAAATAAATAAATTATATAATTTCTGACCAAGTTTCGCCAGTATACGTTCAAAGAATTTTTAAATTTTGTTTAAAAAAAAACTAATTATTGTTTTGAATTATTATTATGTTAAAAATAAGAAAGTAATATATTGATAATTACCATCGAGTTAGACTCTAATTTAACTCGATGGCAATTACATTATTATACAAATTATACTTTGTCTAACTTTAGGCGCCATCTACACTACAAAATATCAAACAACTAGGTCCAGTAAAGGAGGAAACTGTTAAATATAGTAAGCTGCATGTTGCAAATAAATTGATACAAATCTCCTCGCGATTCTGCTACCCTACTACTAAATTTTGTAATGAGCCGAGGATGCCAGTGATTTATTTCTTTTAAATTCTATGGAGATTGTGGTTTATCGAAAAAGAAATGAAAAATAAAAAAAAACACCATTTATTTTTGTTAGTCAAATGATATGGATATTGTAAAATTTATAAATTTAATTAGAAATATTTCTAGATTTTTATATAGTGTAGATACTAGTAGTATAAAAAACATCAAGAGTGCTGAATGGATAATAATAATTCTAATAATAGGTACATTTAATCAGACAATATGAATAAAAATGCACACAAAAATAGGTATGTTTACTAAAGGAAATTGATTATTGATGCTAATAATACATATTAGCCATTATGGAGGTCAACAAACAGATTAAAGAAATTAATTATCCACTCTTCGTCGATCCGGATGTAGAACGATAATGTATGTAGATGCAATGAACAGAAAACTCGAGAGATTTGTAGTCCATCTAGAAAGCACTGTTATTCACTTCAAGCACTTAATAATTCATGATATGATAAAAGAGGTATCTCATTACTCATTATATTATAGCGGGAACACGTGTATACGAAGTAATCATAAGGGCCATTCGGCTGAAAAGAATAGACGAAACAAGCTACGTATGGATATACTGCATGTTAAAACAGTCGTGTGATATATACGTCGTTACTGGGGGATACAGTGTCAGCTCAAGTAGCCAGATGGTATCTGTAAGAGCGTCTTATCTCGTTTTTTTGGAATCTGGTTTGATTAATAGCTAGACTCAGCAATGACAGACATCATGTTCTGGGCTATGCGTATCACCTTGTCATCTTAGCACATCAAATTGAATGGCACAGTAAGAGGTATAATGCAAGCTATATCATTTAATATACCAGAAGCAACTGGTTTTTTAACTTTTTAGGTGATATAAAAACCGGAAGTATATTTGTTTATGTCTTGATAAGGCGCGTCGATTAATAAGTACATCGCTTGTACTATTTCGGTGACGTTAAAATAGTACGTCCAGTTGCAACTTTAGAACCGAAGGTCAAATTTCTCACCTTTAATACCATTTTTGTTTGGGTTATAAGCTCTCATTCGACACCTTATTTGTCATTGTATCTGTTTTATTAACGGAGAAATTGTGTTCACGAATAGACAAACATATGCATAATTTAAGGTTTTCACCATTTTTTTTAACGTTAAATGGCTGAAAACAACACTAGACCCGAAGTTTTCTTGGAATCAGCAGATATAACGAATAACGTTTCGAAACTATTTTACTTTAAAATAAGGTTATCTTTACGTTTTGATTTTCACTTCAGAAATCGTTTGGAAATTCCGGAAAAAGAAATTTCCGAAGTGGAAATCGAAACGTTAAAATAAACTTATTTTAAAGTAAAATTGTGCCCTTTACCCAGTAAAAATAGTAAATTTTAATTACGAATAATACCCGAAGATCGATGATTACTTTAATAATAGGCAAATGCACTCATTATATTGGATTTAAAACACCGTCGTAAAATCAACAATTACATATGCATCAGTGGTATGGTGGATAAAGATACAGCAAAAAAGTGCCATCCCCAAACTAAGTGCAAAAACTGGAATTATAGTGGCTCTAAGACACATAACAACCGCAGCTATGCAGGCTTTACTGTACCTCCCTTCTATGCGCATGGTTATAAACAACAAAACACCCTAATAAAGTATGATCCTGTAGACCAGCGGTCGGGGAACTTTTTTAATCATTACCCCAAAACATTTTTGTGTAAGTTGATATTACTCAAGGCAAAAAACAAAAAAAGCAATAATAACTTATATAATAGATAACAATAATAAGATATAAAAAATTAAAACCCATTGCGGTACTGTAACAAATTATAATAATAATAATGGTTGTACTAACAAAAATTAGAATTGAAAAAATTATAAAAAAAGAATAATTGAAAACATTCTTCCTTTGCGTTTTGGAGAAATGATGTTGTTTCATGTTCGATACATTTGCTTCAAAATTGGGACTTTTTGATGTAGGAGCGATTTGAATAGAGTCTTCGGCGTTTAATCGATTTCTGTTCTTCGTTTTTATGTTCACTAGAGTGGAAAAGCCTTGTTCGCACAAATATCTTGTTCCAAATGGCACCAATTTTTTAATCGCCTCTTCATGTGCAATTTTGAAAGCCTTTGCAGCTTTTGATATCCAAAAAGACGACAGATTTGGTTTACTCCCAAATTGAATACGTGCTTCAATATTAGATCGAAGTTCAAGAATTGCTTCTGCCAAACCGGAAGGTTCTTCTGGTATCATATCAATTTCACATTTAAAAGGATCTACAATCCAACTGACAGTACGTATATCAAGATCTGGAAAGTAATCTGAAAACCGCTTTCTGAGTTTGATAAGATGTCTTACAATTGTATCCTTGATGTCAACAAAAGTAATATTTTCGCAATCTTCCAAAAACAAAGCTAACCTTAAAAAAGAAGCTATCTTGTTCTGTTCTACTTTCTGACTCCAATATTGCAGCTTTAATCCAAACGCTGACACTATTTCTCTCGCTGAAATGATATTAATATTCTTTCCTTGCAATTCTTTGCTTAATATATTATACTATCAAAAATGTCAGCTAAATATGCGAGATATGCAACCCAGGAAGAGTTTTTAAACTTATCTGCGAGAATATTTTTTTGATCAACCATAAAAATTTCCACTTCAGTTTTGAGAGTCCATACTCGATTTAGTACATTTCCGCGAGAGAGCCACCTTACACTTGTACAATAAAGTAGGTCCTTATATTCGGCTTCACCGTCCTGACATAATTCACGAAATAGCTGCATGTTTAGTGCATCTCCCTTAATAAAATTTACAATCTTGATGACATCATGCATGACGGCTTTCAGTGTAGGTTCTAAATATTTGACCATAAGGGCCTGGCGATGGATCATACAGTGAATAACTTCAATATTTGGGTTATTTTTTTTACGAAAGCCGAAAAACCATTAATATGGCCCAGCATAACTGGAGCTCCATCCAAAGATACTGAAATACAGTTTTCCCATTTTAAACTTTGCGCATTGAAGTATTCATTTACTTTATTGTAGACATCAATTCCACGAGATCTTAACTCGAGAGGAGAACAAAACAGCAATTCCTCTTCAAAATTATCTGCACTTTTGTAGCGAACATATACCATTAGCTGTGAATTGTTACTAAAATCAGTTGTCTCATCAAGCTGAATAGCAAAATATTTAGCCTGTTTTAATGAGAAAATAATTTGTTCTTTCACATTTTCTGCTGATATAGAAATTCGTTCTTTCACAATTCTCGCAGACAAGGGACAAACTGAATTCAGTTTGTTCGCTTCTTTTGGACCACACATAATCTCTGTCATTTTTACAGCAGCTGGTTTAACCACATATTCACCAATAGTGTATGGTTTCTTATTTCGAGCAATCAACCAGGCTACTTGAAAGCTAGCCCTTGATGCTGAACGCTGATCAAATGTACCAAACAAGTTGCTATTCAATCTTTGTCTTTTAACAGATATTTCTAAATTTGCAAAGTATTCTCGCGGTTTGGAAGACATGTTTGAATGCAAATTATCTAAATGTTTCTTCAGTTGACTTTTTTTGAAAGATTCTGAAGTCAATACCTTCATACATACAACACACTGTGGTTTCATTGTACCATTGTCTTCTATTTGTGTAAAACCGTAATTAAGGAATTCGTCTTGATATTTTCTGTTTCTATTTGCTGCCATCTGAAGGAGACAAAAAATAATGGTTGTAAAATACTTAAATAAATTAAATTTTCAAATTGCGGCTTACCTTGATCGATATATCGATGATTAATGATTGTCAGCAACTAACTATAAGTCTGACTCATATTATATATATTATATATATATATATATATATATATATATATATATATATATATATAAATATATATTATATATATATATATATAGTATATATATATATATATTATATATATATATATATATTATATATATATATATATATATATATATATATATATATATATATATATATATATATATTTGTGTATCACATGCAGCAACAAAAACTTATTCGTAAACTACTTCGTAAGGTTTTAGAATGCAACAATTAGATTTTACAATGAATTGTATATTTTACTATCTTTTATTTTATAATATTGACGATTTTTGTAATTTTAGTAAATTTTAATTGTTATTGTTGTTTTTTTTTACTTTTTGTAAGCATTGTATAATTTTCAGTGACAATAAACCATATTTCTATTTTAGAACCCTACCCGTTCGATAAGGTTTAATTTGTTTTATATATTGTTGTATATGTGGTTTGTTGTTTATGTTTTGTTAAACAATGGTTTATGGTTTTATTACGTTTATTAATATTTTCTTAAATACATATTCCTGAATTTTTATCTTTCTTCTGTCTACTGCTATGTCTAACGTGACATACTAATGTTGCCAACTAATAATTAAGCTGGAGTTATACACCATAATTCACTATATTTTTTCAACTTATCACTCACTGGATAAGAGAAGAACATACTCAATACCCTGAACAGATTTATGTTTGGGGAAGAATTTTTTAAACTTTTTATTGCTTGTGTGATATTTTAGTTTAAATAAAATATTATATAAAGTACTTTACGATTTTATTTACTCCATCTTTATTCTTTTGTGTAAATTAATTTTTATACACTGAAAATTAAAATTATTCACGATTTGTTGTTTCTCACTTATTCGAAATATTTCATATGTTTACGATACTAAAAATAAAAGCAATCAAACTAATAGTCATTATTTATTCAAGTTTCAAATGAAAAAACTTTCAAATAACTTTCAAATATTGGAAGGTACGCCGCTGGCTTAAAAGGTAATGTCACAGTCTATCACCTCGTCTCTTTCCTCGCGCCTATAAACTTTTCGACTTCAAATTTAGGTGAACAGAGTGCAGGGCATGCCTAGTCCATCTTTATTTATACGTCCATGGTTTAATTAAATTCGTCATGAAGGTTTAAACTACTAATTAAAAACATTCTTAGCCAAGCAATATTCAGAAATCTTACAATCATTGAGAACAAAATATTACTGCTACACACATAGATGACATAACTATTGTGGCAGTTGGAGACAGTAATGAAGAAGCAACTGACATGTTGTAGACTTCACTAAATAAAATCCATCCACAGACTCAAAAATGAAAAATCCCATTAAATTAAACTAAACCCACCCATATTTATTAACTTCAGAAATAAAATAATAAAGTTCAGAATATACCAACTTCAAAAATAATATAAAGTCCTATAAGTATGCAACATCAGCAAACTATCTCATAAAAACATCTTCGTTGCAAGACTACGCTGGAAAGTCCACGTTAAGAAGAAAACAAAATAACTTTATATAATTAAAACATATGTTCTTTTTCTTCTTCTTCCTCTTTATATGCAATTCTGCGTGTTCATTGACGGATTAATACCTCTATGGAAGGTTAATACTCCATATTTTGCGCGGTAGTCCGATACTTCTTTTGCCGATTAGTGACTGCTTATGTAGTTATTCCATTATTTTTTTCTATTTTGTGTCCATTCATTTATACACTGTACCTTACACTTTCTTCTAATTTCTTCACTTCTCTTTAGATCTCTCAGCGTATTTCCTGTAATTCTTCTCAGTACTCTCATCTCTGCCATTTCCAGCAGCCTTTGCGTTGTGGTTGTGTCTTGTTTCTGAGGCATACGTCATTATTGGTCTTACACTGGCTTTATAAATTCTTGATTTCATCTCAGCGTTAATATTGTTAAGTCTTTATTAATTCTAATTTATTGTTTTTATTATTTATAAAAGGTTCTATATTTATTCCACTTACAACTTAATTTAAAGTTTATTCATACTAATTCATCTTAACACATAATTTATTTTATACGAGCGTTACATTTAAATATACGTCGCGAATTTATCTTCTGATCGCTGTTTTCTGCAAAAGGTTTCTATTTATATAACATGCCGTTATTTCGAGAGTTCCGGCGATTTCCTCTGCCTAGACTAGAAGGTCAATCGGCTGGGTCTTCATTCGACCGATTTCTGGAATCTTCGAATCGTAGGGGGGTGACCATTTCAGGTAGTTTTTACCTGGAATTTCTGCCAGCTAATAAAATCTAGAATATAAAAGTGAATAAACAACATGTTTACAGGTTTTTAATATGACTCATATTTTTTACGTAACAATATGTTTGTTTCGCCATATAGTGTTATTAAGGCCATATACTGACAGGATTAATTATTATTAATCCTGCCAGTCTATTTGCTTTTTTACTACTTTTTACCTTATAAATCTGACTGTAATATTAAATTGTTTTGCTCTTATGGTAAATCTGTGGAGTTTTTGGAGATTATTTTCATCTTGGACTATCCATATTGCGTCGTGTACGTAATAAAGTATTTTTATTTCTTTGTTTCCTATTCTGTATCCTCTTAATTTGTTAACGCCTTTGATGATTTGATCCATGATTAATTGAACAGAATGGGGCTCAACAAATCTCCTTGTCATATTCCACTACCAATTTCTATTAATTATGGTATACCTCTTGTGATTATGGTATACCTCTTGTGTTTTGGTTGACATGTATTTCAGGTTAGCTTTTTTCTTTTCTTTACATTTTTCCTTCACTTTACAACTGTACAAAACTAAGGGGTTCTTGGCCTTGAGACCGATTGATTTTTATTTATGTTTCTTTCGCCACTTCCTTTGCCGAGGCTGAGATATTAGACTTAATTTTGCCCAGCTTTCTTCGACTCTACCAATTGTTGGGGGAAAGCTTATTAAATTCCCTCCCCCGTGCGTGTACAGTACCAAATATTTTAGGACCATGGACTGTATAAGAGTTTCCTTCGATATATGCAAGCAGACTTCACGGCGATGGTTCCTATGTGTTTGGTTTGATAGGGGTTGTACTTAAAGAAAAATAAAGCGTAATTAATCGAATCTACACATTTAATAACTAGAATATTTACAAAAGCACTAATACTAATGAAAGAGTTCGCTTTAACACATTATCCATTATTATACCGGCGCCGGCGTTTTAGGGACGCGCGAACTATCGAGAAAACAAATACACATTTCACTGCATTTTGGGAGGCGAAAAGAGGGCTTAGATACCGGCGAGTGCGGAGTACTTCACACTTTGAGACACAAATCACATCTGCGGTAGTTTTGGCTTGAATCATTATCTAACAGTGTCGACATGCCATCATCAAATGGTTACAAAGCAAGACCCTTATAAGGTATTTACGCCACAAATATTCTGCAGGCAAAAAGTACAGTCTCTCGCATAAGATCCAAGCCAATATTTGTGAGAAGAAAATAAACTGAATTTAATATAAAATGTTGTTTTTACAACATATGTGTTTCTACTTTTTTCGGTTATTCTTTCTTGGAATAGGTATCTTGTTGAGTCATCCTGTAAGCTTTCGACTTTTATCTTCGTGGTGTATTCTAGTGTTTTGTTATCACATATGCCTATGTGTTTTCATTTGGATTTTGCACAATACCAATCGATTATTCATATATATATATATATATATATTTATATATATATATATATATATATATATATATATCATTTGGGGTTTCGTTTATTACAGTCTGAAGGTGTTAGTACAAGTTTTCCCTTGCGGTGGTATCTCTGTTGTTCACTGGTGAATATATTGTTATCACGTTCAGAAGTTTGACATCCAGTTTAACTTTTACTCTTACTATTCTTTCAGTATAGTCTACCAGTTAGAAAATTGTCTAATTTTCTAACAGGGCGACTCCTTCTTTGGCTTTGGTTTCTTTCGCAACACCACTGTAAATCATCAGATAGTCATCTAGCATATTTTGACCCTTTCTTTTTTTCATCGACTCTTGTAGTGCAAATATGTCTATATTTTTTCTACAAGCCCTTTTATAATTTCCTGGTCTCCTGTGCTTAAAGACTTTACGTTCCAAGAACTGATGCGAAGTACATTTCTAGTTTTCCATAAATTCGTTGTCCTTTTTCTTGCGTTAGTCGTCGTAATAATATCAGTCCTGTTTTGAGCCATAATTCTGTTTATATAATAATAATAATAATTATTCTTGGCAATGTCATTTTAAAGTCTACTTTAAAATGTATATGTCTAACTTGTGAATATAAATGAGTCAGATAAAATTAAATAATTAAAGAACTTTTCACCAAGTAATAAAAAAACAAAATTTTTTAAATTATTTATGTTTGTATTTTCAGAACGATTTCCAAAGTGAAAACTGAAACGCCAATAAACTTATTTTAAACTTTAATTGTGGCTTATTCCCATTAACATAGGAAGATGTGTCATAAATATTGGTAAATATCTAAAAAATATTTATATACCGTGTGATTTTCTGTTCATAACAGGTCCTTGGTATTTTTACCAGAACTTTTAAAAGTTTGGTGAAGGATCATGGTAAAATCTGTATATTATAAACTGATCATTTGAATATACCTAAATATCATCGAGTTAGAATTGTGCAGCGCGTTAAGAAATTTACATTGCAATATAATATACTAAGTTTTATGTAGAGAAATTATATGTAGAACTATGTTCAAAGAATTTTTAAATTTTGTTTTTAAACAAACTAATTACTAGTTTTGAATTACTATCTTTGAAGTATGAAAATAATGTATTGGTAATTACCATCGAGTTTTAGTTTAACTTAACTAAACTAACTAAACAAATTATTCTTTGATACCAAAAATTTAAATACAAGTTTGTACTAAGAGTAAAATTAAAGTGTCTTCTAATTACAGAAAAGAAAAATTGTAAGTACAATTTTTATTTGATCCAGATAAACCCATTTAAGATTTTTATTGAAAACTAAACAACAGAAGATCTATTTTTATTTCAAATAAAAACGCCGATAAGCCGGCTTAATTACCTTAAGTCAGTAGCCGCTCTAGTATAATTATATTAAATGAAGAAATTAAAAATTAAAAATGGATAACAATTTAAAAACAGACACAGTAATCACCAAACCATTATTAACATCTTCAACACCAACCTCTTCTTCAACATTAACCTACTCTAATGCCGTAAGCAACTTTAACTTTCCATCCAAAGAACAAGCAATTGTTTTGTCATCAGTACCAGATATAAAAATACACGAATACATAACAGCAATAGGAACTTTAGTACAACCAAAAAATATCATCTTCGCGTCCAGAATTTCAAATAACAGAGTATGCATATATCTCAGTAACACTACAATCCTAGAAAAATTACTACATAATCACAAATCCGTTTCAATACAAGGAAACGATATAGAAATTAGAAGATTAATTACTCCTGCGAGCCGACTAGTGATATCAAATGTCTGCCCCAGTATTCCAAACACTATTATCGAAGAAGAGCTCAAAAAATTGGAGCTTATTGCAGTGTCTAAAATAACATTTTTAAAAGTTGGCATGCCTAAATCTGAATACAATCATATATTAAGCTTTAGACGTCAAGTATTTGTTGCTCCAACAACTAATAATCATATCCCAAATTCACTTCTAATATCTCATGACAATACCCCCTACAGAATTTATCTGTCCTTAGATGGCCTAAATTGCTCTAAATGTAATACCACAGGACACAAAGATGAAAACTGCACTATTGAACCAATTAATTTACAAAATATTGACCAGCTATCTCAATCTATAAATGTTAACATTTCTGAAACAGAAAATTATCCAATAAATAAAACATCCCTTACATCAGAAACCCCAACTGCTCATCAATCCAGTACTCCTGCTGCTACTTCTTCAACCAGATCACTACCAAATACCTCCTCCAACTCACAAAACCTACCTGAATCACTATCTAATAATACCAACATAATATCACACACTTCTATAAAAAGACAAATGTCAACATCTCCTGAAATAATAGAGCCAGAAAATCAAAAAATATTAATTCCTGTTCCAAAGAAATCTGCACCTAAAAGGATTAAAAAGCTTTGAACATCGAAACCTACAGCTTACTATTCCTTATACACTAAGATACACAGAATTATGCGACTATATTACAAATGCTATAGGTTCAAAGTTTCCTGAAAACGTAGCAAAGGATTATACAAATGACCTACAAGGACTTAGCGCTGAATTGCAAATGGTACACACAAACACAAACGATCGACGTCTTAAAAACAATATTTCAAGAATCTTAAAAAAGATACATGGAACAGACAACTCTTCTATTACTGAGGAAGAAAGCGACAGCAACTCTATCCAATAACCAAATTCATAGTTCAATGAAATTTGAATGGCTTTTACAGCCATATCGAAAACTTAAAAATATTAATCAATGAATTTTCACCTCTAGTAATATGTTTACAAGAAACACGACTTTCTAATAATAATGTAAAATTGAAAAACTATACACCATACATCAGAAATAGACCGGTGCAGCAAATAGCTAGTGGTGGTGTTGGCATCTTTGTGAAATCTACGGTCGAATCCAAAGAAATTCCGTTAGATACAAATCTGGAGGCTGTTGCAGTATCAATAATTCATCATTTCAAAATTAACATTTGCAGTGTATATTTACCACATCCGGAAGAATCCATACTCCTGGAACTACAAAAAGTGATAAAACAAATTTCATCTCCTAAACTAATTCTTGCTGACACAAATTGTCATAACGAATCTTGGGGATCTTTGAAAACTGACAAAAATGGCAAAACTTTATTAGAAATAATTAACAACCTTAAACTGGTGCTATTTAACACAGGAATGCCTACCCGTTTCAACTCATACAATGGCACGTTTTTCAACCATCGATTTATCCCTCAGCAATTCAACTTTAGCACCACTACTTGAGTGGAATACACTTTCACATTTATTTGACAGCGACCATCTACCAATTTTGATTACTCATATTAAAGACACAAAGATTAATACAAAACTATATGAAACATGGAAATTAAAATCAGCGGATTGGGAAAAGTATACTAGTTTAATAACTGAACGGATGAAAGACTTCAAAATATTAGAAGATATAAACATCACAATATCAAATTTTAATGATATCCTAATAGATTCAGCCAGAGAAGCGATTGGAAAAACTAAAGCTACCACAAAAACACCTCTACTATGGTGGAATATCGAAATAGAAACTTCCTTGAAACATACAAAACACTCCTTTAATATATTGAAAAAACACAATTCCGAAACTAACTTAGCTAGATTTAGAGCGTTAAGAGCCAGGTCCAGATTTCTAATCAAAAAATCTAAAAAAGAAAGCTGGGCCAATTATGTCTCATCAATAAATTCATCTACACCAATATGTGATATTTGGCAGAAAATAAGGAAAATAAAAGGCTCAACCAAAATTAATCATATTGACACCATTGCTACTGATAACTTAATTACTTCAGATAAACTAGAAATTGTAGAAATCTTAGCTGATCACTATCAACTATATTCGAGCAATGATCAATACAACTCTACATTTTTTAAAACACAAAGAAAAAACCGAATTATCACAAATCAAAATAGAAGATATTTTATGCCCTCTCAATATACCCATTACAATAGAAGAGTTAAACGAAAGCTTAGGCAATGCTAAAAAAACTTTTTCAGGACCTGATGATATTCCAACAATATTTATTGAGAAACTACCTGAAACAGTAAAGAAAATTTTAGTTGACATCTTTAACAATATTTACACAAATAAAACGTTTCCTTCAATATGGCGTCAAGCAATTATAATTCCTTCTTTAAAAATGAATAAGCCAAAAAACTTACCATCCTCCTATCGTCCAATATCTCTCACCAGTAACATTTGCAAAGCAATGGAGAGAATATTGAGTAAAAGACTGAAATGGCACTTGGAAAAGGAAAAACTTTTTACTCCGATACAAAGCGGATACCGTTCAGACAGATCGACAGCTGATAACATTGTTGCACTAGAATCCGAAATACATAAAGCATTTACAAATCAACAAAAAGTAATTGCAATATTTTTCGACATTAAAAAAGCTTTCGACACAACATGGAAGCATTATATCCTCAAAATTATGAAAAACTGGAAAATAGATGGTAACTTTCTCGCTTTCACCAAAAATTTTCTTCAAAACAGGTCCATACAAGTAAAAACGAATGGATTCATGTCAATATCAAAATCACTCCAGAATGGAATTCCTCAAGGATCGGCCTTAAGTCCACTATTATTCTTAATCGCAATAAATAATATAACAAACCACATAAAGCTTCCCGTAAAAGCTAATCTTTTTGCTGATGATCTAGTAATATATGTAAAAAGTAAAAATATAGAATTAGTTACGAAAATTTTACAGAGAACATTAAACAGCTTAGAACTGTGGTCTTTAGAGACTGGTTTAACTTTTTCAACTGAGAAGACTACAGTAATAATATTTGACAAATGAAGAGCAGAATACAACTTAAACTTGTATCTAAATGGCCATCCTCTGAAACAAGTCCGCGAAATCAAATTTTTGGGTGTAATATTTGACTCACAACTCACATGGACTTCACATATCAATAATTTGATCAAATCCTGTCAACAAAGAATAAACTTACTAAGAGTTTTATCCAATCATAAATGGGGATCAGATACTAAAATTCTTCTTAATTTATATCAGACATTAATAAGAAGCAAACTTGACTACGGATGCATCTGTTATGAAACAGCAAATAAAAATCAACTAAAAAAACTGGACGTTATTCAAACCACATCTCTAAGACTAATCTTTGGAGCCTTTAGAACTACTCCAATAAGAAGCCTTCAAGTGCTAGCAGAAGAAATGCCACTATACCTCAGAAGACAATATCTATCACTATGCTACGCTTCAAGAATTCTAAGCGCAAAGGATCATACCTTTCTCGCAAGTTTAGTATCGGAAGAATCACTAGAACAATACACAAATTACACCACCAAAACAGTACCATTTTACGAACGAGTTAAAAGATTACCGTTATCAATCAAGTCACCTTGGCACCCATAAAAATATACCAGACACCTCCCTGGACAGTTTCTTTACCAATAGTAGACCTCTCCTTACTTAATCATGATAAGCATTTACACATTTCTGCAGAAATCAGGCTTCAGTATCATACAAATTTACTCAAATATTTCACTCACAAATTGTTCTTCACTGATGCCTCCAAAACTTGCAACGGAAGTAGCAGCTGCTACTGTATCAGAAAACTTAATTTCTGCCACTAGATTAACTCACGGCTGTAGTATTTATACCGCAGAGCTCCAAGCAATACTTGACGCACTAAATCATTGTAAAACCATAAATGAAAAACAAATACTAATATTATCAGATTCATTAAGCTCTTTACAGGCCATTAAACATGTTTATCCCACACACATCAATCTATTCCTAATTAAGGACGCGTTGCAACAGCTCCAATTTTCTGGGAAAATTATATCATTTATGTGGGTCCCATCCCATGTCGGAATATCTGGTAATGAGCTAGCAGACAAAACAGCGTTTGAAGCAATAAATAATGTGAACATTCCGACTACAACAGATGTACCAATATCAGATACTAAGACTTTATTTAAGACTCATGTAAATAAAATATGGCAAGAAATATGGGATCAAACAAACACAAATCTTAAAAATATCAAACCAGACGTATCCTCAAAAAATCTTGGTATACCACCAAAACGAAAAGACCAGGTAATTATCAGCAGACTCCGACTTGGGCATACACGACTTACACACGGCTACATAATCTTCAAAGAACCATTACCAATGTGCCAAAGATGCCAAACACCTTTAACAGTCAACCATATATTAATAGAATGTCCAGAGTACACCTCAGCCAAGGCGACATTCAAGATACCCAACAGCCTGAAAGAAGCACTGGTTACAAAATTCAATGAAGTTCTATCTTTTTTAAAATACTGTAAACTATATAATAAATTGTGATCTAATTTTTGTTACATTTACATACATGTACATAATACCATATTGTTGTAAGTCATGACTTTTAAAATTTATCTTATTTTCTATATTTGTATCATAAACCTACTAACGCTAATAACCCTAGTGGTTGATGCGGATAAATAAAATAAAAAAAAAAATTATTCTTTGTTTAACTTAAAGCCCCATCTATACTACAAATATCAAACGAGTAGATCCAGTAAAAGAGGAAACTGTTAGACGTAGTAAACTGAATGCTGCAAATAAATTAATAAAAGTCTCCTAGCGATTCTGCTATCCTACTACTTAATTCTGTAATCAGCCGAGGATATGACTGATGTATGTGCTACATTATTTATTAATTAAATTCTATGGGGTTGATTTAAGGAAAAAGAAATGAAAATGATAATACCATTTATTTTTATTAATCAAATGATGTGGATATTTTAAGATTTATAAATTTAATTAGAAATATTTCTAGATTTTTATTTAGTGTAAATACTACTTTTAGTAGTGTTGTAAAACCAACGCGTTAATATATTAGTTTATTTTTCACAAATATTGGCTTGAATCTTATGCGACAGACTGTACTTCTCACCTGCAAAATATTTGTCTCATAAATGCCTTATAAGGGCCTTAGATAACTACTGACGCCGGCCTGTCGACACTTTTAGATAAAAATTAGTTCCAGCAAAAAGAATGGCAGATTTGGGTTCTCAAGTTGCTAACCGAATGTGTGCTGTACTCGGTACGCTAACGCAATCTCTTCCTCTCAAAAATGCAGTGAAGTACATTAGTTTTGACTATATTTGCAAGCCCTCAAACACCGGTATAATAATGAACAATGCGATAAAGCAAACTCTTTAATTAGTAACAGTTGTTTTGTAAATAGGTATTCTTTAGTTATTAAATGTGTAGTATCGATTGATTACGATTTATTTTTCTCTAAGTTCAACCCGATAAAAACAAACACATAAGAAATCATCGGCGTGAAATCAGCTTATCCAAGGAATCCCGTTGTCAAGTGTGTACCAACGCAATTCTACCCGAATTTGCGTATAAAATACACGGTTCGTATATTGCAAAATTAAACTTCAAAATTATTGAAAATCTATATTTGCCAGTTCCCAACAAAACATATCGCGTGCTTTTAAAAAATGATGTAACAAAATTATCACTTATAAGCATCAATCTATACATACACAAAATTAAAAAATACTACGCCACGGATACCGACCGTTCAGCGCTCAGATTCTTCGTCAACTGTGAGAACCCCATCAATTTTTATTACACCACTTACGCGTTAAAATAAACAAAATAAATTGAAGTGATGGCGATAAAATATAAAAATTATTGCCGACAAGTGGAAAGATTGTTATGATTTTAAAAAGGTTTTATAGCTAAAGCTTTCTTTGAATTTTAATAAAAGATTTTGTAACTACAGCATTCAAAGTGGTATACAAACAAAATAATTATCAAATGGCTGTGACATCCTCCCACCTGAGGCATTTTACAAAAGTAAACATGGCTCACAATATTAATATTGGCACAAAAGTAAACAGAACTACAGCAAATAACATAAAATCATAACAGACAAAATTCGAAATATAATTAAGCAAAAACTAAATCTACTCGTTAGCGTATCGCACAGGAGTTTTGACGCTGCGCCCACTTCGCGTAACAATTTTTTTCGTTTCGGGTACTCTGCTTTCAGACACTCCCGTTTCCGCGTCGTTTTCGGAGGCACTCACTTCCGCGCCTTCACATAAACTTAAACGAGATCCTCTGTCTTCGGTCTCTCCCGTGTTGTCCGTTCGGTCATTGCCTAGCGTCTGAGAAAAATCTGCTGGGCACTCCATGGGGTAGATACGCTGAATTGGTCTTAAAAATTGACCTCTTTCTGTAGAAATCCTAACAAGCCGAATTTGACCATCTCTACCGGGAATAGTATCAGTTACACGACCAAGAGGCCAATTAACACGCTTGTCCTGGTCGTTTCCTACGAATACTACATCTCCTACTTTGACTTGGTGTTTAAAATTCTTTTTCGACCATAATTTTAACTGACCTAGATATTCATTCCGAAATCTTCGTCGAAGATCTTCTAACAATCTTTGCCTGTGCAGAATTTTTCTGGATAGAGACCTACCATCAACTGCATCACAATCGGGGACACCGTCTTCTATCTGATCTCTAAGGAACATTTGTGGTGTTAAAGGTACCATCTCCGTGGTTATCTGATGTGGGACAGGTAAGTGGTCGAGAATTTATGATGGATTCACAATCACATAAGACAGTCAATAGGCTTTTCATAATCCAATGAAGCACGTCCCAATACTTTACGCAACAGTTGCTTCAACATGCCCACGAGCCTTTCCCAAAAACCACCCCACCACGCAGCTGTCGGGGGTTAAACCGCCACTGGATCCGCTCATTAATACTGTTCTCAGCTATTTTTTGAAAGTCTACTCGAGAAAACGCGTTCTCAGTTCCGACAAAGTTAGTTCCATTATCACTGTATATAGTCTTCGGACGACCACGTCTGGCAATAAAACGTCTTAGAACCTGCATGAAGCAGGCGACTGACAACGAGGTGCAAAGTTCGACATGTACAGCACGATATACGGCACACGTTAAAAAGACATATCCATGCTTTTCCTCCGGTGGCTAGGTAAAGCGGTCCCGCAAAAATCTACGCCCGTCGTTTCGAATGCTACCGCGTCCCGGACGCGATCTACTGGTAACGGCGGAGCACTTGCCCCGAATGGCTTCGCATTATGCCTTTTGCAGACGACACACTTAATGATGGCTGACTTTATCGCGCGTCGACCACCTAAAATCCAATATCGTTCGCGCACGATACTCGTGAGTCCTTGAGTTCCAATATGACATGACTTAACATGTTCCCGGAATAACAACCTATTCACTAAAAAATGTTTTGCCGGTAAAACTATACGAAACCGAAAATACTCTAGGTCATTTCTATTACTAATACGCGACTGTAAGCGAATTAGTCCATGCTCATCCTTAAAAGCGTTCATTCCCGATAATCTATTGTCTTTATTCAGAAATAGAGTGTCGTCACTCTTATTCCACTTTATTCCCAACACCTGAGTTGAAGCTGCAAGGTTTTCATCCTGTATTTGGCCAGTATACTCCCACCCTCTGAGGTCAAATTTGCCTTCACTCATTATTATGTTTGACTCTTCTATAAAAGTTCTCAGTTCCTGATCATTTCTTACACTGGTAACACAATTATCAACGTAAAAACTATTGGATAAATTTGTAATTGTGTCTTCTGAAACATTAAGCCGTGCCGAAGAGCATTTTTCTAACATCTGCGATAAATGATAGTCCAGCGTAGCTGCCAATAAAAATGGACTACAACTTATTCCAAATACAACTCGACAGTGACGGTAAATCCTTTCTTTTCCAGTTTTATCTATCCATAGAAAGCGAAGAAAATCCCTGTCAGCTTTATGCAGGCCAATTTGCAAAAATGCTTTCCGAATATCGGAGATTACACCAATTTCCTTTTGTCTAAATCTCAACAAAATAGCTGGAATCAATTCAATCAGGTTAACCCCCTTTTCAAGACACTGATTTAAAGAAGGTCTGTGTTTTTCTTTGGCCGAAGCATCAAAGACCGGTCTGATTTTTGTAGATAAGCTATTTGGCTTAATTATCGGTCTATGGGGTAAATAATGACATTCTTGGCTAGGCTGCTCCTCGGATATTTCTTCAATTATTACCTTCGTCCAACCAATCCTTAAATATTTGGTCGTAGGCTTCAAGATATCCGTCTTTCGTTATTTTCTTAAATGTGCTCTCGAGTCTCCTTTTTGCAATTTGGTAGTTGCTCGGCAATGCCGGATGTCCTTCCAGCCATGGAAGTCTCACTTCATATCGTTCACTAGAATCCGATGACACTGTTTCAAAGAAAAGTTTCCTGGCTGCTAGCGCAGTTTCTTCACTTGACTTCCTTTCAGTTGGATCACCAATGCCCAAAACGTCTAGCTCCCAAAGATTACTAACTGAAGCATTTTTAACAAATAGTGATACAACAGATGTGGTATTATTGTCCCGTTGACCTAAAGGTATCTTGCCCATTAAAGTCCAACCTAATAATGTTTCTACAGCTACCAGTCCACTTTCCAATATGTGCCTCCTCCAGTATAGAGTTTTCCAGCAATATCAGCACCTATTAAAATCTCTATAGGAGACGCATCACCCAAGTCCGATAGTTTTATATTAAACATACCAAGTTCTTCTATCCAGGGACCATTAAATATGGAAGAGACGTCGCTACATATAACGTTTTGATCTAGTGCCTCAAATGTTATAACTATAATTGTTATGAAACACTCTAACATCATAGCAATCATGTTTTTGCGCTAATTGGTTTCCTCCAAACAATCCATGTACTAGATTAATCTGTCGTTTACTAGGATAACCCAAAAGTTTAGCTGTAGATTTCAAAATGTACGTTTTTTGCGATCCGGTATCTATAAGAGCACGTTACAACTCGCGACTTGTCTAAATAGTTTATTTCAATACGCAGAGTTTTGCAAAAAAAACATTCGTACTAGCACTATTAGCGAGCGTCTGTTCAATTCTTGGCACGGCAATGCCATCGTTTTCTTTCTGCTCTTCTGTATCCTGCTTTACCCAATGTCTTGAAAGTTCAGTGCACATTAAAGGTACATGCGATTTAGAGCAAATTAAACAACTTAATTGACTGCGACATTTTCGAGACTGATGTCCAATTTTCAAACAACGAAAAACACGCGCCCTTTTCTGTCAAAATATTTTTTCTTTGGTCATAAGTTAATTTCTGTGCTTTAAAACAGTGGCTGCTTTCATGCGAATTCTGACAAAAAACACATTTATAGATAGTGTGAGAATTAACTAAACCCATCGCGGAAGGAGACTTGTGCTTGTTTTCCTCGTGTCTCCTTGTTTTTGGGCCTGTAGATTTAAAATCTTCGGTTTTTAGCAGCATGCAAATGGAAATTCTCGACTGCTAAAGAAAGGTGCTGCTCATTGTCAACTTCCTTTTTCAAGAACAACATTAAACTCTGAAGTCGATTTTCGATGCTTGCGATGCCGGCAGAATTAAGTGACGCTTGTGATCCGATACTTTCTGGCAATCGTTGCCAAACTCTTAATAAATCTGAAGGTAGACAGGATTCAACTAAAGGAAATAACATAGCCGCGTATTTATCCGACTTAATACCGAGTGTTTCCAGAACCCTCAACTGAGTCTCTAATTTGTCGTTATAAACAAGGATAGATCTAATTTATTGCCATGACGCAGTATTATTTATTACCAATTTAAGTAATTCCCGTACATAAACTTCGATCTGCAAGTCATCCCGACCGAAACGCGAAATAAGACAGTCAATCATAGCATCATAATTACTTCCAGTGGCGGGAAAACTATCCACTAGTTGCCTAGCTCTACTACCCGGTTATAGTAGCTTGAATCAAATATTCGACCTTGTCGTTCGGATCTATGTCAGGATCATGATGAACTTTTTGAAATTGTGACCAAAAAGGCAACCAGTTTTTAATATTCCCGTCGAATTTTTTGAACTCATAATGTAGGTAATTTAAATTTTCGCTTACCGCGTCTGCTGTCTAAACTACTCCTATCATCAGATATCCTAGAAGCTACCTCACCTTCCACTGCACCTGTCACTATTGACTGCATACGGTCTTCGAACTGCATACTGAGATCCAAAAACTTCTTGCTATAGTTGTCACTACACTCAATTTCTGCTAAAAGGTCTTCTTCACTAGCGTCTTCACTTAGTAATAGACCGTAGATTTCTTCATCACTTTTCCTTAGGTCTTCAATTTTTTGGCGTAATAGATCCAAGGAAACTTTTATTGATCGTATCTCACCCTCCGGCGCCGACAAAAGCTTATCCATTTCATTCGCCGTCCTTGTGAAGGTGCTACGGAGCACTTTGCGATGTTTCTTCTTTTGATCCATTTTTCTCTGCAAACTTGGTCAAAACCACACACGTTTACCGAAAGTTACAGGCGAAACGCGATAAAGTTTGTCCGGTGATCGTCAATTCAATTTTGTTACACCTCGTATACAACCACGATTAATTTTATGGAAACTGTCCTGTCACGGTCGCCAAATATGTCAAGTGTGTACCAACGCAATTCTACCCGAATTTGCGTATAAAATACACGGTTCGTATATTGCAAAATTAAACTTCAAAATTATTGAAAATCTATATTTGCCAGTTCCCAACAAAACATATCGCGTGCTTTTAAAAAATGATGTAACAAAATTATCACTTATAAGCATCAATCTATACATACACAAAATTAAAAAATACTACGCCACGGATACCGACCGTTCAGCGCTCAGATTCTTCGTCAACTGTGAGAACCCCATCAATTTTTATTACACCACTTACGCGTTAAAATAAACAAAATAAATTGAAGTGATGGCGATAAAATATAAAAATTATTGCCGACAAGTGGAAAGATTGTTATGATTTTAAAAAGGTTTTATAGCTAAAGCTTTCTTTGAATTTTAATAAAAGATTTTGTAACTACAGCATTCAAAGTGGTATACAAACAAAATAATTATCAAATGGCTGTGACACCCGTTAACAGTCCATGGTCCTAAAATATTTGGTACTGCACCCGATCCAGGTATTTCTGGATCAAGAGCTTTCCCCCAAGAGATCAGATAAAGTTCCATAAAGTAGTAATAAAAAATATGATTCAATAGGATATGTGATAGTTGCAATGCAAATATCAATAAAATTCCGACAAAAATAGGTAGGTTTACTGGAAATTGATGCTCTTAGTTACTTTAATTAAAACTAACTTAAAAGGTGTATATACATATATATATATATATATATATATATATATATATATATATATATATATATATATATATATATCTTGCAATATTACGCTTTAATAAATAAAATATCAAGAATGTAAATGTAAGAAGAAAAGCAAGAAATGAGACAAGAAATATAAGATCAAGAAACGATTAGCTAAAAGAATTATTGAAAGTTGGCCTACACACACTTCCGACAATTCTATACCGGTTGCAAAATTCTGTATCCGAATCGCAGAAATCAGAGAAGATATTTGATCATTTGGAGATATTTGGTACTAAATTTTAGTTTCCTGTAGGGTCATGTCTGGATCCACCCCATTCTTTTTACCTTTTACATGAGAGATGACACAAACAGTAAAATACAATTTTTAAATAATATAAAATTCAAATAATTTAAATTGGGAGAAAAATCACTTTAAAGGAAATAATACGAATTTTTAAACAAATTTTTTAAGTTTTTTTTAAGTAAGCTGTTCTTAGGTAATTGTTTATATTTCTTTTTTAAAAAATCGGACAAAGCAACATAAAACTTGTAGACGCATACGACAGAGAATACGACAAATTACTTAAAAAGATGGCAGAAAACTATGTGGAACATCTTAATGAAGCTGGTCTGCTTAAATGGTTACGCGATCTCGCTGAAACGATTTCTCCAAGTTACTTATGGTCTAAATATTCAATGATAAAGAACACTTTAAAGCTAGGGTCAAAGGATACCAGCAAAAAAGGTTCTGTCTAGAGAAGATATTTTAAATTTTAAACATGAAGCACCGAATGAGACGTTTTGAATTAAAAAATTTGCATTAATATTTGGTTTTTTTTGTGGATGTCGAAGGCAACATCTGGTGAATATGCTAATTTCTCACGTAAAAGATAGAAAATCATTATTTAAGGATATGACTGATGTATGTGCTACATTATTTATTAATTAAATTCTATGGGGTTGATTTAAGGAAAAAGAAATGAAAATGATAATACCATTTATTTTTATTAATCAAATGATGTGGATATTTTAAGATTTATAAATTTAATTAGAAATATTTCTAGATTTTTATTTAGTGTAAATACTACTTTTAGTAGTGTTGTAAAACCAACGCGTTAATATATTAGTTTATTTTTCACAAATATTGGCTTGATTCTTATGCGACAGACTGTACTTCTCACCTGCAAAATATTTGTCTCATAAATGCCTTATAAGGGCCTTAGATAACTACTGACGCCGGCCTGTCGACACTTTTAGATAAAAATTAGTTCCAGCAAAAAGAATGGCAGATTTGGGTTCTCAAGTTGCTAACCGAATGTGTGCTGTACTCGGTACGCTAACGCAATCTCTTCCTCTCAAAAATGCAGTGAAGTACATTAGTTTTGACTATATTTGCAAGCCCTCAAACACCGGTATAATAATGAACAATGCGATAAAGCAAACTCTTTAATTAGTAACAGTTGTTTTGTAAATAGGTATTCTTTAGTTATTAAATGTGTAGTATCGATTGATTACGATTTATTTTTCTCTAAGTTCAACCCGATAAAAACAAACACATAAGAAATCATCGGCGTGAAATCAGCTTATCCAAGGAATCCCGTTAACAGTCCATGGTCCTAAAATATTTGGTACTGCACCCGATCCAGTATTTCTGGATCAAGAGCTTTCCCCCAAGAGATCAGATAAAGTTCCATAAAGTAGTATAAAAAATATGATTCAATAGGATATGTGATAGTTGCAATGCAAATATCAATAAAATTCCGACAAAAATAGGTAGGTTTACTGGAAATTGATGCTCTTAGTTACTTTAATTAAAACTAACTTATAAGGTGTATATACATATATATATATAATATATATATTATATATATAAATATATATATATATATATATATATATATATATATATATATATCTTGCAATATTACGCTTTAATAAATAAAATAATCAAGAATGTAAATGTAAGAAGAAAAGCAAGAAATGAGACAAGAAATATAAGATCAAGAAACGATTAGCTAAAAGAATTATTGAAAGTTGGGCCTACACACACTTACGACAATTCTATACCGGTTGCAAAATTCTGTATCCGAATCGCAGAAATCAGAGAAGATATTTGATCATTTGGAGATATTTGGTACTAAATTTTAGTTTCCTGTAGGGTCATGTCTGGATCCACCCCATTCTTTTTACCTTTTACAGAGAGATGACACAAACAGTAAAATACAATTTTTAAATAATATAAAATTCAAATAATTTAAAATTGGGAGAAAAATCACTTTAAAGGAAATAATACGAATTTTTAAACAAATTTTTAAGTTTTTTTTTAAGTAAGCTGTTCTTAGGTAATTGTTTATATTTCTTTTTTAAAAAATCGGACAAAGCAACATAAAACTTGTAGACGCATACGACAGAGAATACGACAAATTACTTAAAAAGATGGCAGAAAACTATGTGGAACATCTTAATGAAGCTGGTCTGCTTAAATGGTTACGCGATCTCGCTGAAACGATTTCTCCAAGTTACTTATGGTCTAAATATTCAATGATAAAGAACACTTTAAAGCTAGGGTCAAAGGATACCAGCAAAAAAGGTTCTGTCTAGAGAAGATATTTTAAATTTTAAACATGAAGCACCGAATGAGACGTTTTGAATTAAAAAATTTGCATTAATATTTGGTTTTTTTGTGGATGTCGAAGGCCACATCTGGTGAATATGCTAATTTCTCACGTAAAAGATAGAAAATCATTATTTAAGGTAAAGTATCAGAAACAAAACCGACAAAGCGTGTTTTGACCATTTTTACCGAAGATATAAATAATAGTTTGATGCTAATACGAGATTACATGTCTTTTCGGCCACGTGGTTGTTCGGAAAAAATATTTTTTCTGACATATAGACAAGGTTACCGTACTTTACAACAAAAATTGAATGGGAGCCGGAAACCGTGGAACCTCTATTGGAGGTTGAAGATAATATCCCGCAAAATGCAGCACCTTCAGAGGTTAATTCGGACTCAGATCAACATGAGCAGCAACAAAGCCCAGACTCTTCGAGAACGCACTATGGCAAAAATCGATACAAGTTAACTCCACCTTCAAATGTAAGAACAAGAAGTTTCAATACTATCTCCCATCTTCCTGGGATTATTGGGCCAGCCAAGTCTTTTTGGAGAGTGTTTGGAGGACACCTGATGGTGACGTGCTTACCGTCCATAGCCCCACACACATTTGGAAAATTCCACAAAGTTTCGTAGTATCGCATCACATTTTCCCAGCTTTCAACTGTGTAAGGCACCTGTAACAAGCAATAATTATTAGACAGTGTATATTATTCTATTTTTAGAGCTTTGTATTTGTGTCAACTTTCAATTTTTTCGGGAATGACTAATTTCATGTAATTTCATGTTTTTTTTTTTCAAGAGTTAGAATCGACGAGAAAGGGCATTTCTGGAAAAGCAACCGATGATAGCTAACATTTGGAACAACGTGAACAGCAAACTGAGCAAACAGCATTCAGGACACTGAGGCATCACACATCTTCAAATATGATTGCAACGTCTTCGGCGGTAATTACGAGTACTCCAAAAAACACGCAAAAGGGCGTAAACGTTCCCTCAATACTACGGTTTCGGGGGTTCAGGACGCAATAAAACAATTGAAGACACTATCGGAAGAAAATAAGCAGGATCTGAACGAATTAGGCGTGTT